>OX411759.1:21003056-22203056 GCA_948252205.1 Orthosia incerta | reverse complement strand
CTTTATGAGATATCGTAAACTTTCAAGTATTAAAAACAATAAGATTATGAGGATTCGGATGCTGTTGTCCAAAATACAATCTAGTCATACTCATAGGCATGCTAAGCACACTAAATCCATGTTTGACGATGCCAATTAGGTACAACCAGCATTTATGCAAGTTGTATTACAACACGATGATGGGGCACGATCAAGCGGTTGATGTCCGCAAACGCTGCCTCAGACATATATTTAAACTTGATTAATCATGAACCATGTTTAAATAAGATTTAAATTATATAAGAATGACGTGATATGATCTATTTGCTTAGAGTTGCAACCTCCTACCTTGCCAACCTCTAACTTTACCTACTCCTGCTAGCCATGTTACTCACTGTCATTCAAGTTTTCTCCTTATGTAAATTTATATAGTATACAATTTTATGTTTATTAAGACCAATACTACAGGTTTTCTCATTATTTCAATTTAATAAACATAAATGGACAACTACCTAAGACCAGAACGGTTCGACGGAGACCCGTCCAGTAAAACTGCAAAAGAATGGCTACATTGGAAAAAAACATTTGTCAACTTCTTAGCTCAGTCAGAATTATCGGCTGCGGACAAAGATGCGGCAATTAAACTCTAGCTTTTGATTAACCAAATCTCGCCGAAGGTTTACGCCCATGTTAGTGAGTACGAAACGTATGACTCCGCGATTGCTGCGCTCGACAAATTATACGTCAAGCCCAATAATATCAAATATGCCAGACACTTACTAACTACGAGAAAGCAGCAGCCAGGTGAGGCTATAGATATATACATGCAATCCCTCAAACAACTCGCAAAAGACTGCGATTTCACCAGAATTGATGCCGAAACTAACAACAACGACACGATCCGCGGCGCTTTTATCGCAGGCATGACTTTGGAGTTTGCATTTGGTGGCCCTAAAGACGCGTTCATAGTATGCAGCGTTGCTGAGGGCCCAGTACCAGCTTTACCGCTCTTTGCCAATGTTTCCTCTGACTGCAAGCCCATAGCAATTCGGTCCCGTAGACACAGCCCTGAGGACCAGGCATTCATTGCGGGTGAAGTAAAGAAACTGCTAGAAGACGGCATCATCGAAGAGAGCCATTCTCCGTGGAGGGCACAAGTACTCGTGACTAAAGATGCAAATCACAAAAAGCGTTTAGTAATTGACTACTCCCAAACCGTCAATAGGTACACTTAGCTAGACTCATACCCGCTACCTAACATGGAGGGAATGGTAACAAAATTCTCATAAGTATGCGGTCTTCAGTACCATCGATCTCCAAAGCGCCTATCATCAGGTCCTCATCATCTCCCACAAGAAACCTTTCACAGCTTTTGAAGCTTGTGGTAACTTGTATCAATTTCGCCGCAGTCCATTTGGCGTAACTAACGGGGTGGCCAGTTTCCAAAGAACCGTCGATTGGCTCATCAGGAAAGAAAATCTCTACGGTGCTTACGCTTACCTTGATGATATAACAGTTTGTGGTAACAGCCAACAAGAGCACGACATAAATTTAGAACGATTTTTACGGGCGGCTGATAAATACGGTCTGACGCTCAACGATACTTAAAGCAAATTCAGCCAACGCATCATCAATTTACTTGGGTATACTATACAAGACCACGTCATCAAGGCTGATAGTGACCGACTACAGCCCTTTCTTAAAATGCCACCGCCAAATGATCTAGCGTCCCTCGTAGTCGTCGTTCGCCCACTACTCCTAATGGATCCCTAACTTCTCCGAAAGAATCCATATTCTGGCTCATGCTGACTCCTTTCCCCTAAATCAAGAAGCTAAAGATTGCTTCGAAGGTTTAAAATCCACAATCACCAAGTCCTCCGTTCATGCTATTGATGATAATAGGTATTATATGCCCTTCACTATTGAAACTGAACACTGACCCAAGATTCACGACCTGTGGCCTTCTTCTCAAGAACCTTAAATCACAGCGAACTTAATCATAATAAGCGAATTCGCTAAAAAAGTGGAGGCATTTCCTTATGGGGAAACACTTCACTCTTATAACGGATCAAAGATCAGTTTCATTTATGCTCAATGCCAAACACGCCAGTAAAGTCAAAAATGAAAAAATCCAAAGGTGGCGGCTTGAGTTAGCGCCATATAATTATGACATAGTATACAGACCCGGGAAGGACAATAAAGCTGCGGATGCCCTATCGCGCATATGTGCTTGCACCACGAATACCTCATCTAAACTCCAATCTCTTCACGCATCACTTTGTCATCCAGGAGATTTCCCCTGCACAAGCCTACTAGATACTACGCAACGGATTCCTGCTTCAAGCACCACTCCACCACGCGTAGAAGCTTCACCTCCAGTTCTTAGAAGTTCGAGCAGAACTCGAAACCCGCCTCGACATCTTCAAGACTATAGTATGGGTGAATGACGTATGATATGACCTACTTGCTTAGAGTTGCAACCTCCTACCTTACCAACCTCTAACTTTACTCCTGCTAGCCATGTCACTGTCATTCAAGTTTTCTCAGTATGGATTGTTATATAGTGTACAATTTTATGTATAATAAAACCTGAATACTACAGGTTTTCTCATTATTTCAATGCCTTATGCCTCTTTTTCTGATTTCGCTTATCTTTCAAAGTTAGTCAAAGCTAAGCTACCTACCGAAAACGATGTATTTAGTCTATATTTACGATAATATATAAAATATAAACCTGTTCCTTCAAAATCAGCAGCAAAAAAGTAGTCTGTGATCAGCAGATACAAAAAATAAGATGAGCTCGCTAGAGTAAAAATGTTCTGTGAAGATGAGGCACTATTTTGGCACTATTATTTATTATATTCATGGCAAATGTCAATTTTAGTTTTTTTGTTTGAAATATTTAATTTTTCCATTCAATACCAAATTAAGTTATGTATTCAACCTTCTTATTATTGTCGGGTATAAAGTAGTATTAAATAATTTATTCCCCGACTACGAAGCCGGGTTAAGGTGAAAGCTCACCTAGAAGCACCACATTAGCCGCACGCGCCGCAGTCATCGCATTTTATATAAATCTTTATATGAAATCGTATGCAACGTAGCGCACCTATCCGTGCCGCACGACCCTCATTTCAACAAAATGCTGTAGGTATACGGATTCCACCAGCGGCAGCGCGTGCGGCTGACTGCGGCTCCTGCAGCGCGGATAGGTCGTTCACCTTTAGCTGGACTTGTGAGCTTTTATGAAAAGAAAACACATTTATTTGACATAAGCCAATAGAGCACACAACATAAACATAAAAAAAAGAAAACTTAGACTAAACAAAGTTACCCACGGTTGCGCCAAATAGGACCAATTCAGCAAAATGTCGGGTAACTAGTGCCCGACGCTGGCTTTCAACTGGACCTGTGTGCTTAGTGCGAGTTTTTTAACGTACTCACTCGTGATAACGTAAACGATCTCTTATGTCAAAATGTATAAAAAAAAAAGAGGTTTTGCCTTGCCGTCACCAGACGGCGCTTATCCAGTTTCAATACAAATTGGCGTTAACGTTTACGCGATTGAGCGTGAGTGAAAACTCGCACTAAGGCCTCGGTGAGTCCTGTGACCGACGACCGACGTGACAGACGTACAATACGGTCAGTGAAAATGTCTCTAAAAGGATTCTATCAATCTACTATTTTATGCATTCACATTAAATGGCAACATTAAAAAAAAAAATTTACGACATGTTCACAGATTTCATTCATTTCACAGCTAAGCAAAAACAGAAAAAAAAATTGTTTCTGGTTTGGTTTTCTGACGACGGGCGATTGTCAATGTCAAACAAATTGTCAATTTTCAATGTCTGTTGAAAATGCTCGAGATTGTTTGTTGAGATAATAATACACGTGAAAAATCGCTTTAGAAGTGAGTTATTCAGCTGGTGCGCTTTATTTTTAGTTGGTGTTGAAGGCTGAAGGTAAATAAATGATTTAATTCTTTTGAACGACAAAGTATCATATTACTCGTGCGGTAATTTTTACACTCGTTATTATGTCATAGCTGCTAATAGATAGTTTTATGTAAAATCGGCATCGGTACAATACAAGGTAATTTGCACAACAGCCTATCTATTGTAAATAATCCGTGAGCACCTAATCTGTGTAACACTGTGTGTTTCAAAATTTCCATTAAGTTGCACCTAGATTACTGAGCTTGTTAATTTTGCAGTATGAAATTGTTTTGGAACATAGCTTGAAAAGAAAAATATTTATCCATAAAAATTCTCTGTAGTTTCTCATCAAACTATATTATTGAGTTCTATTGACTTATAGTTATTAGCAGCTGCTTGTAGTGTAAACAACCGTGAACCTGAATTAAACAGCTTGGTCTACATCCCATTGCTTACCTTTATTTACCAAGCAAAAGTTTAAGATATAGAATTAAATTGCTAGTCTTGGGCATGCTAACTGTTAACAGCATTATGGAGGACTAACTCAAAACTATCTCATCAGTTAATAGTTAGGTTTAAATGTTATGTTATTTTATTGGCGCAGTGGTTGAACGATTGACTGCTGCGCTGCGTGTCGCGGGTTCTATGCCCGCACAGAACAAATATTTGTACGACCTACAGGATAGTTGTTCCGGCTCTGGGTGTTGTGTATGTGAGTTTATACGTTTGTAAACTCACTAACAATACAGGAAAAAATTCCTAGTGTGGGGCATGTTTAAAAAAAAAAATATATTAAAATAAATTACAGAACAACAAAATATAAATAAAAACCTAGTATTAAATGTTGTTTTTGTTGTACAATAAAGAATCAATAAAAACCTTATAATATCAGCCTGTAATACCAGCCCGTAACTGTCCCACTGCAGGACAAAGGCCTCTTCTCATTCAGAGAAAGCACAAGCATTTATCACCTCACCAAGCTTGGTCAATGTGGGTTGGCAATTTCAGACTAATGTAAGTCTAACTGTAAATTCAGGTTTCCTCACAATGTTTTCCTTAACCGTTGCCTGTGATGTCCAAGATAAATTAAGAAAGTACATTTGAATTTTAAAAAGTCACATTGGTACTTGCCCGGATTTGAACCCAAGCATGAGAGGCGAGGCCTTTGCCACTGGGCCACCACAACATGTTTTAAAAAAATCTAGTAGGCCTAAAGAAGAATGCAACAAAAGTACATGACCATAAATCAAATCACTATACTCATAAAACAAAAAAAAACTCAACAAACAAACTTTTTTTTTTGTTACAGCACAATGCAGTCAAAATTTCTGGTACCCATAGGCTTGGGCATATGTTTGGTGACAGTCAGTGCATTTGTAGTGTACTACGTATTTAGTAAAGATGAGGATGAAAAAGAAAACAAAAAAGTGAAGACTTCACGAATAAATGTCATTGAAGTGTCTGTTCCGAAGAGTATTGTGCCGGCTTTGATTGGTGAGTCTTAGTGTATTGTTTAGTTTGTTACTAATCAATGTTTATTGTTTATTTAAAATAATATTATAATTATAGAGGTAAAATTGGTATGTAAGGATCGTAGCAGGTGGCATTCTGCCGTTTCTTCCTATTTCCATGGGAATAAGGAGTGAGTTTAGTATGTAAATATGGTTCTTAAGGGCTGTTGAACCAGAAGACACAGCATTGGAAGGAATCCTGATAGTTGGGCCGATGACCTGGTTTAAGGCTACGGGACTCAGCTGGATCGAGACGTGCAGAACCAAGCAATGTGGCCACACTAGGAGTCTTTGTCCAGCAGTGGACGTCTTTTGGTTGAAGTGATGATGATGATGATATTGATATATTATGACAAAACTAACTAGCATTATCTTAGTCATTAACTCATTAACTGAAGTGTGAGTTCAGTGTCTTATCTCATAACTTAGTCATCCCTGTTCTAGTATTATCTTATTAATATATCCTTATAGTCTACAAACAAAATTCCTTATCAGAACTGGAGCTTCGTTATCAAAGCTTGCTGAAGGCAGTCTTTGATTAAAATGTATGTATTTAATAAGTGGAACCTACTTCCTGAAAAGGCGGTAGGTCACACCTTATCTTCGTATGTCGCAAGGCCACCTATATCGGCTTTCGTACTTTTTTGCATTTTTAAAGGTACTAAGGTCATTTCTGTTGGCAGTGTAACCTAAATGTTTGATTATTGTTTAATCGGGATACATACCGGGCAAGGCAGGCATGTCTTTTAATCTACCTGGGTACGGCAATACGCCGCGATTAGCGTAAGTTATCTTCCTGTGCGGGTAGATTGCAATTACGAGCCTTGTAAAACTTTAAAGCTGGCAAAGATCTGGGTTATCCAACCAAAGCTTCAAATCCTAAAATTGATAAGTCCACTGCTAGACCACAGCGGCCTAAGTGCTGTAACCTGACCGCCTCTTTTGGTTCCGACCCATCTAGCCGTGGACTCGTCACGTCTTAGATTATCTTCTATCAGTCCTTAGATTGAAAACACTACACAAATCTTCGGCAGAGTCAGGTTGCTCCGCGAAGCCTGTGAAGCCCGCAGGAAGCTTCTTTGCTTTTTGGCTGGCTATGTTTGCCAGGATCCCCCACACACACAATGGTCCGAATGAGATTAAGTGCGAGTTCCATTATCCGCTACTGCCCGTTTTCCCTTGGCGGATTTGATTGGCTAAAACTCCAGTTTCTTACAGAATAGTTTCATTCTGGATCTTATCCTTATAATAAACTTCAAGGATACACCAATGACCCTTCTTGGGGTTTGCTGTACTGCCCTTTAAAAGATCGATGATCAATCTATAGTTCAAAGAAGAAAACAAACAAAATCTAAATATTATTACCAACAATATAATGTTGAACTAGTAGCACTCATTTTAAAATAGATCCATGAATGAATCGTATCTCAAATATTGTATTAGCGTAATCTACTCTGGCCTGAATGTTGAGCCAAGTCATTCAGAAAGCTGCTTATCCAACTGGAGAGCTGTTTATCCTCGGTAAATATTGTATGAACAACAGTTTCTCATCCTATAGTGCATCAGGCTCACAGTTTCGCAGGTTGCGCTACAACACCTGGTTCTCGGTCTAGCTCACCCAGTCTGGTCGGGTGTGGCCGCCTTTGGCTTAGGCGATCTTGGCTGTCTATCCTGATGTGAAGGAACCCCTTTACTTACAACACTCACACTATCCCCATTGCTTATTGTTTGAAAAAACTCGTCTTCTCAATAACGTAAAAAATACAAAGAATTTTGATGAATTGCCAAAATGCAACACATTGTAAGTAACGCAATTAGCCCTCTGGAACTATCTGGCTTGTCCCACTACTGGCCAAAGTCGGCGCACGGTTGGCGCAGTGGTTCAGCGATTGACTGCTGCGCTGCGTGTCGTGGGTTCGATTCCCGCGCGGAACAAATATTTGTATGATTTACAGATAGTTCTCCGGCTCTGGGTGGTGTGTATGTGAGTTTATATGTTTGTAAACGCACCCACGATACAGGAAGAAATTCCTAGTGTAGGGTAACGTTTTTTTAAAAACAAAAAAATAAAGTCTGCCCTTGGTTCTAATACCTACAGGTGTCCGAAACCAAAACATATTTTTAACAGCAAAACTTTCGTATGTAGACTGCATTGAATAAGATACCATAAGCCACAAGATAATGATATCGTGTGCGATTTACAATCGCTATAAATTAGCGCTAAGCGACCTATAAATATCTAGACGTAAACGACCGTTGCGCGTATCACTGAAGCGTGCATCCATAAACGGCTAAAAATAAATGTCTCACTGACATACTGGGTTTGAAAACACACGAAGACAACGAAATACTGGATTGGTAGTTAAGTTTTCATCTCATTTGCCTCTTTGCCAACAATGTTGGGTTCAATCTAATTGGATGCAGCGCATCATCAGCCTACAGCAGTCTGCTGCTGGACATAGGGATCTCCAATTGCACACCATTTGCATCGATTTTCGGCAACTCTCATCCAGCTGTTAACAGCCACCCTGCGAAGATCGTCGTTCCACCTAGCTTGAGGGCGTCCTGTCTTACGTTTACCAGTTCGCGGTCTCCACTCAAGAACACGTCTACCCCGACGGTTATCGGTTCTACGACTAATTATGAGCGGTCTGTTGCCTCTTCAGCTTGCTTATTCATGCAACGCTGCAGCTGAATGCCAGTATTTGACATGGAACGACTGCCTCTCTAAATTCACAACCCAGTTACAGTGTAAATATTGGTAAGACTCGTAGTCGGACAAGACTTAAAAAAATAGTCATCCTCTTGTACTTATTTCTTTTTCTTCACAATTTACACGTAATCAACATTACACCCTCATATGCCTTTTCATAACATTTCCGTGGTCTTCCTACTTTCTCCTTTTATTCTCGCTAAAATATCAGCCTTTTCGAAAGTAGTCCATTTTTATCTCTTGCTTTAGTCGATGACTCAATTTTGCGCAGCGACCGTGCCGTCTCAATTTAAATATCAACCTCTAATCATATAGCAAAGCAGACGCATTGCATCACCTTTAAATGATCATCTTTTCTCATGGTCGAGGTCGTCTTACGTGATAAGATTTTCCTGTACCTTTGGCAGATTATAGACTCTCCTGTACAAATCACTAAATGTGTTTTGCCAAAGGTATCCTTCGTTTGCGGCGACAAACGTAATAGTCAATATTCAATCCGACTCAACATAGCATTGAAGACTGTTCTATTGTATATTGTAGACATCGGTTAAGGAAAACATCTCGAGGGCTCTAGACATTCGATGTCAGTGAAGGCGATAGTCGAAATGTCAACATGTGGGCTTCGTCTTTTCTGTTTGTCCCGCCCCTAGGGCCTCTGGACTTACAATATTTTCGAAATTGCACATCCAATATCAAAAAATCTTTCAGTTCTAGAAACCGCGCGAAAAAACTAGTACATACCTAGGTATATTATGGCTATTAATGTAACAAATTGCATTCACAGTAATTCACACTTAGGATAGATTGTACTACAAATCATAATTATGTTTATATTCTTTATTGAAAACACAAACATACAAAAAGAATAGGCAGACTATGTACAAAGACGAGCCCTCACTGCATCATTGTAGGCGTTTAGTGCTGATAGTATTGTAAGAATTATTCTGTCTCTGTAAATTTTAACCTTTCTATAGAAATAGTAAGTTTTGGGGGTCGGAGTGTCGATAGGATTACAGAGGGCTCATTTCACTGGTTTCCTGATTAAGCCTTCCTACTTAGTAACTTGTTATCCAACTCGTGCCCTTGTAAATAATTCACAGTTACCTAAAAGGTTTCGTTGACAATGACCGCTCGAAGACGAGACGTAACGCGAAGGTGATATATACGAGGATGGCGTTAATTACTTGTGTAATCGAACAACTGAACAGCTGTGTAATGTTAAGTTAGGTAGATGGAACACCGGGGTGGTTTTTAGTCAGTACGAGTCTGACAGACCCTTCCCCCCTTCCAGGGCGGAGGACATCAATGAGGATTTTCAACCACGGAACAAAAAAAAAAAAGGTTTAAGGGTCTTTTCTTTCGAGACTTAGAAAAACCACAGACGACGCTTGGGGCAGGCTACGTCCAGCAGTGTCGTCTTTCGGCTGACGGCTCGGCTTTCGGCTTTACACCCAAACGATTTCAAATTGTCACAGTATAAGCATCTTGTTGACCTTAGCCATACAGTTTTTTGGGGGGCTCCCGTAAAGCAAAAGAGAGCCCAATTTTTTTTTTGGACCTTCCCCATCGAGTGTAGTATAATTGTTTAGAGCTCGTTGAGTTGATAAATACTGTATTTTTTGTTTAAAAAAATATTAGTAACAAAGGAATGAGAATAGCCACCGAAGTCACTGAAGAAATTTCCAACTTGATTTTGCGGTTTGGTACGGAACCCTAAATGTGTGTCCGACACGCACTTAGCCAGTTGTTTGTGGAAGGCTCAAATTCAGGGTTATAAAATTTTGTTAATTGTCTAAAAAGACCAAGTAGGGAAACTCGCGTCCAAATCATTGCTTTCCAGCAGATAAAATAGTGGTCCTAAAAGCATAACAATAATAATAAAAAACTGGCCAAGTGCGAGTCGGACTCGCGCACGAAGGGTTCCGTACCATTATAGCAAAAACGTTTGTTGTACGAGCCCCATTTAAATTTATTTATTTTATACTGTTACTGTTACTGCTGTCAGGTGAGATGGTGGTCAAGCGCGAGCCCATACAGATAAAAAAAAAAAAAAACTGTTATTAGTATTTGTTGTTATAGCGGCAACAGAAAAACATCATCTGTGTAAATTTCAACTGTCTAGCTATCACGGTTCGTGCGATACAGCCTGGTGACAGACGGACAGACAGACAGACAGACGGACAGGCAGACAAACAGACAGACGGATCGCGGAGTCTTAGTAATAGGGTCCTGTTTAAAATGCAAGGTTAGAGGAACTAGAAAACGAATAGGCTAGTTTACTGAAAATTAGTTTTTTGTCCGTCAGGTAGATTGATAAAAAATGTTGGGCATGTATTTTATCTTTTGATTCGTAAACATAAAGTGACGACGCATTATATGCGTTGAAATATCGTGAAACCTCACGCCGCTACACTTTATACTGCCTAAGTGACGTCACAAACTCAAAAGCCCCCACACCTGAACTTTGATGCGCTTTAACTTTGTAAAAAATACGTGTTCAATATTATTTGATAATCTCACTGACGGACTAAATACAACGCGGTCACATTAACTTGACGCTTGGCGTTGATGATCATTTTGGCACTCAGGTACGGTGTGACAAAAAAGCATCAACAACTAAACGCACCTACGACACAGGAGAAATTCCTAGTGTGGGGAAAAGTTTTTCTTTAAGAAAAAAAAGGGTATTAAAAAAAAAAAAAATGAGAAAAAGTGATGCGTCAAGTTAATGTGACCGTGTTTGTAGAATTGTCATTTTTCTACCCAGGAAACATCCCTTCGCCGGTCGAGTCTCTGCCTTACGGGTTGTGTTATCTGCATCCTTTTTAGTAACTGTTATCGGAAGGATACCAGCTGCGAAAACTAACGGTCCGTCAAACGCTGATAACTGTATATTTGTTGTAGTGGTTATAGAGACCCGCATACATGGGTACATACATGTTCAACAGCAGACGTGTATAGCTACCACAGATAGCTACTTATAACGTCCCGGTGTAAACGCTTAGTCGTCTGGGATCCAAGATCGGCATCGAGCGACACGGACGCATCTATACTAATAGCTGAAGAGTTTGTTTGTTTGTTTGTTTGAACGCTCTAATCTCAGGAACTACTGGTTGGAATTGAAAAATTCTTTGTTTTGGATAGTCCATTTATCGAGGAAGGCTATATAACATCATGTCACGACCAATAGGAGCGGAGCATAAATGAAAAATGTTGAAAAAACGGGAAAAATATTCCTTTTTGAGAGCTTCCGTTGCGTGCGCTGCGTAAACAATCATGTATGTAGGGTGGGTAGGTAGGGAAGGTAGGGTCGGGTAGGTAGGGTAGATGGGTAGGTAGGTAGCCAGTTGACGGGAGCGAAGCCGCGTGGGACAGCTTGTACAAGATAAAGGCAAGAGTCGCCCTTACTCCCGCGCAAGGCTTCGAACTAGTTGCCTTCGGCACGCCGAAGTCGTCTGCCGAAGTGAAATATTAACTGCAGCATAATTGCAATCTGCTACTTGCGAATTAACGTGTTGAAGTAATTAGGCCAGCAGCTGTCGCACATGATGTATTGGCGCTATATTTAATACATCATTGTTGTATTATTATGCATTACTGTAAACCCGACATGTGCGTCTAATTCTGATGCCAGTGCGCAATGAAGGTTAAAGCAATAGAAAACAGACGAAATCCTGCGCTGTATCAATGAATCAAGTTCTGTTTTCGAATGTTTCTTAAAACAAATAAATAAATCGTTCACATGTGTTTTGAAAATATACTACACGTCTACTTCGCCGCAGCGAAATGCGAATTCTCTTTTTTATAGACTACTAGCTTATCCCGAGGGAACACATTTCCGGCATAAAAAGTCCTATGTGCTATTGCAGACTTTAATCTATCTGTGCCAAATTTCATACAGCAGGCTTATTACGTATCTTTTGCAAGAGCAAAACGGTAGCGATTTTTGCGCAATAATTGCTCTTCAATACAAACGTTTTAGAATTGTTGGCGTTTTTTTTTTAAATAAGTGCATTTGACAAACAGCGAGCGATTAGCAAACGGTTGTGTAGGACCTACCATACCTACACTGTAGGTAATTCCGAGTTTTATGACAGAAAGCGTTTGATCGCTATCGTTTTGCTATTGCAAAAGATACGTAATAAGCCTACAGATCCATCCAGCCGTTTGAATGTGAAGAAGTAACAAAAGCTCCAGAGCCTTGAACATCGTCGCCGAGTTGCCAGTTTGTCGGTATTTTATCGGTTACATTTCGGGGAGTGTGCGATGGAATTACATGATTTAATTCCGCCCAGCCCACAGATTACCTCACAATAGATACCGCTTGCCTACTGTTTTGTTTGATGCTGAGTTCACCAAATTTGGCGGAAGGCACGGGTTGCGCGGGGAGTGACAAGTGCGCCGTGATTGGCTATTGAAGGTCACGGTACCTGTCGTAGTGATAGGACATGCGCATTAAATGTCGATAAAAATATCGATATTTTTAAACAGAATGGTATTTTATGTAAAATTTCTTAGGCGGCGATTTTATAATTACTTTAATAATAATAAAGAAAAAACATCGATCGAGAAAAGATTTTGATTTTGGCCAGTGTGTTAAAGTGGTTTAATTTAATTTTAATCCTATATAAACAGGGTCACACTGAGCTCTAGTAATGAGTAGAGCACAATTAGTTCAATGTTAAAATAAACTATATTGTAAATTTTTAATAATCATTTTTAACAAAATTATTTTATTCTCCTATATACCTAATTGAATATCGATCATCGATACTTTTCGATAAGCAAAAAACGTATTTTTCTCAACATTTTTACTTCGGTGGGAAAAAGATAGCAATATAATAATTCCGTATGAGTGAAAGGGACTTTCACAAAAGACATCAACGAGCGCTACTGTAAAGTGTGCAATTTTGATTTGATAACCATTATAACTTGACCTTTTTTTAGATTGTTCAATATTTATTACTTTGCCTACCGGTGGAATGCTATCCCATCTTTTTTTGAACTTGAAGGGTTGGTTGATTTTCCACACCATTTTACTGTACAATTCGTCTTTTTTTTTTAAGGCAAACCGTTGATAACTATTTTTTATACGGAATTAAAACTAGAAATCGCTTGCGTCCCTACAGCTCTAATGTCTGGTCGACACTAAAGAGACCATGCCGTGCACTGAGTTATATCAGCCTAAATAAACTGATGTGTGGTGCGCGTAAGTTGTCTTCTATGCGGAATCTATTGGGAAGTAATCTGTGGCCCAGCCCGTTCCATCATCGGACTACCAGACGTACGGCGATGCGTCATCGGTACATGGTGGACATCCCACCCATACTCACAAAACGTTTTGGGGACACTTTTATTATGCGTACAGCTAAAGAGTGGAATTCCCTGCCGGAATCTGTGTTTCCCGATAGCTACAATCTAGGGGTCTCTAAGTCAAGAGTGAATGGGTTTCTTCTAGGCAAGCGTGCTCCATCGTCGACCACATCATCGCTTACCATCAGGTGAGATAGTGGTCAAGCGCAAGCCTATAGACAATAATAAAAAATAAAAAAAAACAAACATACAAACGCACACACTTACAAACTTTCGCTTTTATAGTATTAGTGTGATAGTGTGACTAGCTTCTGCCCACTGCTTCGCCTGCGTACAAAGTGTCCTATGTCCTTTCCAGGGTCTCAAACTATCTCCATGCCAAATTTCATCTAAATCGGTTCAGTAGATCCAGAGTTTACCCTCTACAACCTCACAAACTTTACCTCTTTATAATATTAGTATAGATTAATTGTAAGCGGGTTCGCTCGCTTGGATGTCTCAAGGAACTACTCTCATCAACTCTCTTCCTAATCGTTCTATCACTGCTAAGAATCGTATCTCTGTTTCAAGTTGTCAACGTTCTTTGTCCATCTGTTACGATCAGCAGTCTGTTGGAGTGCGGCGCTGTTAGGTATCTCGAGACGCTCTGTTATTCGATCCGACCATCGTTTGGAGCTTCGGCCTCTAGGCTTCGGTTAGGAACTGGGTTTATCCGTTCAGACGTGATTTATGGGACGGATCTGCCAAATACCAGCTTGATGCACTAGAGTCAATCGAAAAGCGGGCCAAGAGACTCATCGGCGATGAGGCACTGGTAAAGTCAAAGCTCCAGAGCCTTGAACATCGTCGCCGAGTAGCCAGTTTGTCGGTATTTTATCGGTTACATTTCGGGGAGTGTGCGATGGAATTACATGATTTAATTCCACCCAGCCCGTTCCATCATCGGACTACCAGACGTACGGCGGCGATGCGTCATCGGTACATGGTGGACATCCCACCCATACGCACAAAACGTTTTGGGGACACTTTTATTATGCGTACAGCTAAAGAGTGGAATTCCCTGCCGGAATCTGTGTTTCCCGATAGCTACAATCTAGGGGTCTTTAAGTCAAGAGTGAATGGGTTTCTTCTAGGCAAGCGTGCTCCATCGTCGACCACATCATCGCTTACCATCAGGTGAGATAGTGGTCAAGCGCAAGCCTATAGACAATAAAAAAAAAAGATTTCTAAACGTCTCATTGTATGTAGGTTCTTAGCGGTTTCATTCTCATTCAAGGTCTCTTACCATCTGATGTTCTAGTTAGCAGAATCTGAAAGAAAATTACGTCCGCCTCTATAAATTTTCTTTCGTAAAGAAAGAACCAAAGAAGGTACCTGCTCCGGTTCCTTGTGTTGTGCTCCTACCCAGATAAAAGATAACCCATGTTCTCCTCATCATCATCATCATATCAGCCGAAAGAGGTCCACTGCTGGACATAGGCCTCCCCCAAGCGTCGCCACATTGACCGGTCTCGTGCGTCCCGCAACCAGCGGATCCCCGCAACCTTCACCAGGTCATCGGTCCACCTAGTGGGAGGCCTTCCAACGCAACGTGTTTCGGTTCGCGGTCGCCACTCCAGAACCTTTCTGCCCCATCGGCTATCCGTTCTGCGAGCAATGTGCCCTGCCCACTGCCACTTAAGTTTGGCAATTCTTCGGGCTATGTCGGTAACCCTGGTTCTATTGCGGATCTCCATGTTCTCCTGTGCGTGTTAAATCTTTTCGTTTTTCGCTCTAGTTTTCGCGTAAGATATGTCATAAAATGCTTCTTCCTTTATGCATTTACAATTTAATGACGTCATGTTTGTTTTTGGACGCTTCTCACGTCTGTGATGGGCCGAGATAAAAACCGTTAGATAAGTATGGATAGAATTGCGAGTGATCTCGTCATCTCATGTCGTCATCACTAATAATAATGTATTATGCAACGTCATATGTCATATTACACTTGTGTATTTACTTCGGGATTGTCCCAACGAATGATTTATGAGCACTAGTTGCAACTGTTAATTACCTACAATAAATTAAAATGAGATAGTAAGAACATTAATAACACAATCATTATTATTTTATTAGTTCACTAGGTTGTAGGTTTAGAAGTACAGAACTACTCTTAGCATTCACTGGCATTAATTTTATTAGTTCAATTTTACACCCTGTGAATAGTTGAATAAATTTTCAACAGCCAATCGCGTCACTTTAATTGCATTTATTTTGTGATGCGTTGATACTATCGTTTCAAAAACCTGATAAATACTAATGTTATTATCATTAATTTCCTTTTTACCCGACTGCTGAAGGAGGGTAATGTGTTTATCATGGCAGTGACCAAACGCGTTGGTCGATTTTGATGATTCTTACGTCAATTGATTTGTCTTAACCTTGCGAGTGTCACTGGCTTCATTAAAATTGGAAAATAGAAAAATGGCGGATTTTGGACGCTATAATGTGGGGACCCAATTTTTTTTTCTTCCAATCATATCCTGTGAAGAGTTCTTGTACGCGGATGACTTGACTCTAGCGAGACAAGCAGCGACTATCGAGGATGTGGAACTGACCTGACAATGGCACTCGACTTACTGGGAATCTACTATGATCGCAATGCTCTGCGACCAAACCCATCGAAGACACAGTCGTGCGCATTCAACCTTCTGTTGCGAAGGTACACGCAAACCGGACACTTAATATCACGTGGCGGGGAACTAAGGTCGAACATTGCTCGAACCCTACATATCTGGGTGTGACGGTGGACAGGGCTTTAACTTGTAAATCACACTGCTATAAAACAAAGCAGAAGGGCCCGGAGACAGGGGACCCGGCATAACTTGCTCCGTCGTCTCATTTCCACCAACTGGGGGGCAACACCCGATATTCTCCGCACAACCGGCATTTCTATTTGTTTCTCTGCTGGCGAGTTTGCGTGCCCAGTGTGGCACCGATCCGCCCACGCAATGCAAGTAGACACTGCCCTAAATGAGACGTGTCGGATAATATCGGGCTGCTTAAAACCAACTCCACTAAATAAGCTCTACCCACTAGCAGGTATGTGCCCCTGTTGTACGAAGAGATGTCGCATGCGCGATGGAATAGAAGAACCATGAATCCGATGCCCGACATCCCCTCTATGACCCACTTAACAACTCGAAGTAGACTAAAAATTCGAAAGAGCTTCCTGTGAACCACACGGGCGATCCAGGACAGGTCGTCTAGGGAGAGCAGCAAACTGTGGCTAGAGAAGTACCCACCACCTCATGACTTCATTAGGCCCAAGGAGCATCTTCCCCTCGGTCATGAATTGCAGTGGCCCGTGTGGATACACTGAATCGATTGCGCACCCAGGTAGACCGCTGCAAATATAATTTGGCAATATGGGGGATTATTAGTCCATTGCACGCTGGGTGCGATTGCGGTGCTCCTGTACAGACTATGCCACACTTACTGGAGTGTCCCGACTGTCCATTCACTTGCACCTTGGATGACTTGTATAATGCCTTTGACGCTGCAATAAACGTGGTTACCTACTGGACTCAAATAGTTTGATCAAATGTACCATCGAAACGAAAAAGAAAGAAGTGTGAAGAGTATCAAAATAAAGGGTTTTAAGAGTTGATTTTAAAATATATAACACTAGTCGAATTTTGTGAAGTTTTTAAGAGCTATCTACTCTTTATTTAAAAAGAAATATCAATTAATAAAAATACATTAAATTTCTACATAATGTTGATTCTAAAATGGTAGTACACTTTTTTTTAAAGAGGTATATGTGTCACTATTTTTTATACTAACACTAATGGATAGACAATTTGATAACGAACATTTTTTAAGTTTTATTTTTTTTCAAAAGACCAATATTCGATTTTATTCTAAAATCTGGGCGTATTCACTACCGTAATTCATGCGTCACCAGTGCCGCTAGGCCAATAGGAATGCTCATATCTGATGCTGATTTTTTGGTCAGGGTAAGGCCTTAAACAAGAAGAAAATCACGCTGTGTAGTCAGAGGATACATATTCGCGAACTGGCTGTTTTTTTTTCTTGTTTACGTTACGTTTGTTGTATGGGAGCCCCACTTGAATATTAATTTTATGTTGTTTTTAGTATGTGTTGTTATAGCGGCAACATAAATACATCATCTGTGAAAATTTCAACTGTCTAGCTATCACGGTGCCTGAGATACATCTGTCTATACTATCCATACAACAAACGTGAATTTTTGTCGTTTTTTTGCGATAATGGTACGGAACCCGTACCATCTCATCTTGCATCTGGGACTCGGTTCCATTACCCCGAGAGGAACCGAATCTCAGAGGTAACGGAAATTGTTTTAAATTAATAAACTTATTTAGTTTTGAACCGATTGTTGTTTCCTTCTATTGAAATATTCACCCACCCTGCATCTGGGATTTTGTGTAGGTACCCCGACAAAATCTCTTAAGTAACAGTGGCGAGTCCGACTCGCACTTGGCCGGTTTTTACCCTTCGTGTTTGGAACCCAAAAACAGACAGACAGTTATTTTCGCATTTATTATAATGTTAGTATGGCTGGATGAGACAAAACCAAGCCTATGTAAATATTGGTCAGTGTTTTACACGTTATGTGTCACATAGCATGGCGACTGCCAAAAACCGCGCCCTTGTACTTTCACCCCGGCCTTCAATTAAACAAATAGATGTTACTCAGAAAACAGACATGAAATTTTCATAAAATTGTACATTTACCTTTTGGTTTGGTAACTGCGTCATAATTTTAATTTGACGACACGGTTGGCTTAGCGGTTGAGCGATCGGCTGCTGTGCTGCATGTCGCGGGTTCGATACCCGCAAGGAACATATATTTGTATGGCTTAGAGATAGTCGTTCTTGATCTGGGTGTCTTTTTGTGTCATCATCAGCCTTTTAATGTTTCCACTGGTGGGACACTGGCCTCATCTCTGTGAGAGGCAATGGGCCGTACGTAATCCACCACGAGGACCCAGAGCGGGTTGGTGGATGTCACATGTCTTCGATTTTTTGTTTCTAGGACATGTGGTATGTGAGTTCAAATGTTTGCACCCACGATACAGGAAGAATTTCCTAGTGTAGGCCAAAGTTTCTTTTATATACAAAACAAAAACAATCTTTATATAATAATCTCTCTTGGCATGTTTGTATAGTGATATTAGTGTCAACAGCTTTGTCCAGTTTGTCGTTCGATATTTTTTATATAGACTAAGGCCCTTTCCTGATGGGGCGACGCAATTTAAATACCACCGATGTGCGATAACGCACACGTATTGTCTAAGAAAATTTCAAGTGTTAGTCTGTTGAATTGTATCGCTATGCGCACATGGTAACGTACTTGTAATTTCGCTTCGTATAGTTGTCGGCACGTAACTTGCCAAGAGCCGTTAGATGCGCACATGTCGTTTTTTAGGTCTCTTTGGTGCTAAACGTTTAGCACCGTTCTGAGCGCGTGATTGGTTGGTCAGTTGACACAAGGATCGATTGACCAATCTGACTGACCAAGCTATGACCTTTATACAGCTTTCTAAGAATTAAATTTAATAGAACGGTTAGTAACTGCAAAACATTATCAAGTTGCAGGAAACAGATATTATATTTAAAGCCGCACTAAGAAACTCGTAATTTTGAGAAACAAAGTCATGCATATATTATTGGCTTGTAATGTAATCCGAGTTTTAAGCCAAGGATGATGATAAGTAAGCAGGTATAGGCACGGTTATGTTATCACATTACAAGTACCGTATTTCTTATCGACTGCATGCTGTGTTATTACAACTTTCTATTATTAACGTGATTAACTCATTCGTTCATTCATTCAGGGCTCGGAATGAATGAACGAATGAATAATGATAAGCATCAGAACTTATTGTATTAGAAGAGAAGAGATAAACTTAACTTCCACCGCTTTAGTGCCGTAAAGCGGTTACTTTCTGAAAGCATACTTCTTAGTAACCTAGGTTAAAAGGTTTGAAAAAAAAAAGTATCATGTTCATGGTTTTATACCCGACTGCCGAAGGTATGTGTTTATCATGTATGTATTTTTGTTCCTATGTGGCGTTCTAGAGACCAAACACGTTGGCTGATTTTGATGGTTCTTACGTCAATCGATTCGTCTTAACCCTGCGAGTGTCACTGGCTACATTAAAATTGGAAAATAAGAAAATGAACATTTTGTGGAGTCCCAAAATTTTTTTTTCTTCTGTACTCATCGTGTGTGGCATCAAAATAAAGGGTTTTAAGAGGTGATTTCAAAAATATATAACACTTTTATGTTTAAACGTACCTAATTCGAAAAAAAAAACGTTATAAATAAAAAAAGTTAATTCAAAAAATCAGAAAACCCGACTGCTTGAAAAGCGAACTAAAAAGACGTAAACAAGGAGAAAATCATGCCGTGCAGATAAAAAAAGTTAATTAAAAAAATCAAAAAACCCGACTGCTTGAAAAGCGAACTAAAAAGACGTAAACAAGGAGAAAATCATGCCGTGCAGTCGGAGGATACATCTGGTTTTGGTCAGCCAGCTTGCGAATACGTATCCTCCGACTGATTTTCTCCTTGTTTACGTCTTTTTAGTTCGTTTTTTTCACATTTGTGAAACATGGTTTTTACGTGTAACAAATGGTAATGCATTAAAAAAAAAATAACAACACGATATCTTTTCGCTAATTTTGGATATTCCTCCAAAACGACTTATATATTTGAAAGTATCCATTGGTTCCATGTTCTCTTTGCCACTGGGAATTAAAACGTGATCTACACATTGCTGCATTGAACGTTTAACCCAATCAAAAACGACCTCGTCCCATTTCACTATCCTCTTATTAACCCTCATGTCTTTTGTCTCCAGGCCGCGGCGGCTCGAACATAAAGGAGATAGAAAGGACCACAGGAGCGAAAGTGAACGTGAAAGAGTTCAGTGACAAAGACCACGATGTGTGCGTCATCAGGGGTCGGAGTGATGCCACGCAGATCGCCGAGACCCTCATACACGACTTCATCAACCAGCAACCGGTGAATGTTGAAGATAGTATCGATGTACCGGCTTGGGCTTGTGGCAGGATCATTGGTAAGTGGCTTTGAAGTAGAGTATTTTGTCTATAAGTGAAACTAGATCTGCTTTACAAGTCAATATTTTAGACCCAGATGATGCCACTATTTTCCGAGCTGACTGATCCCTGAAAAGATATACCAAATCAGAGATCATGGTGTTTTTTCATGTCAAACAACATAATGTTATATACTCTTTGAGTCCAACAATGCAGGGTTTTTTCTGAAAAGGCTTTTTTTATGAAAGAGCCATTGGCGATTTGAGTTGTCCTGTCTCGACAGAAGGCACGCATGCATCGTGCAAAAGTCATCATGTAGCTCAACCCTATTTTAAAGCCCATTTTAGGCTACCAGCCTTGTTCTATGGTGACAGCGGTCATCAACGGTCAACCGCATAGTATCTGTGAAAGCAGAAAGCTTAAGGTGGACGATTTCCGCTTGTCCAGGGGTAACGAAGTGGTTTCCAAACGTTCGTGATGCCATTTCTAGAATAGACACAATTTTGCTTCTGTTTATCCCAGAAAAACTATATCAGTGGTTAAATACTACGAGCTGCGATACCGAATCTTATTTGACCACAGCCAAATTATTTGTTTATAATTTGACCTGTGACAGTCTTGGAATGTTAAAAAAGAAAGAGAGAAAAAATATTTATTTGTGACCCGCACAGGAGACACGAGATAAGCAAAACACAAACAATAATAAATAATAAAAATAAAATACGCCGTGCGAGACCAAAAAGACTCAATCCTTATTTCCTGAAATCTGAACCAGTTTTCTCCATCAGGATCTCAAGGCGAAACCATAAACTCAATAAGCCACCGCAGTGGTGCGAAAATCAAGATCTTGACACACGACGATAAAGGAATGGAACGGAAGGTCAACTTCTGGGGTACCAAGGAACAGATCAAGGTTGCCAAGGATCTCATAGACAACTGCGTAAGTAAAATTTGTTCATTTTTTTTTACTTCGGTTAAGCTGTAATTGGCTAAACTGGATGCAGAATCCATAATTAAGACTATAAAATTTCAATTACAGGTAGCCCAAGAGAAATGTCGCCGTGAAATCGAGCAAACCAAACGCAGTCCCCGCCATGTTCAAACGTCTTCAAAGTCGCCGTCGCCAACGCCTTCTGTGACCACCAGCGACCACACCGAAGACGCAGGTGACTCTCAAGTGCACAGGCATGTCAAATATAAGAGGCCTGGTAAGAATTGCTAACAGCATGCTCATTTATACCTTGAACATATTTAGAAACTTTATATTTTTAATAGGGATGTCAAAAAAAAAACAAAACTGACGACAGTTTAATGGCCGGTGAAGGAAAACATCGTTACGAAACCTGGACTTATATATTGTTAATGTAAGTCTGAAATAGCCAAGTCAGAGGCCTGTAGAGTTCCCAGAGGCGGCTGAATTAACTCTGACACCAGAGGTGGCTACATCCTCACACGAATACGAAGAATGGCCGGTGTCTGAATTGGGTATTTGTTGTTAAAGATATATGAAATTCTACTTTAACGTAACGCTAAAGTAGAGTTTAAAAAAAGAAGTACAGTACCACTCCATCCTTTTTGCCGGGCTGGAGTTGGCTACAAATGGCGGCGAGTTTATTTAATGTCATACTAAAAAATCAGCGTGCCATGCCATGCGAATCAGAAAGCCTACGTTCAGGTCTGCTAAAGATTAGGGATTATTTTAAAAGTGTTCACAAGGCTAGGTATTTTACAAAGACTAAAATCTCCAATGCAAAATACTTAGGTCCAAAAAGTAAGTAAAAAATTATTTAAATTCAGCCCTGCTTAAAAGATTTGGTATTATTGTAAAAGTGTTTACCAAGGCTAGGTATTTTATATAAAGTCTAAAATCTCCAACACAAAATACTTAGGTCTTATAAGTAAGGCTAGGTATTTTATAAAAAGTCTAAAATCTTCAACGCAAAATACTTAAGTCTAAAATGTTAGTAAATGACTTTGGGGATTTTTGTAACAGTGTTTACAAGGGTAGGTATTTTATGAAAAGGCTAAAATCGCCAACGCAAAATACTTAGGTTTAAGTTAGGTTAGGTTAAAACGGGATGTTATCCGCAACTCCACGACCAAGCGCGTATTTTGCGTACAACAAAAAATAAAATACAAAATACTTAGGTCATGGGGTCTCAATTCAAACAAATTATAATTAGTATTAAAAAAAGATCATAGATGGCAGCATAGGTAACGAATGTGAAAGTAACAATCACTTATAAATGTTAAACAGCAGATTTAGGCTGAAATAAGTTTAGTAAAAATCAAAACTTGCTTCTTTAATGTTAATTTATCCATTTACACTCATTAATCAGGGTTTTTGAACAAAAAAGATAAGTTGAAGACTTTGTATGTTAAATTAGTTGAAAGTAGCTATAGACTTTTCGTTTTGTTTTGAGTTCTTTTCAATAGATGGCGTTTTTCACAATTTGTCCTAAACTGTATATCCATCGTCAGAATCATTTTGTAAGACAGTTATTATTTATTATAGGCGTAACTTAAAATATATTATTTATTATAGGCGTAATTTTAAACATTAAAGTCTTGGTCTATTACTCAAAATCATTTTTTGTGAAGCTTGTTTACACGTCGAGTTGACTAGATAACTCGCTGGAACAGGACTCGTATTGCACTAGGGCCTACTCAAATCGCACGGGTTATAAAATAAGAGATAACGCGACGTGAGTCCCGCTTGCCATCCGAGTTTACGCGTCGCCTAGTAGGTACAGTTTGAACTTAATGACGGCTCGAAACACTTCGTGAGCTACTACGAGCTAGCAATTTCATGTGACAGTGGGGTTGAGGGGTAGGGTAGGTACTGCGTGTTTTTTTAAAACATCACTAAGTTTGAATCGACGCGCGTCACGTTAGTAAATACGTAAATAATAACATAAAGTATTTTTTGTGCTTGTGATTACACGGCTCCACTACTCGTACAGTTCGATTCAAATTTAATGGCGGCTTGGAACACTCGTATGAGTCGCTGCGCACCCCTAACCACCGCTGGCACAATTAGTTTTACCCGACTGCCGAAGGAGGGTAATGTGTTTATCAGTCTATGTATGTATGTATATTTGTTCCTATGTGGTGTTTCAGAGACTAAACGCGTTGGCCGATTTTGATGATTCGTACGTCAATCGATTCGTCTTAACCCTGCAAGTGTCACTAGCTACATTAAAATTGAAAAATAGAGAAATGGCGGCTTTTGGGCGCCATATTGTGGGGGCCCAATTGTTTTTTCTTCTAATGCCATCTTGTGTGGTATCAAAGAAAAGGGTTTTATGAGGCAATTTCAAAAACAACACTTATATGTTTAATTTAAATGTACAAAATTTGAAAAAAATGTTAACTAAAAAGTGTTAAGGCGTCTCCCCGAACAAAACGCCGTGCTAGTCGTTTTTGTGCAGTTTTTAAGAGCTATCTACTCTTTATTTAAAAAGAAATATTAATTAATAAAAATACATTAATTTTCTGCATAATGTTGATTCTAAAATTGTAGTACACTTTTTTTTTAAAGAGGTATATGTTTCACTAATCGCCTTCCAACAAAACCATAAAAATGTGAAATAATTATTGATAGCATAGATATATTAAACAAGGAGATATGGCGTGTAGACGAAAATATATCGGAAACCTGTGTCTCCAGTTTGCCCCTACCACACGGCAACTACTACACATGCAGTTCAGTAAAGGCAATAGATACGCAGTCGCGCTCACACCCGCATTTCTTAAATCAGAACGTACTACACAGTCAATTATAAACTTTATCTCATCAACACAGCGTGTATTTACCATGCACCGTACAACTTACGCACACAAAAACATCGGTCGCTATCGTTGTGCTGTGCAAAAGCAATTTATTTTACATTTACGCTAGTGATTGACTAAATCGGAAAGTTATAGATTCTCCCATTTACTATATTATATTTTTTTTGTAGTTCTGTAAATAAATTACATTAAAAACAGCATGCCCAGAAAATATTATAATAAAAATAAACAATATGTACCTAAAAATATAAATTATTAAGTAAATTCAAAAAATTCAAACAATCAAAAATCTGGTTACGTTGGTTTAGGCTGTCATAGCGTATTGAAACGAGGTATTGTTGAACCCTGCTATGGTGTTTAGTCAATGACCTTTAAAGTGGAGGTATTTGTGCAGCACTTGACACTTTGGTATTACTGGGGTGGCATTTTTTGTCAAAATGTTAGTTACGTATTTCTCTACCACGCTATAAAATAATGAAAATAATTATTAAACATTATTTCACATCGATCTTCCAACCGGGTTAAAACGGTTGACAAATTGAAAAATAAACTATAAAAGCAATATTTCATTCGTCAATCGACTTTGTTGTCGATAGCCTACGTTAGTGGATCTGCATAAGCACAGCACTAACTCGTCGCAAGAAGCAGCGGCCGTACTACGCGATGCATCCGCTTAGTAAAGTATCGTTTTGTGATTTTTACATTGCTTGTTCAGTCACTCAGCGACAAACTTAGATAGTGGTTAAGAAGCAATGTATTTAATGCAAATATATTACAGTCGCTGTGCTATTTGAAAACAAAAATAACATAGTAGAGGCAAGAAATATTTTACGATTTGTTGTTTTTCATGATTTTAAAGACAAATATAATAAAATACTTGTAATTACATATGGTAACCGATTCCATGATTTACAAAGTTTTGATTTAGGCTTCGGTTTTTACAAGAAACCACTGAACAACACGGCATTCTTATAACTTTTCACGATCACGGTCGAAAGCGCACTAGTTCGCGGTGACGGCCATTTGTCTATGACATGCTCAGTCAGTCCATGTCGCGCGGACACCGACACGCCCCCTTGCCACTTCTCCTGTATTTTATATTTCTATGATTGATAGCATGCATAGTGTTCATTAATTATTTTTTATACTAACACTAATGGATAGACAATCTGATAACGAACATTTTGTAAGTTTAATTTTTTTCAAAAGACCAATATTCGATTTTGTAAAGATTTTATTCTAAAATCTGGGCGTATTCACTACCGTAATTCATGCGCCAACAGTGCCGCTAGGCCAATAGGAATGTTCATATCTCATGCTGATTTTTTGGTCAGGGTACGGCCTTAAATAAAAAAACAAAAAATCCTAAGATCCGACTGCTTAAAAAGCGAACTAAAAAGACAAAAACAAGTTTTTTTTTTTGTATAAACATTCTGTTCTTTCTAAGTACCTACCGAAAATAAAAAAGGGTAACCCGCCTTATAGTGAATAATAAAATGACATGCAGTAGGTACCTATATTATGTCATTGCGTTGCCGCGGAAGCAAGCTACCTACCTACATTAAATTTTACAAGGAATTCTATAGTTTTGATTGATTTGGAATATTCGTGAATATTGTGAAATTCGCTACACAATGCGACCACTATTAAGAAGTTACCGCGGTCTGAGCGGAGTGAGGAGTCTGTCCCGATCATACCTAATGTTATTATTACGAATACGAAATAAGCGTTCAAGGACAACTGGCAAATAACGTCTCTGAGTACCTACATGATGCGATTCCTCGCTCAAATTGCCATATGATTTAGTATCTACGCAAACTTCTAGATGGCGTTAAAAAACCACAGCCTCGGGCTATTAATGAGTCACTGGTGCTGCCGCCTGTTAAAAATATGGAGAAAGAAAAAATAGCCCGACGAATAGCCCGACTTAAGGAGGTGACATTTCTTTGTATGGGATTGGGTATCTGTACTGTAGTATTATATTATCTGTGCTTAGGTCTAATAAGTTATTCAAAATCAAATCAAATCTGCAATGAAAGCAGATGTGTGCCCGAGGTAAAGAGGTATATCGGGATGTCAAAAGATGCTATGACCCGTTTAAACAACATCTGAAAGAAAAGAGGAATTGATTTCAAAACCAAGATCAGATTGATACGAGCCCTGGTATTTCCTATCATCCTATATGGAGTGGAAACGTAGTCAATCCTGGCCCGAGAACTACAATAGTACATTTCGTGTCGAGCATAAAAAGTCGAGATTTTAACACGAGCGATGTAGCCAATTTCGAATGCTACATGCGAGTGTAAAAAGCCTTTTTATGCGAGACACGAACAATTCTTTTACCACGATCTGATGAGCTTACTTAATTAAATGCAAATAAGTTCGAACAACAATTTATTAGAAACGTTTAGACTAAAAACCACAGACTATATATACACACAATCAACGCGCGGTTTTTCGAGAGGTAACAGGTTCCGTATCATTCTGCCAGTTACATAATGATATCAAAACTCCATACAAAAGTCATTTCGTAACTGTTATTATGTAATATTGTTATTTTTTAAATTTTAATTTTATCTTCATATTTCGAAACGAATTTCTTAGGCAATGTGAAATAGACAAGGTAGTGGAAAAAAAAATTCATGCATTCGAGATGTGGTGCTAGAGACGAATGCTGATCCAGACCCAGCTCCGAGTAAAATCTCGCTTTTCCACCAAATTCTTACATATTTCGGCCACACAATGCGCAGGTGCGACGAGAATTTGGAAAGACTGATCGTGGTTGGGAACACCGAAGGTAAGAGATCGCTCGGTCTTTCACCAACAAGATGGAGCGATCAAGTGAAAGACTCATCGTCCTCCAATTTCTACAGTAAGGGACTCGCTGGACAAAAACCGTTAGAGGCAGACGCTCCAATGTAACCCTGATGCTGACCACGATCCACAGACACGAGGTACCAAACAAGAGAGAGATAGAAATTTTACTAATTGATTTAAAACTATACCACATCATTGCTTCGTTTGGGCGCATTATTTCCAATTCGCAAACTGTCCACCTGTCTAATTCGCAATTGCTCCAGTTCGCAATTGGTTCAGTTCGCAATCGGTCGGTTGGTAAATGAAAAGGGTTGCCAACTTAAAAGTGTAAAATCGGTAGAAAATTCGGGCGACTTTCCATATATACTCTGAGATCGTAGAAAAATCGTTAAATTTCGGTAGAATAGAGCCCATATCGGTAGAAATACCGAAAAATAGGTACGTTCGAGACCACTGGTGGTAATTGCGGATACCATTATTTCTCAAAATATTGACGGAACTGCCTCATTTCTTGGCAAGTTCAATATTTAAATATAACGCCATTCAGCAGGAATCAGATTCGCAGGTATTTTAGGGATCATCGCAATCATTCTTGAAATATTTCGTCCATCTCTAGTACTGAGCAATTTTTTTTTATCTGCTTATTGCATCATCAAAATGATGATAACATCCAGTGATTGAAACTGACGGGAAAACGGACTAAAATGGCATTTATTTCGTAATCGAAATCTCTGTGTATGATAGAGATTTCGGAGAATTAAAATATCTTACAAGTATGTATATCTATAAAAATAAACTTAAAAACTAAAGGACCAATTTCAAAAATTATTTCACCGATGGGAAGCCACACTATACCCGGGTGACATAGTGTAGTTTTTATCCCTGTGTTACCACGGCAACGGGAACTACGTGGGTGAAATAGCGAGGCGTCCGCTAGTAAATAATAAAAAAGACAATCTAGAGTAAGTGAGTGGTTTTCAATTTTGAAGTATATTAACGGAAAGATATATAGTGAGATGTTTTATTTCGATTTTGAAAAATTGTTAGGAAAAATTGTCGAATTATGTCAAATTACATTCTTTGAGGCACTCTTTAAATAATAACGACTATAATTTGAATTGGCTAATTTGCGTACTGGACCATTTGCAAATTGGATAAATTGTGAATTGGACATTTTGAGCCCACTGGACATTTTGTGAATTGGACATAATGCGCCCAAACGCATCGCTTACCAACAGGTGAGATAGTGGTCAAGCGCGAGCTTATAAAAAAAAAAAAATATTCTATACAATATAAAAATGAATCCCTATTTCCCTTGGTCACGGCATCACGCGTGAACGGCTGGACCGATTTCGCTAATTCTTTTTTTGTTGTGTTTGTTATTGTTAGAAGCTTCTTATGAAAGAAAAAATGAAAAAACCTATTGATTAGTCAAACAGAGAAGTAATCGAGTAATGGGACTAATTTTTTATGAAAGAATTATCGACTAGTGTAACCTCAACGTAACCCTGCCCCGCGCAGCATGAGAGTGTTACGTACGAATTTGCCAAGTTCTAGTCTTGTATATTGATATCGAAAATAACATTATGTTCACATTAATGACAAAATGCTTATTCAGAATCTTCAGGAGATGAAACTGCAATTTCAAGTTAGATTTTAGGTGTAGTATTTTTGGCCGGATTTGTGGCAAATGATGGGCAAATAGTGAGCTTAATACTTTTTTTTACATTATTTATTTAATGTTAGGAATAGAAAACATAAAGGACAATGGCCACCCTCCTTACTTGTTTGTAGTAGTAAAATTTAACAAAACGTCCCTTGTTAAAACATACGTTGTTTGCGTACGTAGTACGGCCTTCAAAACTCACTTCACCGTTGTCATGGGGGACTTCAACGGAAACTGGCCAAACGAGACGAAGATGAGCTGCAAGTGGGGCAATTTGGAGTTGGACGTCGGAACCACCGGGGTCACCTACTGGCCAGTTTTATGGAGAAGGAGGGCCTCTATATGATGAACTCCTTCTTCAGAAAGCGTGAGCATAGGAAGTGGACCTGGCAGAGCCCTGATGGCGCAACTAAAAACAAGATCAACTCATCATGTAAACCAAGAAACAAATGTTCAATGATGTCTCTGTGTTCAATTCGGTGAAAATGAAAATGCGTCGCATGGTAAGAGGCACATTGAACATAAATATCAAGATTGAAAGGTCTCGACTGATGAAGTCTACGCTCCGTCCAGCACAGATCCAGATCCAATATCCCGAGAGCTTTCAGCTCGAACTCCAGAATCTTTTCGAGTGCCTAGGGAGCTCCGTGGGCGAATACAGCGATGGGTTCGTGGAAGCTGTCCATACGGTCGACTCTTAAGTTTTTGAACCCGTCGTACAGATAGAAACAAAAGGCTCTCTGATCCTACTCTCAATCTTATGAAGGAGTGGCGTGAGATGATCCTGCAGTCTTTAGACGATGCGTTGAAATACCGGCAGCTAAATAGACGGATCTCGAAAGTCCTTAAAAAGCGACCGTCGCCGCTTCAATACCGAAAGTATTAAAGACGCGATTGAGTGGAATGAGGGCTCCAAGATCTTTGCTAGAGATCTGACTATTGTGCAGAGCCAGCTCACGAAACTGAAGACCGACGATGGCAGGATTGTATCCGCCAAACCGGATCTTCTGAGGGAGATCGAGAGATTCTATGGGCAGGGGTGCAGCAGCGGCCGAACTCCTGAAGGAAGGTGGACAACTAGTACTTAAAGCCCTTCAGAAGCTGTTTGAGTCCGTCATACTCGAGGGGAAAACGCCACAGGCACGGTGCGGGGATGTGGAGACACTCTTTTGCATGAAGGATGACAATGCTCTACTGAAGAACAATAGGCACATCTCACTTCTTAGCCATGTCTACTAGCTGTTTTCAAGAGTCATCACGAATCGTATCGCGCGCCGGTTTTTCGATTTCCAGCCTCCTGAACAAGCCGGATTCCATAAAGGCTTCAGCATCGTAGACCACATACATATGCTGCGGCACGTTATACAGAAGACCGAAGAGTACAACCTGCCTCTCTGTTGAGCGTTTGTGGACTACGAGAAAGCCTACGATTTGATCGAGACTTAGGCTATACTGCAGTCTCTCCAACGGTGCCAAATCGACTACCGGTACATCGAAATGTTGAAGGGTTTGTACAAAAACGCCACCATGTCAGTTCGACTTTAGGATCAGACCTTGGCACCTATCCTTCTGCAGCGAGGTGTGAGACAGGTAGACATCATATCTCCGAAACTGTTTACCGCTGCATTGGAGGATGTCTTATGTCTTCAAGGTTCTGGACTGGAGAGGGCCAGGCATCAACGTCAATGGCGAGACGCGGTATTAAGATGAACATGGACAAAACCAAGGTGATGTTGTTTGCCCATGTTGCACCCACCCTTATCAAGTTGGAGACTCGACACTCGAAGTTGTGGCGGACTATGTCTACCTGGGAAAAACAATCCAGTTGGGTAGGGCTAACTTCGAATCCGAATCGGCTGGGCAGCGTTCGGGAACTTGCGCGGTATTATCTCGTCCAACTTACCACACTGTCTCAAGACGAATATCTATGACCAGTGTGTGTTGCCAGTGATAATCTATGGCTCTGAGACGTGTTCGCCCACAATGAAAGAAAGAAAGAAAGAAAAAAACAATGGGCCTCAACAGAAAGCTTGCAATCAATGGAGAGGGCTATGCTCGGAGTTCCTTGCGTGATTGAATCAGAAATGAAGAGATCCGCAAGAGAACCAGGGTTACCGACATAGCCCGTAGAATTGCCAAACTTAAGTGGCAGTGGGCAGAGCACATTGCTCGCAGAACGGATGGCCGATGGGGCAGGAAAGTTCTTGAGTGGCGACCACGAACCGAAAGACTGCGTTGGAACTGTTGAAGGACCAATGACCTGGTGAAGGTTGCGGGGATCCGCTGGATGCGGAACGCACGGGACCGGTCAATGTGGCGACGCTTGGGGTAGGTATATGTCCAGCAGTGGACGTCTTTCGGCTGATTTGTTGATGATGATGACGTGATTCAATATATTTTTTTAAAATGGGCGAGTCAAGTAGTTAAGAAATATGTTTTTTGAGGTTAGGAGGTATATTATTAATCTGTGGATTTTTTAATTGAGAGGTTTTTCACCTGTTTTTTTTGGCTTATGTTTAACTTACCACCAGATATAGTAACATATAACAGACAAAAATAGTAAATGATCACCAAAATTAAACCCGCATCTTATTGTAAAATTATAACCAAAGTTTTAACATCTCGCTATCCTGTTTAGGCAAAATGACTCCAAATAAATCATTGTTAACCCAAAAGTAGTAAATGATCACCAAAAGTAGTAAATGATCACCAAAATTAAACCAATGACCAAAAAGATTATAAAATTTCTGGGAGCAACTTGGAAGTAGCGCTCGCCGGCCGCTGCCGCGGCACCGCTCGCTTTGCTCGCTCGGCTCGCGCGCGGTTGGTCACAGTTCTAACCTAACCTAACCTATTTTACAACATTAAATAGCGCAATAATTTGCTATTAAAATTTGGTGATCAATTTACTAAATTTGGTGATCAATTTACTAAATTTGGGTTTCATAGTACAATTTTAGGTAATAGAGGTTATGGTCACAAAGTAATTTTAGGTGGTCATTATATTTATCCCCGTTTTTTTTTTACATTTGTCACAAACTATGAAGAACACAAAACAGATAAGGATCGCACAAAATAACACGCCGAAACTGCAACACGGTCTGCGCAGAAAACTGTCAATGTCAAACTTTCTTTTATTTAAATTACTTGTCAAAAATAGAGGCCACGTAATCGATCAATTTGTGCAGTATCGATTTTTGACGTTACATCATTGCAGTATCGATTTTTAAACTTTTTACTTTTAAACAGTTGACATTGACTGGGATTTCGTTTCGATTAAAAATAAAATCGATTTAAATCTAAGTTAAAGTATGGACTTCTCTAGTAACGTTAATAATTACAGATGCGTTCATAATCAATATTTTTTACTGCGTTCTGATAAAGCAAAGTTATATTTATGAAGATATAAAAATCTATACTTCTCCAGGTTTTAAAAATAAACTGATGATATCTAATAACTACATTAGCAATGTACTACATTTTGGTGACAGTGTCTCATCTTGGGACGAAATTCTGTTTTTTCTTACTCCAAAATTACCATGATCCTTTACTGTATCGTTTTAGCTCACTCTTATACGTTACGCAATTAGGCCTAGTCCCCATAAAACAAAACAGTGCGCGCCTTATTCGTCAACCGTACCTATACATACAGTACACGGTTCACGCATAAGGTCTCGTTTTGAAAGCGCGGTGAGCTAACTTGTGTTAAAGCGTGCTCTTCTGAACGGTTGCATGCTTGCATGGAAGAAATAGTCATCTAACGTCCGGTAGTAACAAGCCATCACACCAAAGTCCCTTTCCTTATAGTTCCGGCGAACGATGCAGCAATCGCGACCAGACACAGCATCCGTCAGCGAAACCCCGCGTTGGTGCGAGGCACACACAGCGGATCCGAAAGGGTACAACAGAGTCAAGCCCAAAAGAGGACCACGTATCAACAGCAGATATTCAGTTTAGTTATGTTTATAATGTGGAACAATAATGTTTATTGTTACTGTAAAGACCACGTTAATAGGTTACAAGGTTACTATAAACTCAAGGTTACTAGGTTACAAGGTTACTATGAGCACAAAGTTACTAGGTTACAAGGTTACTATGAATACTGTGTTAGCCTGGAGTGGCTAAAACCCTCGAAAAAGGTAGCTGTCCAACCTGTGGAGGCATCCACGAAGGCAAACCAAAAAGTTCTAGAATGGCCAACCCCAAGAGTTCCAAAGCAGCGACGCACGAATTGCTATCGAGCTGACAGGGGAGAAGTCACCGCGCCGTGGCTCAGAGACCCCATCTGTGTGTACGATCACATCGACAATGCGCTCGTCGAGTACCTGGCCATCGAGACTGCCACAGAACAGGTATACCTCACGCAGTGCCACGACATCTTGCATGCTTATAAGTGTAACAAAGTGAAACTGCTAAACGAGCTGCTCGATGAAGCAGACGGAGCCGTATATGACAACATCACTCACCAGGTCATTAGAGGGGAAATGACGGGCACATACATGGCAGCTTACAACGGAACACTCGGCTTTGTGCCCAAGGACGAGGATAAGTCTTTGTGCTCAGGCAAAATTACTTTCAATACACCTAAAGACGACCCCATAGTAATAACAGCCAAGTGCACTAAGATCATGCTACAGGACAAGATTCTTAAGATGGGACAAGCCCTTCGCGAGACCAAGGAAACCTTTCATGCCCGGCTTTGGCCAGTACCCAAAATAAAATGGATAAATGGGGTTCCCGGGTGCGGCAAGACAACCTGGGTAGTCAGACATTTTGATGAAAATAACGACATTGTAGCCACTACGACTATCGAGGCAGCCAAAGATCTCAAAGAGAAGCTAGTGCGCCGCCTGGGAGGCAGATTGAACAATAGGGTCCGCACTTTGGCTTCAATCCTTGTCAACGGGTTCAAAGAGAATTACTACCGTCTGACAGTAGACGAAGCATTAATGAACCACTTTGGATCTATAATAATGGCTGCACGGTTGGCAGGAGCGAGAGAAATCGTCCTTATCGGCGATGTTAACCAGCTACCGTTTATAGACAGAGAAAACCTGTTTCAACTTTGGTATAACCGTCCAAACCTAGTGGCCAACATCACCGAGGAATTGCTCTGCACGCACCGCAACCCAATGGATGTAGCATATGCTCTGAGCGATGTATATTCTGGAATATATTCGTCAAAGCAGCAAGTACATTCCCTGAAGGTGAAAAAGTTTACCGGAGCGCTAATATCCGAAATGTCCGCAAAAACTCTTTTCTTGGTTCACACTCAGAAGGAGAAGGCTCTCCTTTCCAGCCAGGGGTATGGTTCTGGTGCTGGGTCACGGATCTTAACTATACACGAGGCCCAGGGTTTGACCTATGAGTCCGTGGTCATAATAAACACGAAAAGCAGAAGGGTTCAGATCCACGACAGTGTCCCGCATGCGATAGTGGCAGTGTCTAGACACACTGAGAGTTGCGTCTATTACACCGACCACTTTGATGATGCTATTGCCTGTTTCATAAGGCGTGTAATGGACGCACCGACACTAACGGTCGTCGACTACAACCTAAAGATGGCATTGAAACATCGAGACAAAGCGGTCGTGAACAATCTGCTAAATATTTCAAAATCCCTGACCGACAGCCAAAACTACAATATACGTTCTTATAACTTATTCGTTCTTATTTATTCTCATTCGTCTAGATTTGTAAGCAAAATTAAAATTCGATCCAGAGTAATTCTGGATCAAATTTTAATCTGTTGTGTTGCTTTGTTTGAAATAGAAGAATAAAGTTGTTTTCAATGGTTAAAGTTGCTTTCCATAATATGTAATGGTAAAGTAATGTTATTTAACCCAGGAAAACATGGTGGGACCCATAGACAAATATCAGTGTGTCGTTTCTGGCGGAATACATTTTTATTTCTATGCAAGATCCAATATCGACTTTTTATTATTGTAAATTTTAATGAAATGTTACAGATATATGTTACCACCTTTATTTTGTAAACACCTGTTACTACAATATATTATATTCCATTATATTCAGTAAGCCTTTGACTTTATTTCCTGCTAGTTCGTCCATGAGGGCTTACCGCTACTGCGAAAAAAGCCAGACAAGTTTAAGTAGTAATTTGCACTTTGAGGGTCCCAAAGCTGTGTCCAGCTGCACGTGGATTCACCCAAGTAACACGGCCTATGAATTTCCAGTTCCCTATTGTAGGGCGAATAGTTGAAAAAAATCATTGCACACTTCTTACATAATGATGAAAGTTCGGAGTGGCGACCGCGTTCCTAAAGACGCTGCGTTGTAAGCCCTCCCACTAGGTGGACCGATTACATAGATAAGGTTACGGGAATCTGCTGGATGTGAGAAGCACAGGACTGGTTGTTCAGCAGTGGATGTCTTTCGACTGATATGACAATGATGTTTATTTTATATACCAGCTAAGGTTGGTCTAGCTATTCATCCGCTCCGAAACTATCACTTTACAATGACCTCATATGCTGTATATCTATCAAATTTATTCTATTCTACCCGACTGCATTGATCCAACCTGTAAGACAGAATATAAACTGTGGTAAACGAAAATGAGAAGGTGTTCTTGAACGAAAAACTTTGGGAATTCCCTAACATAGCTAACTATGTTACATAAAAACTGTCCGCAACAACTACTTCGCAATGTGCGTAGGGGATTCCCCAAGAGTAGAGAAACAAACGAAAAGGGTTGCCATTTAAGAAGTGTGAAAGCTGTATTATTATTCTGGAAAATTTCAAAGTTGATATTCTCAAAAATTTAGTTTTCGGTTTAATCAATATGATATTTGATTAAATCCGAATAAAAAAATTCAGCTCAAAATTTGGTCAGAAATTACCTCTAGTTTAAGTGTTCTTTTGTGGTACGGAACGCTAAAGACTTCACCCATATTTTCCCAGGTGGTTTGCAGTAGTGTGTGTGTATAAGTATGCATTTATGTGTTTAGACATGTATAATATATATATGTGTGTTTGTTTGTGGTTTTGTGATGTCCGAGTTCCGTTTTTGAGTGTTGGGTACTAAGCAAAAGATTTTATGGTATGGCTCTGTGGTGGCAGAATATTGTTTGGGTTGAATACAGGAAAGGGACATTTTTATTTCAGTTTGTTTTATGTAATTTTTATATCAATTTATTTTATAAAAAAATTAAATAATGAAAAGCATGGTTTTGGTGTTAGGGAATTTTGTAAAGAACGGTGAAATTATTGGTTTTTTTTTCACGAGATAATTTGTATTTTTGAGTATATAGGTTGAAGTAAAGGTAATTGGAGTGTCTAAAATTCAATACTGGGTTAGTTGTGGTGACTCATGTGGACTCCTAGTGATATGGGTAATGACCTTCGACTGCTGTTTAGGAGGTCTATTGGCAATTGAGATAAGCTTTTTAATGAAAATTTTACTGTATTTAGATTGAATTTAATACAATATCAATTCAAGTTTGCGTTTTCTCCCATTTATTTTGTATCAGCAAAAAACCGGGTGCTGTCATATAGATGTCATTGTAGAGTCAAGGGTCAAAAGTGCAGTCAGTGGCGTAGCGTGAGCGTGGTTAAAGTGAATCAGTCAAAGCTTTTCAGGACGAGCATGAATTAACTTGTACCCTCGTTCTCAGAAGAAATAAATGAGAGAAAACGTGACCTTTCCTGGGGCAGGCTTACCCGTGAAGTTCAAATTGAGAGTTGTATTCATGATTTTAAAGATTATTTGTGTTAGTCATATTTTTGCCGTGGCTTATACTGTTTAACCTAAATTACTAAATGCATTTTAAAAATAATCATATTTAAAACATAATTCTTTCTCTGTTATCTTCAAACGATTGCGTATACATGACATGGATGATTATTTAGAATTTATGACATATTATTGAACTTTTTATAATTTTATCTTTTTCATTGAATTTTTAATTGACTTGTATTTTTTGTTTCGGATTATCATTATTTATTTGTTAATCTATTATAATCACTACCTAATGTTTTTTTTTAATTAATTGACTGAATCTATTTTATTATTTAATTTTTATCTCTAACATTTTAATTTTACTGTTAAATTATTACGAATTATTGTTATTGAAAGTTATTGGTATTTAATTATTTCTTTTTAGTGGTGTTTTTAAATTTTTACTTATTACAAATTTCGACACAATGTATACAGGGTGTCCCAGAAATCGACGTCAAGCCGTAAATGGGTGATAGACCAAGTTATAACAGTTCTCAGAAAAATACGAAAAAAAATCTATCTCATGTTTTTAAAAATTTATGGTCACTTTAAAAATTTACTAAAAAAATCAATCCCTGTAATGGTTCTTTAACTCCAATTGCTACAAATCCCATAATTTATCTAATTTGTTATTATCATGTAATCTTGAATAATGCTTGTGTAGATTTTTGCCTAAAATTCAAAGCCAACTCCTCCTACTTGGAAGAAAATTAAACTTTTTCAAAACCAAATTATTCAAATTCACTATTTCGCCCAACTTTAACTGACTGTACTGAAAAAAAAATGTACTACGCTAGTTTGGCAAGTAATATGAAAAATTGGCGCATTTAATAAGGATTCAAAAATGGTGTAACACTTGCTATATTACGTTTTCAATAATTGGTCAAATTTTTTTTTGTAAATAATATCGGTTTTTACCCAAAATGTCCATACTTCCTTAAAATGACTTTAGCTTACCTAAAGCTTTGCTAAACTCCGTTTCTAATTCGATAGAGACGGAGAGAGTCATTTTACGAAGTGTGAGCGAGATAAGAAATCGAAATTTTACGTAATTTAAGAGCAAAGTTATGATAGTGACTCAACCTTTTTACTTTAAGTCAGGACCAGTTTTCTCATCTTAGAAAAAAAAAACAAATTATCAGTTTTTTTTTTTTTATTACAATAAATGTTCAAACTGCCTTCCTTCGACGGCAATGCAAGCACGACATCTTCTTAAAAAAGATCTGGTTATTTTCCGGGCAAATCTTCCCCTATTTACAAAGACAACTCAATCTCCGTTTCATGATAAAGGTTGTGTCACTGATAAAGGTGGCGTCACTCTGTCTCGCTCACACTTCGTAAAATGACTCTCTCCGTCTCTATCGAACTAGAAACGGAGTTTAGCAAAGCTTTAGGTAAGCTAAAGTCATTTTAAGGAAGTATGGACATTTTGGGTAAAAACCGATACTATTTACAAAAAAAAATTTGACCAATTATTGAAAACGTAATCTAGCAAGTGTTACACCATTTTTGAATCCTTATTAAATGCGCCAATTTTTCATGTTACTTGCCAAACTAGCGTAGTACATTTTTTTTTCAGTACAGTCAGTTAAAGTTGGGCGAAATAGTAAATTTGAATAATTTGGTTTTGAAAAAGTTTAATTTTCTTCCAAGTAGGAGGAGTTGGCTTTGAATTTTAGGCAAAAATCTACACAAGCATTATCCAAGATTACATAATAATAAAAAAATTAGATAAATTATGGGATTTGTAGCAATTGGAGTTAAAGAACCATTACAGGGATTGATTTTTTTAGTAAATTTTTAAAGTGACCATAAATTTTTAAAAACATGAGATAGATTTTTTTTCGTATTTTTCTGAGAACTGTTATAACTTGGTCTATCACCCATTTACGGCTTGACGTCGATTTCTGGGACACCCTGTATATTGTTATGAAATAAATTACTTATGACATAATTATTGAAAGACATAGAACTATGATTTAAATTTGTTTAACGTTAAATGCATAAAGTGATTTTGGTGCAAGTGGGTCTTAATTACATAAAATCTGCGCCGACCTAATTGCGTAACACACTTTCCAACACTATCCGAAGGATTCTAAACAAAATTATCAATCATTTGCTTCAATTATTACTTCTTGACAACGTAAATAACGCAGACAAAATTAAAGGCATTGCCATTGATTGTGTGTTACGCAACTACCCTAAAATTTGAATTTCGAGGGTAAGTCTGGCCTCATATTCCATTAACAACATACAAAATTCATGAATACAATCTATTAACGTGATCTGACTTCCACGAACAGAGAACAGGGGTGCTCCGATCGAGGTGTATGTGTCTGCGGTGTCTTCACCGTCCAGATTCTGGGTTCAGTTCGTGGGTCCGCAGGTCACGCAACTCGACACCCTGGTTGAAGAGATGACGGAGTACTACGGCAAGAAGGAGAACAGAGAAGCCCATGCGGTTAGTATTACTTTATATAAAACAAAGTTGTGTTAGTTACACCATTTATAACTCGAGAACGACTGGATCGATTTTTATGATCTTTGATTTTTTGGATTTATCTCCGCTCCGAATAAAAGAATAATCATCATCAACACATATAATAAATCTGTAGAAAAATTATTTTTGTACATCGAAAACATTTCCAAAAAACATTGTCAGGGTTTTAAAGAATAACCAACAGAACCCATTTCCAGCATTTTTGGAATTTTTGTCTGTTTGTCTGTTTATTTGTGCACGCATCACGTGTAATGTACGAAACCAATGTAGATAACTTTTATACATAAAAATTGTGCGTAACTTGAAGAATTACTTAGTTTTTGTTTCATCGCAATCACTCTATCAAAGTTAGATGAATTTAAAGTGTTCAAGAAGTAAAATTATCACAGCACACGCAATTCAGTTACTCGGACAGTTGAACTCGCTATTCGATAGATGGCGTTGTGCATTTAAAGTCATTTTCTGAATCGCGGTGTTAAGATTCTACGCGAAAGGACGACACTTGAAAAAAACATTGGTATGTAGTATGTAGGGTAGGCAGGAAGGTAAGTAGGGTAGGGTTGGCAGACAGATGACGGGAGCGAAGCCGCGGTCACAGCTAGTTATTAAAATAATCATCGGAAATTTAATGAAAAACAAAAATATGCATTATCATTTTCCCATACGTTTTGCGAACACAGCGCCATCTCTGATACATGACAGGAACAAAACACGGACCAGGTGATGATGTATACCTACTGGTTCCGGTAATTCCAGTAGATGGCGTTGTCGATTATTCTGAAATTCAAAACAAAGTCGGATTAGTTACACCATTTTCCCATACATTTACTGATGAAAACTACAAATTGTATAAGCGCTGATTGTTCAAAATTCAGTTAACTTTTATCTGAAGAATTATGACAGTTTAATAGATCTTCTATCTATTAAATCTTCTTCTATATTAAAAATGTCATGTTTGTATTTTCTTGTTTGTGTTATCCTGTGGGAAAATGTTTGTACACAAACAACGCCTTGTTTTAAGTTCATAGCAAGATGTGATGGATGACATTTGCATATTGCAAGCCTACATGCGTTTACATCACATGTTTACATGCAATAAAAAAATAGAGTAGTGGTGGCCCAGTGGTAACGGCCCTTTCTTACGTAGGGTGTGTTACCACGGTCGTGAGTTCGAGCCCAGGCAGGCGCTTTACTTTGTGTAAATTAATTAATCACCACTGCTCTTAAAACGGTGAAGGAAAACATCGTGCGGCAACCGGCATGTCTTAGAACCAAAAATTCGAAAACATGTGACATCCACCAACCCATTACCTTTCTCACAGAGAGGATGCCTGTGTCCCAGCAGTGGGAACATTATGAAATTTTGCATTCACGTTTACTTTGGATGACAATGCATGGTTAGTCTTTACTAATGTCACTTTTGACGTCATTCTAAATCCAATATAGGGGACGGCCCAAGATGGCGGACTAGTTATTTTTTGTGCACTGCCATGATATGGGTATCAAATGAAAGGGATTGCTGAAAAGAATACGAAAAAAAGTTGTTTTAAAAATATTTTTATTTAATTTTTTTTATTTGTTTGCAATATGTCTTTGTCGAGAGTGTTCTTAGCTATGTTTCTTAGCTTCGTCGGTTCAATGATTCCAAAATTATATAAGTTTTGATCAGAATTCAGCCACTTCAACAGCGTTTATTTGCCTGTGGGTAGTTAACTGATATACAGTGGATAATTAATTAATATTGCCCATATGAGATTTTTTTTTGTGCTGATTATAAGATAATAAGATTTTTTCCAGTTGGCGCACGTGTCTGTCGGTCAAGTTGTAGCCGCCGTGTTTCGGCACGACGGTCGTTGGTACCGCGCGAGGGTGCACGACATCAGACCCAACGAGTTCGATTCAACGCAACTGGTAAGTTATTTTAACACGCCATAGAAATTCAATTTAATCAGCTGCCAAGGTAAATTCCAGAAAAATTGTGTTTAGTCCGTCATTTAGAATGCCAATTTTTTGAAAATTGGACACTTATTATGCGATTAAATTACGCGTGACGTCACGCCTTGGTGCACTGTTTACCTACAAGTGACGTCACAAGCCCCTGAACTTTGATGCGCTTTGTCTCTGTATTTTTTTATTGATTTAATTAAGAAAAAAACTCGTGTCTTATATTATTTTGATAAATCTTAACTGACAGAACAAATCGTTTTATTTTTTTGGAGGAATCATATTATCTATTCTCACGTGGCGTGCTTATACTTGTTGCTGTTATTAACCAACTTAACAAAAAAATATTAAATAAATAATAATTAAAAAAATCAAAATTCCGACAGCGGTCTGGATCTGTTGTCAGCAGAAGCAATTGGCAGTGTGCGAATCAACATCCGGCACCCTCGTTGCTCCCTGGACCAGCTGGGCGAGATTTAACGCAAGCGCAGCAGCCAACTAATAAGACGTAAACAAGGAGAAAATCATGTCGTGCAGTCGGAGGATACACATTCGCGAGATGGCCGACTAAAACCAGTTGTATCCTCCGACTGCACAACATCATTTTCTTATTGTTTACGTCTTTTTATTTCGCTTTTTAAGCAGTAGCGTTTTTTTGATTTTTTTAATTAACTTTTTTTTTTTTTTCGAATCATTTACATTTAAACATATAAGTGTTATATATTTTTGAAATCACTAACTACTCTTAAAACCCTTTGTGTTGATACCCCACACGATGGGTTTGGAAGAAAAAAGAATTGGGAATCCACAATATGGCTCCCAAAAGCCGCCATTTTTCTATTTACCAAGTATAATGTAGCCAGTGACACTCGCAAGGTTAAGACGAATCGATTGACGTAAGAATCATCAAAATCGGCCAACGCGTTTGGTCTCTGGAACGCCACATAGGAACAAAAATACATAGATACATAGACTGATAAACACATTACCCTCCTTTGGCAGTCGGGTAAAAAGGAGGAGGTTCTATGTTCGTATGTTATCCGTCAATTGTGGACCGATAAAGGCAATTCTTATTTTTTCGTTTGAAAGAGTATGTTCTCGAAAAAACTCCGAATGGTGGACCCATTTAAATTTGATGAAGAACTTCAGAGTTATACAACAGAACTCTTCAATAAATGACAGCAAATCTCGGGATTGCAATAGCATGTATGTTTATTGTTTACACCATTTCATAACATGACATCACGCCAGTACGCTCTAAAGGGGTACACAGATGTGTATAGTTCACCCTGGTATACTATCATTCTACTGGTTATGTCCAAGTTTCATGTCATTCGGTTAATCTATTCTGGCATCACTTGGAGCATTATAGGTACATTACTATAGAACTTACCCATTATGTAGGTACCGCAACTAAAAACGGAAAATTATTTTAAAAAATACAACCAAATAAAAAGTACAAACAAGTACATTACAAAGCACAGATAATATATTATAATACTAGTATACAGATGCCTCATCCCATACAATGCAGCTGATTACAAATCAATGTAAAATTAGTTATTGTGCTTAACTGTGGTGTGGCAAATGAATATATTTCTCTCGCAGGTATGCTGGAAGAGATTTCGTTAGAAATAAGCATACCTTTGTACCTATTTTCTGTTCCTTCTTCTTGTCTGTGTATTATGTGTGTGTACATTAATGGTTAAATAAATAAATAATATTTTCTTGTTTCCAGGTAGCCGACGTATTCTTCTTGGACTACGGTGACAGCGAGTATGTGGCCACGCACGAGCTGTGTGAACTGCGCGCTGACTTGCTGCGGCTTAGGTTCCAGGTACGACACACTTTGTTCTTTGGAACTTATTAACCAGCAGCCGAATTGCGTAAGAGAGTTCGGTAGGGCAAAGGAAACAACTAAATGAAAGAGTATGACATATTTCCTTTAAATGTTTTCGGTATTGCGTTACCTTCAAAAGGCGTCTGGAGTTTTGGGAAAAAATCAGGGATTGTGAGATTTTACTTAACTAAAACCACCCCGGTGATGTAGACGGTATTTTGATGACACTGAACTAGGTCATCTCAACGATTCACGTAACTTTGCCGGTGTTTTAATAACTAAATACATTCTTCTTCTTTCGTGTCGATCAACTCAAACTATACAACCATTCAGATTTCGTCCGACCAGTATGCAGCCACTCGGACAGCTCTATCGTTTGCCACGTTCAAATCCCGTAAGGTGCAGGTGGTCGGGCACGAAGGGCAGACAAGGAGATGGGCCATATCTTGCGAAGGGGCCCCACACTGGCACTGTGTTTTGGATGGGTCTATGATATTCCATTTGGCCAGGTTGCTTTTACAGCGGCCAACCTGGGTCCGCAATCGGTTTAGGGATTTCCAGATTGACCACTGCAGTTCGCTTCCAGGGGGCAGATTCTCTGTCGGAGTGATGAAGTGTGGAGGAGTAGGGTGTATATGTTTCCATAATTCACATCTCTCGTCAGTTAAATACATTCTAAATACATTTATCATGTGTGTTTTTGCAGGCGATGGAGTGTTTCCTCGCGGGCGTGCGTCCCGCTGTATCGGAAGATGGAGCGCGTGACCAGTGGCCGCAGCAGGCTGTGGACCGCTTCGAAGAACTCACTCAGGTACACAAATAGTACTACAGGTTAAATACATAGGTCTGCCAACCTTTTGTATCGGAGAGGGAGATGTGGTAGCTCGGTGCACCTCAGTGATTGACTGCTCCGGTCTTTGTTTCCGGTGTGGTCAGCCCGGTCACAGGGCCAGCTCTTGTAATGCCGTGCCGCACTGTGCGTCATCGAATAAAATGAATGACCACCGGACGGGCAGCAAGGCTTGCGAGCCGAGCAAAAAAGGTGGTGCGAAGAGGGAAAGTGGTCCCTCACAGCCTGATCACCTATTGATTACTAGCAGTAAAGACCAACGAAGTTCTGAGGAGAGGACGATAGTTATGGACACCCAATAATGGCTAAAGTCGCCGTTGGCGCTGAGCCATACTTTGTTTCCTCCAAGGATGACTGGGTGAGTGATATTGATGGCCTGGTGGCACTTATTTCGAGGCCTGCCGCTGGCACCCCGCTACTAGCGGCCATTACCTAGGGACGGGTCTTAGTAGAGGAGATATTGTGCATGGGCATTTATTTCTCTCCCAACAGACCTCTCACCGACTTTGAGAATTTCCTTGCGGAGCCAGGTATTATCGTCAGTCGAAGTCATCCTTTACCCCATCCTGGTGATAGGGGACTTCAATGCAAAGTCAACGGCTTGGGGTTCCCCGGCAACGGATCCTCAAACGCCTGAGCCTCCCGGTTCAGTCGTTTGTGGCGGTGGAGTCAGGCCTACTGCTCCTTAACCGTGGATCCGTCCAGACATTTCGGTGGGTCTATAGTGGACTTATCGTTTACAAGTATCGCTTTCGCACGCCGTGTTATTAATTGGCGCGTATTGGAGGACGTGGACACGCTGTCGGATCATAGGTACATCCGGCTCGACGTCTCTGCCCAGACTTCGACTAATCCAGTTCAAGTATCTCCACTAGGTCTGGGGACGGCCCGCGTTGGGCACTCAAACGACTGAACCGGGAGGCTCTCCTTACAAAAAAAAAATTGACAGAGGCTCTAACCGCTGAGTTTGCGTACGTTTTCGGCCTAAATCAATTTTTTTAACCGATGGCATAATTATTACTCTTCGCCATTAATTTAATGTTCTAGAATTGTCAAACTTAAGTGGCACATTGCTCACAGAACAGATGATCAATGGGGCCGAAAAGTTCAGGAGTGGCGACCGCGTACCGAAAGACTAGATGGACCGGGATGTACCCTGGTTAAGGTTGCGAGAATCTGCTGGATGCGAGACGCACGGGACCGGTCAATGTGGCGACGCTTGGGGAAGGCCTATGTCCAGCAGTGGACGTCTTTCGGCTGAAATGACGATGATCATGGTTGCTTTCATAACTTTAAAAGTTTAAATTCATACTTATGAATCGAATATTGATTGAATAGGTGGCCAGATGGAAGGCACTGCTGTCGAAAACTTGCACATACAAGAAGACTGCGTCTGCCGAGGGCGAGAAGGAGAAGGAGATACCTGGCATCAAGCTGTTCGACAACACTGACGGTAAATATTATTGTGTATATTCGTAATTCGTATCACCAATTATACGAGGTGATTTTTCCAAGTGAGTTTGGATGGCAAACTCACTTGGAAAAACCAGCTTGCACCAAACAGCTTGCTTGCACTAGCCAGGAATCGAACCAGTAGATATAAAAAAAAGCCGCTATTATTACACTGTTCGATAGTATTCTGGAATACTGGGAAGTAATGACTTATGGTGAACTTAAGGAAAGACGTCACTTTTAACTAAGTATAAGTATCGAAAGCGGACCCAAATGGTCCCCTAAATAACAAATTTTAAGAACAAGTTTGAAACTCTTAGGGCACTATCAGACAGAGAGCGGTCACGCGGTCAAGCGTTCAAGAGATCAATTTTGCGTTCGAGCGTGCAGTTGCACACGAACCCCGCTGTTGGACGGTCTACTAGGTACCACTATTGCCATCATGTTTTTTGACGATAGTTCTTCATCGGAAGACGAATTACCTAAAGATGGAAAAGGCAATACTGGGTGCGCCCAATACATAAGGATAGAAAACAAGATAGACAATTTCATAGACTTTCCTAAATGGGATAAAGATGAAGAAAATCCAACAACAATTTCCAACCATGCTTCTGCTACTTTACGTAGGTTTTTATAATCGTTATCCTTCGCATCGTATAAAAAATGCCTTACACTTACAACATTAGCTTTTCAGTCTCTCTTTTCCTTCCAATTTGGTCACCGAAACAGTGAACACGCGAACGCGTACGTTCTTGTTGACTGACGCGGTCAAAACACCTCCTTTGTGGGTATACTTATGTAATGTAATGCTTTACAATGAACGCAAAACAGACCTCTTGAACGCTTGACCGTGTGACCGCTTTCTGTCTGGTAGAACCCTTATCTATGTCGACATGCATAACGCAAGAATACGCGAACGAACAAACAACATACGATCTCAATCAGACCTGAAGACACACGAACCCTGCATCGCACCAGACGTCACACATACCCTTTTATTAATAGATAAGTTTATAGAATAATGGTGTTGCTTTGTAACAGAAGGCGAGCTGGACATCGGCGCAGCGCTCATAGAGGAGGGCTGGGCGGAGCACGGGCCCGGGGACAGGCCCGGCGACAAGCCTGAGCCCGCGCAGCACCGTCCGCCCTTCGGAGACCTCGGCATTTCACGGTAAATATGAGTTTACTTAGACTAGCGCGTATATCACCAAAAATCATTATAAATTATAGCTTATATATTAATCGGATGTATTAGCTCGAAGGACCTTATATCACTGTCAAGTTTAGTTTTTCGTAAAAGAGTAACAAACATCCATCCATCCATGCGCACATCCCGGAGAAACCCAATAACACTTTTCCTGGGCCTGGGAGTCACAAACCACGCTCAGCAGCTGTATTTGTACCTTTCACTTACTACAGGAAGCTTATAAAAATAAATTGCAATACATTGTAAGCGGCACGGATTTTGTGTTTATGAAGTTAGCTGCAGATCTAAGTTGACTTGTGAACTGCCGGGAAAAATGGACACAAAACCTACCTACAGCTAACTTCACAGACACATAGATTTGCTTGTACTGTGCTCGTTCGTGTAATTATGCCATTTCGGGTTTAATGTAAAGTTCGGCTTTGAAGAGCGTGGTCTTTGTCACTTACGACTGTGTGATAATCGCCGCTTTCCACGGGTTGTAACAGAAAGATGTGATCATATTTTAAAACTGCTTCTGCCCATGTAAACGTACATCTTTCTCCAAAGAAGTCATAGAAAATCCTAAGAAAAAAATTGTACCTCCCATAAAAATTTTGGTCAGCTAATGACAACTTTCTTTGGAAAATCCATTTTTTTTTTTGATAATTGCCATATGCAATATGAAGTTCTATAGCTCGAAGGACCATATTTCGTTCAGGCACCGTACAACACTTTTTTTTCATAGTTTCATTCATATTCATGTTTTACTCATGTATTTCGTTCGACTAGCGACTTCTACTTGACGCGGGCTAAGTATTAAACTGAACTGTAAAATCAAAAAAAAAAAACAAATACATCAGTAAAACCGTAAACAGAGATAACTACAACATCTATCGCATTTTTAACACATAATTGTACATATTTCTATTATATGCAAGCTAATATGCCTATGTATTTTTTCGTATGCTAAATATGGATGATAAAGAGGAACATACTACTCTGAAAAGGTAATGCACGACCTGAAAACCACATATATTTAGTCGAATAAAGGCACTATTGCTATGAACGTAATGTTGTGTGCAGGGTGTTGGGAATGTTAGAGGGAGGGAGAAGCTCGTCTTTGCCGAAGGATCACAAGGATGACCGCGGCGAACAGAAACCGAAAACCACTAACGACTCCGAGAAAGGTAAATCTCACTAGTTTTTACATGCAGCTTCGCCCGCACCATATGTCCTTCTCCAGGTCCTAGACTATATCTATATTGAATTTAATTAAGAACGCATAGGCAGGCAAATTTAACAAAAAAACAGACAGAAATAGGGTAAGATAACCAGTTATTGACACTTTAAGGAATGCCTCCCATATCTTCGTAATCAAATGCCTAGAAAATCATATTGAAATGCACTAGTATACAAAACATATCACATCGAAGGAAATATTCTAATCTTTATTTTAAAAGTCGTTTCCTCCAGTAAAATAGTAATTATACATATATTTTCACAAAATTATAAAATAGTAGTTTATGACACTGTTGCATAATAAGGGGTATTAAAACATGAGTGTGTGTATTGTATACTTCACTAAAGTCTAGTTGTTTTAGGTCTGCCTCAATCTTAACATAATCAAAACGAATACAATTTTTTGCAATTGTTTTAGGCATTCTTTTTGACAAGAATAACATTACTGTCTCATGATCAGTTAAAGCAGAGTGTGCGACTGAAGTAGAAGCAGGTAGTCGAGTTTTCAGTATAAAGTGGTCAAGACATGCTTGTTGTCGCGTAGGTATTGTATGAGCAGGTGAAAGTCCATGGGTAGCCAGTAAGTTTAGGTAAGAATGTTTAGCGGAATAGTATTCACACGAATGTTTTAATACCTAGTTATGTGCAGTTTCATACACTACTTTATCTACACTCATACATTTTGGCATTGAACCTACTTAAAATCTTTTTTTTGCATTTTCCATGCCATAACGTCGTGATAAATGCATCATATAATAATCTCGACTTAGCTGGTAAGAGATTATGAGTAATTTCCTTCGCCGCATATTAATTGTTTGGCGGATTCAAATTTTCTTCACATTCACTAATATCAGACATTTTAAGCAAGAATTTAAAAAAACTCATGAAATTCAGTACAGCGAAACCTGCAAAACGTATGAATGGCGCCAAAACCCAGCACATCACCGCATTAACTGCGCATGCGCTAAGGCTTAGCACACGCACTGCGATATTTAATCGTGCGAATTTTTCCGCCCATTCTGCGACCTATGGAATTATATTAAGCTGCTCGCATTGCGGTAAAAAAATCGTGCGGCAATAATACCGCCTGAAATCCGTGTTTTGCAACAGAATCCAACGCACCGCGGCGCGATTTAATTCGCGCGAATATTTTGAGCCCTATGAACAAGTGGAAAGAGACAAAATTGGCGCACAAAAACGAATAAAAATCGCAGTGCGTGCTAAGCCTAACGCGGGCATTGTCACAGACAATTTAAAATTGGAATCAAATCTTTTTATAATAGGTACTAAAATGGCATTACAAAAAAAAAATGATGAATACTCCTTAGTGATTAATTTCTTGGACTTGTCCTGTATCGTTATAGAAAAATTTTGTTAGAGAAATAGTGTTATAATGAGATTCTATTTTTAAATTTCGGTATTGTGTTTATAAAGTATGTCAATATAAACTCGTTTTGAAGTTTATAATTCGAATATTACGATATGAGAGTAGATAATAGTTATTTATGCTACAAGTGCAGGAAGTATGTGATTTCCGATGAGTGCTATTTTTATTCACGAGCGAGCGAAGCGAGTGAGTGGATAAATCGAGACGAGTCGGAAATCATCTTACGCACGTGTATCATACAACATTTTACTATGCATTGTGCGAGGAAATAAAAAAATATATCTGAACCAAGCAAGAAATTAATAAAATGGCGCTCATTCAAAGGCGCTCAGCATATCCACAGATTAACTAATAAAAGCTGTCACGTCGTAACGCAAAAAGGCACGAGCAAAATATTCATTCTGCCAAACATATTTAATGAATACTTATTTAAAATTAATTTATTGATCAAAATCTAAATCTAGAGTAATAAAAACGCCTTAAATGAAGTATTAGTTTTGTTTTACCTTTTATATGAATGATAGTATGTACTTAACTAATTATTAAAACTTTTCTCAAATAATAAAAACTCTATGCGGCGGGCTGACGTTGGAGTTAAAAATTAAAAAAGTACAGGAAAGTAAAAAGCACTAGTAAAAAAAAGTGACACTTTCCGCACAGTTTGGCTGCTTGGAAAACGCCCTTTTAGAGGACATGCATTGTAAAAGCTATTATAATCCTATTACTGGCATAGAAAATCCAACATTGTGTAATCCATGATTTTCTTAATTTTTGCCTTTAAACTCGGAAGTGCCAATAACAGAGGGGTGCCAGCGATAGGATGGTTTACCCTAGTTACTTTTGCATTTATAACATATATTCTGGTAATCGTAGAAAGAAAGATTGTGGTCAATATAATCCCTTTCTGACATTTGAGTATATCTTCATTTCACAAATTGATTGATAACTCCATGAAAGTCGTTATTGAATGATGTTTTAACTATTTTTCGTGCCTATTGTCCGAATTTTGTAAGTGAAAAATTAAGCAAAACACGTAAATAATACAAGAACTCCTAAGTTTAATATTAAATTTTTATTTTGCAGATAACGACCGAATGACAACATCGACATCTCTGGGCTCGGGCCTAGAAACAGGCGACAAGCCACTATCCATATCTAACTTCGACTTATCCTACCCAGACAATTCTTTATCCAAAACCCTGAACGGTTCCCACCAAAACTTCCTCCATATGGAGAAACAGAACTTAGACAAAGAAGGGAATGTCGAAACAGGTTCGTTAGACACGTTAGTACCTCCCGTGCCTTCCACCCCTAATCTGTCAAAGTCGCCTCTCGATGAGTTGAAAGCGAATATGAACAGAATAGACTCTCATCATAATCTTGAATTTCTAGAGAGATCGCAACATGAGAACAACTGAGTTTTTTATTTGTAAGTAATTGTTTTGAAAAGTCGTGGCGATTGGTCTGTGTGTGCTGATGTCGGCATGATTGTTTTAAAATCTTTGTCCTGATTTTATGTCCAGCGTAGACGCTAGAGTGGGGAAATCGAGACTAGGTCGCGTTATCCCAGCGTAAGCGCCGCGTTGACGCAGCGTAAACTCCGGCAGGCTTATTACGTATCTTTTGCAAGAGCAAAACGATAGCGATTTTTCGCAATAATTGCTCTTCAATACAAAACTTTTAGAGTTAATGGCGTTTTTTTTTTAAATAAGTGCATTTGACAAACAGCAAGCGATTAGCAAACGATTGTGTAGGACCTTAATATCTACACTGCAGGTTATTTCGACTTTTATGACATTAAGCGTTTGATTGCTATCGTTTTGCTCTTGCAAAAGATATGTAATAAGCCTGCGGGTTGTCGCAGCGTAAATGCCGCGTTGTCGCAGCGTAAGCGAGCGTCTCGTTCACGCAACGTGACTCATGCATCTACACTGACCTAATCCCAGGTGCAAAGGCACCCTAAACCACCAAAATAATTTATAATCAGATTGCTTGTCGCGACTTTTCACCATTATAGTGTAAAATATGTCCGGATTAAAGAAAAACTTACTGTTGTATTAAAAGTTATTTAAGTATAAAAACAATAATGGTGTATCATTGTTAAAATGTCTCCATCGTCATACTTTGTATCCAGAATGTGATATTGAGTCTCATGTACACAAGTTTTCTACTATCTATTAAAGATGTTATGTCTCACTTGGTAATATAAGTATTTAAGTCAATTGCCAACTACTTAAATAACTTCCTTTCTTATGTTTTTCATCCTTCCATATTTTTTTTTAAATAGTTTTCGGTCTGCGAATAAAAAATAAGCTTTAATTTATGTACAAAAGTTGAAAAGAGGTTTATTTGCAAGGTTGTGCATATCAAAACGCTGCTTTCTTTATCGAGCATAGAGAAAAGTAGATGTTTCTTTTTAATTTAGTAATAGTGCTTAAAGTATGTGTGAGTAGGTAGTTGCTGTGTTCCTATTCTCACAACAGATATATTTTATAGTTAGCAGTATACTAGTTGTAAATGATTAAGGCTCAGATTCTTCAACAAAAATTGTCGCATAATTAATGTGACTGATTTGTCAAACGTGCGTTAGCTAGCTGCTATGATACGTTTTATAAATTTTCAAAATCATTTGACTTGTGTCAAATTTCTGACGTATCGATAATTTGGTTACAGAAACTGGGCCTAGAGTACGTAAAATTAAGAGAGAGAGATTTACGGTTTATTTTGCTTATGATCTAGAAAAGATTTTTTTTTAAGTCCAGGCAATGAAATCTTGGATCATTAGTACACTAGATACACAATCCCTAAAACTTCTCTTTGAAACTGTCAAAATGACAGTTGTGTTTACGTAATTCTAAGAATTCTATTTGACATAAATATACATTAATGCAAATTCAACCTTAAATGCAATGCTTAAAGTTGCATTCAAAAAGCTATGTACAAAAACCAATAATGTTTTACGACGTTTCGTCGTTCCTCAACATACATTAAAACAATTTTAATCTTATACGCATGTTTTAAAGTCTAAATTACAAAGTGCCAGAACAGTCGATGTTTATTACCATAGTTGGCGTGTTAATGTTGGCTATGATTGGAAAAACCGTATTTGTGCTCTTATTTCGAGCCGTTTTTGAATCGCTTACCGGGCATCTCGTGTATAATAATTATTGATCGAAGGGCTAGTACACAATACAATAGGTGCTTTGGTCAATTTTTAAGCCTTCAAAAGAGCTTATCCTGGTATCAGAGTATTTAATCAATTTTCTAACGATCTTTCTGCTTTACCTCTGGCCTGTGAAAATAACGTATTTAGAAAATAAAGGAACTTACTTGAACTCGGTCATAAAAGATTCTGAATAACTTATATCTGTGTGCTTAGTGCGAGTTTTTTAACGTATTCACTCATGATAACGTAAACGATCTCTTATGTCAAAATGTATACAAAAAAGAGGTTTTGCCTTGCCGTCACCAGACGGCGCTTATCCAGTTTCAATACAAATTGGCGTTAACGTTAACGCGATTGAGCGTGAGTAAAAACTCGCACTAAGGCCTCTGATCTGTAAATCTTTTGTCAAATCTCACGTTAACTATTGTGATTAGTTGACAAAAATATGAGCAGCCAATCAAATCACTTGACATAAGATTTGACTAAAGTTAGTTATTTTAGAATGCTTGTGAAATATTTAGTTTCGTAGTTTATTTTATTGTTTAACACTAAGCAAACAACTGGAGTGTTTGAAATGTATTTCTCATGTATTAAGTACTTACCAGTTTTCTACCTTCGTAGTATTTATATTTTCTACCAATCCATGTTGCCAGATTAAAATATTCGGTTTTTACTTAACTTTTGAGAGCAACTCATTTATCCTAAAATTGTAGGACAGGAAAATAAGAGATTATATTTTGAACATGGTAGAAATATTTATGTGATTGTAAATAACATTTAAGCTTGAAGTAGGCACTGCCGCTGTAGGAATAAGTAATAATGTATTTAAATAGTCGCTTCTGCCATATCTCAGATATTTTGCCTGCATTTTCTGGCATCAGTATGTTTCGTATACCTGTCTCATTTATTAATAAAAAAATGTTATTCACTACTCCGCCAGTTTCTGATAAAAGCTTTATATTTCGTCCAAAGTCGCTTGTTTTTATTGGGCATAAATATGTATGTGCATACACATTTCTTGGTACATTTTATGCAATAGAAATATGCAGATTCTAGTCCCTGGAACTTTAGTTTCGTATTACACGTATGTAACTTTGAGTTGATTGAACTTGAGATTATTTGTTGTTAATTGAGTTGTCGCTTCGTAACTTAGTAGAAATTCTTTTTGCAAAATTTGTAGCTTTTCGTGACGGGGTTTTTAACAGATATTGGTTTCCCAAATCTGTAAAATATTTTGTAAAGGAATGAGGTATCCCAGAGGCTATAACTACCTTCATGTATGGTCATTATGGCTGAGAAATGATATCTGATACGTGTAAATAAAGGACAATAAATGGAGACGAGGTGTAGGCCGAAAAGGAACTGCCAGGTGACTTGCTAAGTGCCTTGCGCTAGGCGTCAAGCATGCGTCTACTTCCCTTGTCGCCAGTCGAAACTCAAGACTCAAGGCGCTTGCCAGTGCATTTTCGATCATAAGGAATTAAGGATACAGTCAAGATGTTAGGAAGATTTGGAAACATCATTGTGTGCAACAAATAAATGGTGCTAAGGTCGCAAAGAGTACTTATAGAAAGCCTGTCCTGGTGACGTAAGTGCATAGCACCCATATTTCTTATGAAAAAATGTTTTGTATCTGTATTTTCATATTGTTTAAAGTACTTATTAAAATGTGCTCAATTTTTTTTTGCCAAATTTTGTTTTGCAGTTTTTTTTGTGTTCGAGTCCTTAACCAATATGAAGATTAATAATTATATGATTGTGTCAAACTACCCACTGAAACGATTTGATCTGCGTAAGAGCGGGATTTTTTTTACCAATCACAGCTTCTCGTGTATGTTTACGATGTAGAGTTAACCAAAGACCAACGTCAATCGATGTTCGAGTCTAAAATGTAACATTACTATTGGTTGGCAGTTTGGAACTAAAAATGTAATGGTGCCATACCATTCTAGTACAAACCTGCGAAACGCGGGAAAAGTATTGTTTTCTAGTTTTCGAATTAAATCGTTGTAACTTTGTTTTTTTTTAATATTAGTTGTCTATTCGTAGACATTTGTTATAAACTCGAATATATTTTGTAAAATGTTGTACTTTTGTAAATTCCTTTTAAACATAGAAATACATTTGTGGAAGAACATAAAATTGTTGTTTTTTTATTGCAACCCTTGTTTTTGACCATTCGAAATCATACATCTTAAAAGTTGGGACGACGACAACCTAGGTCAACAGATGCTTCTACACTGCAGTTATAAAATGTTTAAAAACGTTGTTGATAACTTATACAGCACATACACACATGATCAACAACTTGTCGTATCGTGTTGAAACAAATGTAAAATAACGTTCGTGTTGATACAAAAATATTAAATAACCTTTTAGAATTTTCTATCTGTAGTGTGGCCGCACCCGACGACTAACGCCAACGACCTTGAGGGAACAAAACGCGCACTCGTTTCACACCCGCGCGACCCAAAATTCAGTAGTCTTTTGTACTTTCCTTATTATTCTATGACTTTAAAAAAAGCGTCAGATCAAAATGTAGATAATTAAATTGTCTTTGAGATGGTGTCGCTTTCATTAAAATACACCCAGCGGTTTTGGTGCGATTGACGTGTTATTCCTTGTTGTCATGTTGTCCGGATGCAGACGACGACCGTCTTAAGGCTAGGAGTCATCTCCAGCCAGACTAATACATACCGTGTACGTTACCCCAACAGGAAAGTGGCTCCTGGAGTGATATGAGTGGAACGTATAATTAGAGCGTAATCTGCTGTGAATGTGCGCTACATAAAAAACATGTGCGTGTCGTCGTTTTTTAGAAAAACGGAAAAATCGTTTCCTGCTAGGGTAACGTTGTTCCAGCAGGAAAATTCTAAACGAATGATCGGAGTGAGAAATATTGTGCATGGGCAGAGAGCTTATAGTTGTGCAAGAATGTGCGCTGAAAATATAATAAGTGCGGAATCAGGTTTTCGAGATATTGCATTTCCTGCTGGGGTAACGTTTTGCAGAATCGTGTATCTCTGAAACTATTGTATGTGCGCCTGTAGAATAAACATACACGAGTAGCTCTTGATTTGTGCGTATTTGTGCCGGAGTTAGATTTAAGAAAATATTTATAGTTTTAAAGAAATCGCACTTTTTTGATAACCCGAAAAAAAATCACAGCGCCTAAATGAGAAAACTTATAAGCTCGCTGAAAACTGTAATCAGTCCATCTTGACGCTTGTATTAACCATAAAAAGTTTTAAAAGTATACATGCTTGCGTTATCGAATAATATTGCTAAAAGTCAAAACGACGGTGTCATAACTTTGAAGGCAAAATACGAGAAACCGGCTCAACCCAAGATGGTAGGTGTAAAGCACAAATAAGAGAGTTTAGTCAAAAATATATAGTTAAAATATTCAGCTTGGAATGTTTCGCATTAAGTAGATTTAAACACAAAACTAAATATGTAAACAACGGCTGGTTATCCGACCAAATTCGAATGACTACAAAAAAGCGACGGATTCATACATAACGATGACCTTCTTAACTTTACTCACGAATCGGTTGAAACGTGTTGTGCCTGAGTACACTGAGGTAGAAAAGTATTAAAATAATTAACATTATTGGATTACATTCTACTAGCTGTTTCCGTAATCAAGTGCCAAGCACTTGATTACGTAAGAACATTAGGAAAGTAGTGCCAAGGTATAAGCTATCTTCTTTATTAAAATACATTCAGAATTTTGTGGACACATCCAGACATTTTAATTTGCCTTTATAATATTAGTAAAAAAAAGTAATTAAAAGACCAAAAATTTGATGGTGGGTGTTTTTAATAAAAACCAAGTGCGAGTCGCACTCGCGCACGAAGGGTTCCGTACCATTATCGCAAAAAACGACAAAAAAATCACGTTTGTTGTATGGGAGCACCACTTAAATATTTTTATACCGTTCCACCTCTAAAAAGCTTATTTTATACACTGAAAAAAGTGAATAAAAAGCACTTTTACTCACTGTTTTAGTGTTTGAATTTAGAACACACCAATATATATTCGACGTCCATCTCAATGCAAAAACAACAACAAATCGATACAAACTTCTTGTGCAAAGAATTTTCGACTTTCAAACTTCTTCATCGATTTAATTTTCAGTTTGTTAATATTTAGGATTTCAATAATGATTTTCATGATTTTGATTTTAGTCTGGGATGTTTAGTGAATACCTACTTATTTGGATTGTAATTCTAATATTAATTGTATTGGTGTTTAATTAATTATAATTATGTAACGTAACGGAGGCAGTCACTAGCCCCTGAAAAACAGATGCTGTTACCTAGCTCAGCTTAAATTTACAAAAAATGTGAAACCCTGAGTTTTCAAATTTTTTGTAAATTTTGAAGGTAATAAAACATTAAATCTTTCTTTTTCTCGTAGTCATGGTATAAAATTATGCAACTCTTGAATAACACGGCTTTATATCGAGGGACTCGCGTCACTCAGGATTCTAAGACTGAATCACGACCGCAGGGAGTGATTCAGTTGATAGAATCATTTACTTGTTCGTGATTCATCTATGGCCCTCGCTTTAAAACCGTCCTTTATTCACTAGTTGCATAATATACTATTTTTTATTCTGTTTTTAGTATTTGTTGTTATAGTGGCAACAGAAATACATCATCTGTGAAAATTTCAACTGTCTAACTATCACGGTTCATGAGATACAGCCTGGTGACAGACAGACAGACGGATCGCGGAGTCTTAGTAATAGGGTCCCGTTTTTACCCTTTGAGTACGAAACCCTAAAGGAAATCGGAAATACGGAATCCTGTTTGAGATAATTAATTTGAGATTAATAGGTTTGTAATTTGATGCCATTATTACTTTAAGAAACAATTTAGAGAAGAAAAATAATAATTTCTACATCAACAAGCTCTTTCATTTGTTATGGTCACAAGGTGCATTTAATGTATTTTTTAATTAGCCCCCAAAATTAGGTCAAATCACCAAACGTTTGAACGCGACTGTACGGACAACAGCTTAGGTTTAATACGTCCAATTAAGAAGGTCATCGTTATGTATGAATCCGTCGCTTTTTTGTAGTCATTCGAATTTGGTCGGATAACCAGCCGTTGTTTACATGTTTAGTTTTGTGTTTAAATCTACTTAATGCGAAACATTCCAAGCTGAATATTTTCACTTTATATTTTTGACTAAACTCTCTTATTTGTGCTTTACACCTACCATCTTGGGTTGAGCCAGTTTCTCGTATTTTGCCGTCAAAGTTATGACACCGTCGTTTTGACTTTTAGCAATATTATTCGATAACGCAAGCATGTATAGTTTTGAAACTTTTTATGGTTAATACAAGCGTCAAGATGGACTGATTACAGTTTTCAGCGAGCTTATAAGTTTTCTCATTTAGGCGCTGTGATTTTTTTTCGGGTTTTCAAAAAAGTGCGATTTCTTGAAAACTATAAATATTTTCTTAAATCTAATTCCGGCACAAATACGCACAAATAAAGAGCTTTTTCACGCACATGTTTTTTATGTAGCGCACATTCACAGCAGATTACGCTCTAATTATACGTTCCACTCATATCACTCCAGGAGCCACTTTCCTGTTGGGGTAACGTACACTACATACCTACATATTGAACCAAACATATAGCCACTATTAGTTATCTTAATAAGCTTGAATGACACTTGCACATTATGAAAGGACAAGGTCTACCTGTATTATTGGCTTAATTATTGTTTCAACTAGTCGCCATCAAAAGTAGAAAACAATAAATTTTCCAGACTTCATTTATCTCTGACTTGACAACAAATTTTTTCTGTCAACCCACTGTTGGGCAGAATAGTCTCCCCATAGCCTTCGACGCCTCCAAGTAGTCACACCAGCGTTTCCTTGGCCTCCCTCAAAAATGAAATGAAAACTGGAATCGTAGATGTGGGCAACAAAGCTGCTAGACTAAAGTAGAATTAAGTGGGTCATATTTGTAGAATACATCAGTACAGCAGGTGGGCCATAGCCGCTGCGCAGTGGGAGCCAGAGGACGAGCGACTTTTTATTATGAGATATTTTAAAATACCTACGAATAAGAATAACATTCAGGCACATTATCTGCGCAATTGATTTTGGTAGAGTCAACTCAAATGTTACATAATGCTGTTTTCTGACATCCACGCGAATTATGCGGGTAATGCAGAAACACTTAACATCCAAAAATCGTGAGCGAAAATCATCTTCATCATCAAACCGTCAAGGTAATCACTGGTCATTACACGCCATGTTTCTGCCCGTGTTCCAATACGAGTAAACAATGCTATTACAACGCTGTCTTGAAAGCGTGGTGCTCTCTCCGCCAATTGTATCTGTTTAACTTTTGAAACGGTTCCGAATCACTGTCGTTAAACTTGGATTATTGTTACGCTGGTACAAGCTGGGGAAATCGACGGATTTATGACTACGAACGAGGGTTTTGCAAAAGTGAAACTTAAGCTCAGATTTCTGGGCTTTTCGCCCAAGTTTTGATCGGCATAGGAATAATGTGAGAATAATAGGAACTAAGTATTTGAATCAATCAATCTACAAAACCAAAAAAGAAAAAAAACCGGCCAAGTGCGAGTCGGACTCGCGCACGGAGGGTTCCGTACCATTGTCGCAAAAAAACACCAACAAAATTACTTTTGTTGTATGGGAGCCCCACTTAAATATTTATTTAATTCTGTTTTTAGTATTTGTTGTTATAGCGGCAACAGCAATACATCATCTGTGAAAATTTCAGCAGTCTAGCTATTACGGTTCATGAGATACAGCCTGGTGAGTGGTGACAGACAGACAGACGGATCGCGGAGTCTTAGTAATAGGGTCCCGTTTTTACCCTTTGGGTACGGAACCCTAAAAATGTGTAAATAAATATATGTAAATTTAAACCTTAGCCCAACAATGTCTGGGGTCGGCTACGGAAAAAAAACAAAAATCCATTTTAAAATACTGGTAGGTACATATATGCATCCGGTTAGATTGTAACCGGATGCATCTAAGTAGGTAAGTACCAGTATTTTAAAATAGATTGCATTTTAAAATTGTGTCTCTTTTCTGTCTGACAGTCGAGAGCACCCTGTAGAAATGATAGTGCTTTAAAGATGAGCCAAAAGTTTACATTTTTGTAAAAGAAGTGAGATGAAAAACATGGTTTATTTTATTTTACTTTGCTAATTTTAATGTAAGTAGCTGGTTCCATCGTAGATTTTAATTTGATGAGTTAAAGCATTCAGCCGAATTGAGAACCCGCTGCTTTTTTAAAGTCGGTTAAAAATAATGTGCAAAATATTCGGAAAGATTCATTTATAGTACTTGATAGACAATTAAGCTGTTAAGTATATGAACAACTTTCTCCAATGAAGTTCTCAAGAAAATATTGTAGAAGTGTCCCTTAAAAATTTGGGTCAGCTGACGACAACTTTGTATAGATCCAATAATTTTTGTAGGAAATTTAAAAAGTTGTTCAGTTTTTAAAACATGTTCGCACCTTCGTGTTACACCTTGTATAGCCAACACTTATTTTTTTATTTGCTGAAGGTTTAAAAACTTTATTTATCTTTACCTTGACTTGCAAAGTTATAAAGTAACTAAATTTGACGTTTGCATAGTAAACAACTCATTCCATAACCGGAGCGAAGCCTTGACCACGCAGGGCAGTATGTCTCGGTGACCTGAGGCCAAATTAAAAGACCCCGACACCTACGTACGTACCTACTCATTCTACCTACGTTTATAAACACTTCAAACTGTTGTTATAGTAGCGCCAATAGCTCAGCTGTTGAAGAGCGAACTGGCGACCAGCAGCCTAATTGTGCAAGTGAATTCGGCAAGGCAAACGGTTTAATCGCCATCAATCGACCAATCACTTAAACGGAAATCCAAATCGCACTTTCATCTCGCTGCTTACACGATCTCAATACCGGTAAAACGGGGTGAATAGAAATGCAGGGATAGCAAAACTTTGATTAGGATTTTAACTTTGATACCACTTTATAGGTTTCAAATAAAACATCGTTTTTTTATAATTATCTATACTAATATTATAAAGAGGAAAGATTTTTTTGTTTGTTTGTTTGTACCGAACAGGCTCCGAAACTACTGGACCGATTTGAAAAATTTTTTCACCAATAGAAAGCTAATTTATTCCTGAGTGACAAAGGTTATTTTTAAATCCCGAAAATGGGTCCTGTGAGGTGGTACACGGGAGCGAAGCCGCGGGCAACAGCTAGTTTAATATATGAACCTAGTAAAATGCTGCAATAAAATTTTAAATAACTTGAATATCAAAACTTTGTTTCTATTTACCCCTGCATTCTTATTCACCCCGTTATTGGTCTGAAATTAACTCAGTGCCAACTAACGCGCCATGTATTTTTTTTTTTGGGTGGGAAATCATCAAATGACTTCTCCCGCCCTGGGTGAAGCGGGAGGGCGTGTCAGACTTTTACTGACTAAAACCCACCCATGTTCCTTCAGTTGCTTCTACCAGGGCCGCGGTAACTCTCTTTCAAATTTATCCGCGACCCAGACAGGCATCGGCCCTAGCGGACCCCTTCAACATTTGCTGACATCTCTTTGAGGCGCGCGTGGAACACTACGCGCCGTCGACTCGGGCCTGGTCCTTATCGGACGGCGAGCTACCCATTACTCACCGTCCGCAAGCCCGCGCCTACGGTGGCCGAGAATCGGCGCGCTATGTTAGCGTGTAGTTAGACATATTATAGATACATATACGCAGACGGTTAAGGAAAGACACAGCACGCATAACATATTTCTGCTAACACGCGACGTTTAAATTATTTTCCGTAGTGAATCTGGGTCATCAGATCAACGCCATTCAAAACGTAAATAAAATAACAAAATATATATTTGCATGTTTGTGACTGTCTGTAACTGGATGAGCATAGCCGAGTATCAAGCGCTAAAACTACTAACAGCTTTCCTTATGCTAGGTGGAGCGAATTTCGCGAGATGGCTGGTAGCAATTGGAAGAGAGATGGGAGACCGAAGATTGATTTAAATAACGTGCAATCGGAGAGCAAGCTTTGTACTGCTATAGGTTTAATAATGATAGCTCTCTTCATTCGAAAGTTATCAAAACTCTACAAAACAAATGATGTAACATTTTTGTTTCTTGTCCCAAATTGGTTGAACAATATATTTTAGCGAACGGACCAAGTGCAACCAAGCGAAAGCGTTGTACTGCAGAATTACATAAAATCTATCGCGACACTGTGACGGCGACATTATCGACGAGGTGATAACACTGGTTATATAAGAAAACAGCGGCGGAATCAAATTAGCAAGTTAGTTCCACGGTAAACAGAAGGCTATTATTTTTCCTTCCGAAGGCAAAAATGTTCTAGAACGTGATTAAAATATTCTTGAAAGGAAAAGGGAAAAAAATTAAGGAATGTAGGAGGGTTGTGCTCCCTGCTGAACACAGATTACCTCCCAATATTATCCAATCATTGAGTGTGGGCACAGATAATATAATACTAGTGTGAGCAAAAACAAATGCTCGCCCTGCCCAGCAGCCTAATTGCGTAAGTATATTATCCAAAGCAAAAGAATCGATTCCTTCCCAAAAACGACTTTTCGTATCAATATGCACTACGTAAAGTCGGTTTTGGGAAAGAATCGATTCTTTTGCTTTGGATAATATACTTACGCAATTAGGCTGCTGTTCCTATAGTCTCATCTCATAATCCGACCGATGCGCAGCAATTCGGAGCCCATCATCCCACCCTAATATTATCTATGTTTTCTTAATTAGACTTTACGTTTACAGTTAGTAATGATAACTAACTACCGTGACTTATAACGAGTCCGTTTCAGTCTATTGAATATTACAGAATATATTAGTAGCTTTGTAGTTCGCGTGCAATATTTTCATATGTAAAACATATTTCTTTAGATTGTCCAGCAGTTTTCGGTACCTGAACTACAGTTTTCTGTTAAAAAACTAGGCAGTCATGGGGATTTTCGACAAAAGTGTAACGTTTAAACGTCATGAAGTGACGCGAACCCATGAGTTTTGCCCTCATTGGTTTTGCCCCTATCTAAAATCGCTCAACGTGGCTGTAACTCGGCTAAAGAAGTTTTCACTTCAAAAATATATGAGTAGTTACCTACGGTATATCTTTATAAATTTTCCTTGGTTCCCTATTTATTAGTCTAGAAATACATGTAGGTACCTATTCATAAAGAACAAATGTAACTTGCATAAATATAAATAACAGTAAAAAACACGATCGAGTTCAGTAAAGTACCTAAGGTGAAAAGCGTCGAGGCCGCGATGGCGGAAGTCTTGTAGAATAAAACAGGGAAATGCTGACATAATTAGGAGAGCAATTTTAAACAATATAGATATGTCATGGACCAAGAGATTAATCAGGGCACCATGTACTGATTTAAACTTCTATATCTATCACATTGTCTGGTCATTAGGGCCGATTTTTCAATAGTTTGTTATCTTTTAACTGAGGAATAAAAATGGCCGTTTGACATATTTTCTATACAAAAGCTGTCAAACCCACTGACTTATAAACCTATGGACTTGCCATACCTACGAAATTAGCGTGCATACCTACATAAATCGGGCAATTAAGATGGCTGCCCATTTGCCAATGAGGTAGGCCATTTGCAACTGTTTGACAGCACAAATACACAGATAAACGTACATATACGGCACACAACTACCAATTTTACTCGGCAATCAACATGGCGACCGGTCACGCATAGACATGATTTTGACGTCACTCAAAAGTGTTACCAAGTTTAGTCCTTGACAAACATTTAGATGTCTCTTTTTTCATATGCAGCTCTTGGTTAGTTAAAAAGAGACAAAACGCTTTTTGACATGCGTGTGTCGATATTATAGATATTTGTATAACTATTCTTCATATAGTAGAATATGCCGTCTCCATAGTTTTCCTACCTCATTGGTCAAACCGCCATTTTTAATCCTCAGTTAAAAGTTATCAGACTATTGAAAAATCGGCCCTAAGAATATTTATACGTACAATGTAACGGTTGGGCAATTCGATAATTATAATCACTGGAGTGGAGTGCCTGCGCGGCCTGCGCCTACCGACGGTACGATAGACATAAAACTATAGGTACCTAGGTTAATTTTATCTATCCTAAGCAGAAACATCTATAAACCTTTAGATACTAGATACGCGATTAATTATTATTAATTAATTAATTAAGTACCTACCTAGATATTATACAGCTATGATCAATTACGAAAGATCAACCGAATAATGAAGACAATTAGAATAGTACGTAAATCATTATTTTTACAGTAGATAACTGTAAAAATAATTATTTAAAAGTTTACCACGCTTTTTTTGGTGTACCCTTGACCAGTCTGTTCCGTTGTAGATATCTACCTACATTGTCAACTTTGACAAAACAGCAGCAAGAACATGTTTTAATGATTCTGTTGCAGTGAACGGAAATAAACATGTTTATTTCCGTTCACTGTTCTGTTGTATGTCGTTGTACCAACTCAGTTATCTTATTTATTTTTATGTACCTACTTTACTTCCACTTTTGCAGCGCGTTTCGCCGCCATCAATAAGATTCAGGGACGTATAGGACCCTGAAATGAGGGCAGCTCAGGTCTATCAGGCTTATTTTGTCCAATTTGGACAAAGCCTCCCTGTTACCAAACAATTCTGTCTTTTGCTAGTGCGGGCAAGTCTTTTCGGTTGCCGTCAAGCTCGTCCTGCCATAATCGTCTTGGTATACCGCGATAATATATCGCCTGCCGTTTAAAGGGGGCGATTTCTTATCTGACGTGGGAAGACTTGTCCTAGTCCAGCTTAAGTGGGATGCCACTTATGCTTGGGGACTTGCTTGGCACTTGGCACCGTCCATGATTCTGGTTCTGGCACGGCGTTGCTTTTACGAAGAGTCTTCTGAAATTGCAATTAAGGATTCTTCTCTGACGAATTTAAGGTTCTTACTGCCGACTTTTGCATTATAGTTGTTTATCATTATTCAAAATCACTCTAACAGCTAACTAGAGCTATCATTGCTCTGTGCTACGAGCATATGTCTTAGTTTTAACCGGTCTCTCAACGAAAACATAAACATTTCATCGTTAAACAAATAAAAGAAAAAGGTAGACTTCCGAGCAAAACTGGTCCAGCGTCACTTTTGCCGCGTCAGTCTCGCTGTGTCAGTTTCGCTGATGCACAATTCTTATCGCGATGAACTCAACTCGCGGCGAATGAGTCTATTTGCAGAGATTAGCCTGTCACACACAGCGAGTTCTCGCTGCGAGTATTCGATTTGTATGACCGTAGGTTCTGTGATGGGAGCCGACAAGCTGGCAACTCTGCGATGTTCAAGGCTCTGGAGCTTTGAATTGGCCAGTACCTCATTGCCGATAAGCCTCTAGTGCATCAAGCTGGTATTTGGCAGATCCGTCCCAGAGATAGAACAGTACTCCATGCATGTTCCAAGTTGAGTAGCTTTTCTGGCGTGAAGTACCTTCTCACCTTCGCAGGTATCCCCAACTTTTGGCAGCTAGCTGAGCCTTTGCCTCAATGTATGGGCCAAAATTGAGAATCGATGTCAACGTAACGCCAAGAAGCTCAAGATGGTCCGTTATTGGGACGGTCACATCTCGAAATTTGGAGCCGGGTGTCTCATATTAACGGAAAAAAGACACGCTTGGGTTATAGTGGCATTAAACCTGTCCAGATTGGCATCGCCCCATACAGAGACTGCCTGCAAGGACAGGTTCCACCATGGCCGCACGGAGATACCGGATCTGAGGCCCAGTAGCCCATGCGTTGGACAAGTATCTCTCAGCAACAGTGCTGTCGTCTGCGTACCCAAAGGTTTTAGCAGATCGTTAATGTACAGCAAGAATAATGTTGCTGAAAGTACCGACCCCTATTGGTCCGACAAGCAGCCATCGATAACCACTCGGATGGACCGATCTCTCAGTAAGTCTGCAATCCAATCACACAGACCACCGGACAGACCGAATGAAAGAAACTTACCAGTAAGACTTTCGTGCGAAACTCTATCAAAAGCCTTCGAAATGTCGAGAGAAACGGCAAAACGGCAAGCGCTTCCCCATGCCTATCGATGGCCGCACTCCATATGTGAATAACATCCGCTATAAGATCCCCAGTAGACTAATTTCGGCGGAAGCCGTATTGGTGGTCACTAAGGATATCGTTAGCTTCTAGATATGCCAGGAGTTTGAAACTAAGTTGTGTACTTTTTGGCGTTTCAAAGATGGGCCCAGTGGTTGGTCACAAGCCTTCGGCCGAAACCTGCCACCAGTTAGTGTCATCTGATTTGCACCAACCGGGGACACTCCTACGGACGTGGGTCTCGGCCTCCAGTTTACACATTATAAGCACTAATTATATAATTTTATAAAATACTAGCTTCTGCCAGCGAAATCGCCCGCGTGAATATCGAAAATTATCCCAAGGGAACATATTCCCGGGATAAAAATCATATGTGCTATTCTAGACTATAATCTATCTCTGTGCCAAATTTCATCCAGATCCGTCCAGCCGTTTGAGCATGAAGAAGTAATAAACATACAAACACAAACTCAAAAACTTTCGCCTTTATAATATTAGTGCGACTGCATTAAGTGCGTTTATACATTTTTGTGAACATTCTTACTTTCAAATAAATTATTAGTAATCTTATCACTCTGCCGGCGCGTAATAACTGTCGCTGCGTCGATGACGCCGAAGCCGCTTTACTCGGAAGTCTACCTTACTCAGTACGATTGCGTGAGATAATAACTCACCAAGTGACAGTTGTTAGTTCATCGCTTACCGACTGTTGAGTGTTGGGTAACGGCTTCCTCGCCTGAGTCATACTTGCAACGGAAATATGCAATGTGGGTAGTAAATAGACTTTTTGTTTTTGCTGTACGGTGTAAAATCCTTGGAATACTACCTATGATAAATGGTACCTATATGAGTATGTACAGGTAAAATAGGTATCTTGCTTGATTTTCTTGCTTGAAATCTTTTTTGATCGAGAAATTCAAGTGGCTGCGGCAGTTTCATCAATACATATTTGTTATTTTGTCTCATCCCATGTTATCCCACACTCGGCACAAGCTTTCTTATAGCACCGATAATATAATACTATAGCATACCTATAGCCTTCGACTCTTCCCGGTGTGTTGCTTTTTCCGACCAACCCGTCGCAACGCCGGCGTTTTGTAGGCCTCATCGTCATCAATAATCATCAACAGCTTTTTAATGTTCCCACTGCTGGGACACAGGACTCCTCTCATAGAGGGAGTGGGTCTTAATCCACCACGCGGGCCCAGTGCGGGTTGGTAGATGTCACATGTCTTCGAAATTTTGGTTCTAGGAAATGCCGGTTTCTGCTCGATGTTTTCCTTCACCGTTTTGAGAGCAGTGGTGATGAAATAGATTAAACAAAGTAAAGCGCCTGCTCGGATTCGAACCCACGACCTACAACTCGTAAATCGCCCAGAGTGCAACCACTGGGTCACCACCGCTATCATATTTTGTAGGCCTATATTTTTACCCGACTGCCGAAGGAGGGTAATTTGTTTATCAGTCTATGTATGTATGTTTGTTCCTATGTGGCGTTCTAGAGACCAAACGCGTTGGCAGATTTTGATGATTCTTACGTCAATCGATTCGTCTTAACCCTGCGAGTTTCACTGGCTACATTAAAGTTGGAAAATTAAAAAAATGGCGGATTTTGGGCGCCATATTGTGAGGGACCAAATTTTTTTTCTTTGCAACCCATCGTGTGGGTTATCAAAATAAAGGGTTTCTAGAGGAAATTTCAAAAATATATTACACTTACATGTTTAAATGTGTGTGTTTTGGGGACACTTTTATTATGCGTACAGCTAAAGAGTGGAATTCCCTGCCGGAATCTGTGTTTCCCGATAGCTACAATCTAGGGGTCTTTAAGTCAAGAGTGAATAGGTTTCTTCTAGGCAAGCGTGCTCTATCGTCGACCACATCATCGCTTACCATCAGGTGAGATAGTGGTCAAGCGCAAGCCTATAGATAATAAAAAAAAAAAAAAAAAAAAAAAAAATTCAAAAAAAAAGTAACTTTAGTTATAAATAAAAATATTAATAAAAAAATGCAAAAAACCCGACTGCTTACAAAGCGTAGTTCGCTTTGTAAGCGTAAAAGACGTAAACAAGAAGAAAATCATGCTGTGCAGTCGGAGGATACATCTGGTTATAGCCAGCCAGCTCGCGTATATGTATCCTCCGACTGCAAACACTGGGCCACCACCGCTCTCATATTTTGTAGGCCTATATTTTTAGAATTCGTATTTAAATTTCCGGACCCACATTTTACAGTGTAGAAAGCAAACATACAAGAAGGGTATTAAGGCCAAAATCAACATTATATAAAAGCTAAGATTGGTTTTTGCAAGCTTCACACCGTCAGACATTTACTCCAGCCCAGACTGGAACTGCAGGCCAAAGATATTCAAGCCACTGTACTTTCGCTTTGCAATTAATTAGGTACAAGCTTTCCAACAATACGAGCAGGTACCATGCCATGTACTGTCTATACTTATATACTTATCCTTCTACTTATATTTATTTATCTTATCTTACTAATCCTACTACTGTTGTTACAAATGCGAAAGTTTGTGAGAATGGATGTTTGTTACTCTCGGATTTCGATGAAACTTTACAGTAACGTAGTTTATACATGAGAATAAAACATAGGCTATAATTTAAATATAAGGATATTGAAGGCAGTATTAATACCACGCGGGCGAAGCCGTGGTGCAGTGGTGGCCCAGTGGTGAGCAGTGATGGCCCAGTGGTGAGCAGTGGTGGCCCAGTGGTGAGCAGTGGTGGCCCAGTGGTGAGCAGTGGTGGCCCAGTGGTGAGCAGTGGTGGCCCAGTGGTGAGCAGTGGTGGCTCAGTGGTGAGCAGTGCTGGCCCAGTGGTGAGCAGTGGTGGCCCAGTGGTGAGCAGTGGTGGCCCAGTGGTGAGCAGTGGTGGCCCAGTGGTGAGCAGTGCTGGCCCAGTGGTGAGCAGTGGTGGCCCAGTGGTGAGCAGTGGTGGCCCAGTGGTGAGCAGTGGTGGCCCAGTGGTGAGCAGTGTTGGCCCAGTGGTTAGCAGAGGTAGCCCAGTGGTGAGCAGTGGTGGCCCAGTGGTGAGCAGTGGTGGCCCAGTGGTGAGCAGTGGTGGCCCAGTGGTGAGCAGTGGTGGCCCAGTGGTATCGGCCGCGACTTACAAGTTGTAGGTCGTGGGTTCGAGCCCAGGTAGGCGCTTTACTTTGTGTAAATTATTTCATCACCACTGCTCTCAAAACGGTGAAGGGAAACATTGTGAGGAAACCGGCATGTCCTAGAACCAAAAATTCGAAGACATATTGTGACATCCACCAACCCGCACTGGGCCCGCGTGGTGGATTACGGCCCATTCCCACTCACAGAGAGGAGGCCTGTGTCCCAGCAGTGGGAACATTAATAGGCTGATGATGATGATGTGGGCGAAGTCGCGGCAGAAACTAAGCACACTAATATTATAAAGGCGAAAGTTTGTGAGTGTGTCTGTATCACAGTCTGTATGTTTGTTACTTCTTCACGCTCAAACGGCTGGACGGATCTGGATGAAATTTGGCACAGAGATAGATTATAGTCTGGTATAGCACATATGATACTTTTTATCCCGGAAACATGTGTTCCCTTGGGATAATTTTCGACAATCACGCGGGCGAAGCCGCTGACAGAAGCTATTATTATAAATGAAAAACTTATGATGGATTGATGTTTTTTACTCAATCACGACGGAAAGGCTGAACGGATCTGGATAAAATTTGGCACAGAGATAGATTAAAGTCTAGAAAAGCATATAGGCTACTTTGTATCCAGGTATAATGTTCCCTTAGGATAAGAAAACAATTTTCACACGGGCAAACCCGCGGGCGCAAGCTACTAAGAATATAATGAAAGACTTTCTGGTTAGTCAATTCACTTTCACGAAGGCAGAATCTGGATCTAGCTAGAACTAGCAATGGCTAGATTAGGAAGCTGTAGTGATGAAGAAATTGGTGTCGACCCAGCCATTAGCCGTATTTCTCGATACTAGTTTCTTACTGCAGATCGTCACGATATCTTGAACGAAGCTTTATATTTGACACATAAAATCACGCTTGTTCTTCTCGAAGGATTGGGCAGTGGTGCACATAATAGTACCTACACTTACATTTTGCCAATTATAGATATCCCATGTAATAGGCGGCATATTGTGTATTTGTATAGCTCCTAAACGGATAAACCGATTTCGATATAGTTTTTTTTTTGTTTGAAAGGTGACATTATCGGGCGTTTTCTTAGTTATGTTTGATGAAGATATGAGTTTACGTTTTACTGTTTGAATCGGGGTATTTTCGCAAAATATCGTGTAGGTGTTTTTAAATTTTAACTTGTATACCACTGTTACTTTAACCATATTTTTTTTATCCCTTTCACTGTTTAACTGTGAAGTGCCGTGCTCGACCGACGCAGTGTGCGCCTGGAAAGTGGCTTGCCCGAATACTGCGTTGCCCGAGAACCCATCTTCCCAGAGACAGTGGGATGAGCCGCTCTGCAGGTTGGTACGGAATAAACTTATAAATACGTCTACCAATACTGCTGAGCGTGCGCGCCTGCTGGCTGTGGGAGAGTGGGAGTCGGGCCTCTGGCTACAGGCACTACCGTCACTACATCTTCCGGATCGCTACATGTCTGCGTTTGGGTGCTCCTAGCGGAGCTCCACATCGTTGTCAATGTGGTGAAGCAGTCGACCGCCTCGGTCACCATGGCCTATCCTGCAGTAGGAGCGCTGGCCGGATAGCACGGCACGCCAGCATTAATGACATCATACGTCGGGCTCTTGTCACCGCCGGGGTGCCAGCTATTTTAGAACCCAATGGCTTGGCACGCGACGATGGGAAGAGACCAGACGGAATGACTATAATGCCTTGGAAGGTAGATAGGCCTTTGGTGTGGGATGCAACATGTGTCGACACCATTGCGCCATCCCATCTTCTTAGCACGGCGGGCTGTGCTGGGGTGGCTGCTGCAGGTGCAGAAAATCTCAAACGGCGCAAATATAACAACCTTATAGGAAGTTATATGTTTGAGCCGTTTGGGGTTGAAACATTAGGTCCATGGGGTCTGAGTGTGCATCGAGTGTTTCGAGAAATTATTAGCATAAAGCTCGTCGAATCTTCACGTGACCAGAGGGCTGGCCTTTTCTTCGACCAGAGAATCAGCATTGCCATTCCAACGTAGCAATGCTGCCAGCGTTCTGGGCACGTTTCCCATTGACATCGATGTGGACGAATTTTTTGATGCACAATTTGCTCATTTCCGTCTTCCTTTTGTATTTGTATATAGGTTTGTTTTTTTTAGTATATTCAATTGTATATATGTTAATAAATATAATATTAAAAAAAAACTTGTGTAGATGCATAATCAAGGCAAACAAAATATAAAAAGCATAATTATGTAGAATGATCTCGACGTGGAATCTTTTTTTATTGATGTCGCAATACCTGCATCCGTTACAGAAGTGCACTGCATATAAATAGTTAATTTATATTTGAATATGGTAATTATCTAGCTGACGCTGATCTGTATCATACTAGCGATTATGCAACTATGTCAACATCTAGATGACTTTTATTTACAAAATTGTATTCATGTACAATAAGATATTATTATTTTTTATTGGCGTGGTACGATTAGCACTTGTTAAAAACTGATTCACTTATTTTAGTTCTGTACGAACCTCGGCGAATGATTTAGGGCCCTAGAGTTAGGTAAGTAATTATATTACTACTTTTTCTTTAGTTAGACCTTTCCGTTGTTTTTTTTTTTTTAAGGCGACTAGAGTTGTAAACAAACGTTTTTTTTTTCTGAGATGAAAAAATCGTTTAAAAAAAATCATGAAAAAAAAACATTTCTTTTTTTGTACCGAATTGCAATCACAATGAGCGTCTACCTAATAACACCTTTTAATCTTTTTGTTATTGAGGGCAAACCTTCAAATGGTGCTTGGCCTTTTGGGGAAAAGATCAGACCAGGGAATGTGGGATTTTTACCTCACCAAAACCACCCCGGTGACACTACTTTTAAATATCGCTCTCCATGTTGAGATAGGAGCCTTTTCATTATTGTTTTTTTTTGTGTTTATGCTTATCTCGTGTCTCCTGTGCGGGTCACAAATAAATATTTTTCTTTCTTTCACATGGCAAAGGGCCCGTGACCTATTAAAAGACCACCCCGAAACGCCCTGTACAATCTTATATACCTACTGGTACAAATTCAAACGCTTGAATAACAATTCTTGAAAGAATAATCTAGAAAAATAAACTAGATTATTGTAAAAAACTTAATTACTATCGGAAGCCCGTTCTCTTTGTGATATTGTTAATAGTTTGCGCTCAGACGGTCTCGATTTTACGTAACATCGATTTGGTTCGATAATCGATTCGATGAAGAGTGCAACTCCATAAAATTGAAAACTGTTTGATGATTATAAACGTTGGTCGAGGGTCGCGTTCGGCTATAGAGATGTAAATTGAAAAAAAAAACAAGTGTTTTTTTTTTCACAATCTTGAATAAAATCATGAAAAATAACTTGGCTCCGTCGTTTTTTTTCTGCATTTGGTTTTTTTATGTTTTGTTTTAATTAAAGTCAAATTATGTCAAATCAATGGGTACCTATTATTATGAACTTAGAAAATACTTAATTTGTTACAATCAGAATCATCTTTTCTTTGTAATTAGGAAAATCCCCGTCCGTAGATGGTAATCTTCCGTGGGTGTTGCTAATTTTAAGACATTTATGTACTATTTAACAAAACACCAGTGGTATTTTCTAATTAAACAAAAAGAAAATGTAATATCAGCTCATATACGATAACCGCCTTACCATATTTTTATTTTCGTACTCTTGAAAAAATACCGACTCCTTTTAGCGGAAAAAAGACACTCCTGGATCTTAGCAGCATTGAACTTGACCAGATTGGCATCGCCCCATTCGGAGACTGCCTTCAAGGATAGCTTCAAGCGCCCATCCATGGCCTCCCGGAGAGACTGGATTTGAGGTCCAGACCCTGTCAAAAGCCTTCGAGATGTCGAGGGAGACGGCAAGCGCTTTCCCGTGCCTCTCGATGGTCTCACTCCAGATGTGAATGGCATACGCTAGAAGATCCCCAGTTGACCGATTTTGGCAGAAGCCGTATTGGCGGTCACTGAGGATGTCATTAGCTTCTCGGTATGCCAGGAGCTTAGAGTTGAGAACTCGTTCCATACTCTTGCAGAGGATGGACGTTATTGAAATGGGCCTGTAGTTGGCCGGGTCAGCCCGACTGCCCTTCTTGGGCACAGGCTGAACGTTAGCTTGCTTCCAAGCATTCGGCACTTTTCCCGTCTCATACGAAAGGCGAAACAGGCGTGTCAGGATCGGAGACAGTTCAGGCGCACAGGTTCTGATAACAATTGCCGGAATCCCGTCGGGGCCACTAGCTTTGTTCACGTCAAGATTGCGCAGCACCCTACGAACGTCCTTTTGATGGATGCGAATGTCCGACATAATCGTCTCGCATCCATCAGGAGAAGGAGGGGGCCGCGAGTCACCAGAATCCAGACGCGAAGATTCCGCGAAAAGAGAGGCAAACAAGTTTGCTTTCTCCTCAGCGGAGTGGGCCAGTGACCCGTCGGCCGTCCCTTACTACCACCACTGCTGGGTAGTAAGGGACGGCAGAAGTTCGATTCAACCGACTTGGCCAGGGACCAAAACGCCTTACCGCTGGGTAAGAAGCAAGTTTGGTCCCAATACGGCTTATGTGGTCAAACCGAGATTTTCGCATCACCTTCTTGCAGGACTTGGCAGCCCTGTTGTAGGCCTTCTTCCGCTGACCCACGTCGCTTGCTTTGCGCGTCCGAGCGTCGACCCATGCCAGGTACGCCTCGTGTTTAAAAGCGTTGGCGCGCTTGCACTCGGCGCCAAATCATGGCCGATCAACGCTAGACATTGCTACGTCAGAGAACGGAATGTAGTACTCCATTCCCCGACGCAACACATCTGACACGGCGTCCGCGCACAAAGAAGGATCAGCCGAAGAGAAGCAAGTAGGCTGCCAAGGATAAGATGCGAAAAAAGAACGCATCCCATCCCAATCTGCTGACTTGTACCGCCAAACCCGCCGTGCGCCTCTTGGGCTGGGATCGGGTGAGGAGTGGACGGATACAGACTTCACCAGACAATGGTCGGAACTACCCAAAGGTGAAGATACCGACACCGAGTAGCGGTCTGGATCTGTTGTCAGCAGAAGGTCCAAACAATTGGCTGTGTGCAAATCCACATCCGGCACCCTCGTTGCCCCTTGGACCAGCTGAGCGAGATTTAACGCATGCGCGAGCTTTCGCGTCTCACGCCCAGCATGATCAGTGCACTGGTACGGGAAGAGCCTGGTGGTGGGCATTGAAGTCCCCCAGTAACACTATTTGGGCAGAAGGGTACCGCTGCTGTGCCGTATCCGCCGCCTCACTAAGGTACTCTGTGAGCCTGGTTGTCTCCTGATCACCGCTGTGCGAGCGGTAGACACAGGCGTAGATGATTTTATCCAGGCCCGTGTCCACCATAGCCCACAGCACAGACAACCTAGAGTCCTCAAGGTTTCGGAGACGCCGATAGCAGATGTCGTCTCGGGCGTACATGCATACACCCGCGCGTTGGTTAAAATTGTGCTCCAGGGTATACCCTGGGTATGTTAGGTACGATACGTCTGACGGACGTCTGATCTGCGTCTCCGAAAGGAAAAAGAGAGCCGGCTTATCAGTCTCCAGGTGATGATGGACTGCTATGAGTTTGGAGTGCAGACCTCTGTTATTAGTGAGGTGCACTTTTAGTTGGAGCCGCTGTTCAACGTTGAACTTTTTCCTCTTTCTCATATTTTAGTGAAGTAAGGTGAAAAGAAGGAAGTGAGATGCGGTTCCTCGCTGCTAACCTACAGACACGCACTGACAGATCGCCATCATTGAGGGACTAGTCTGGAGACTGCGGGGACGCCCGAGCCCTCCCGGGAATGTCCATCGGGCCCTCCCTTCTGGTCGCCAACCAGCACGATGGCGCATTCCGGGATTTTTCGTCAGTTGGCGGGGCAGCCTTTCGTGTGGGGCTGGCACACTACTTGGGCCCCCAACTACCTGCGGTCGGCCAGCGGTGCACCGTGCCTCGGATCCCGCTACCCTCCGCGACTAGTCTCCCGATACGACCATATCAGCGCGCGCAAAGATTGACGTAAGAATCATCAAACTTGGCCACGTTTGGTCTTTAGAACGCCACATACTCGTAGAAACAAATATAGGTATATACATATATACATAGACTGATAAACACATTACTCTCCATCGGAAGTCGGGTAAAAAGGTGCCATATTACACAGATCCCATGAGAGGGTGTCACATAATCTGGCTTCAGATTTATCCTAAAGTGTAAATTAAACCTTTTCTAATCCAAACTTGGCGGTTGCACATAAGAAAGAATATGGTTTGAACCTTATGAAGCAAGGAGGTTGTTTTCAGGACTCCTCATAAAACCAAACCATTTCTTAATGTCAATTTAAATATTGCATGACTTCAGTCGCGTGTAAAATTGATAACAGTAGGTTAATGAAGTAACTTAATATGTCCCAAGCGTTAATTATACTGCAATATGCATTGTGCATATTACGGCGTTTACACACATTAAGTACTTGTATAAAAGAATGAATACTCTTAACAAATATTCACACACATCCATCATGGTAGATATATCTTCGTGATCATAACAGCTTATTATGCATGGTTGAGCGCTAAACAAAAGGCGAGGATTTGATAGAAGCCGGCAATTTGCTCAGCTAAAGACTGTAACACCACTCTTTACAAATAGTAGTTTGGACAACCCATACCCATCAGTATAAAATTAGCCACATTGCTTGGTGGCAGACATAGTACGGTAAGAGGTAGGTACTGCCCAGTAGGAGTTCATACAAAGAACTTTGCTACCTATAGGCCGACCGCTGAACTGATACCGTTCCTAAAATAGCAAGAGCGATGCTGACACCCATCGGCGAACTATTGAACTTCAGTGCGGCCCAGAAGTTTGCCGAGAACTGTAGGTATAGACCGACCGCTGAACTGATACCGTTCCTAAGATAGCAAGAGCGATGCTGACACCCATCAGCGAACTATTGAACTTCAGTGCGGCCCAGAAGTTTGCCGAGAACCTTAGGTATAGACCGACCGCTGAACTGATACCGTGCCTAAGATAGCAAGAGCGATGCTGACACCCATCAGCGAACTATTGAACTTCAGTGCGGCCCAGAAGTTTGCCGAGAACTGTAGGTATAGACCGACCGCTTAACTGAGACCATTCTGAAGTAGCTGCGCGGTACGGAAGAGGTGTAACTACTGATTAAACAACATGTTTGAGGAAGCTAGAAGTCGAACTCATCTAATATCGTAACGAACGTCGAACTCATCTAGTATTCGTTCAGCAATTATACTTACTTGTGTTGACTCAGGTATTCCCATATCGACAAAGGAAAACAAAAGATAGTTAATTTTGCGTTCAGAAAATCCCACATGAATAAAAGTCAACTGGGGAAAATGTGTCACTGGCAACCTGGGAAAACTGTACCTGATAAATTCCGAACCGGTACTAAAGATAAGGTACCTACTATTAGAAGGTAAGTGGGCAATAAATATTTCTTTATAGGTACAAGTAGTTAGATACCGACTTCTAATCACCTTCGATGTAGACACCCTATACCCTATGTATCTACTGAGGATGCCCAATGACGTGGAAGAACATTCTCCAAGGAAGGCAATCCACAGCATAAAACAGTCAAAAGATCATTTACCTAATTACCTAGTTCCTGAAGTCTATAGTTTAAGTATTCTTTGCAAAAATAAGAGAAATAAGTCTTTTTCTTGGTCCTTTGTCATATTAAACATCTTTTGTGGTCCTTTCAGTCGGATTTTGTTACAGTCGCTGAGGTGTTTTCTTACGCCAAGAGCACAGTGCAACTTCGTAAATTATTCCAAGAGGGCGCTTAAAATCTTCAACGCCATCTGGCATATCTTTGCCTTTCTCATTCAACTTTCTATATCATGATTTTGCTTCCAGACCAACACGGAAGCTTGTATAACATTTAAATTCTATCCAATCCTCCTATCCTTAAGATGGTTAGAAATCAGAAGCGGTTACGTAAGAGGGTAGATACTTAAGCTGCCATTTTGTATGCAGGGTCCGTGCCTCGTACACAATGTGAGAACTTACTTCAACTAACTCGGTTAAAGCATGATGAAATAAACAGACACCGCCAGTACATCGGTACGAGTAGCATAGCATCTGATAAAATCTTAAAATGCCAGATGAATGACAGTTATTCTGCATTCATACTAATAGTATTATGAATACGACAGTAACTTTGTTTGTTTGTTTCCTTTTCACGACTAAACGGCTGAACAGATTAAGATTTTTCGTATGGAGATAGTTTAAGACCCTGGGAAGGACATAGGATAGTTTTTATCTCAGTAGTGGGTTCCCTTGCGATAAAAAAACACTTTTACGCGAGCGAAGACGCGGACAGAAGCTAGTTCTGAATAAATAAAACATCTGACATTAAAGCTGTTTTATTTAGGAACCTTTGAGTATATTAAACTTTTTGTAGCATCGTAAAATCTGAAATAAAAACTTATATAGATCACAAGCGTTGATTATTTCATAAATTAATTTTGTTATATCAAAATCTACTTCCTTTTATGGAAATGTCAACGACAAGGACACCCGGCATTAGATTGGACTACATTTTAGCCGAGATGCATCTATGTCTTAATTACTGATTTATTTATGTGTTGATCATCGTTCATCAATCATCAGTCATCACAGTAATTTATTTACTAACTTTATCGAAATCAACCAGGCCCGTCCAAAATCGTGTAGCATTGACAATTTCGATTGTTCCATTGTTCATATTCTTTGCCCTTTGCCTTGCCGAATTCACTTACGCAATAAGGCTGCTGGACGGCAGAAGAAAGGGGAGGATTAAACATAACAGCAATAGGTGATTACGGGCTGAAATGATAATGAGAGTTAATGTTTTTTTTTTTATATAATTTAATTCGATTATAGGATTTCTACTCTAGTATTTAAAACAGTGTCAATAATTCCTCAAATCGATATATACACTGTTTTGTTTGTTTAATCGGACATCGCTTTACTAAGCGATGTCCGATTTTGGAGGCATTTATCATACTGTGCGACGCTACACTAAATGATCTGAAACAAGGAACCTCAAATCAGAACTTTAAGCTACGGCAACAATTTCAAAGATTTGTCAGCCAGCAAGGTTGATTGGGAAGTACCTATCGCCTAGGGAATTGACGTCTGCATCAGTTAGGTTCGCAAATTGCTGTGATTTTTCAAAATTAATCTTAAAGATGATAAATGGCGAAAACGAGATATCTAACTAAACATTTGAAACCGAATTGAAATGCAACCATAAAGAGAATTTCTTTAAAAGGATTCATGCAGTTGACATACTTGAACAACGGTCTCTTTTTCTCATTATACCGTAAGCTTTACATTCTCATGTAAATAAATGAAATTTTCTCCCAGCCGTGTCTAATTCAGGCGTGAGAATGGAGACACAGATTCAGCTTGTGTGTAAAGGATCAAGCATTTTGGTATTTATTGTTTTTAGTGTTTTTTTAACACATTAGTGACGTGGTGGCCCAGTGGCTACGACCTCGCCTCTTGTGCTTGAAATTGTGGATTCAATTCCGGGCAAGTCTCAATAACCCCCGGTTTATCAACACTCGACTATCGGGCTGTTAACGTAATCGACGAATAATCACCGGTTATCTGCTGTGATTGGCTGTTGAAAATTAATTCAACCAATCACAGTAGAGAGAGCGTGTTGACAATTTGTCACATTAATTCTGCGACAATTTAGCGGTGAGAAACCCGGTCTTAGAGTATCAAGAAAGACATTTTCAATTCATTATGTAAATTCTGGGTTTATCTAGGACATCCAACGCTGACATTGGTGAAGGAAAACATTGTGCCAAAACCTAGATTTATAGTTGATTTAAGTTTGAAATCTCCAACCCACCTTGAGCAAGCATGGTATGCTTGTGGTGGCCGGTTTCTCTGTATGACTTTGCCTAGCGTTGGGACAGTAGGTTACAGGGTGGTATTACTGTTATATATTTTTTTATTCTTCTTCTTCATCAGCCACAGGCCTCCTCTCTGTGAGAGGGAATGGGCCGTAATTCACCACGCGGGCCCAGTGCGGGTTGGTGGATATCACATGTCTTCGATTTTTTGGTTCTAGGACATGCCGGTTTCCTCACGATGTTTTCCTTCACCGTTTTGAGAGCAGTGGTGATGAAATAATTTACACAAAGTAAAGCGCCTGCCTGGGCTCGAACGCACGAGCTACAACTTGTAAGTCGCGGCCAATGCCACTGGGCTACCACTGCTATATTTTTTTATTACATACATACAATCAGTATTAATAGATGTGTAAACTGTTGCAGTGAACATTCTAAATCAGTCCTTGGACCTACCGATACCTGTCTTTTCCATTCCAAAATTAATTTCTTATTATACATTGACACGACGGCGACGCAGTATTTACAGCGTATGCAAAAATATCATTGTGTGCACTTAACACACTATAACAATGTACTTCTTTCATTCGCAGTTTAACGTGGAAATCGTCTGGAGAAATCTCGAAATTACCTAACAATTTTCTAATGCGTGCGGCGTCTCGGAACAGTATTGTACAGGGTTTCCAGATAACCCAGAGTGACCCCGATTGTACAATGCCTTCGAGATGTTGTAACGATTACACATGTTTACACCCGAAAACTAATTAATTACAGATCCATATCTAATAACAGTAATAACTACATTTCAGACTATTCTGACTTGTTTATGGACCGCAGACACAAACCACGATTTATCAAATATGCATATTCTGCATCATACTTGTTTTAGTGTAGGTACTTCATATTTAAAATTCATAAGGCTACATCACAAATATAAGTATCATTTACAAAATAAACCAATGTAGGTAAATTACCTCACTACGCGAACCATAATCCTGAAAAGGAAAATATATTTTCACACCACAAAGTCACTACGATAACGATGCCCAAACCTTCAATAAAGAGTTCAAGTATCATTAGAGTTGATTAAAAAAGAACACCAAACGGTTCTAATACAAAGAACCTTCGAACTATTTAGAGGGTCAGTTGTTATTGAACTGATAAACAAAGAGTTCATTGGAGTTTTCAGAAATAATTAGTTTACGTGACCTAAAGATGCTCCTATTCCAAATCTCTAAGTAGTTTCTAGTACCATAAGGAATACATTACTGCATTTGACTGTCCATAACCAGCTTAGGTACAGTCTAGGGAAGTTCACCGGTTTTAATGAGATCCTGGGACATTGCGAAATACTATTTTGCATAAGTTTACGGTAACTGGGAATCCAATCACTGGCAAGTCTTAATAAATTAAATCTAATAGGTACGGGGGAGTGTTACCAAGAACCTTAGACCTCCACTAACTGTAGTTAGTCGTCATTATAGTAACTTCTCCTTCGCGGAGAGCTATTACTACAAGTTACGTCGTGGAGTCGTGATACCTAAAACTGCACACCCAGTCAAACAGGAAAGCACAGGATGACATCTATTTAGGATTACAATTACAGTATATACCTATCTAACGTCGTTCGGAAAGGATTTAGCTTAGGCTTGAGTATACTACGGCTTATATTATCCTATAAATGAAACCATATTAATGCCAGGTGTTCTCGTTTAGCTTGTATGAACACAGAAGAGTACACAAGAGCTGTCCGGAGTCGTGTTTGTTACTTTAAAACTAGTGAGGCAACTAAATACCACCGCCACGCAAGATATTAAAGGAGCAAGTTTAACTAAGACATCAGCGGGTTATTTATACGGAGTCACACCACATGTTATGTCAAGTTTGCTACGTTTGCAGATATAGCACTTTACAACTCATATCTCGAGTACTATCACGTCATATGGTAATCGCCTCGAAGGACCAACTTATTTAAACTTATTTTCTCCTGAGGGTTAAAACAGTTCTTTGTTTACCATTCAAGGCGTAAGAGTTATGGCGACCGTAAAAAAGTGGATCATGTTCGACCGGACCCGAGTAGAAAGTGAAACCGCTCCGGGTGGATACTTTATAAATTGTAGCAATGGCTGTAGCGAGCTCAGTCGAACCACACGCGCCGTGCCGCGTCCGTCACGCCATCTCTGGACGAAAATGGTCAGTTACTATTCACTTTCGATTTTTCGTCTTGTGTTTGTTTTCATTGTTATATCACGTAATATCTATTATAATATAGTGTATTAATTATATTTAGTGTTTATTATAGTGTATTTAATTTTAGTGACTTAGTGAAAGTATATTTTATTTATTTTTATTTTACTATTATACAACGTATTATGGTAATATTTTATCTTTATACCGGCTTATGATTTTGATTGCACGGCTTTAGTTTGTCATTTTTATTATGAGATATCGTTGATAGATATCCAATGTTTATCTCCTATAAAAAATATGTAAGGTAGGTTTAGCAAGTTTACAATATTACTAAATACAGCTTTTAATTAGTGCAGTTTAATTGGCCGCTAATCATGAAGTTAATAGAGCGTCAGCTGACCGAAATAATTCTGAAGGCTGCAATGAAAAGTGTTCTTGTTTATTGAAGTTAGCAGAACTGAAAACCTATTTAACAAACTATGGCAGATTTATGGTCTATTTATAATATTATTTCTAAATATATAATATGTCTATTCTCTTTTTTGAAACGCTGAAAGTATGTTAGTAGCCTCCTTTTGTTCGATTTGCTGAAACCGACTTTTGAACAGTTGACAACTGCTGAAATTTTATAAAGACCTGCTGATTTATTACTTTCCTCCTAGTCAATCAGTAAACAAGGTTTTCATAATAAATAATTACCTAATTATTAGAAACCGTGATCAAGAACAATTTATAAAATACGATTATTGATTAGCTGGCTTTATTTATTTATTTCAAGTAATAAAAATATACGTACAAGTAAATAATTATTATCCAACAGTATTCTATAAATACAGGATTCTTAAGCCTTGTAAAAAATTATATAATATATTATTATATAATTATACTATTATATTATTATTATTATTCATTATTATTATATATTATTAATTATTATACCTAGGATTATAAATTATAGCATTCCGTATACCATACGTTATTATCTATTTAGTTTTCATTTACCCGGTCCTCAGATATTTTAAGTAGGTACCTATTAGCCGAGCAAAAATAATGACGTTTGTCAGTTTTTGCACATAAAACCGTAACACGATTAAAATCTACATTCGTATCTTACGGAAATCCTTCACAGCAAGTTTCCTTTGTGACTCAACAAAAAAATAGTTGCAACTCATGTCAATCAACTTTTTCTATACCGGCCTTGATACTACATATTACGTTGGTAGTGAATATAGAAACTGTATTTGGTATTAGTTTTTTAAATACAGAGCAAAAATCGAATGACATTGAAAAACCTTTCACTCGCGGAAATGTACAAGGCGACCAGGGTGGAGTCGCGGGGCACAGTTGCAATCAGCCGGAACATGATACAAATCTTATTTTATTATGTAGGTTTATTTTTTTATTTGAGCATTTACTTGTAACTGTACTGTAATGAAAAGTAATGTTTATTGGTTGAGGTTCCATTGGCGTTTTGTTCGCCAACTCGGATTTTTATTAAGCTTTCTTAATTAATTGGAACTTTTTGTGATCTTAGCTTACGGAATATGTTTATCTAAGTAACTCTTACCTTTTCTTGGCAGACGCCTTGGCACAAAGACCAAAATTGATGTTAGGAGCTAACAAATTCATTGTTCACATAAAAGATACTTATTTGAAAATATTCATGTTCTCAAGAACTGGGAAAAAGATACATTAAAATACTGCATAATAGTTTCGTATTTCGTAGACATAATATTTAAAAGCAAAACATTTAAATAAAAATAAACATTCTATATTATAAAGTTTTTATACATACAATTACAATTCACTTTCAAAAAACAGCTACTTTTCCACACTGAAGTAAACATATACTTTTAATGATTTACCGGTCAACTAATATAAAAACAAAAATAACATAAAAAGCAAAATAATAGAGGGGACAGCTGTCAAAACAATTCGTAAAATCGATTACACCTTTCCGGTCCAAAAGAAAGGAAAAAGTTGATTTTCTTTTAATCGTTCACAATCGAATCGGCGCCGGCGCTCGTTGTGTAATTGATAGCAACTGGTTCACAAAGCCATGAAATCGTATTTACTCTACTTTCTAATTGTAATTTGTACGTAACAGTTGTTATTAGGTTCATTAACTCGGCTTTGAATTGGATACGATTGGTAAATGGAAACTAATGAAAAGTTTTAATTTGAACTATTGGACTATTGAGCTAAAAATAACTCTTTTTTGTTGAGGACTTGTCAAACTATAGACTCTACTCTAAGTAATACTTAAGTTAGACAAGTTCTCATGCTAAAGTAGACTTTGAGAAGTTGTAAACTTATATTTTTAAATTAAAAAGCCGTTGTTTTGACTATTCGGAAAATCGCCTTTTCCTTCAAGTATGTATATCTAATAGCTTTTGAAAAAAACACTAAAAAGTCTCGATTACCTAAGCGGCACCAAAAACTGTTAAATTTTAAACAAAATTATCAAGAAATCGTTGTTGTATTTTGACAACAAATTAAGCGTGAAAACGTTAGTTACATAACGTCATTTCGCTTTTCGAAACGATTATTTGAAAGTAAATCGTGAGTACTGCAGATATGAGGCGAGATAGCTATGAAACTTCCTAAGTGTATTATATATCATAGTTTTTGCCTCTTTGGTCTTGTGGCCGCGCCGCTACCACTTAGCATGAGGTCTTGGGTTATATTGCCGGGTAGGCAAATATGCACTAGTGACCAACAGCCGAAAAGTGAGTGTCTATACGGGAAATACAAGCGTTACTTATGTTATGTCAAGTTTAGTAGGAACTTATAAGAAAAACCGAGTTTACAAGCAAAAATACAAAGTAAACATTAGACACTATCTGCTTAGCCCATTATTCATCATTTTCTGACAGTTGTAAGAGAAAGCCATTATTTCGAAACTGATAAGACCAGACAGTTTTGAAATATTGTTGTAACTTTAGATCGACTCCGTGATACCATTTGTAAGTAGAACTGGTATAGAATGCGCAATCCAAAATCATTTCTGACACCTAAGGTGCAGTATTGCAATGAAATCTGAATATATAGTAGGTTGAATAATATAAGTTCCTTACTTGTATTTGATTTTCCGGTGTATCTAAAGTTATTGGAGCTTGAAAAGAACCCATTAATTTACTAAACAGAACTTCGTAACGTAGGACCAATTTTTGTTCGCCGTTTCAAAAATTGGTCCTTCGAGCCGGACATGTTGAATTTGCTTAACTATCTTACAAGTACATTACAGTACTTAAGTGGTCCGCTAATAGGTCTGCAGTAGCCATTGTCCGGAAAAAAGAGGTTTTAAATTACGAAAACCCATTTATAAAACTGAATAGTAGAGCATTAAGCAAAACAACATTCAGCCTTGTCCTACAGATTGTTGCACATTTACGAAATCTACCAAGCATTGTTATGACCACAATGTGTGAATTTTTTTAACAACAAAACATGTGAAGATTCTCAAGCGCGTAGTAAATGTTACATTGTTTGACGCTGAGGTGTCAAAACTGCAGCTTGGCGTTATAATTTACTTTAATTGCCTTGAGACCTGTGACAATTAAAACAGATAATCTAGACATGAAAACCAGTAACTATAACGTGACTTTTATAATAATTAATTGAAAATCAAGTGCATTAACCATTATCAACAATTTTTAATCGATTTCAGGCAAAGGGTACCTATATGTTAGATTTATCTTCCTTACTAATAAAATTAATCACTCTGCGTCCGCGCACAACTCAATAATGACAGGATAATTACGGCAAAACTTTCTCTACTGATTAAATTCACGCTGCGACCTTTCTCCTTATACGTCAAGACATTAAACTGTATATATTTATAAATACAGATGATAAAATCCAGAATTAATAAAATGGAAGTCGCGCTGACATTTGCATCGACAGAAACTGGCCATTGAAAAGCTTTTGTCGCGACAGTTAGTAAGGTCGAACGTTTAAAAGGCAATTTCAAGGTCCGAATGGAAAGTCCTCAGTGGGTGTATAATTCCACCGCCTACTGTCGACAACTATTTAATTAAATTGACAGCTTACACCCACAAATACAACCTACACAAAATAGAACTGTTTTATTACGACATTTCAATGATTCAAGAGAAGCATAATATCTATAAATGGTCGTTTAATGTTTGCTTTTGAGTCGCATCTGTGAGTAGTGACTCATTCACGAATCGTTTGAATGAAGAGTTATATTGTTTTAATTGATGTTATCTAACAGTTTTCAATGAAGCTGTTTTATTTTATTAGCTTATATACTGTAACCCTCGGTTTCTAAAATGAAATAATCGTTGCATCACAAATTAAAAGCAAATTCAAAAGATGTTGACTGCAGTGATGTGATATTGACTGTAAAAAATTCATTCAATGAATCACTGCATCTAAATTTAATTTTGCGATAATTTTAGTTGCAGAAACAGGGTCTTATGTTTGTTTCTTTTTCGTACAATTGCACGTTGTCGTACCTTACAAACTCAAGCCAAACTGGGTTAACGATAATCCTACGTGACACGGTTTGTCTATTCAAGTCTTCATTTGTTTTCCAATAGCAATCATCAATTTTGCACGGTCGGCACTTAAAACGTACCTCGGCTTAGTGTCAATGGGGCAACGGGCCGTAGCATTGTGCATTACTGCAATCCGAAATTCGATACGATAGTCTTCGTGTCCCAATAGTTATGCACATAGTCTGGAAGTACCTTTATGAACACCCGCGGCTATGCCTGCGTTTAATATCTACTTATCTTTATAAATTATAGCCAATGTGTTATTTTTATTTATAACCAATGTTCTTTTTTTTATACTTTGCCCCACACTAGGAATTCCTGTATCGTGGGTGCGTTAACAAACATATAAACTCACATACACAAACACCCAGAGCCGGAACACCTATCTGTAGGTCATACAAATATTTGTTCCGTGCGGGAATCGAACCCGTGACACGCAGCGCAGCATTCAATCGCTCAATCACTGCGCCAACCGTGCAACCGTGTTTGATGTATATTAATTATAACCAATGTGTTTGATGTAGCTTTAAATATTACTGTAAATTTTTATCAAATTCTGTTCAGTAGTTTTTGCGTGTAAGAGTATCAAACATCTATGCTCACACAATTTCGCGTTTAGTACGACTTAGGTAGGTCCACGTTTGTTTGATTTCATCAGCCCCAAGTTTCCAGTTCACGTCATAGTCATTAAAAACTTGCAAAAAGCAATCGATATTATATTTTTCTCATAAATTGTTTGACGTTTCGACACTGAAAGCTTTCGTGTACAACAATGAACTCTGCGGTCCAGTGCGCATGTCTTTGGTTGCGCAACTCGGGCGGGCTCCAATTACTACCGTTGCGCAAGCGGTACGCAGTGCTAAACGCTAAGTTACTGGCGGTTCCCTTATTGCAGTATACGGAGTATAGGTACCGTGTCATTTGTGAGGCAATGGTGAAGTTACATATTTGTAACATATCGTGATCGTGGTGGATATATTTTGATTAGTAAGCTCCTTTTATGGTAGCTATTAAAATGATACGTCCTCTTCGTATAAGGAATTGGAATTTTGCTAGCGTTTTTACGATTTTATCATGCAGAGTTTGGCAACAAACGTTCACATATTTTTGTAGTCAGAAAAATGTATTGCCTTAAATATCACTTGTCATAAGACGACAAGTTAGATTAGTCATGTGACAGTTGCAAACTAATTGTTGTCAAAAATACAATTTCACTTTAAATTTCAGCAACATTGAGTGTGTTTGATATGTGGATTATCTAAATCCACTTAACAAACACACTCAATGTCATTGCACTATCAATACAACATCGCAATCACATCTTTCATTGACTTTCAAAGCTAATTCCAAAGAGAAAGCAAAACGCTCCGTCATCCATACCTACTACGCGTAGTAACACTAACTCTAGCGGCACTTAATACATAATTCTGCTGACAAACATTACCTAACCACGGTGACAAATGACTAAGTGGTATCTTACGTACTGTAACTAACTGCATTATAATCACTCTTACCTACATTATGGCACTGTAATCTGAGGATATTACTTGTACTACTGTTTACGACACAAGCCTTCCATAAAGATAAAGACATAAACTTTAAGATTGTTCTGATTTACGCGAGATGTGGGCAGATTTGTATAAAAGGCATTTCAAACTTTTCTGAAACTATCGTCCGTTTTTGGAATCATATAAATTTCGCCGCAAAAGACCAAATTCTAAATTTATAGTTCCCGAATTTGGTCCCTCGAGCGTCACCTACCGGAAAAGAGAAAGTAACCTATATATTCCCAAAGACCACGCCGCACTTAGTTTGCACAACTGTTCACACATTTGAAGTAGTTTCGTAAAGAAATATTAAACAAACCGGTCTAAATGTATCTCGACGATGAAAGACACTAACAGACCGACCTACATTTTATTTATAAAGACTTAAAAAATAAATAACAACTCTTCACTCAGTGAAGAGACATGGCTTGCATTCGCTGCCACCTTTGAGTTCTTAAATAAACTCCTTTGAGTCAACAGAAACGTGTCAATCGTAGAAGTTCTTTGCTGTTTGATCTTAACTGTATATTTTCTATTAATCTTCAATAGGTACTCCGTTTTTAGAAAACTTGTCCAAATATTTCTTTGGTCACTTATGACTCGAAAATTCCGTTTCAATTATAGATATAGCGGTATCCTTCCTATTTGGCTTATTAACCAAATTTTTCTCTTACAGCATACTCTAATCCTGGCTGCTCTGGCTGCCGTAACCACGGCCATGCCTTCTTACATCGCGGTGCCAGCTGATCAGATCGCGTTCGTGGACCTGTCAAATCTCCACGTGCGACGCGTGCCCAGGCAGACTCTATCGCCACCGCCGCTGCCGCCCCAGCTGTATCAACAGGACTATCAGCAGATACCGTTGCAGCAGTATCAGCAACAACGTAAGTTCTTTTAATTTTCATTGTTTTGGTCGTGTCTCTTCCTTTGACTACAGTTTGATGTTCTGAACTTGAAAAACCACTAGGTTTTTCCCGTGCTTTGTAGAAGTTGGTACAGTCATTATGTCTTCTTGTGATTAATTGTGCACAATCTCAACTACAAATTTCCAAGCCTCGTCGTCCTTCTATTTTAAAGTGTTCAAAAGCACCAGCGGTTAAAATCTCATGCGTTACATCAACAGTTCCTTTTATTCCATTATGTTTCTCAGCAATCGGATCACTATTTAATTTCTATTTTATTGACCGAGAGGAAATCAAAGCTATTGCGTGTAGGAAGGAAACGTGTTTTTATTACTCAAGCTTAATAATTATCACATACCTATAACTATGTGGTAATAGTTCCGAAGAGAATCCCACGCAACCGTAACTTTAAAAATTAACAAGTTATTAAAAATTATCGCGTAGCATTTCGAAAGCGCTTCCTGACACCTTTCGTCTTATTTGACGACTCATTGTGAAATGGCAGTTAGTGAAATGGATCTGTAATGTCGATTCATACGCCCATCAATCAAGATTACCCTGGCTCCATCACTTTCACTCCGAAACAAAGGATCAGCTACTTTCTATGCAACTGCTTTATCTTGTTTTACATTCAATGGGATCGTGTTCGTTCACTCAGTGAACAATGACGTACATACTCAAACGGACGTACAAGCTCGAAGTACCGTTTACTTTCCTCATTGTTAAAACTTGTAAAATGATTTACGTAATCTTGCAAAAAGTATTTTTGCCACAATATTTTTTGATTATGCTGTAACTTTAGTATCACTTTCGATTTCGACGTGTTTTATATAATAGAGTATTTTGTTTGCCGGATTAGTTGTTTTATGAGTTTGTGTAGCATAATTCTATCATAAATCATTGGAGTAAGTGTCTAGGGTAGGCGGGCATGTTGCAAGTCTTGCAGCTATCGTACTCCAGTACTTTTAGCGGGCCAGTGTCGGTGTTGCCCAATTAAGTTCGGTCACGCACGCTTAACTCGATGATTGTGTCGGTTAGTGCATGCTAAAAAAAGTATTACCATCTATTTCGTAAACAATATTATGCATGCGAATGCGCATTTCCTCCACTTTGGGTTTCGAAACTTTTCGCATAAAAGTATTGGCCGTGAGAATATGCTCATTAACTCGGTTTGCATTCGATTCTAGATCGAGATAAAAAGCTATATTTAGAAACTTCACTTATATTTTCTTACTCCTAGTTAGCCTCCTTTTTTAGTTGTTGATCATATCACAATCACGTCATTACTTGTTGCCTTTTTGCCATTAGTGCGCATTGTTATTTTTAGACAGTAGGTCACCAGAATTTATCATTAAAACCATCTTGAACTGTTGATTTCTCTGGTACTCACTCAAGATTCTTTCTCATTACAGCAGTAGCCCTAGCCCCAGCCCCAGAAAATGAGCCCCCAGCAAGACTCCTAAGACTTCAGCAGCAGCAGCCAGAGCCACAAGACGCATCAGGATCAGCGTCCTACGGTGGAGCTTCTCAATTTGCAGAGAGACCGCCTGACTTCGGGGAATACGTGGACTTCGGAGCCCACACCGGCGACAATGGAGCCTTTGGCTGGTACGCTGACTACCCGGTCAATAACCAACAAGATTCTAGTTACAGGAAGTAGGTAATTCAAAGGGCGAATAGAGCAAACCCTAGTATAAAAAGGTTGGAGGTTAATTTCACTCGGAAATGTCTGATTAGGCAGTTATGAAGTTTAACAATAACTTGTCAGTTTTTGTTAATGGTTAGGCTTTTTGGTAGGAAAGTATTTAAATATTTTCTATATTATACAGTGGATTAACCTACCTTCCAAAATGGGACAACTCTCGCTCAAAAAACTTGCCAATTTAGAGGCTCAACTGTTGCACTTATCTTGCCAAGCACTTGTTATTCAAATAAGACCAAAGACAGTATTATTTCAAGTGATATTATTAGGTTTAGGTTCGTAGCTGAATAACCGCACATTTGTTACAAACGGTTCATTCCGCTTAACGTTTTTAAATGCACTTACAACGTTAGTTCCTTTTTTATTATTAGAATTAAGTTTACAAAGTACACTGTGATACGTACTGAGGTAGTTCTTTCTTCTTCTTTTCCTTTATCTTTTATATTTCTATCTTCTTTCTTTCTGCTATCATTTCGCACGTCACTGTTATGCTTGCTTTTTCACGCTTCCTTTTATAAATTGTTTTACTTAGAACATATATTACTACTATATCAAGTACAACATCATCATCAACTTATTACTTATTCATACAATATTCTTATTCATTATTTCTCATTCACTATTTTCTTCTCTATCTATCTGCTATTTCTGTATCGCTTTCATTTATTTTGTGTTACAAATATAAACTGTTACATCATTCTTCGTTTCATTTCATGCTATCATTTCACTTATTTTACTTTACTCTCACGCATTTTCACTGTTTTCTTTACTCAGACTATCTTTATCTTCAAAACTAGATATATCACCACCATCATGCATTTCTCTTTCTCTTCCTATTGTGTACTCTATTACTCTTACTTTTATCGTCTTGTTTTTCATTCAAATTTATAAAATCTATAAATGACTTGGATTCCAGAGCGGCTCAACGTTACCGCCAAATGGATCAATACAAAACCTGCAGCCAATGATGCTAGGTTTTTGTTAGATATATGTGGTTCGAGTCAAACCCTTCTATCAAGCTACTACCAACGTCTCTTTCTATCATATCTACTACTCTATCAAATCTTATTCTCTTCTAAAACCATCATCATATGCCAAAATCCATATGCAACTCCAGAAACTGCTTCGAACGTTGCTAGGTTTTTGTTAGATATAAATTGGTTTAAGTTATATACTTCTATCAGGCCAACCAACGTCTCTTCCTCTTCATTCTTCTCTTCTTCGTATCTTCAACCCTATCAAATCTGATTCTATTCTATATATACCCATTATTATAATCTTTTATCACATATAAAACTTTTATAAAATTCTTCTTAATCTCTGCCAAATAAAAAAAATATTCTCACCTACTGTTCTTATTTTCAACATCATCATTACAACACATATTCATTAGGATAAACTTATCACGGCTATCCTTTTCAACTGTTGCGTATTCTTACACTTTATGTTTTTTTTAACTTATTCTTTCTATTTCATCTCCCTTACAATGTTATATATCACTCTTAAAACATAAGACATTTTCTACATCCTTTTTATTTTCCGAAAATATAATATTACTTTTCTTATACTATTTTTCATATCTCTCTATATTTTCTTATACTATCTTTTGGTCCTATATAATGTTTTTACAAGATTCAATAATTTCTCCTTTCTTCTGTTTTATTTGCAAACGATCTTATTTATTCTTTTCTGCAGTCTTTCTTCTTTACTTTACAATCTTTCATTGAATTAAGTAATGTTTTTTTCAATACTTCTATCCGATTCTGAGCCTTTTTATATGTCTATGTACCTGTCTTTCTCTATATCTACAATATTAATAATAAGTAGTACTTATACTTATCTATATTTCCCTATCTTTACCTTGTTCTGTTTACTTTTACTATTTTATTTTCCTTATCTTCTATTTCTTATTATCTATTTTAAAACATCTTTAATTTTTCTTTATATTATTTCATCTATCCTACTTGTATTTTCACTTATCTTCCAATTTTATCTCTATTTATTTTTACTTCTTATTCAAATCAATTTATACTCTTTTTTATAAATTTTGTTCTATCAATATATCCTTTTCTATTATTTTTTGGCCTATATTTATAATCTTCTCCTGTCTATTATTTTATCTACTTTTCCAATAAATATTTCTGTCGTATTATTCAGAGAGTAATTATAACTATGATAATTCTTACTGTTTCTTATGTCCTGTCTCTTAATCTTTATGCTATACTCATTGCTATCTAGATTTATGATATAAAATCATTATATTTTTATAATAATCAATCGTCGCATTAGAGTTCTTCTATATCATCATACACATATTCTTCTATATCATCATACAATTATTCTATCAACTTTTTGTTCTTTTTACTTCCATCTTTACTACATACCTACAACTATCTTACTTAAATGACTTACAAATTACTATTTATAATTTACCTTTGTCTATCATACTTCGTTTCTATTAAAAAAAAGAATATATTTTTAGAAAAATCTTCTTTTACTATGCTCTACTCTCTCTTTTCTACTCTTCTGTTTTTTTTCTTTACCCTTCTTAAACTTTCTTCTTTTCTTCCTTTCTCCAAGCCAAATAAGGATGATATTATTATAGCCCTTCATTTTCTTACACTACAATTTATCTTTGTTCTACAAAATTTCTTTATCTCTATATAACTTATCTGTATTTCAAAGCTATCGATCTATCCACACAATCTCTTTCCTACTGTTACCTTACAAATTTTATATTCTGATATGACCAAAGCTATATCTTTGAAAGCTACATCTATTTCTTTCTTGTATCCTTCTACTCATAACTTAAATTCATCATTGTCACATTCACTTTCTTGCCTTTTTATATGTGGACGACACAATACATTTTTATCTTACTGTGTTTATCAATACTTCTATCTCTATCTATTGCTTTATTCTTATTCCTTCCTCCTAAAAACTCTTTTTCTATAATAAGATTTACTAAGCCTGGCAAGCTAAAATAGTACTACTTGTTGTTCATAAGTACCTACTTCTCAAAGATTTTAAGATAGCGCTAGCTAGACGTACCGGAGTTGGCAGAGCCAAGTTTACCGAGAATACTAAATCCTATCTCATTTATGGGATTGATATGATCTGTGATAAACAACTGGATATAGATATGGTAATATTTTGGAAGAGACGCGAGTCTATATGGTTCTCGTGTGAAGCATGAAGATTTATTAATATTAAGCATTTAATATTAAGAACTACGATGATAACATAGCGAGATGCCAACACCAGCTTATATCTTCCCTGTCTGAAAAGCTTGCCATTACATGGAGCTTATGAGGGGTGAAATGTGGGTGAGCTGTTCATCACTGTCTGTGAAGATGTACTTCGAGATAAACAGGCCAGCCTTGATATGTTACAAGTTTTTAGTTATACATGTAGATAGGAGAAAATGCACCTGAAAGTAGAAATTTCTATCACTTCTATACTATCTGCTATCTACACTCGCTTAAAACTTTAATTATTTACACTTATTTCCACTTTTATACTCTTTTCACACCTTGCCTTTACTTCTATATCTTTATGCTTCTTTCTTTCCGATTTCCTTTAATTTATTTCTTCACACCTACCTTACTTTGAATCTTTCACCTACTGCTTTTATCTTCCTTTACTTCTTTTTTTTATTTTCTTCTAACTTCGAACGCTTCTTCTAAATCTTTATTGTTTGTTCTGATTGCCTTTCACGTTTTTCCATCTTCTACTCTTCCTTTTTTTAATGTTTTCTTCATCCTTGTCCTTAATTTCTTCCTACTTTTCTATTCTTTTCACTTTGTGTCCAAATCACTGCCCTTCTTTATTACCGATCCCATTTTTCAAATCATTTTTGTTCTTTTAAAGTTACTTATGCTTCTTTTTTTCAATTTTCTTTTTATTTCACTTGCTTCTCTGTTACCACTTTTTTCTTACTTCTCTTGTATTTCATTTCACGCTTTATTTTTAATCTTACTGCATGATTCTATCTATTTTCATACTTCCTCTAAATCTTTACTACTCATTCTTACTTTCTGTTCTTCACTTGACTTGACATCTTTCTTATCTTTAAATACTTTTTTCCTGAACCTTTAAGTTCTCTTTATTCTGCTGCTTTTCTTTTCTTCATCTTTATGCTTTACTGTTCCTTTACTTGTTTCATTTCTTTTTCTTTTCTTTCTATTTCTTTTCCTCATTCATTATCTTTAGTCTGCTTTCCAATTTCTTTTCCTCCTTCAATATCTTTAGTCTACTTTCCTATTTCTTTACTTTTATCTTCTTACTCTTTTCATACTACCTTATACCAAGCTACCTGGTGCGATTTAGAACAAATTATTTATAAGTTTTGTTGCACAATATTGTTATTTGTTGATGTTAATTAAATCATTGTTAATTACTCAACTTTTGTTTGTTTTATATTCCTTTTTCTCAAACGACGATAAATAAACATGTTGACAACGTATTTTTGTGTTTTAATTTTACGTCACCCGTGTATTTACAAAATGGTAATTTCACTGAGTTGAAATCAAGATATTGCTAATTATAGATTGGCCATTAAACACAGAGGAATCACTAGATAACGATCAGGTATTTATAGATAAACACAATTATATTTTTAATACTTTTATTTCTTACACGTAACATATATTCTCGTACAATGATATTTAAAATAGATTTCTTTTGATCTCATCAACAGCATAGATAAGGGTGTTTCGATCTAAGATTCTACCTACATGTATATGACATAGACTACCTATACATAACAGGTATACACATATACAATCAAGTTGTACATTTAAAAGATAGTGTTTTCATGAAGAAAATTTTAGTAGCTTAGGCATAGAAATTTTCATTAAAGATTGTACCAGTTTGCAAGTTACTTTGTTAGACCGTTGGGTTGCCATTATTTCAAATAAGTTTGTGATTGAAATTAAAGTTTTTTTGTAATAATATTTAGGCATTTGTACAGACAGATGCTATATTACATAGATTTTCATGACATTTAGCCAGTGTTTGGCACATTTTGATGAACACTATTTTTCTCTGTAAGCCGATTTATAGCCATTTTTTACAATATAGACATTGGTGCACAGTATTAAGTTTTAATTAAACTTCCTACTTAGAACATTCTTTGGTATTTAAGTCACAAAAAAATACAATAATGCAAAAATCATCTTTAAAATATAGAAAAACTCAGCTCAAGCCGAATAAATAAGAAATCACAGTAGTACTTACAGATCTATATAAATAATTAAAATAAATATTTGAGATCAAAACTTAGGCATCTTAATTGTATTACGTTTGAGCTATTCAGAACCATATACTTTACTCTTTCGCTATGAAAACTTTAAAAAAAGTTGTACACATTGGTATAATAATTATATCCAATCTCTAAATATTTTAGTAAAATTTGCAACGCATCTTTTGCAATGAAAATGACTGTTCATAAATGTGACATGCTGCCGCTGTTTGAGAAAATATTTAATTTCGAAGTTTCTTTATTTTTTCGATCCTTGACCAAACCTGTCACATTTCTTTGACATAGACGTAATGTTTATGATATTTCATAGATTCCAACATACCAATGTGTAAAACATTCCTACTACCCTCTGCACACAAGTCCATGTAACATTGCTAACCGTATCCTAAGTACCGTACATTTAAGAGTAATAAGACACTGTTAGACAATCACATCCTTTTGTTTCCTCCTATCAAAACCTTTAGTCAAATATGGTACTTGTATATTTATAAAGTAATCGAGCAAATTCTTTGGTATAGTCCGCGCAATTCTCGAGCGCATTTTTGACATCTGAAAATGCTTCGGTTACAGTCCATGCAATTAACGAGTGCACTTTTTGACTTTTACGAATATTGATGAGATTTTTGAAATGACACAACCATAGTAACATTTCCTGACAATATTTTGTTACAATTGAAGCAAAAATAAATTATCTATAGTACCAACGAAGTCATATTTTACTATACTTAGGCCAATAATTTCAATAATATTTTATGTACCATGTTTCAATAACATGTTACAATGTTGCAGCAATGTTGCAGTAACACGTTACACGTTTTAAGAAGTTTCAATGTGTTGAGTAAGAAATATAACTTATTTATACGCCTTAAAACAAGGCATTAAGTATTTCGAGTTTGCTCGAGTCATTATAGTAGGTAAGTAGAGAAATATATTTTGGTATAAAGCTATCTGTCTATTGTGATTGAGACACAGAAATCCACTAGTGTCTTTCTAAACATATATGGGTCTGGGCTTGAGCAAGGAATTAAAATAGTAGTAATATTACGATCAAAGACGCGGCAGGCATCGTCCGAGCAACACGTGCGTTAAAGCTGTATAATTACAAGCGCACACAGATGAGTTGAACTTTATAGCACTTTCATTTTTATTTTACTTTCGGGGGCCAATTAATGACAGTAAATAGGCCAAAACAAATACTTACAAGAATATATAAGTTTCATGACCAGATGATGTTAATATTCCAATAAAACTTTATAACAAAGAGGCACAAAGCTAAGTCTCAAACACAATAGACAGCTCACGTGTGAATAAGTTAATTATAAATACTTTATATTACACTATACATCAAATACACATTCGAAACGGCTAAGCTAAGCTTTCTAAAATATTAAAAGTTTACAAACTTTGTCGCAGAGATAAGAAAATACATACAATTTGTTTTTGATATGCAATAGCAGGCCAGGTACTGTCAAGGAAGCAAATCTGACATTTCTGGGGGCCTAGACAAAATACTTTACGCACACGCTTCGGAACTGAACGTGAGCAATTAGCGGAAAGAAGTTCTTAACCACCGTATAATACGCGTTCGAGTCAAAACACTTCGATCGCAGATTTGCAGTGGCGCGTGACATAACGTGTTCATTCCGCTGGCTATATATTTTAATGTAAGCGTCTGGCGTTAACGCTTAAGAAAAGTTATTTGTCTAGGCCTGCTGAAACTCTTTCTCTGATGTCAAAAATAGGTTTGTACCTATCTGTGATTTTCTGATGTCAAATCATGACGTTTGCAAAGTGAATTAAGAATTCCTTCCTCGACTGTACATCCAAACGAAATACTTTATCCAGTACGCATCCACCCTTAGGTACAGTATAAAATTGTAGAATTGCATAGAAAAATAAGTACATATAAAAATATGCGTAAATAAAATTGTTAATAACTTAGAGACTAGTACTAAATATTCCTGCACTAAGCGACTTATAAAATTGATAACAAGCGAATATGTAGGTACAGTACAACTATTTTCTTAATGTCTCTCGGCAAACTTCGTGTCAGTCGTCTTCTATCAGTTGCCCTTTGCACTTGGTGCAGACCGAACGCTCTCAATCAACTTGGAAGTATAATTGTTAATACTCTTTTAATTAAATGTAATTTATTTTTAAAATGGAAGGAAAGCTGCTGAAGTTAAATAGTTTTACAGCTCTATATATAGTTCACACGGCAATCAAAGCAAAATAACAATAAAGTACTTACTTCTGAATTCAAGTTATTATACACGATAAATCAAATCATTACGCAAAATACGCGCAAAGTCGTGGAGTTGCGGAAAACAGCCCGTTTTAACCTAACCTAACCTAAATCAAATCATTGATAGACATGGAAATTAGCATTCGTTTGTATTCGGCAATGCGATGATTGCCGAGGGACATTAAGAAAATAGTTGTACTGTACACAGGATGTTATGAAAGCTGTACCCTAAGATGCCAAACATGACACACTGAATTACAATTTTCATAACATCCTGTATATAGAAGAGAAAAACTAACAGAGCACCATTGTAAAAGTATGAGCAGTACTTAGCCATACATTCATTAATACTAAACACTATAAATGTGAAGTACTTTGCCGCTAGACCATTTACTATTATCTACACAGTTCACACAAATTTCTACCATTTTAATACAAATATAAATAAATACGATCTTACATCCCTATTACCTTTATATCTTTATACGAATATGAAGGAAAGAGAAACTGCACTGCAGTCAGATATGGCTCATAAATATGGAATTTGTTCGGTTATACGAAAATGAACATTATTTACATAAATTTAAGGTGCACAATCGTATGAATCGATTTATAAATTAGTTTTCAATATCTATTATATCCTCATACACCACATTTGTATTTATTTAGACCGTATTATTTACACCAGGGGAAGGCCTCGTCTCATGCAGAGAAAGCATGAGCATTAATTAATCACCACGCTTGCTAAAGGCTGTCGATTTAAAATTTATATCAACTACTACAGCTACCCGCCCCGGCTTCGCATGAGTGTACTAATGACTCATGAAGAAAATGAAACTTTTTCTTCTTTCATACAAACCTTCTCCTGACACTTACAAACACAATAAAAAAGAATTAGACAAATTGGTGCATCCTTACTGTAGTGATGCGCTTGCATTTTTTGTCATGTGTTTTTATTTATATATGTCGGGTTTAGTCAATAGTACGGACGTCAAAACAAATCACAAGCACGCCCCTGGCGGCAAATCAAGAACAACTACGCATTGACAGCAGAATAAAGTTGAGTACTGACCGCCTTAGAGCTAAGACGTCGTAGAATCACTGTCGATCCGTAATATTACTAAACAAGATTGTTACTGTGAGTTGTGACTATTTGAATAAACCCAGTGTATCGAATAATTTGTGTGATTTCATTTTCACGATTGAACCACCTACCTGCCCACACACGATGTGTCTTAACCTAAGGGAATACATACTGACTTCCCGACGGTTTGCATCTTTCGGCCACCCTTGATGCGACATATATACAGATATAGGTCCAGTTTCCTCACGATGTTTTCCTTCACCGATGTCTAAAATCAGGAAAATATTTACTAGAAATTTGATTAAGTTACATTGTTACTTCCCCGGATTTCAAACAATGTCCTCAAGCACGATAGGCGAGATCTTAGCCACTGAGCCACCACGACATTTTATAAAAGTTATTCGCTTAAAATTAGGTCTGATCTATGGGCGATAACTGACTGCAGAATTATTGATGACACTTATATTCTTGGAGGTTAGACAGCAACTATAAAATACCGAACATTTTCTATGTGAGTGATCACCTTGGATTAATGATTGACAATAACACTCAAACGCATTTACATTGAACACTTAGCCATCCATTATTTTTATAAATATTCTTATCAGAATATAAAGTAATAATTATTACAATTTAATCATTATATGAGGTCTTATTCTTGACTCATTTCATGAAGACAAGATACTTCAGCAATATCCAGTAAATAAGAACATTTGTGTTCACTTGTACCACAAATTACTAAGGCCCAGCTTTTTTTATCCGTAGTTAACTCAATTTATGGTTAAATATGCTAACTCATGGTTTCAAATTTCGGTAAAAAGGTTTATTCGTCAATTGTTAGAATGAACAAATGGTCAAATAATTAACTCTCTAACTTATTTGACCATTTGTGACGCTAACAACTGAAGAAAAGTTGTTACTTTACCGCAATTTGCAACCGTTGGTTAGTTAAATTAACGACGGATCAAAAAACTGACCATAAGTGCATTTAACGCCAAACATATTAAAAATATCGTCCTAAATATGGGTCGGTTTCTGAATTGAGATTTTGGAGTTACTTTAATGTCGAAGTTTGACAGGTTCACATTCTTATTTCAGAAACCAGTCCTTACTCATCTTTAAACGATTGACAGCAGGATAACGATAATTTACACAAATACTTTAAGCTCTAAATGCATTTAGTGATTTGTGGTGCAGTTGAACCATAATGTTAGAAATTATTATTTTAATAACTCTAACCTCCATTTTCCTCCCACAGTAATTATTTTCCTAGGCATACATTAATACACACATAAATGCATATAACTAGCCTAGTCAAAACTGAACACAATCTATTTTAGGTCTTGTGTCCGTTGTATAACGTGCACAATGGAACAATAGTCTAAGGAATGAAAATCTACTGACATCTAACTTGCGATTGTAATTGAAAACATTAATAAGTAGCTGTGAAATATATATGGCAAGATTTACAGACTTCGCTTCTCATACGAATGTGAACTTTGTATACATTAGATTTATGCCCACATTAGTGTAACGCTAATACTAACGTAACGCTAGCCTGCATTCGGTTATACGAAAATGAACATTTTGCGCTTAATTATAAAGTTCACATTCGTGTTAAAAATCTTACATGGAAAGTATATTCAAAATGCAGACTGTGAATCTTACCCATTTTACGTTTTTATATATAATATTTTACGTATACTATACATCTATTAGTAAAATATTGACGTCATCCGGTACAAAGTTTTAATTTAAGAGTGTAGCCAGAATATTAATAATAATAATTCGAATTCTTATTATTTTCTGGCTACAGTCTCATACTTATTATTCCCAAATTCATCTTTATTTAACAATTGTCCAATCCTAATCTCACGTAAAGTACTCACTTCTTTCTATCGGCAGTGCTGATTCTCACGAAGTACCAGTTACTTACATATTTATGTAGAGAAAAACATACATATTTGTATATATATCTCTATATATGTCCACTATGTGCTCTATATATTATTCTCAAGATAAATCTCAATTAAGCATATTTAGGCGTACATTCAATTCCATACAAATATTACTAAACATTTATAATGTCTACGAGCCATTGAGCTTATACAGGAAGTGACAATAACATCATTCATAGTTGAGACATTGGTGTATCGACAAAACAAGAAAGATCGTCAAAATCTTTATGGGTTTGACAGAATTATTTACCATCTGATATTTTAGATTTACTGTCAAACTGTCAGGCAACGCCTCTGTCGGAAAATAACATATGAAATTGACAAAAAAAATATGGCATCGGAAAAACCTCTACACGGGCCGTTTTAAAGGCTATCCTTTTTCCCTTTTTCCATAAGTATACATAAACTGGTGTCTAACAAAATACTACAAAGAGAAAAATACCTTTTTTTTCGGCGTTCGGTGTCTTTGCTACCTACTTTTTTCGTTTTTGACACCGACTTCCGAAAAGGAAGTTATTTTTCGCTTTGCAGTGTTTTGTTTAGAAAATCGGTAAAAATTTTTTTTAATAGGTTTATTATTATTCTCGTTTTAGTTTTGGTACCTTATGAAAATACGAATTATTAAGGATAACTTAAAAACTACTCGTCAGATCTTGATCAAATTTAAATGGGACCACATGGGGAGCACCAGCTTTCAAATAAAAAAGATTTAACAAAATCGGATAACCATAATTGACGAAGTAATCGTTTAAAAAACATACAGTCGTATTGAGAACCTTTTCCTTTTTGAAGTCGGTTGAAAAGATGTTGTGGACCAATTTCAGGACTATATTGCCGTAAGGGCAAAGAATATTACAATCGCCTCGCTTCATTCAACAACTTCTTGTTGCTACAACAATGTCACTCCTATAAAAAATATTACATCTTGGAGCCTTTATCATCCCACATTTAATATAGTACACCATTTTCTACAGAAATCTCATACCAACATTTTGACAGTTACATACATATAGCTAAACTGTATCATATATTATGTATCATTATGACATTTACTAATAAGAATAATACTTTTACTTTTTATATTTGAATTAATTAATTCTAATCTTATTACGCGCAGACATTTTATTTTATAACAGTTCTCTCATTTGCATTTCGCGACGGGGTTTATTTGGAAGTCATATTAAACAGGGTGATGCAAGAAAGCAGGTTATTCTTACATACGAGTAAATATTCACTTTATGTATTATTTAGTTTCATTTCACATAACTCTCAATTCAGGCTTACTTAACTGCATATTCGAATGCCATCACATTTACTTTACAGATTCGGACTAGGGTGATGCAAGAAAGCAGGTTATTCTTACATACGAGTAAATATTTACTTTATGTATTATTTAGTTTCATTTCACATAACTCTCAATTCAGGCTTACTTAACTGCATATTCGAATGCCATCACATTTACTTTACAGAATCGGACTGTTCCTAAGAAAGCCGCGCGCGACTTTAATGTTTAGACATTAAAGTCGCGAACCTTGCAAAAACTTAGTTTTGCCACATTTAGCCAAAGCTTTGCATACCTTTCTTTTCACAAACAATTTCGTCACTGTTATATTCCTTACTTTAATGCCGTAACATATGCCATTACATTTCCAACAACTCGAAAAGAGTTTTTGTCCATTTTCCTACACAGTTTCAAACGGCACAATTGTTACTCATTTTCATTTTGATCGTGCACTGTTCGTCATGTCCGTTATAACCATGTGTTGTATGTATAGTACGCTAAACCTTGTATTTGTGTGTTTCCACATTATAGATATATACACAAACCAAACTGAGCTTTGATCTTGTAAATATTTTGGGTTTATCACATACTTTTGGGCCTCAATATTGTGAAACATTTTGTACGAATTATAAACATTTTGAATATTATTAGAGATGTCTCTAAAAGTACAGATGCATACGCTTATTGCAATCGCACACGCACGTTGAATGTGCCATGTACACTCATCCGCACACCATTGGTATCAAAAGACCTTTAAATCGTAGCAATAAGGGTTTTCGTGGACTGGTGACTACTCAGGATTTATTGAATGTACTGCATTTCTCCAAATATCTCTTTTTTCTTCAGACCCTTTGCCGTTAGTTAGTCCAGGCCATGACGACCTTGGAAAAGGGCACGAAGAGCGCCGTGTGGAGCGCCGGCGCCAGGAAGTAGCGGCGGCCGCGGTGCATGCCGTCGTTGCGCGGCAGGCCGGGCTGCTGGTTGTGCAGGATCTCCACGCCCACCACCACGCTGCTGGTGGCCGAGCTGTTGCCGGCTAGGCCCACGTATCTGTGACAACATTATATTATAATACTTTATAACTATACGTAGTATAGTAGTGTTAGTCTGGGTGCATCCTACTCACGGATATGAATTAATGTATATACATTAATTAACTGCAATTAGTTAATAAATTATGAATACAATTATTGTTTTCTTTGTTCGTCGAGTTTGATTTTGCTTGGCAAACGCTGCCTATGTTCGTAGTAAATGTGCATGTTACGTTTTCTTCACGACTTTGTTCTTGGAAGCTAGGCAGAAATGTAGGACCTTCCCACCACAGACTGAAAGTTTGTAGCTTGGTGGGTAGCATGCCTCTTGATGCGCAGTCTGCAGGGTTATCTTGTGACTTCACATAACGCCATTGCTCGGCTGGTATGATTTGTCTTATTTTTTCAACCCGGTTAGCGACGTATTTTTCCCTTTTGGATGTGTCCCCCTGTATCCAAGCCAGGACCACTTGGGAATCGCACCAAACGCTTGTAGTTATGTCGAAGCCATTCAGGGCGTCTCTGATTTTTTCGATGAGTTGCGATAGTAAGAGTGCGCCACAAAGTTCAAGTTTCGGTAATGTGATCGTTTGTGATAGCGGCGCCACTCTTGTTTTAGCAGCGAGTAATGTTATTGTTGACTTGTTTGTTTCTTCTCTGACGCAGCTGTATACCACGCAAGAGTAAGCCTTTTCACTGGCGTCACAGAATCCAAATAGTTCTATCTTCTTGTTTGTTGTACGGACCCAGCGCTTGATTACCATAAGTTTTACATTGGGTATGTCAGCTCTTAGTTTCAGCCACTTTTCTGCTATTTGTGACGGTAACTGATCATCCCAGTCAAGTTTGTTGATCCAGACTTCTTGAAATAGTAGTTTTGCCGCAATAGTTATGGGTGATAGCCAACCCAGCGGATCGTAAAGTTGCGAAATTTCAGAAAGCAGCCGCCTTTTAGTTATCTCGGATCGACCTTTTTCTTCAAATTTCCAGTTAAACACAAATGTGTCGGCGTGCGGATTCCAACCTAGTCCTAGGGTTTTCATTGATTCCTCTTGCTTAAAGTCAAAAGTAGTTCTGCGTGAAATCTGTTCATCGCTTAAGTTTACTAGTAGTGCTGGATCATTGCTGGACCACTTGCGTAAGTTCATCCCGGCTCCTTTTAACATGTCGATAAGAGATGTCTGGAGTTCCTGGGCCGCTTCTAGTGAGTTGTGGCCGCTTATGACGTCATCGACGTAAGTTTCGTTCAACAGTATTTTAGCAGCCGTGGGGTATTTGCAGCCGTCATCGTATGCAAGTTGCTTGATGGTTCTCATGGCTAGCCACGGTGCGCACTTAGTGCCATAAGTGACAGTGCAAAGTTGGTACTCCTGCAGCTTCTCTGACTGTGTAGTTCGCCAGATAATTTTTTGCAAATGTTGTTGTTCCTCAGACAGCCAGATACATCGGTACATTTTCTCGATGTCAGCTGTAAAGGCGTATTTGTAAGTTCTCCATTTTATGATAAGTTCTTGGATATCTTTTTGTAGGTTGGGGCCTTTTTCTTGTAAGGCATTCAAGCTGTATCCTGTGTTAGTTTTCTGAGATGCGTTGAAGACAACCCTGAGTTTCGTGGTTGTAGATTCTTCTCGAAGTACTCCGTGATGTGGTAAGTAGCATTCCGTCGTTGACGATTGTATAGGTTTTGTTAGTTTCATGTGACCTAGCTCCAGGTATTCCTTAAGGAACCCTTTGTATAGCAATGCAAGACGGCTATTTCTTTGAAACCGTTTTTCTAGTTGCAGCAATTGTGATACTGCTATCGTTTTCGATGATCCAAGTTTATGTTCGTAATCTGAACATAGAGGCATCTTCACAATGTATCTTCCGTCTAAACCACGGCGAGTAGTTTCCTTGTAGTAAGTTTCACATTGATCTTCTTGAGATTGATCAGTGTTTGCTTTTGTTACGTCTTCACACTCCCAAAATTTCGTTATTTCGGACAAGTTGAGTAGGGTGACGTGACAGTTAAACGTTTCTAGTTTTCCACACAAAATCCATCCCAGCTGTGTCTGTTGAGCAACTGGTGATTTTGGTGCGCCCTTTAGTATTCCGTCTTGGATTATTTCTGCGTATACGTCAGCTCCAAGCAGTATGTCAACAGCCCTTGAAATGTTGTAGTCAGGGTCTGCTAGTTTTAAGTTTTGCAAGTGTGACCACTCAGGTCGTTCAAATGTGTAGTTTGGTAGTTTGTTGATTAATTTCTTCATAATCAACGCCTCAGTGTCGAAAGTATATTCGGAGTGGATTGATTTGCATGTTAGCTTCAGGCGCCCTTTACAGTCGCCCGATACAGTACCTCTATAAAGACAGGTTAATGTATATACATACAGGGTTACTGGTTAAGTCGACCTAGATCCATTAAGAGGTTATAGTTCCCATCATTTCTGACTAATTTGACTATGAAACACCCCAGCCTAAACCTAACCGTTTTTGAGATATTGGAATTAGAAGGTTTTTTAAAAAAATATGCCAATTTCTTAAGAATTGGCATTTTTTTGTCTTCTATGGCCTTATTTTTTTTCTAATTCCGATTTTTGAGTACTAGAGAAGTTCGTTTATTATTCTAAATGCAAAAAGTCCAAATATCTGAACCATAGGAGTCATAGTAGAGGACTGAAAGTGTAAAAAAGAAATAAATTTATGAAAACATTTTTTTTCTTTTAGCATAATTTTTAAAAAAATGTATGGCAGTTGTGCTGCAGATATGCTAAATAATATCTTTGTTCTATTAGCTATCCAACAAGGCATAACAAGCTAGGGGTCTTATCACAATTCTTAGAAAAAACTTTAATAATATAGTTAGAGGGTTAAGGCTGTGCCCAGCAAAGCACTACCACTGGGTAGCCTGTCGCGAGGGCTACCGAGTGGGTGGAGATCCCTCAGATGGTTGGTTGGTTGGTGTATTGCTCTCATCAAGCAAGAGACAAAAAAAAAAAATTTTTCTTTTTAAATACGAGGCTTTTGGCTAATTTGTACCTATAGTGAATGCCACTCTTTATTTTGTATTGTGCGTTTAGTTTGTGCAGAATAAACAATTTTTCTTTCTTTCTTTCTTTCATGGTCTAAGTACAAAATAGCTTTTAATGTTAAAAGTTAGTACTTTTCGTATAGTCTGACGCTTCCAGACAGCTAGGTGCCTGTAAGATATAGATGTAGCTATAGAAGTAGTGTAGTTCTGTGGTATAGAGGGGCTTCAGGAACCATGTAGTAGCCTGGTGCTAGAAATGTATAGTTTAGAAGAAATTAGCTTCTAAGTCTCAAATCGACATAATTTCTCTTCATTCCCCATTCTTCCTGGATTATCTCTCTAGAGGAGGCAGCTAGGAACCTGGTTGAAGGTTCATTCAATTGGCCGTTCCAAAGCGCATCCAATCATATGTAACACTCCCTGATCCGTTCAGGGATAGGGGGGGTTTTGTCGGTTTATAGCGTAATTATGTAAAGAAAAAATGTTGTATATAAAATTCGGCGCGTGCGCAAATTCGAGGCGTTCGTTACGGTAAAGTTTAGTGGTTGCGCATGCGCGCAAACCATTTTGTAGTAGTAAAATCCACGCACTATTTTGTATTAGTAAAATCCACGCAACTTTACATAACGAAAACCCTTGAAAACATCGCAAAACGATAAGAAGAATAAAGTCTTTCATTTCCTGGACATCATAACTTCACCCACGAACACCTAGCGGCCCTCAAATTGACTCCTGGGTTCCTGAATTCCCGATGACAACTGAACATAGGTGCAAGGGCGTCAACGCGCTTTGAGCAGGAGCCTTCCAACTTCCAGAATCCCTATCTACCTCAAGCGATCACGTCCGCCCCGTATACATCATTTATATACTTTTTTACATCAGAAATACTGATTGCACAGCAAATTAACCAGAGCGTACAAACGTTATAATATATTCACACATATAAAAAAATAAGTCCAAGAGCGAGCAAAGCGAGCTCGGCAGCTTAGGGCATCCCGACACGGATAGGTTAGGCCCGAAAGGGATGACGGGAGCTGAAGTAAGCGAAATCAGCCCGTCATCTCCTTCATGTTAGGTTACTTTAGACCCTGCAGAAAGAAATAGGAGCCTCACGATTGTTGCCAAAATAATAAAATTTAGAGGTACTAAATTACTGTGCAATCAGTATTTTTGATTGGAATTCAGATAATTTTTAGATACAAAGATTAATTTAATTTAAATACTACCCGAATTGTAATAGCTGTAAGTTGTCCTAAAATTAATAAAAATAAAATAAGAAATGAAGAGCCATGAGCTTGGGAATCTTAGCGATCTCATCACCATCTTGCTGCCCTTGTACAATATTACTTGTGGTCGGCGCAACAATTTTTGTTCTTTACTTTCTTCCTTGTTGATTTGTTAAAGAAAAAAAAGGTGTTATTGATCATTTTCCTACTGAAATGTGAACCGATTCTGTTAAAATAGTGTAAAATAAAAAGCGAAAAAAAAAAATAACCAAACATTTTACAGACGAAATAACGAATTGAAATTTTTGCTTTTCTATCCGTTACTTATTTTATTTAAAATGTTTAATTTTTTCAATATAAATAAATGAAGTTCACCTGACACGTCCGACGGCGATGCGTCCGTGCGGAGTGATGATCTTCACGGTGTGGCCGAGTCTGAGCTGGCGAGGCTCTCCCGGGATGTACGGAGAACCCGTCACTCCGATTGATTTCTCCACTGGAAACAAAATTATAAGATTTTCACTATCACTATTAAGGACAAACATTTTGATTTGAAGGCGGTTCACAAAGCTTGTTACATCGAGTTTCGTTTGGGACTTCATCTTTTCAGTTAGTGACCCTATCCCTACATCATCATTTTCCTGCCCTTATCCCCTACAAACGGTAAATATTTAATATTCACCGTTTGTAGGGGATAAGGGCCACAGCGCCCCAGCGCTGATTTTCAGTGATAGGTTTTTAGACAAAACCTTGTCGTTTCTGTCACAGATCTTTATACACATTACCACGGGGTCCCAGCGCTAAGAAAATTTGGTTCAAATAAATTTCACTAGATGGCGCGATATGCACTGATTTGTTATTGAATTGTGTGTAAAATTAATATTTTCTGCCATTGAATATAAAAATTGTATGTTTTTGTTTAATCAACTCACCTAAACACAAAATTATGGAATATTGGAACGGATCATTAAAAATTGATGCCAATAGATGGCGCCGTTTTAAATTTTTGAGGTATTCCACTCGATTGTTTAAATTTGTATTGTAACACATTTTGGTGCAATGAAACTAAAAACGTGCAAAAAAATACTATAAAACAAATCGTTACTGTATTTAAAGAAAAATATTCATGAACCGAGTAAACCCTTTTACTTGCAAGTCGCTGCTAACACCATCTATCTATCGCTGTGGAACGGAACCGAATGCGATCGATTTTCAGAAAATAGTCAGATAATCAGACGAAGAACGCTAGTTACGTCGGCACGGTTTCTTTTTATGGGATGGGGTATCTGAATGCTAGTATTATATTACCTGTGACATTACTAAGCATTAACATATGCGGTAACTGCTAACTTACAGTCAATGCTAGGCGCCTGCAGGTTGTCGATAGATCGCCTCACAAATATCTCTGCTTCTTCCAGTAACTCATCAGTGTCGTCGCGACGCACATCTGGTAGAGAGCTACGCCATGGTCGGTTGGCTTCTGGAAAATAAACCATAACATATATATATGCCACTGGTCAAGTCAAAGCTCCAGAGCCTTGAACATCGTCGCCGAGTTGCCACTTTGTCGGTTTTTTATCGATTACATTTCGGGGAGTGTGCGATGGAATTGCATGACTTGATTCCGCCCAGCCCGTTCCATCATCGGACTACCAGACGTACGGCGATGCGTCATCGGTACATGGTGGACATCCCATCCATACGCACAAAACGTTTTGGGGACACTTTTATTATGCGTACAGCTAAGGAGTGGAATTCCCTGCCGGAATCTGTGTTTCCCGATAGCTACAATCTAGGGGTCTTTAAGTCAAGAGTGAATGGTTTTTTTCTAGGCAAGCGTGTTACACCGTCGACCACATCATCGCTTACCATCAGGTGAGATAGTGGTCAAGCGCAAGCCTATAGATAATAAAAAAAAAAAAAAAAAACATAATCACGTCTGCTTAGCGACCATATGTCACTGCAGGGATCCAGCAGAATATCAGCGTCAGGTATATTTGCCTGACACGTGCTGAGCTGGACTCCCATTTGGTGCAACCTTGAGACGCACTCCGCACTGTGTTTTAATCGTTATACCTACTATTTGAGGTATGTATACTATGTCACTTCTATTTCTTGTATGATTTTGTTATCCTTTTTTTTTATGTGTTAGCAACTTGTTTTATATACCTCTTTTAAATTGAAAATTTAATTGTGATTTTGTGTGTTGTGCTGTGTCTTTTGTGTGCATTAAATAAATGTTTTGTCTATCTATAAATCTAAGTGTTAACTGCAGGAAAAGAATACTGGAGAGATTTTGGGGAAGGCCTTTGCCCAGCAGTGGGACAATATAGGCTAATATACAAAATAACCTCCTCTTTTTTTGAAGACGGTAAAATATTAAATAAGAAGATGTCGAGCTTTGGCCTTGGTTTCTTAAATAGCATATCATGGTTGGACAGAAATAGCGTTATAAGTACAAAGAAACTTACCCCTTGATGACGGCAGGTAAACATTTTGTGGAGTCCAATCATTGCTCCTGTCTATGCTTAGACACGGTGAGCGATAAGATGAGCCTCGAGACAGGAATCTGGTAACCAGGCATAAGGCTTTGTTTAAAAATACTGAAGTTATTAATAGAGGTTTGTGCTATCGACAAGTGGCATTGCAACGAAATTCAACGAAAGCTTCGCGAAAGCCATTGGAAAAATTTAAAAAATATATGAATATATTTATATATATGCATATATTTATATATTTCAGAGGCTAAGGAAATGTCACGTTATCAATTCCTTAGATTTAGTCATTGTGACCATCGGCATCGCCTTTGCTGATCAAATGACACAGTCTAATAAAGCCTCTGGACAAAAACTTCTCAGACTCTGGGTATATTATACACCAAAGGCAATTTCAAAAATGTGTAGCATCAACGGACAATAGGGATGTTTCCTGGGTAGAAAAATAATAATTCTACTAAGATCAAATAATATTGGACACGTATTTTTTATTAAATAAAAATTGACAAAAGTAAACCGCATCAAAATTCAGAAGTGCGGGCTAGTGATGTCACTTGTCAGTTATTAATTATAAAGTGTAGCATGTCGTGCCGTCACACGATATTGCAACGCACTGTATCGTCGTCATTTTTTGTTTCCGTGGCAAAACAAAAAATATGTGTCTAATATTTTTAGGTAATCTGACAGTTTTTTTTTTTGTTCTCATCCCTATTATTGTATTGCGACAAAATTCAAAAGTGATGAACGTTTTACAAAACCGTGGCTACTAACTTGGAAGTAGAAGTGGTTGTGGAGTCGTCGGCCTGCGACTGCCGCTTGCCCAGCGCCCACACCGGGTCCGCTGAGCGAGACAGCTCGGGCACCATCGATGTGAACCCTATCGATAATAATTGTTATGATTTAAATGTACTAGAATTCGCCAAGAAAAGGGGGGCAGAGGAGAATAAAATACAGATAAGGCAAGGCGCAAGTATTGTAACGCCGTTAGTTGCACTTATAACTTTACACGGAACTGACACTTTGATTTTTTAAATACACAGAATGACGAAGCACCAGGCCAGTAGCTTTATCAAGGGCGACGCCAGCCGATGAACCAGAGGGGGGGGGGGCACAAGTTGATATATGGAGGATGGGCAAAAGTATGAATTTTAAATACGGTACAGTCAAAAGCATATGAAGCAATAAACTGGTAATACGAATCTTACCCCTACGGCGATTGTTATAAGAACGGTATAAAGTCCAATGGGTAACGTTCCACGAGCTTAATCATCGGGGGTTTTGGGTATACTTCTCGATCACCACTTATTTATGTAAATCTTATAAGTTTTCACTAATAAGTTTTCTGTGCTCATTCGTCATGGCCAGACCATTGTGGTGATTTTCCCCCATAGTACTAAAAACCTGGTTAAGAAAACCAGGTTTTTAGTTTCCTGAAGCTGCTTAACGATTTTGGTAGACCGACCAAAATTTTCAACGCTTTTAGTACTCTTTTAGGTCATCAACAAATGGCTAGATTTGTTGGGTTAGGTTTATGTTGACTTAGGACTTTGATTTCTTTCCATTTGGCTACTTATTTTTTAATCTCTAGGGGGAGGGGGGGGGGGGGGGGCAACTGTCCCTACCTGTCCCCCCTTGGCGAGCTTTATGTATAAGCCTTGTTCGGCTGAGTGAGACTGAGAAGTGATCTGAACAGAGAAGATTGTTCTCTGTCAGTCTTTGAATCTTAAGTTCAGGACCGGGGAAAAATACCCTTGTAGAATAAAGCTAAGACAACACTTACATCAGCTATGTATAACTTACCGATATCACTAAGTAGTACTCGTCGGGTCTCGTCAGTGCGGCGCACGGGTGGCGGGGGCCGCGCGTCGGGCACCGTGAGCCGCCGGGTCGCCGTGACGCCGCGGGAGGTGGGCACGGTCGGCACGCTGGTTGGAGGCACCGGCAGCTGCGGGAGGAAGAGTTATTGTAGTACTCGATTACTCATCTCATATGATCCTTTCGAGTAAAAAGCTGGCAGCTAGAGATGAACAGAGATATGCGTTACCGGGTTTAGAGTCCTGTTTAAAAGGGGGGATCGTCCGACCAGACGGGTGTACGTGTCTGGAGGGCAACTGCCCAATGGTTTACCAGCCACCCAGCAAATATCGCTGTATCTAATACGTTTACGAATAGAGGTCTCCACTGAAGAACACTTCGCGCGTCGTCTCCAATGGTCATCGGTTCTACCGCGAATACCACCAGCTCAATGCTACTTCACCTTGCTCTATGTGTGGGTGCTCTCTATTACTTTCAGTCTGTTTGTTTATGGAAATGGAAACGTACCTTATGCGCCAGGTACCCGTCAGAGCTCCACCTGGGCGGCAGTGCGCACACGTCAGTCTGCGCGCCACTCTCCCTGCGAGCGGTCGCTCCGTCCCGCAACACGGGCCGGAGACGAGCCGCGCCTGCCTTGAACGGACCGGGCGGACGGGACACGCCGCGGAAGTTGGATGGCCTGGTGGATGAAGGGTTGGATTATATCAAAATCAGAATCAAGTAGTTTATTTCAAGTAAACCTTAGAGGTACTTTTAAATTGTCAAACAAAAAATTAATAAAAAGATGACTCTAGTTGCAAGTTCGCAAGCGTCTGTAGGTCTCAATGGAGAAGAATTCTCTTTTCCATCAGTTTTAATTACAAGTTTTTGGTTACATAATTCTTGTTGAAAAAATAAGTATGTGTGAGAACGATGTAAAAAGACGTGTACGTAAAAGCTTCTAGAGTAAAAACAATAAAAAAAAAGTACTTTAACAGGCCGAGACAGCTAAGTTATGACCAATCCCAACTGATGGCGCCCGTGCACGAACATGACACATGGATCGGCACCACTCAGCTCAACCATCATGAAGGGAACCGAATGATCCAACACATTTGCCACCATCAGAGAGAAATTAGAGAGAGCATGACACTATAGAAGGGAGCTTTTTGAAAAGTCACATACATACAACAACGTTGTAACTTGATTAAGCTCACGTCTCTTAATACTCGGCAGTTAGTGGCCAACCTTCAGAAGATTAAGAACTACTCCTAAGTCCTAGGCAATTTTCTTTTTTAACAGCATGATTTCTTACAAACAAATTAAAGGTACTTACGGTCTAAACCCTTGAACTAAAAATAATAAAGATACAAATCGAATACACAAAACTAATTAATTTTAAGTCGCCGTTAAGTGTCAAGCAATCTTTCATTTCAAAATGTAAGGTTAGAGAAAAGCTCTTAGAACGTCTCAAAGTTAAGTGGCATCAGGGCTTCAGGGATTTCAAAAGTAATCTTACCTGTATTGAAACGGATTAGGACAAGTATTCCTCCTAACATTCAAGTTAGCAGCCAGATCATCTTCAGAAGTTCCGCACTTCGAGATATCCGTCTCCGCGAAAACCGAATACCGATGTCCCAAGTGTATGTGCCTATGAAAACTGTCCACACTCTCCTCTCTGTGTAGGATATCCATGCTAGAACCGAGTTCGAAGCTCGAAGACTTGGTATTGTCGAAGCTTAAACCTCGATTGTATTCGCAAGTCAGACTATCAATGCTATCCAGCCTCCTGGAGCTTACTCCTGGACTTTTCCTGAACAGCATATTATCTGACCGATTGTCACAACTCTTTAGGATACTCCGACCAGGTAAATCTAAACTCCCTTTACCATTAAAAGCAACATGTCTGATCTCCTTGTCATTTGGTAACGAAACTCTTTTCAGTTTCGAGACCTCTATGGTCTGGTCCTTGTTTTCTTGATTTTCTGTCGATGTCTCTTTGGTTTCCGGCCCTGGCTGGAAGTCAGGGTCTAGGGTGTGGAATTTTATGAGGACTGGAGTTGAGTGTGCTGTTGATGATGATGGTGGAGCCCATGGTTCGCCCTCGCGTATGGAGACTAAGTCTTCCTGAATAAGACAGAGAGATGGTGTTAGTGACGTTAAGACTTCGTCGACGCTGTTAAAAGACTGAAAAAAATATCATCTATCGCTATTGTGAATTGAAACAGCTTCAATTAATTCTTAACTTAACGAGTTATCTAAAGTTTAAAATATCCTAATAAAAACTTCGCAAATATCGTATAATTAACACACTGAAACTTTGCTTTTAATATAGTCTACCCTAATGAAAAACAGGCCGAAAGTTTTCAAATATCACTAACAATCTTAAGTAATGGTTATGTCATCAAGGTTTGGGGCCCTGGGGCTATTCAAAATCCGCCATTTTTGCCTTATCATCTTTAGGTATATAACTAAATTTAATTACGAAACAGTCTTTTCTGCAGTTCATTATTTAGTAACCCATTGAACGTCAATTAGCAGACACAAAAGAAAAAACAATAGCATCGCGCACACATGGTGTGCGCGCGACGTTTCGGAAACTAGCGACCCACCTCCGATCTTCTGATAGACCTTCCTAGTTTATCGCTCTTTCTACAGGGTGTAACGGAAAGGTGATCATATTTTAAAACTGCTTCTAAACGTATATATAAGCAACTTTCTCCTAGGAAGTCATAGGCAACTACCAAAAAAAAAATGGGTTTGCCATACAAAGTTGTCGTCAGCTGACCTAAATTTGTACAGGATATACAATTTTGTTCTTTCAGGGAAGATGATGTCATGAAGTTTATAGTACCTATCGTAACAGTTTATTTTAAATACGGAATTCTACGACTACCCACCTGCAAGTTACTCATATCCTTCGACTCATCAGTGGTAAATATAAGCTCTATATCGTCCACTTCTTCGGACTCGTTGCCGCTGGCGTTATCTTCTTGTTTCTCTTCCCCCACTGTTGCAGCATTGGGGTCTACGGGAGTCGTGCCCCCTTCGGAGAACACTGAGTTGTCGCCTTCGGACATCGATCTGCGAGAATAAGGACTTTTAAAAGTAAACGGTAGTTTATGTACAACACGGTCAACTTAACTGTGCACCTCGCTGGAATGCGAACCCACACCCGCCAACCCGCGCGGCGCCGCTATCGCCAATATGCGAGAGTTGAACGACAAAGGGACAACACAGCGCCAGGTGCACAGTTAAGTTGATTGACCGTGTTTTAGAGCTTTGTCAGTCGTTACGAGTAGTCAGAAGCCAGAACATCTAACACCAGTCTTGTCCTTACCGAGAGGTATTGTGATACGTAGTTACTGGATTGTGGAGATTGTATTGGCAGTTGCTCGCGTAAAATACTGGTAGTAAGCTGTACCTGGTGTACATATTTCAGCCTACGTATGTAAGTAAATATTAAGTAGGTACCGTAAATTAAGAAACGTACATACGTAGTACATACTTATAAGTAACGTTATTCTTCTGGATGATAGGAGTAGGTGGCGTGTCCAAAAGAATGGTTTGCCTCAAGGTAGCGTTCTGGCTCCCCTGCTGTTCAACATCTACTTTTGGTGTAGATGTTGGTGTAGGTATGACCTACCGGTGAGTTGTAACACAACCCGCTTCCTGTACGCTAACGACCTAGCTCTACTGATTTTGAGGAGATTGAGGCTAATCTTTCCACCGCCCTGTCAGATCTCAGCCAATATTATGCTGACAACACGCTGAAGCCAAATCCTTCAACCATGTAGGTAATAGCAAAGCGGACCGAACGCTTAACATTTCATGGCAGGGGGTACCAATCCTCCATAGTTCCCACGCAAAATACCTCGGCATTACTCTGGACAGGACCCTCAACTACAGAAAGAAATGCTAGAATGTCAAGTGGAAGGTGCACTCAAGGAATAACCTGCTTCGCCGCCTAACATCCACCAGATGGTGGCTTTCTCCTCAAGTCCTGCGAACGACTAGCATGCCGCTCTGTTTCGCCACTGGTGAATATATGAAAGTCCAGTATGGAGCCACTCTGCCCACTCTAAATTAGTGGACAGAGCTCTAATAGAGACGTGCTACAGGATGCCTCAAACCGACTCCTGTACGAATGCTGTATCCAGTTATCGGCATCGCGCCTCCGAACATTCGCAGGACTATAGCAAGTCGCACAGAAAGGGCGAAACTAGAAAACGACCCTCGCCACCCATATGCACAATTACAGCTCAGTGCCCCAGCGCCTAAAAAGCCGCAAAAGTTTTCTAGGATGCGTGGGTCTATCTGATGGCAACTCCTCTTTGGCGAGAGAAACTCAAGCTCCCTGAAAATTTCATCGGGCCGTCGAAGAGCCTTCCACGTGGGCACACTCTGCCGTGGTCGACCGGGAAAACGCTAAATAGACCCGCACTCAGGTTGGCCGCAGCAAGGACAACCTCCACATGCGGGTGTTATCTGATGGCACTAGTCTTCAGTGCTTGTGCAGTATCTCTCCGCAAACAGTGACCCATCTCTCGGAGTGCGCAGTCTCTTCCCTGCCACCTGTACTTGCGAAGACCTATATGCCTGCGTCACCGAATGGTGTTGCCGTGGCTGAATTCTGTGCCAAACACAATATTTACCTTTTTATATATGCCATCGAGACGCTAAGAAGAAGTAACGTTAAAATAGCACTGAGCTTCCCATTTCCGTTATTAATGTCCAGTTCACATCACTTCAATTTATTATGAATTTCCGTTGAAACAACCCTTTGAAATGATAAAATCAATATGGCTTCCAAGTAATACCAGTTTATTCTATCATGCTCGTAGCAGAATTAGGCCACGTTAGCTTCCCCGGAAGTAGCTCGTCTTAGAAAATATTATCATCTAGATATGCTAAGATATTATACTAATGAATACTTGGCCTCGATGCCCAGTCTCATAAAAAAAGGCTGTAGACACGAACTAAATAACTATTCCATTCAATCCATGTCTATGGTTTCATTCTAGAGAGCAGAATCGCCATAAAATAAGATGTTTTGCTATGAATAATGGAAATAGTATTATGATGATCAAGACACATAATGCCTTTGCGGTAACATTATACTCAAGGTCAATAAGGTTGTCGGCGCTTAATAGCTCTGTAAGTGGATTCACTTCACGATTATGTTGGGATCCGTCGTAATCCGGATTATTGAAAGACTCGCTAGATACAAACAAGATCTAAACATAATTTAGTAAGAGGTTTACCTAGTTGTAGTAATTATTTTCTTAAGAAACGTGTTCCGAAAGCAGTTTTCTAGCAAACCAAACAAAAAAGAAGTTAATTCAAAATAACAAAAAGTGCAGTCGGAGGATACATATGTTCGAGCTGGCTGACCAAACCCAGATGTATCCTCCGACTGCACATGATTTTCTCCTTGTTTACGTTTTGTTAGTTCACTTTTCAAGCAGTCGGGTTCTTTTTATTTTTAGAATTAACTTTTTTTATTTATAGCTTTTTACTTTTTTTTTTCGAATTTATTTTAAATTCCTAAAAAATTTAAACATATAAATGTTATACATTTTTGAAATAACCTCTTAAAACTTTACTTTGATACCCTACACGACGGGTTCGAAAGAAAAAAAAAATTGCCCCCCCCACAATATGGCCGCCCAGAAACCTCCATTTTCCAATTTTAATGTAGCCAGTGACACTCGCAGGGTTAAGACGAATCGATTGACGTAAGAATCATCAAAATCCGCCAACTCGTTTGGTCTCTAGAACGTCACATAGGAACAAACATACATACATAGACTGATAAAAACCGTTTGCGATAAGACCGACCATTGTTTCCTTATGTAAAACAAATTTTTTATCGAAATTTCGTGTCTTGTCGTTCATTTCAGCTTACAATGCAGAGTAATCTAATCACAATCTCTCTCAAACATTTTAAACCCATTAAAGTATTCCGCAGTTTATATAAACACTGGAGAAAATTTGCTCTACAATAACGACAACAGATTTTCTCTACACAAAACAGTTTAAAAATAACCAATACGAGATGAAAGCTTCTTTGAAATTGACTCGGAATAAGATTTGATTGTGTTTGAAGCCCGCCTCTGCTTTTTGTTGAGCAAACAATAACACGAACTCACAACAAAACGAATTCTGAATCAAGGGGATCGAGCAATTTCTCTGAAACCTTTAGCAAAACAAAGTCAGCCAAATAGACTTGCCCTGCTCTGTTTGAGCGCAAACTTTTGCGCGAGCAAGTTACACTGAAATGAAGCACACGCTAAACTCTATGTTTGAGTTAGCTCAGTCATTAAGTCTAGAATTAGAGGGTGAAAGTGAATGTTTTCTAGGATGGTGATAAATAGGTCTGCAAAGATTGATCTTACTACGAGTATGTTAATACCTATACCATAGTTAACTTTGATGAATAGGGGAATCACGTTTAGCTATCAAATCTCTCTTCGCACTCAGGATAGGGCTTGTGTGAGTTTTGGGGTTATTGGACGACTCGCCCGAATTTAATCGGGCGAATTGTCCACTATTAAAAATATTCATTTTTCTGTGTCGATTCGCACGAAGTTTATTTATCGGCGGGCGAATTGACCACTCCAAAATTATTTAGTAGGCGATTCGCCTGAATTTTGTTTTAGAGAACAAAAAGTATAAAAGTACAGTCGTGCTCACCCGTCTCGGAAATAATATGAAAAATTAATCGAAGTTTATAGATATTTTACTAGAAACTAGGAAAGCAATGCATTCAATAAGTAATTACCACTTAAAACGTGGAGATATGCCAGTTAGATAAACAATAAGAGGGAGACATCAATATGCGCTACAAAAAAAAATAAAGAAGAAGTTCTATACGCTCTCAGGTCATTCCGGTACCGGTAAAGACTAACTTAAGTACCAGGAGATTATAATCATGAAGAAGCTGAAGCAGCCTAGCTGAGCGGTTAAAAGAGTACCGGGCGATTTTCGATTCTGAAGTCCTAGTACTCCGTTAGTCTCTACCGCTTATGATTCTAGCCCTTTAAATACTTCTTCGTGACTCTGGCCTCCTGGTAGTTTGGGTATAAATGCTTATAATGTCAACATCTACCTAAAAAAGCAAAAGATGAAGTTATATTTTTATCATGTCATAAACTCTGTACTGAATTTCATCGAATCTTTGATATTGACTTTCTAAAAAAATAAACGTCCCAAGACTAGTAAGCACCTACTGATCCGTAGGTGCCATTTAATTTTGTGGAGTATAATTGCGAAAAAGAAGAATATCGATAGGTGCCGTATGTGGTATACCTCAGGTGCCATTCAATCAGTTTCCATTTAAGTGGGTGCCTAATGGAATACGTGCTCAAATCATATAGTAGTTATTTTAATAAAGACATTTTTGATTAATTTGTGTCTCATTTCATTTCAATAAAAATATATAATGCTTAATACTTCTGTACTTGAGTGTACTTTATCTTAACAGTATAGCATAAAACAAAATTCGGGCGAATCGCCTACTAAATAATTTTGGAGTGGTCAATTCGCCCGCCGATAAATAAACTTCGGGCGAATCGTCCACTATTAAAAATATTCAGTTTCTGTGTCGATTCGCCCGATTTGGGGGGAGTTAAATTCGGGTGAGTCGTCCAATAACCCGAGTTTTCAAGAGATTGGTACTTGGTAGGTAACGACATAAAATGAGTGACCTTAATATTTTTATGAGCTCTTGTTCAATACTGTGTATATGAATCAGCGCTCTGATAAGCAATTGATCGACGATATTGTTTTAGCAAATTAGAAGATGCTGCGTCGAATTTTTTATAAGTACATAATCCTAAACAAGCTGTAAAAGACATATTGTATATTCATGCTGGCCATGCATAAAGTTTAACACACACTAGCATAGGAATAGAGGACCCAACTTTATGTTTGCGTGCCAAATTCAAACGAGTATCCACGTTAAGGCGCAGATACCCTTGAGTAGCTGATTTTAAAATGAGAATCACGCCTAAACGGCTAGTTGTATTTTTTTGGAAAAAATATATGTTATACTAGAGCGTTTTCTCAATAATTTCATCTGAGTACATTTTAAAATATATTAGTATAACATAGTTTAATTAATTTGCAAAGTAACGCCTAACGCGGAACAAAAAACGACAATCACGCAAAAACCACTGGGCGTATTTTTATGAAACTTTCACCATCTAAAAGGAAATTAAATTATAAAAATTTTAATCTGCGGCTTTTAAAATCAAGGTTATTATTTTTGCCGACTAAACTTGGTGTGCGTTGAAGCGGGGGCTCTACCGGGCGACGGGCGGCAGTGCATCGGTGACGGTGACCACTGTCACGGATGGACGCTGAGGCTCGCCCGCTCGGAGCAAAAGGACACAATTTTATTTGCTTGTTTATAAGGTTCGCGCTAAAATGGTTGGTAAATATTTTTTTTTGAAAAAGAGGTGCCTTATAATGAAAAAGAGACAGATTACTTGGGTAAGTAGCATATTTTAATCATCAATAAAATTATCAATAATGTATTCATGAAGTTTAATTTAGTATCGGAACGTAACTAAATAAAAAAATACACATAACATAAATATAAAGTAAATTTGTAATAAACATACTTTTATTTTATTTAAATAATTATGTTATTTCTGTTTTAGAAAAATACCAAATAACAAAGATTCTCCATATGTAAATGCAGAGAGGAGGTGACAATGTAACCATACAACCATCCTAGTAGGGACAGTCCGGATAACAGTTTCAAAAAGTATGTGAATGTAATAATTGGCATAGTTGTAAGTGTAGTACTCCACTCCAAGTACGTACTGTTCGGGGAAAATAACTGTGCACTTGGCACTGTCACGTCAGCGTCACCCTATCGTAGTGACGTTCGACTCTCGCTCGGGACAAACGTAGGGCGCCGCGCGGGTTGGCAGAAGTGGTTTCGCAATCCAACGAGGTGCACATTTATTTTGACCGTGTTGTACCTGAATTACATCTCCGGATGCGAAGATGTAATTATTTGGCTCTGTTTTGTGGCAGTACGTCATATACGACTACCTTACTAATTTCGCATAATATGAGATAATGGTTTATCTATACTTAAATACACACATTGAAATTGTAGCTCCGGCTGTACAGAACAGAAGAAAAAGGCAACTCCGCTTATTGATCATGAAAATATGGACATACGTACCGATAGGTAAATGTATACCTAATTTAATATTCCGACTTTAGTATTATTTAAACATAATAATGTATCAGTAGATTTTTCATTATAATATCAACAGCCTAATTGCGTAAGTGAATTCGGCTAGGCAAAGGATGACTCCATGAAAGAATATGAACAATCGACCAATCACATAGACGAAAATCCACATCGCGTCTTTCATCTCGAAAATTGTTCATGTTATTTCATGGGGTCAATCCCTTTGCCTTGTCGAATTCACTTACGCAATTAGACTGCTGTTTATAGTTTTAGACAGTTTTACTAATAAAAGAGTATTTATTTATATTTGGAATCACCAGGCGCGGATACCGGGGGGGGGGGGGGGGGATATATTCTTGTAGAACGCAAAAGAAAATAAGAAGCAGAAAAAGAAAATAAAAATAAACGAAGGAAAAACCGAGCAATGACGATACACACAAGTACACAAGACGATATAATACAAGAAAGACAAGACAATACAAACAACTAAGAAACACATCGTATGGATATGAGTGTTCCCAGTTTTGAGGAGTTTTAATGCTAATAAAATAATGTTAATAATTCACATCATTTTATTTCAAGTGTCCCGTGCCCCGACACCCCCCCCCTCCCTGGGTCCGCCCATGCACACAAATCACATGTCTTTATCACTTGTTATTATTTTTACACTATTTACCTATCTACGTTTTCACGCCTAAACCACTAAGCGGAATTCAATGAAATTTGGCATGGAGATAGATGGCATCCTGAGGAAGGACATAGGCTACTTTTAGTGTTTTTTTTTTATTGGTAGGTAGGTAGAGTTGGCCAGTTGGGTAGAGTAGGTGGGTAGGGTAGAGTAGGGTAAGTAGGTAGGTAGTTATGGGTAGAGAGATAGGTAAGTCGGTGGGTAGGTAGGTAGGGTCAGTGGTGTCTCATCCCATGCAAAGAAACCGTGCCGACGTACTGTACTGATTATACTGATTATTTTTTGTACATCAATAGCGTTCGGTTCCGTTCCACGGATATAGATGGTGATATATTTATCGCCGTGGACCGGCACCAAACGCGATCGATTTACAAAAAATAATCGGTATAATCAGATGAAAAACGCTAGTTACCTCGGCACGGTTTCTTTGTATGGGATGAGGCATCTGTAGGCTAGTATTATATTATCTGTGGTAGGGTAGAGAGGTAGGTACCTACCTAGCCAGTTGACGGGAGCGAAGCCGCGGGGTACAGCTAATTGCCTATATATGAATGAGCACATTGATTACTAATGTAAATATATAAACCACTAGCTTCCGCAAGCGGCTATACCCGCGTGTAGTGTTTTGTTACTCCAAGGAAACATTTTACCGGGATGAAATAAATGTGATATTCCGAACTATAATGAATCTCTGTGCCAAATTTCACCCAGATCCGTTCACCCGTTCTGGTTAGATTGAGGAACAAATATCCATCCATTCATCCATACGTTCGCATTTTTAATATTAGTAGCGTCTTACCACTATTAAAATAATATTTATTATCAGGATGCTACCTTATTATTTCTCACAACATGAAAAAAATCAATCAGTAGTCCCCACCGTCTGAAGCGTATGGTTACCCTACGAAATTACGAGCGTGTAGTTGCGGGGTCGCTGGGGCTTGTTGTCGCCTTAAGTCTGCACTGGGTTTTACTCAGTTTAAAATGTTTATTTAAACAGTACACCCGCCAAATAAACTCTAGAATGCACGATGTCAAATTGTGGTTAAGAAGCTCACAACTTTATGTATAGCATACCTTCGTATGATAAAATAGTCTATGATCCCACTGCTAAAATCTGCAGGTAATTTGTTTTTGATAAAACTGCACGGTTGCCTGGCAGTACCTATCTAGCCGCAATAACCTTGATTAAATAAATTGGACCCCAGAAATATAAGATTTTCAAGTGAATCCAAGGTTATTTGAAAGAAAGTGATGTAGAAAATAGGAAAAAAAAAGGTTGCCAGCTTGAGCAACACCCTGGCAACGCATAAATTGCGGCTAATTGAAAGCTGGCTGTTGTTGCATACGTACCCGCGATACAGGCGAAATTCAGAGTACAGGGCAAAGATTAAAAGATATTGCCAGGCAACCCTGCTGTAATCTATTCTTCTATCAAGTATCTTTCCCAAGAATTAAGTTTAATCAAAAATATAACGACTGCAGATTTTTGCGGTGGGATCTCGTACTATAAGCAGTATCTTTTACATGGAAAAGCCGTTTCGAGGAAACCTTCGTACATTTTCGATCTTTTTATGGACAGGGCTTCTATTGAAAATAATAACGTAATGAATATGAAGGAATTGGGTCAGCTTACATTGTAGCAATTCCGGGTAACTTCATGTTCATAATGATAGCATTATGTAATGATTGGGCTGTTTTGTCTGCGCATTTCTGATTCATATGATAACCCCTTGAATCAGTTAAATTCATTCTGCGGGACTTCGTCGAGCTTCATTGCCTCGCCGATTTTCTGGTGGTCGCCACTGTTGGTTCTGGCGTTCAGGAGTTGCAGTGGTTTGGGAACAGTGCGGTGGGATTCTAACTCAAGTCCTCCCAATAGAATCGTCAAATTTTTAGTTATACATATAACTTGTTATTTATCGATATTAATGGAGGGTTTTTTTAGGGTTCCGTACCCAATGGGGTAACAACGGGACCCTAGACTCCACGATCCGCCTGTTTGTCTGTCTGTCCGTCTGTCACCAGGCTGCATCTCATGAACCGTGCTAGCCAGAAAGTTGAAATTTTCACAGATGATGTATTCTGTTGCCGCTGTACTACTACTACTATACTAAAAACAGAATAAAAAAATATTACGGACAGACAGACAGACAGACAGATAGACAGACAGACAGACAGACGGACCGCAGAGTCTTAGTAATAGGGTCCCGTTTATACACTTTGGGTACGGAACCCTAAAAATATCGATAAAAAAATCTTTTCAAAACCAAGCTTATTTCGTGTTCCTCTCAGCAAACCCTTTCATTAATTTATTTTTAACTTTTTCCTTTTCTAGGGTTCATCAATAGGATGGACCCTAATCGTATTACATTCTAGCCTTATAAATAGACTAATAAGTAATTTAATTATAACCTATACTATTACATTGTCTTTACTAAGAATGCGTCCAATAGGACTTTTCTTATTGTCTCTTAGTATTTATAGCGGCAACAGAAACACATTCTTTCGCACGTGTTGTCGGATGAGATATTATGCATTTTAACCCCGCGCGCATAATAGTTCGTGCCGTCGACTAGGGGAACCTTAAGGTATTGTATTGAGCCCAGTTTTATTTATTCATTTATCCTTGCACTAGAATGCCTTGCAGCAATAAAATTACACCAATGGAGCACACAATTATACTAACTATAAAACAAGATTTCCTCACTATGATGACATCCTTCACCGTTGTCAGCGATGTCCAAGATAAGCTTAGAAAGTACGTACGAATTGAATAAAAAACCGGCCAAGTGCGAGTCGGACTCGCGCACGAAGGGTTCCGTACTATCATCGCAAAAAAACAGCAAAAAAATACGTTTGTTGTAATGGGAGCCCCATTAAATATTTATTTAGCTATTTATATAGCTATCACGGTTCATGAGATACAGCCTGGTGACAGACGGACGGACAGACAGACAGACATACAGACAGACGGACAGACAGACGGATCGCGGAGTCTTAGTAATAGGGTCCCGTTTTTACCCTTTGAGTACGGAACCCTACAAAGTAACATTGGTACTTGCCCGGTTTTTGTATCATAAATTCATAATACTTACAGCTACATTACGAAATAAATAAATAACGATTGAATCTGATCTAGTTCGTCTGCGTAGTCTGGTTGTAACAGAATAACCTCATTTACTTATAAATAGCTCAAGGCTGTATCTAGGTCAAAGGGGATGAGAACAATTTCCTTTATTATTAATTTTGTCCGTCGTCTGAAACCCTGCTATGCAATGCTGTAATGATTGATGCCGCCTACGACTTTATCAAACTGTATAAGTAGGTATATATTTCATCAGTACCTACAATTTACACCCTGAAATTGCTGGCGCTATGGATATGCACAAAAAGTTTCACAAAGTACCCACATTCTTCCCTAAAATCACGACTAAAAGGGGGAATTAACGAGTTGCCACGGTGAAGTAAGTTTTCCACCGTTAAAAGTTGGATTATAAATGGCGTATCCCTATACATACATATACCCAGAGCTGGCATCAACACGATATCGTGTTCCTTTGCAATACTACGCGTCATAAATAAGGAGGGTAGTCAGAAATGTGGATGGTAGCGCTTTAATTTGAGACGTCAGACAGAAACGCGATGTCGTGAGGGTGGATTCCGTGTATTTTTCAGTGAATGCGTTCAATAATGTGCACAATTTATCTTTTTATTAGGTGAATCGCGTTACGCCTGCGATAATAGGTCCAAATATTTGGGAAAAGTAATTTTCTGATTGCAATCGCCATAAAATCAAGGATTCATTCAGTAAACAGCCAGGAGGCGATAGCTTCATGATTGAATTTTCTCTCGTTCGTCAGCTCCCTAGGGCGTAGGTGGCTTACTCTTAATTTAGAAGGCTCAAAAGGATGATAAGATTCGTTCGGCAAAGATTGAATCTGAAAATTGCGTTGATTACTTTAGGATTATAGCAGAGTTACCGGCATTTCATGGATATTGGAAATCTTATGCAATCAATGACACAAAGTATTGTGCCGGTACCTTTGTGCAGATTATCTCGCTCTAACTTTGAATGTGTAGGCTTTCCGTAATTTTGTATTGTTATGCCTTTTATTTTCCGTCCATTCTGCGACGGTAAAAAACCCAGCGGAAATAAATCCGCAACCAATCTGTGTTTAGCCACAGAATCCGGCGCGATTTAAATTCGCGCAAACATTTTGAGCTCTATGAACGAGTAGAAATAGACAAGTATCGTGAGGAATTTTATCCGCATTTTATTACTTATGATTGAGTACGCGGATTTAAAACCGCGCGGAAAAAGTTGGCGCGACTAAAATCCGGAGTCTGTGCTTGGCCTTAGTCCTACCACAGAATAAATAATAGTACAGTAGTCCTGCGCCTGATCTCTCTCCGGTCGTGTCGAGTTGTCGCCTATTGGACTGCGAGAGTGAGGGGACAGAGCGTGCAACTGTGTTTGCGCACACGCTTGTGCACTATGCCTAACATCTTCCTCGCAGTAAAATATTGGGCACCGTGGCCAAAATTCGCTCTGGAGGACTACATATCTTCATCTTATATACAGACTACTTCGCACCTTCCGAGGGCTTAATAATCTGATAAGTTACGTTACGTCAAAGCTTGTAACCTTCCAATTTACGCATGAGTCTACAATTGGCTGGCGAAATCTCAAACTAGATGAGCAGACGTCGTCCCCACTGACCGTTCTGATTTTTGAACCTAAATAGCTTGACGGCTGACCCGCCAAAGGTCGGACGTCAATCTTCATTATCATCTATCACTCAATCTAGAAACGGTCCGGCGGCGCTAAACTTATCCCATTTGGCAAACGGGTAAGGTGATCGCAATTGATTGTTTCCCGATAGAGAGGATGTAGCTGCCCATCTTTTTGAAATGTTAACCTAATTAATATAATCTATAGTGAGACGGGGACGCGGTAGACCACGAATGAGTTGGCGAGACGAACTAGACAAATTTCGCCAGAACTCGAAGGAGGAAGCGCGGGCTCGTGAATAGATGGAATGGAGAGGGAGCCTTTGAAATAGGACAGAAAAAAAAAACTCTAGGATGAAGAAGAGTCAGAACTCCTTTCTGCACAAAGAACGAACGCCTGCTTGTCCACTCTAGCTGTTCATGTCACGGCAAACGCATAACAACATGACAATTTTTAAATCTATCTATTTACTGTAAAGGTTGCATGCTGTAATAAACCTTATTGCAGCATGTAGACTGGCCGTTAATCCTTCCAACAGATTTTTCCGGTCAGGCCCAGGGTGCGCGGCAGTTTATTTTCAGGGGGGTCTTCAGCTCCCCAACTCGAATAGTGTAGGATTTTTTTGCTCATTCAATCTTACTTCTTACCTACTAATATTATAAATGTGAAAGTTTGGATGGGTGTATGTTTGTTACTCAATCACGCTAGTACGGGTGAACGGGTCTGGATGAAATTTGGCACAGAGATAGATTATAGTCTGAAATAGCACAAAACACTTTTCACTCAGGTGAAGCCGCTGGCAGAAGCAAGTACAGAGATAATACTAACTTTATCGACTTATTGTAACGAGTTATTTTAACCTCGTCACATGGTTTTTAAATTTAGTCGATTTCCGAACGACAGTGCTCTAGATCTGTGCTGTGAGCTGTCATTTTGACACTCCGCGATTTTCTTTCTATAATGGCTGGTCGTTAATTTTGAACGTTTCGCCAATAATTTATTTTATCCGTAGTAATCTCGGATATTTTTGCCTTCTTAATGGAGTAAATACGTGCGAACTCCATTAGAACGATGTTTTGAAAAGGATTGACCTTAATTTTCGATTATGATGATTTTCGCTCGCAAACAGTTGGATGTTATTGGCTGCGTAGCGCATCAATATTAATTTAAAGAAGAAAAACGCCCATTGTTGGCGGTTTTCTTTAGGTATTTATTTTCTTAAAATTTGGATTTTTCTTTTACATCCAAAATAATATCCTTTTATTGGACTGCACTACGGGAATCCTTCAGCAATCATCGCTTCTATGGTTATGTTAAACTTATTCTTAAAGCCAGCAATCTGGTAGGAATTTTCCTTTATATTATTATTAAAACTTAAATTGGTGCAAGATGCAGTAATATCACCCTTTAGTTATAATATAGCCATTAATTTAGTCAAGTTAATAAGTATAAGAATTGTTGTATTTTAACTATACTGGTTAGTGGATGTGAAACTACGGGCAATTAAATGGAGAAAAGATAAACATCTGGTTTTAATTTTCTTTATTTAGCCTCCCACCGGCAGATTAAAAGTCTGACTCTTCCGATTAGTTCTTTCCGGCAACCTTTACTGTGTGAACCTCCCTGGCGCCCGAATTTATTATCTAATTATTTAATTTCATTTTGGGAGAACACATATTTTGTTTGTTAATCCAACTATAACATAGTATCGAATTATGACATTACATTTGTCGCTCTGCGAACAGGGACACTAAAGTAGTTTCATGACTTTGGCTGGGATATTATTGCATCTTATTATTTAATAGTAGTGTTTAGAGAACACATTGTTTTTGTTTCTGAATTTCACTATTGTTAATTTTTGTATACAACTTAAATTCTTTTGATATTTTTTGTAGACAATTTAAAACATATTGTACTATTGTGCTTTGTTAACTTTTATTGTTACAGCATTTATCTCTTTACTCTTACAAAACAACAAACTTGTATGTTAAGACAGTTTTTTTTGTTTAATTTGTCAACAGTGTAAACTTAGTATGGTGTAAGTTTCATAGTTAATTTAATTGAACTTAAGTTCTACTTGTTAATACTTTATAAGATTTAAACTGATCTTGTCAGTTATTATTGCATCTTTTCACTGCTAAACACTTAGTTATTTTCATAAAAACAACTTGTAACTTTAAGATTAAAACTTAACCTCAAATATTTTACAACTTTTTAAAGTTTTGCTTTTTGTTTGGTTTTGCTCATTGATTACCATTTTGCTTCTTCGTCATGGATAAGGAAGTTCAGTTATCTCCGCCTTTAGTTGCTAAAAATAACTTAGAATCTGATGGTGCATGTACAGTTTCTAATGCTAATGATGCCCATGTTGTTGACATGATTAATTTGACAGAAGTACAACATCCTTTTGATCCTAATGATGGGATTGCACACTCTTCTTCAGCTTTTGGGAATGCTTTGCCTTCATTTAATTCCATGAATGCTTTGGTTAACGAACATATTAAAAAGAATTTGCCTTCTGCAACTAAGTTGCCAGATTTAAAAAAGAGTAGAATTAAATTTGATGGGAGAACTTGTGTTAGAGAATTTATTACTGAAGTTGAAGAATATTTTATACCTATATAAAAATTTTGATGAGATTTTATTGGTTGGTTCATTTACAGACTTGCTTAGTGGTATTGCTCTTAAATGGTTTCGCACTGTCCGTATTCGTATTCCATCATGGCATGAGCTTAAACTTGCTTTACTTAAACGTTTTGATATGCCAGATTTTGATTATTTCGTGGAACATGACCTTCGTACGAAGAAACAGAAGAGTTCTGAATCTCTTGCAGACTTTATAACGGAAATTATGGACATGGCTAGACGTCTTTCTTTTCCATTGTTTGATGCAGTTTTGGTTAATATAATTAAACATAACATGTTGCCTATTTACACACCTTTTATATTTGGTAGGCGGATTGATTCTGTGGAACAATTTCTTGATCTTGCAAAAGAACTTGAAGTTTTCGTCAACAGAAAATCTTTCAAGGACTTTAAAACTGAAAAACCTACAGTTAAGTCTAATGCAGTTTCAGCAAAATTAACTTGTTTAAAATGTAAAGAATCTGGACACCATTTTAAGGATTGTCCTTCCATACCTGGTGTTATTTGTTTCAAATGTCAAAAGGTTGGAGTCACATCTAAGAATTGTGATGTTTGTAACGTAGATAATAAAAAATCTAGTGAGTCAAAAAACTGATTAGGTCACATCGAGCCCCTGTTATTAATATAACCGCGAGTGTCTCGATGAAAGAAAATTTTGTTAAATGTCACAAACCTGATGATGTTACTCGTAACAAAGACTTTGCAGCTTGGTTAGATTATTTAAAAACATTCTTCAAAATTTACAGATCGGCTCCTGTTTTATTTGTTAAACATAGTGATACTAGACCGTATTTACAATTTTCCATAGGTAACAATACTTTTTCTGGTTTGTTGGACAGTGGTTCCAATAGTTGTGTTTTGGGCTCAAATAGTCAAAAACAATTTTCACATTTAGGTTATAAAATAAATTCTGTTTCTAGTGCTGCTTATACAGCTGATGGTTCTTCGCAGAGAATTATTGGTACTATTGAATTACCAGTTACTTGTGATAATTTAACTAAAAATATTAATTTTCTAATTATACCTTCTTTTCAACCTGATTTCATTTTAGGTTTTGATTTTTGGTTAAAATTTGATTTAGCTAAAGATTTATGGAAAAATATAACTTATGCTCAAAGCAATAAAGTTCAAGTTTGTACTATCACTACTGCTAATGAACTTTCTCCTTCTGAGAAACAAAAATTAAATTATACTGTTTCCCTTTTTGCAAATATTTCTTATGAAAAGAAAGGCCTCGGTCTTACTCATCTCGTTCAACATAAAATTAATGTTATTGGTGAACCTTTTAAACAAAGATATTGGCCTTTAAGTCCTGCAAAGCAGAAGGAACTTTTTGATGAAGTGGAAGTTTTATTAAAGGAGGGTATCATTCAACCTTCTAAATCTCCTTGGTGTTCACCTGTTTTAGCTGTAGAAAAGAAGGATGGTAGTACTAGATTATGTTTAGATTCAAGGCGCCTAAATTCAGTAACTATAAAGGATTCTTACCCTCTTCCTTATACCTCTAGAATATTAGATAACCTTGGGGGAGCTAAATATATTAGTACAATTGACCTTTCTAAAGCATTTTTGCAAATTGCTCTTGAAAAATCTTCTAGAGAAAAGACTGCTTTTGTGGTTCCGGGAAAAGGACTTTTCGAATTTGTTCGTATGCCATTCGGTCTCACTAATGCACCGGCTGAGTTACAGAGACTTGTAGATAAACTCTTTGGTCCTGAATTCGATAACACGGTATTTTGTTATTTAGACGATTTAATTTGTGTAAATTCGGATTTTAATATACACATAGAGTATTTACACAAAATTTATAATATACTCAAAAATGCTGGATTGACAGTTAATTTGAAAAAGTGTAATTTTTGTAAAGATAGACTTCGTTATCTTGGTTATATAGTTGATAGTAATGGTTTGCATACTGACCCTTCTAAGTTAGATACCATAAAAAGTTTCCCACGCCCTGAATCCGTTAAACAACTTCGTAGTTTTCTTGGTTTATGCTCATATTATCGTAGGTTCATTTGTAAATTTGCTGATATTGCCTCTCCTTTAACTAAATTAACAGCTGGTAGTAAAAATTCTAAAAGGTCACTTTGTTGGAATGATGAAGCTGAGAATGCATTTGATGAGTTGAAACAAACTTTAATTACTGCTCCTGTTTTGCAATGCCCTAATTTTGAAAAACCTTTCTTTTTACATTGTGATGCCAGTTCTGTTGGCATTGGTAGTGTTTTGAGTCAAGAGGATGATAATGGAGATCAACATCCTATTGCGTTCTATTCTAGATCACTAAATAAATGTGAACGTAATTATAGTACCACAGAACGTGAATTATTAGCTATTTTAGTCTCAATAGAACATTTCAGACCTTATATTGAAGGGATGAAGTTTACCGTAATAACTGATCATGCTAGTTTGAAGTGGCTTTTAGGTCTTAGTAACCCCAGTGGACGATTAGCGCGTTGGGCTGCTAGAATTTCTCAATTTACTTTTGATATAGTTCATAAAAAAGGCTCTCTACATTTAGTCCCAGATGCTTTATCGCGTATTGAAGTTGCCGCTATAGGAATTTCTCAGAGTAATTTAGTTTTGCCAGATGATGATATTTATGATCCGTGGTATAAAAAGGTATTTATTAATTGTCAAAAATCTCCTTGCAGATATAAAAACTTTAGAGTAGAAAATAAAACTTTATATAAATTTTGTAAAAATAAATTTGATCCTAATAGTCGTCTTAATTGGAAAATAGTTATTCCTAAAGAACATATTTTAGATACAGTTCGTTCTAACCATGATGATATTAATTCTGGTCATCTTGGAATTCATAAAACTTTAAACAAATTAAAACAACACTATTTTTGGAAAGGAATGTTTAATGATGTTCATAAATATATCCTAGCTTGTGATACTTGTAAAGCTTATAAACATACCACTCATCCTCCTTTTGGTATTATGGTTAACCCTAAAAAAGTCGATCGACCTATGATGATGCTTTCAGTGGATATTATAGGTATATTACCTAAGACCTATTCTGGACATAAATATATTCTCTCGGTTGTTGATGTTTTCACTAAATACTGCTGGATTTTTCCTATGATAAATGCTACTACTAGAGTGATAAATAAACTTTTTGAAAAAGAAATTTTTCTTAAATTTGGTTGTCCCAAGATAATTGTTTGTGATAATGGTACACAATTTACTTCTAAACATTTTGTTGAATTTCTGAAAGGTTTTAATATTACTAAAATATTTTATAATACTTTATACACACCCCAAAATAATCCTGTTGAGAGATATAACAAGACTGTTGAAACTTGCATATCTTGTTTTGTTAAGGATGATCATAGAACTTGGTCAAAATATTTACCTCATGTTCAATTAGCTTTGAATAATAGTGTTAATCTTGCTACAGATTTCACACCTAATTTTTTGATGTTTGGTAGGGAACTTATTTTTGATGCTTCTTTGCATCGTTTCAGTAACTCAGTTGATCACTTGAGTGAACTGGAAGTTTCCAATAGAAATCACTATGCTGGTTCTCTTTATTCACTTAGTGATATTTTTGTTAAAGTTCAATCTCATTTACTTAAAGCTTATCAGCGTAATGCTCGCTATTATAATAAAGGTCGCGGCGTCATTTCTTTTGATGTGGGTGATGTTGTGTGGAGGAGGAGTTTCGTTCAATCTCATGCGCCTACTTATTTTTCGGCAAAACTCGCTCCTAAGTTTACTAAATGTAAAATTATTGAAAAGATTTCGGATAACGTCTACATTCTGAAAGACCTTAATAAGGGTACTACTGGTCGTTATCATGTTAAAGATATAATTAAATTTTAATTCGGTTTTCAAGCGTTAGCCTGGATTTTGGTATTTTTGTTTGAAGGGTGTGTATGATAGTGTGATGTACGGTGGGATGGATGATAGGTTTACAACACTTTGAACGGATATAGTATGTTAGGTAACTTCATACAAATTTATTGAATTCAATTTCTTAACTTTCTAAAATATAACTTAGGACATTTTAATAAACTTTTTCACCACACAAATACGTTATTCATGTCGGAGGATCTTATATTTTTTTATACAATTTTGTATACAATTTTATATACAATCTTGTATACAATTTCTGTATAGGTATTTACTTATATACACTTTAGGTATTTCAATACTTGTGGCCTGTTCTTCACTTGTAGAGATTTTCCTATATATATTTTTTTTTTACGGATCTCAGTATATTTTTTGCTTTGATTCCGTTGTTTTTTTTTGCTACTGTGCCCGGAAGGTTGGTGGAGTTGTGCCGATCACAGTATGCATTGTTTTTGTTTTTTGCTACTGTGCCCGGAAGATTGGTGGAGTTGTGCCGATCACAGTATGCAATGTTTTTTTTTGCTACTGTGCCCGGAAGGTTGGTGGAGTTGTGCCGATCACAGTATGCAATGTTTTTTTTGCTACTGTGCCCGGAAGATTGGTGGAGTTGTGCCGATCACAGTATGCAAAAATTTTTTTGCTATTGAAATTTGTTCTTGCTTGTCAGTGGCGATGGTGCCTAACTGTACTCATACAGACATTTTTTGATTATTCTTGTTAGACAGCGGCAATTGCGCCTAACTGTATTAGTATTATTTTTTGTTTGTTGCTTTATACTTGATAGTCGGTGGCGATGGTGCCTAACCGAACTCAAATTGGTATTTTTTTGTGGAGTTATATTTGTTAGTTGGTGGCGAAGGTGCCTAACCATACTCAAATTAGTTTTTTGTTTGAAGCCTTATTCACGTTGGTCAGCGACGATCGCGCTTAACTGAACTTACAATATTTCTTGGATTTAACTTGTTAGTCAGTGGCGAAGGTGCCTAACTGCACTCATGTTGGTTCTTTTTGTATTGTAGGCCGGTTGTGCTGTGGCTTGACTGTACCTATTGTTTCATTCCTTGTTTAATTTTATTTTTGGTTTGTTGATAATAGACTTGGCGGATCTTTTCCTTGCAGTCTTATTATCCTGATCTTTTCTAGGATATTTTTTTAGAAGAGTTAATTTGTTTCTAGTATTTGGGATTTATATTTCCATGTTCCTTTTTTAAAAAAAAAAGATTTTGCTTTTCTCTATTGTTTTTAGCATAAAAGAAATTGCTTTCTTTTATTTTTTCGGGGAGGGATGTAATGTAACGAGTTATTTTAACCTCGTCACATGGTTTTTAAATTTAGTCGATTTCCGAACGACAGTGCTCTAGATCTGTGCTGTGAGCTGTCATTTTGACACTCCGCGATTTTCTTTCTATAATGGCTGGTCGTTAATTTTGAACGTTTCGCCAATAATTTATTTTATCCGTAGTAATCTCGGATATTTTTGCCTTCTTAATGGAGTAAATACGTGCGAACTCCATTAGAACGATGTTTTGAAAAGGATTGACCTTAATTTTCGATTATGATGATTTTCGCTCGCAAACAGTTGGATGTTATTGGCTGCGTAGCGCATCAATATTAATTTAAAGAAGAAAAACGCCCATTGTTGGCGGTTTTCTTTAGGTATTTATTTTCTTAAAATTTGGATTTTTCTTTTACATCCAAAATAATATCCTTTTATTGGACTGCACTACGGGAATCCTTCAGCAATCATCGCTTCTATGGTTATGTTAAACTTATTCTTAAAGCCAGCAATCTGGTAGGAATTTTCCTTTATATTATTATTAAAACTTAAATTGGTGCAAGATGCAGTAATATCACCCTTTAGTTATAATATAGCCATTAATTTAGTCAAGTTAATAAGTATAAGAATTGTTGTATTTTAACTATACTGGTTAGTGGATGTGAAACTACGGGCAATTAAATGGAGAAAAGATAAACATCTGGTTTTAATTTTCTTTATTTAGCCTCCCACCGGCAGATTAAAAGTCTGACTCTTCCGATTAGTTCTTTCCGGCAACCTTTACTGTGTGAACCTCCCTGGCGCCCGAATTTATTATCTAATTATTTAATTTCATTTTGGGAGAACACATATTTTGTTTGTTAATCCAACTATAACATAGTATCGAATTATGACATTACATTATACAGAAAAGCTTGAGAAATAAAGGGCGAAAGGCAAGAGCGAGCTAACGAGCTCCAAAATGTTAGCATCTCGCCTCAGATATACTAGCATCTCTAATACAACGCTTTTTGGTACACTATTTAATTTTTGAATGCGCAACGGTGAAGGAAAACATCGTGAGGAAACCGGCATGTCCTAAAACCAAAAAATGCGAAGACATGTGACATCCACCAACCCGCACTGGGCCCGCGATAACGGCCCATTGCCTCTCGCAGAGAGGAGGCCTGTGTCCCAGCAATGGGAACATTAATAGGCTGATGATGATGATGATTTAATTTTTGAAGGTTTTTAAACATTCCTTCGAAAGTTAGGGCGCCCATTGTGCGCGGTGCACCCAGGGCAATCAGCCCAGCAATAAATGAGAAGTCCCTCTAAACTCATGGCGATAAGAATATTTGTTAAAACGTTTTTGAATAGGTAGTCTAATTTTAAAGAGCAAATACATTGGACCGCCAATTCCCGAGATTTTTTTGACCTTTTACCTTTTTAAAGATTGTTGGTCGAAGCGTGTCTACTACTAGATAAATTATGTAGCATGAAATAAAAATATGGTTGGAAATAGGCCTCCCACAAGCATTACCACAATAACTGTGAAAGAAATAAGCTTAACAAATATCTTACCTGAGACTTAAATCATCCACATCCAAGTTGAGGGTGTCTTTTCTCCTGCTCCTCGCTACATCTTCCTTCACAACGAGATTCTCCTCAGATGTGATCCTGACTTGGACGTCGAACTTGTCCGTTTTACTCTTAGCATCCAGTTCATTTGGCACAGCCATCCTGACGTTATCCGTTGAATAAGACTTTATATTCACTGTCTTATTATTATCAAACTGTTCTTCTTTTTCTTGATAGTGCTTACTAGCCTTGAATGCTGTTGATTCCTTCTCAAAACCTTTTCTATCTTCGGAAGAATCACTTTCCGATGTAGTACTAGAAATAATTGTGCCTTCCTTCAAAGTTCGTACTTTTATTCTTACGTCAAATTTAGATAGTAGTTCAAGCTTTGTCTTGAAACTTGGTAGATGTAATCCTTCAGATCCCTCAGTCTGTTTGGGCAGACTGGAGACCTGGGAGATTTCGTCTACTTCAGTATTATTGTTTGTTTCATCAGGAATGTATTCACCAGACTCATTGAATTCAGGTGAGTCAGAAAATTCTCCTAAATCCTCTGGGATCTCATTCAACTTTTCAGCTGAACAAAAATTACTATTCTCGTCTGATTGCTGTGGAATGGGTTCTAGTTCATCTATAGTGCTGTTCCGGTCTGTAGCAGTGGCAATCACTACTTCACTGCTGGTGTATTCTTCAATATTCTGTGTGTGAGGGCTGTAGGTAACTTCCAACTTTATGTTTTGTGCATTAGGGTCCTTTTCTTCATAATCTGTATCTATTATTCTACGCCTCAGAATATGGTTCTCTAAAGTCAATTTTTCTATAATATCCGTGTATTCTAAACAATGGGAGTGCTGCTCATACTTTTCTTTCAACTGTTTCAGTTCATTCTTAGATATCTCAAGTGCAGTTCTAAGTGACACTACAGTCTGGTGCAGGGCCCTCACTGTGTCCAGGTGTACCGCCCCGGAAGGGGCCGCCTCCAGCCTGCCGCTATCCATTCCACCTTGTTACCCGCCAGTGAGCCAACATACAACATCCCATACATGACTACTGTTTTCTAATACCCCTCAAAACACAATCACTGCACTATCCATTGCCTGGGAGACGTAATTACAGCTTGAATAAATAAACAACCATTATCTAGTGTTCCGCGCGAATACACCGCGTCTGCCGAGACTCCGAGAGAAACTCATGGATGACCCAATTCGTGAATAAAACCATTGACATACATCATTTCGTCGCACATTCTTAGATCCTTATCGAGTCTCGCAGCGGCTCGGAGAACACAACTGAAGCGGGGCACGGAAGGGCGAGTGATCGATAAAACAACTCGCCCCAAAGTGTTGTAATTAGCTTTTAAGCCGCCGGAATTCGCGTGGAAGCTCACAGCTGGCACCGACCACTGATAAAGTCTGACACGAAAGGCAGTAATTAAGCGGGATATTATCTCCCAATCGCTCTGACAAGGCTGTAGGATATAGCTATACTGCAAGATACTCCACAAATCTCCGAGCGCTGCTACTTGTAAACAAATCAATACTCCAATTTGGTATTCGCGGGCGCAGGTGCGAGTAGATCAGAATGACATTTCTATTTCAGTCAGTGTCAATTTGACAGATTTCCAGCTGCGTTCCTATTTAAAAACTTGCTAATTATAAGTGGGACTTGATGATATTTATATTAAGTCCATAGACTTGATAGAAGATCAAAGAAAATAATGATGAACCAACGCAATAATGCATAAATTCTTAATTTCGTACGTTGATCTATAACTGATCAGAACTGTATCGACTGAATTTCAAAGTTATACATCCCTGCTGCGTTATTGACAACATAAACTAAACGCAACAAACTGAACAAACGTCAAAGTCATACGGACTCTCAAAATAACCTCAAAATAAGTTTGGAACCAAAATAAAGCCTGAAAATAATTCAAAATGTTTAATATATCAAGTGTTTACAAAAGCACATGTGTTACTTCTTATTTAGTGCTACAAGCTCGACATAAAACGAAGATACATTGGGTTATTACATTAACAAAAACAAATTAATTCTCAATCGCTACTCTGTGAGTTTGTAAACTATTTTTATATTTTGGTTTTACAGTCCAAATTGAAGAAAAAGACAGGCCCTAAATACAAGGCTTTGAATCATTTCGATGAGTTCTATGGATCTATGTTTGGTAATAAATGGGAGCCGATGCGCGAAGCGATGCTACGCCGGTCAAAGTATGTAGCTGTCGTAAATAATTATGGAGACGCCGAGAAGACAATGGAAGAGCTTACGAATAGAGGTAATTATTCTACACTTTTACATATGCCTTTAATAAAAATAAAAAATAAAAAAAGTGTTTATTGTGTCTCTTATTATTTACATAACAAATGTGAAAGAAACAGCCCCAGTAAGTGGTTAATAACACTTGTGTCGGGGTTGTCTCGCTCCTCCCCTGAATTGGTAGATGTTGAGACTTACAATTAATACTAAATTATAATTTGAATTAATTTAAAAAACTAAAAACAAAATTATATTATAAAAATTAAAATTATATAAAAGACTCACTCACCAAGGATTGCAGAAAATCAAAAGAAGAGAAGCCAAAATGCGTCCACTGCGGAGCCCCACATCCGGCTAACTACAGGGGATGTATTGTAGCCAAAGAAATACAGCAGCTAAGATTGAAAAAGTCGAAAGGAAGTAATGTGAATGCTCAACAAAGTGCACCTGTCGGAAGAGGTGAAGACCCTGGCAAGTCCAAACCAAGTCAAAGCACGATGCAAACTACAAGTAAAAATATTTCATACGCTCAAGTAACTACACGAGGCATAGTGAAAGCACCTTTGGCTGATATGAACAGCAACAAAAAGTTGGATGAAATCTTAAAGTTAATGTCATCATTCGACGATAGATTAAAACAAATTGAAAATAGCAACATAACTGCTACTTCTAAAACAAGAAATGGATAATACACTCAAACTTATGGCGTGGAACTCAAATGGATTACAAAAACACCAGAATGAGTTGCAAGTTTTATTAGAAATGGAAAAAATTGATGTTTGCCTTGTATCAGAAACGCACTTCACAAGGCAATGCCATATTAAATTCAAAGGATACAAAGTATACCATGCACTACACCCAGACAATACTGCAAGAGGCGGAAGTGCCGTTATTGTCAAAGATAATTTGCGACACTACGAAGTGTTTAAATACGAAGAAAAAGATATTCAAGCAGTGGCAATTTGTCTACAAACCAAAAAATACCCCTTAACAGTGAGTGCCATCTACTGTCCACCACGATACATGATTAAAAAAGATCACTATATGTGTTTCCTAGCCCGCCTTGGTAATAGATTTATCTTAGGAGGTGACTTCAATGCTAAAAATACGTATTGGGGTTCCAGATTAACAACTACGAAAGGCAAAGAACTACTGAGTGCCATAAAAGAGCTAAAATGTGACGTTTTGTCTACTGGAAAGCCCACTTATTGGCCAACAGATCCAAATAAAATTCCAGATTTAATTGATTTTTTCATAACCAAGGATCTACCAACTAGTTATATCAAAACGGAACAAAGCTATGACTTAAACTCAGATCACTCAGCAATTTATTTAGAAATTAGCGAGAGTTGTTTATATAAAGAAAATAGTCCCACTCTAGTTAGTAAATTTACGGATTGGGAGAGCTTTAAAGACAGATTGAATGATCAAATAGATCTTAAAGTTCCTTTAAAAACCCCTGAACATTTAAACTTCGAAATTGAAAAGTTTATTATGCTCATCCAACAAACAGCGTGGGAAAATACACCCGACTTTAACAAAAGAACGAAGGGAAACATATACCCTCACAGAATCAAGCAGGTAATCATGGAAAAAAGAAGGCAGAGAAAAATGTGGCATCAAACTAGGTGTCCTGATGACAAACAAAAGCTAAACAGACTTACAAAAAAAGTAAGAAGATTAATCCAGGACTACAAAGACGACTCAACCAAAACCTACCTTCAGAAACTAAGTAACGACCAAGGGACAAACTACTCCCTTTGGAAGGCTACTAAAAATCTAAAGAGGCCGATAGCTCAAATCCCTCCCATCAGGTGTGAAAACGGGCAATGGGCACGTACTAATGAGCAAAAAGCTATGAGGTTTGCAGATCATCTAGAAAACATCTTTCAACCAAATGAGGGGGAAACCATTGAAGACCACACTCTGGTTAATATAGTGATGCCAGATCATGTTGATGCCATAAAACTAGTAACACCGAGAGAAGTTGCGCGAGAAATAAAGCAGAAGATTAACCCAAGGAAATCACCAGGTTACGATCTAATAACAGGAGAAATCCTTCATAATTTACCAAGAAAGGGTCTGGTTAAGTTAACAACCCTTATTAATGCCGCACTGAGGCTTAAATTTGTACCAGACTTATGGAAAGTTGCTGAAGTAATAATGATAGCAAAGCCTGGGAAACCGGCTCACGAAACAACATCATACAGACCCATTTCCCTGCTACCAATAATGTCAAAGCTGTTTGAAAAGCTGCTACTCAAACGCCTTAAACCAATCATAGATAACAGGAACATTATACCTGAGCACCAGTTTGGTTTTCGAGAAAAACACTCAACGATCGATCAAGTGCACAGAATTACAAACGTAATAGAAAACGCATTGGAAAACAAGAAAGTCTGTTCTACTGTTTTTCTAGACGTAGCCCAAGCATTTGACAAAGTTTGGCATGAAGGTCTCATTCATAAACTGAAGAGCTTGCTACCGAAACCGTTTGCAGACATATTAGAATCATATATTTTAAACAGAGTCTTTAGAATAAGACAAGAAGATACCTACTCAGAACTTAAACCAATAAAAGCTGGCGTACCGCAAGGAAGTGTGTTAGGTCCGGTCCTGTACCTACTATACACTTGTGATATTCCTGATCCTGAAAACAATACCATTGGGACCTTTGCTGATGATACAGCCATAATGGCTGTTGGAAACAGCCACGAAGAAGCAGTAGAAAAGGTTCAAATGGCTGTTAATCAAGTTTATGACTGGACCAAAAAATGGAGGATTAAATTAAATGAATCGAAATCCATACATATAGACTTTACCAACAAAAAGCAACAGTATTTTCCAGTTTATATTAATAACAACCAAATCCCTTATGAGAATACAGCGAAGTATCTCGGTATGACTCTTGATGCAAAGCTACGCTGGAAAGCTCACGTTAAGAAGAAAAAAGATGAACTCGACCTACGATTCAAAAGAATGTATTGGCTGCTTGGAAGAAACTCCGTGCTGTCCGTGCCGAACAAACTATTATTATACAGACAAGTCCTGATGCCAGTTTGGACTTATGGTATTCAGCTGTGGGGCTGCACCAAACAGACAAATGCATTAATCATCCAACGATTCCAGAACAAAGTACTGCGGGAAATTGTTAATGCACCCTGGTACGTAAGAAATGATGACCTCCATCGGGACCTAAACGTTGAGTGCATCGATAAAGTAATCCAAAAATCTGCAGAAGCTCATGACAAGAGACTTCATCAGCATGTGAACGTCGAGGCGATCCAGCTACTCGACCACACGGACATAGTGAGAAGACTAAAAAGAACAAAACCGTTCGAGTTAGTGTTTAGTGCTAGTGTTAGTGAATAGTGTAATGTAGCACAAGTGTTACCAAATAAACACAACAAAAAGTGTATTCGCCTTAATAGAGACAATAAGAAAAGTGCCAATGGACACATTCTTAGTACGTAAAGACAATTTTATAGTTTAAGTTAAAATAAAATTACTTATTAGTCTATATAAGGCTAGATTGTAATAAGATTAGGGTCCATCATTTCGATGAACACTAAGATAAGGCATAAAAAAAAAAAAAAAAAAAAATATAAAAGAAATCAAAAGTAAAATAAAATCAAAATTAAACTAAATAAAATTAACATAATATTAAAATTAAATTAAATTAAATTGAATTCACATTAAAATAAAATTAACATAATATTAAAATAAAACCAGAATTAACATTTATCTCATGTTTTGAAATAACATATCAAGAACTAAATTCAAGAATAAAAAATTAAAAAATAATAATAATAAATAATTAAATCCCTGCTGCTATAACTATAGGTAAAGATTATTCTGTTTTTCCATGTCAGCTTTCATCTCAATCTTCTATATATATTCCTGATAAGTTATAATACAAACAGCCCATATAGGTTTCATACATATTTTGCCTATATCCAGGAGCCCACTGCCTAAAGAACTTAATATCAATACAGCAAGAGTTTCACAAGGAGTACAACATTACACCTGAGCCAACACAAGCGCCCGCACAGACAGATGCACAGTCAGACAGACTAGCAGAGTTTATAGAGAAACAGCAGACTGATGAAATATCCAGTATTTACCCTCAGACTGATAGTAAACCTGAGAAGTTGGATATGAGAGATGATGAGGACATAGTGGTGAAAAAAGTCAAGGAGGAACCGTAAGTTTTGAATTTATTTTGTACTAAGACCACTCCACTCACATGGAACTAGTACCGTAAAACGAGACTAAATTGATTAATTTCGAAATTATGCAAAAATTTAAAAAAAAAATTGTGCCATAACTTAGGAGAAAATAAAAAATAATTATAGAACTAACGAAAATTAGTCTATCGATGTTAAAATAAAAACGGGGTAACTTTGATACCCTATTGTTTTTCATCGCATTATAAAGTAACCCAATTTTACAATTTAATTTCAACTAGCTGACCCGGCAAACTTTGTTTTTTCATAAAAACACCAAACATTCATCTACCCTACCCTACCCTGCCTACCCTACCCTACCTAGCCTACACTACCTACCCTACCCTACCCTACCCTACTACCTATGTAGGTAAGGTACCATTTTGTTTTTTTATTTTTTTTTCATAATATCCTTCTCCTAACAATAACAAACACAACAAAAAAAGAACTTCACATAAACTTACTAAATAGTCCGAACAAAGCCTAAACATTTGGTTTGGATAGGTGAGCCCATTCTTGAGTTATAAAATTACAACGTAAAGTGGCATTGATTTATATATACAGGGTTACTGGTTAAGTCGACCTAGATCCATTAAGAGGTTATAGTTCCCATCATTTCTGACTAATTTGACTATGAAACACCCCAGCCTAAACCTAACCGTTTTTGAGATATTGGACATAGAAGGTTTTTTAAAAAAATATGCCAATTTCTTAAGAATTGGCATTTTTTTTTGTCTTCTATGGCCTTATTTTTTTTCTAATTCCGATTTTTGAGTACTAGAGAAGTTCGTTTATTATTCTAAATGCAAAAAGTCCAAATATCTGAACCATAGGAGTCATAGTAGAGCACTGAAAGTGTAAAAAAGAAATAAATTTATAAAACTTTTTTTTTCTTTTAGCAAAATTTAAAAAAAAAATATGGCAGTTGTGCTGCAGATATGCTAAATAATATCTTTGTTCTATTAGCTATCCAACAAGGTATAACAAGCTAGGGGTCTTATCACAATTCTTAGAAAAAACTTTAATAAAAAGCTCACAGGTAGTAGTTTTAGTTTGAATGTCTGGATGGGCATTATTTCAAATCATTTAATTGGGCCTTTCTTTCTGCCTGACAATTTAAATGGAGAATTCTATGAACACTTTTTAAGAGAAGAACCACCTGATTTGTTAGAAGATTTACCCCTAAATCTTATTAGACACATGAGGTTCCAACACGACGGTTGCCCTGCACACTACAGGAGAGGGGTCAGGGAATGGCTAGACCAACAGTATCCAAATAGGTGGATCGGACGAGGTGGACCCATACCGTGGCCAGCGAGAAGTCCTGATCTGACCCCCATGGATTTTTATGTGTGGGGCCACATGAAGACTAGTATACGAAGACAATCATCCGATTGCATCTGTTCGGGAGTTGAGACGGAAAATAACTGCGGCAGCAAACGAAATAAGAAGAGATTTAACTACTGCTGTAGTAATAAGTGGACTGAGACACAGAATGAGAGTGTGTGTGCGAAACAGAGGCGGTCATGTGGAACAGGACTTGTAAAAATAACAATAAATGTTGTTTTATAACTATTTGGATTGTTTTATTTCATTTTCTGACCCAGGTGATAAGTTTGATCTTAAGTCCCATTTTTTCATTTTCTCATTTTTTGTCTCTACCTGTGAGCTTTTTATTAAAGTTTTTTCTAAGAATTGTGATAAGACCCCTAGCTTGTTATACCTTGTTGGATAGCTAATAGAACAAAGATATTATTTAGCATATCTGCAGCACAACTGCCATACATTTTTTTAAACATTTTGCTAAAAGAAATAATGTTTTTATAAATTTATTTCCTTTTTACATTTTCAGTCCTCTACTATGACTCCTACGGTTCAGATATTTGGACTTTTTGCATTTAGAATAATAAACGAACTTTTCTAGTACTCAAAAATCGGAATTAGAAAAAAAATAAGGCCATAGAAGACAAAAAAATTGCCAATTTTTTTTTTTTTTTTTTAAAACGTTGCCGCACACTAGGAATTTCTCCTGTATCGTGGGTGCGTTTACAAACATATAAACTCACATACACAAACACCCAGAGCCGGAAACAACTATTTGTAGATCATACAAATATTTGTTCCGTGCGGGAATCGAACCCGCGACACGCAGCGCAGCAGTCAATCGCTCAACCACTGCGCCAACCGTGCGCCCAAATTCTTAAGAAATTGGCATATTTTTTTAAAAAACCTTCTAAGTCCAATATCTCAAAAACGGTTAGGTTTAGGCTGGGGTGTTTCATAGTCAAATAAGTCAGAAATGATGGGAACTATAACCTCTTAATGGATCTAGGTCGACTTAACCAGTAACCCTGTATATAGAAGAAGACTAGCGGACGCCTCGCGGTTTCAACCGTGTAGTTCGCGTTCCCATGGGAATACAGGGATAAAAAGTAGCCTAAGTAACCCGGGGATAGTGTAGCTTCCCAATAGTGAAAGAATTTTTGAAATGGATCCATTAGTTTTTAAGATTAATTGTTTCATACAAAAATACATATATTTCCTCTTTTCTGCAACAAGTAAATGTATTCTTGAGCTGATGTTGATGCAATAATGGCTGTCATTACAGTGTTGCAAATTTAAAAAAACCGGCCAAGTGCGAGTCGGACTCGCGCACGAAGGGTTCCGTACCATTATCGCAAAAAACGGCAAAAAAAACACGTTTGTTGTATTGGAGCGCCACTTAATTTTTTTTTTCTGTTTTTAGTATTTGTTGTTATAGCGGCAACAGAAATAAATCATCTGTGAAAATATCAGCCGTCTAGCTATCACGGTTCATGAGATACAGCCTGTTGACAGACGGACAGACAGACCGACAGAAAGACGGATCGCGGAGTCTTAGTAATAGGGTCCCGTTTTTACGCTTTGGGTACGGAACCCTAAAAAGAAAATTGAGATGTTTCATTTTAACGGCGGTAGCTTTAAAATACCCAAAAAAAATAAGTTATCATCAAAGTTGCTCCAGATCTCAATGTAACCCTGTTCTACTGGTACTAAATATATATTACGTATTTGCATAGTATTAAAATTAAAAATCTAAATTTCAGATCCTATCCAAATAGAACTTTAGAAGATTCTCTAGCAGAAGCCAAGATAGATGAGTCCAGAATAATAGACCCATCCCAAGGAATGACATCAGAGTCACTGTACCAGTTCCTACCAGCCACCAAGCTGAAGGGAATGGATGAGTGGGTGTCGGAGTCTGTTCATTATTCTTATTTATCTAGTAAGTAATATGAAATATTCTTTTGTAGTTTTTGATAGTTTTAAAATGGTAAATTTTGGATCGTGTTGAGTTGGAGTAAGTCTTCTACAAAAAAAATTTGTCACTGAACACCTTTGTTAAAATGTAAAACAAAACAACAACACAACACACACACAGCACAGCACTATTGTTAGGGTTTAGTTTCAAAATCTATTACCACTGTTCTTCTTCTTGAAATGTAATGTTTGTATGTCGTTTTGTGGCAATTAAATATTTTTTCTTTCTAAAACCTCTTTCTCATAAGCTGTTTTCGTAAGCAACTTTTGAACTTTTTAATTTACTTATACCCTTTCCTGGGCAGGTTTTAAAGAAAAAGGAACTTCAAATTCTGAACACTAACCGAATGTTAACCTCTCAGGCCCGGCTGGTACCAATAAATGATACCAGCTGGACCTATGCGGTTAATAGCTGGGTCTTACAACTTAATTTTCATATTTACCAGTAATAACTCTTTTCAATGCGTTTTCAGAGGACAAAGACTTCCCTTTAGTGATAGAACCAGAAGGCCCACTGAATTATCCAGAACATTTGAAAGTTTTCACTTACGAAATGGACAGTGAAGACACCACTTTTCCTGAGCCTAAAAGATGTCAAACAGGTAATATAAAAATGTTTGTATAAGGTTCATATTCGGTTTGCGCAAATATGACAATGTTTCTGAATTTCGCGAAAAACTCAAGAGGTTGCCAATAGGCCTTCGCCGGAATGCTCATATTCTTTCCCTCCTCTATAATATACTATTTTTCCTGACTACCCCTCTTTACCTCAAAAACCGATTTCAGTTTTTATGTGACTCGCACATGAAGGTTCTTAGGTCATCGGATAACATGAAACTTAAAATGCCAATGCATTCCACTATCTTCATTATTCCAGGCTTTCAAAGGAGGTAATATCAACTCTTATGTTATTTCCTTTGTTCAAATTTAGGTAAATATATTCTATCTATTCTGATCATGTTTAAAAGAAGATATTTTTGGAACATAGTTCCTTAAAGCAACTTGTGGTTGGAATTGCCTGGTAGAAATCATCACGTAACGAAAACGCGTTATCTCTTTTTGGTTTCGTCCGGCGTAGTTCGGATATTATCGTCAAATTAAAAAGTCATTGTATTAGCTAAATATTCTTTTGTCTACTCCCGTTAAATAAAATAGATTTTCATTAACTACAATTTTACAGTATATTTCTACTGTGAAATGGCGTGTAGAACTTGTCGGGGTGGGGACCCTGTCAGGAACGAACCCCGGTAGGGGTACCGCACAGGTTTTATTTAAGCTATGTTTAAAAAAAATATTATAACAATCCTTCACAACAAGATACAATGCAAAAGAAAACTTAAATAAAATAATTATTTTTCAGGTGTTTATAACTACTACCCAATGGACTGTGGGAGTGTGCTCGCGGTTCTAGCGTTAGGCCTCCAGCCTGGTGACAGAGTGCTCGATCTGTGTTCTGCGCCCGGGGGCAAAGCCCTAGTCGCGTTACAGACGTTACTGCCTGACGTTATTGTATGCAACGATATATCTATATCTAGGCTGAATAGGTAAGTTGCATCATCTGCAAATGCGTATTATTACCCGACTACGTAATGTGTTTATCAGTCTATGTATGTATGTATGTTTGTTCCTATGTGGCGTAACGTTCCAGAGACCAAACGCGTTGGCCGATTTTGATGATTCATACGTCAATCGATTCGGCGTAATCTTGCGAGCGTCACTGGACTGGCTAAAAATTAAAATTGGAAAATAGAAAAATGGCGGCTTTTGGGCGCTATATTGTAGGGGGGCCATTTTCTTTTTTCTTCCAAACCCATCGTGTGGGGTATCAAAATAAAGGTTTTCAAGAGGTGATTTCATAAATATATTACACTTATAGGTTTAAATGTACCTAATAAAAAAAACAAATAACTAAAAAATTAAAAATTAAACAAAAAACCCAACTGCTTAAAAGGCGAACTAAGAAGACGTAAACATGAAGAAAATCATGCTGTGCAGTAGGAGGATACATCTGGTTTTGGTCAGCCAGCTCGCGAATATGTATCCTCCGACTGCACAGTATGATTTTCTTCTTGGTAATTAAAGGTAATTCAGTCGGATGTCTGCTATATTACTGTAAACTGTCATCAAAATCCGATCAATAGTTTGTGTTACAAACATCCATCCATCCAAACTTTCACATGGATCAACTGCAAAAATTCTCGCTCTATATTTCAGAATACAGCGCTCATTCCGCGACTATCTTTTTGACTTCGAGACCAGCAACAAATGGCGGGAACGAGTCATCTTCAAAAGAGTCGACGGCCGACTGTATACTGACGACCAAGGATTCGACAAGGTATGGCAATCTAGATTACTACTGAAGAAGGTCTATCTCATAATATGAGGTAGACCTTCTTCTCACTATATTATAGTGATAACGAGATTAGAAGCATTAAAAAAAATGTAAAACCCGGCTAAGTGCGAGTCTGACTCGCGCACTGTGGGTTCCATGTAAACAACTACATTCATCAAAATAAATAGGTAAGTAACGTTACTAACGTCACAGATAATATAATACTAGCATACAGATGCCTCATCCCATACAAAGAAACCGTGCCGACGTAACTAGCGTTTTTCATCTGATTAATCTTGTTATTTTTGTAAGTACATCAATCGCGTTCGATGTTTCACGGCAATAGATGGTGTTAGCAGCGACTTGCAAGTAAAAGAGTTTACTAGGTTCGTGAATATATTTTCTTTAAATACAGTGAAGGTTCGTTTTATAGTATTTTTTTGCACGTTTTTACAGTTTTTTTGCACCAAAATGTGTTACAATGCAAATTTTAACAATCGATTGGAAAGCCTTGAAATGCCATCTTTGAAATGTGAATTAAGAGCCTAATATTCTATAATTTTGTACTTTGGAGAGTTGATTAAACAAGAACATACAAATTTTATGTTCAATGCCAGAAAATGTTAATTTTACACACATTCAATAACAGATAGGCGCATATCGCGACATCTAGTGAGATTTAATTGAACCAAAATTTATTTCTTAGCAATGAGACCCCGTGCTAACGTTCATAAACAATGAAAGCACCGAACATTGCTCTTACGAAGGGACAAAGTTAACTTTGCCATTCGAAAACTGTTGTCCACATACATGAATAAATAAATAAAAAAATTACTATATTTTTGGCTTTTCAATATGGACCACATTCATTTATAACGTTATACATATTTGTTATATATTTGTACATCCAAGACGCAGACTTGTGTCCCATATATTTTCACCAAAGACGGAGTCGGAATCATAAGATTTAATGGCATTCAAACCTAAAATCTCAAGTGCCATACTTTTACCTACTACCTAGGCCAATAAGCAATATTTTAGCTAATTAAATATTTTTAACAGGTTCTAGTAGACGTGCCATGCACGACAGACCGTCATTCCATGAACGACGATGAGAACAGTATCTTCAGACCAGATAGGATCAAGGAAAGACTGAGGTTACCTGAAATGCAGTCACAGTTGTTGGTGTAAGTAAAACAATATTTATGAGTATTAAACTTTCTTCCATACATAATGCTGCGGTAAATTATACGTCCGCGTAAAATTATTTATGTCATAACAATCGGGATTACGTAACCAATTATTTGCTAATCGCTCGCTTATTTCGAAAAAAAATCCATCGGATTCTAAAACTTCTGTATTTAGCAGTTTGGGAGCGGTTGGCAATCGACCAACGACAAGAGAAAAAGTAATCACAATTTGACAGTCAACTTTTGCTCGCCATAATCGCCATCATCCTGCGTTCAAATGAACATTTTAGTTATCTAATTATTCCATAGAGGCAGCACTGTCGAAAAAGGTCGGGGAATCCTCCCTTTTCAACGGAGGTTACTGGACTTTCCAGTCTGATTCGCAAAGATCTTCAGTATTCCAGTTCAGCTGGACTTTGTTTTACAAAATCTATAAGAGAGAGAGGGGATTGTAATTCGTGGCCCCAGATTCGTGTCACTATAGATTTGGTTTCCTCGACAAGTTTTCCTTTACTGTTTATAAAATATCTTAGATGAGTGATTGGGATTCTCTTATGTTAATGAAACAGGCTATTTTTACCCGACTGCTGAAGGAGGGTAATGTGTGTATCAGTCTATGTATGTATATATCGGAGGAAGGTACATGACTAATAATCTAGAACAAAGAAATATGACGCATGTAAACTTTTTAATTCAGTTTTGTTTAATTGGCAACATTTAGCCTACGATTCAATCTCAGTTCGATTTTATTCGATTGACAACACTTTATTTTGCTTATGTCAAAATACTCGATTTGGATTGGATGTTATAAGCGCTAATTTGCCGGATGAGTTCTTGAGCCAATAAAAAGCAGGGGTGTCTATTCAAGACACCCTGAGCGAGGTTCTCCCGCCATGTTTGGTCGTGAAGTCAGAAAAAGAAAGGAACGCGCGGGCGCGCGTTTGCGAAAATGCGAAGTGGAAAGAGAGTTGTGAGAAAAATAGTGGAGAGGTGGCCTAAAGTGGCGTGTATAAAATTGAAAGTGTGTTTTGTTGAGAAAAAGCGAAACGTAGGTGGCCGAATTCGCTGCTTTGATAAGATTGGAACAAGGACTATCTCCAAAACGGCATAAGTTACCTGCTTTGTGCATGCATACCTACGAAAGCCCACAAGATCGAGGGTTTATCCAAGATAGCCCTCCTATTTGCGACATATATATATGTATGTGTGTATGTTTTTTCCTATGTGGAGTTCGTAGAGACCAAACGCGTAGGCCGATTTTGATGATTTTACGTCAATCGATTCGTTTTAACCCTGCGAGTGTCACTGGCATACATACATTAAAATAGGAAAATGGAAAAATGGCGGCTTTTGGGCGCCATATTGTGGGGGCCCTAATTTTTTTCTTCTTCCAAACCCATCGTGTGGGGTATCAAAATAAAGGGTTTTAAAATAATAAAATATAACACTCATATGTTTAAATGAACAAATGAACCTAATTCTAAAAAAAAAATAACTAAAAAGTTGTAAATAACAAAAAACCCGACTGCTTAAAAAGCGAGCTAGTGGGACAAACATTTTATAGGTTACTTCTAGGCAAGCGTGCTCCATCATTGACCACATCATCGCTTACCATCAGGTGAGATGGTGGTCAAGCGCGAGCCTTTATAAGAGAAGAAAAAAAAAAAACGCAGAATCAACTTTTATTACTTGTAAATTTTAATTTTTGTTTGACTTTCAAAAGTGCCGCTTATTGGCCTAGTTGAATAAATATATTTGACTTTGAATAAATTAAAAAAAAAAAAACGTTCACGGTAGAATCAACTTTTATTACTAGTAAATTTTTATTTTTGTTTGACTTTCAAAAGTGCCGCTTATTGGCCTAGTCACAGATAATATAATACTAGCATACAGATGCCTCATCCCATACAAAGAAACCGTGCCGACGTAACTAGCGTTTTTCATCTGATTAATCTTGTTATTTTTTTGTACATCGAACGCGTTCGGTTCTGTTTCACGGTGATAGATAGATGGTGTTAGCAGCGACTCGCAAGTAAAAGGCTTTATTAGGTTCGTGAATATTTTTTTCTTTAAATACAGTGAAGGTTCGTTTCATAGTATTTTTTTGCACGTTTTTACAGTTTTTTTTGCACCAAAATGTGTTACAATGCAAATTTTAACAATCTAGTGGAATTCCTCAGAAATTTAAAAATGCGCCATCTATTGGCATACATTTTAACTGATCCGTTGAAATAATCTTTGAAATGTGAATTAAAAGCCAAATATTCCATAATTTTGTACTTAGGAGAGTTGATTAAACAAGAACATACAATTTTTATGTTGTAATTCCAGGAAATATTAATTTTACACACATTCAATAACAGACAGATGCATATTGCGCCATCTAGTGAGATTTATTTGAACCAACTTTTCTTTGTTAGCAATGAGACCCCGTGGCCTAGTTGAATAAATATATTTGACTTTGACAAAATTATTGCATTGTCATCGGTCCTTGATAGATGTGCAAAGTTTCAAATCAATCCGTCAAAGATTCCGTTACATTGATACATAGTTACATACCAAGTTAATAAAAGCGTGTTAAAAAGACGTAAACAAGAAGAAAATGATGCTGTGCAGTCGGAGGATACATCTGGTTTTGGTCAGCCAGCTCGAACATATGTATCCTCCGACTGCACAGTCGGGTTTTTTTAATTTTTTTATTGTTCTATCTTTGTTGAATGAATTTTTTGTGGGGAAATCCTATTGGATACCCAACTTCTGGGGAGACGGTGGGTTATGTCGGACTCCAAGTGACTAAAACCCAACATTTCCTACTGCTACCATCAGTCGAGGGGCCCGAGATTCAATTAAATTCACGCGTACCCCCACATCACACACATCACATCATCAGCCTATTAATGTCCCCATTACTGGGACACAGGCCTGCTCTCTGTGAGTGGGAGTGGGCCGTTATCCACCACGCGGGCCCAGTGCTGGTTGGTGGATGTCACATGTCTTCGAATTTTTGGTTCTAGGACATGCCGGTTTCCTCACGATGTTTTCCTTCACCGTTTTGAGAGCAGTGGTGATGAAATAATTTACACAAAGTAAAGCGCCGCCCTGGGCTCGAACCCACGACCTACAACTACAACTGCTCTACGTCCTCAATGTTTTATTTTTTAGTTCTGGGTCACGTTCTGGATTATGTCATAATTAATTTACCTTTCCTTTTTTTGCAGTAACGCTCTAAGACTTGTAAAAGTAGGCGGCACAGTGGTATACTCGACGTGTTCGTTAAGTCCCGTGCAGAATGACGGCGTAGTACACATGGCTCTGAAGCAGGCCTTCGAGGGTCAAAGCCTGGTCGCGACTATCAAGTAAGAACACATCCACTATCCACTACTACACAAAAGAAGGCCTCTAGAACTATCTTATTAAACCTGTTGATTGTGAACCACTTCTAAATATGAATATTCCCATAGTATATTTCCCAAATCTTTGTCAAGCCTAGGAAAATCAACAAGTAGTTTTAAACATCATCCTGGATGGATGGATGTTTGTTACTCTTTCACGCAAAAACTACTGAAAGGATTTTGATGAAATATAGCTTATACATCAGAATATAGGCTATAAAATATATTAGGAGAAGTACTAATACCACGCGGGTGGAGTCGCAGGCGACAGCTAGTCTTAGTATAATTGGCTGACCAAAATCACATTTACGATCAAATTAAACTGACAGAGAAGTTTTTAAAAACCCGAGCGTTACTTTCGCAAACCTTTTCACGAGGGCAAAGGCTAGTTTTTAGGGTTCTGTACCCAAAGGGTAAAAACGGGACCTTATTACTAAGACTCCACGATCCGTCTTGTCTGTCCGTCTGTCACCAGGCTGTATCTCATGAACCGTGATAGCTGGACAGTTGAATTCCTGTTGCCGCTATAACAACAAATACTAAAAACAGAATAAAAAAAATATTTAAGTGGGACTCCCATACAACAAACGTGATTCTTTTGCTATTTATTGCGATAGTGGTACGGACCCTTCGTGCGCGATCCCGACTCGCACTTGGCCAGTTTTTCAATATAAGATTACGTTTGTATACTCTGTCGTGTACACAGAACTATTCTCACTTGTTTACGTGGCAAGGTCCAAGTCATTAATTGCTTACTACCCTGAATTCTCCTAGTGGTAAAGTCAGTTACTTGTGACTTTAAGAAAAAGTGCTGACCCTCCCTTGTTCTCACAATTCTATACTTATACTTTAACAACACATCTAAAACTTTTCAGGGACATGTCATCCACAATGGCTGGTCTGACAAGCACACTAGTATTGGGCACCGGTTCGGCAGCGCCTAAGTACGGCCAGCTCGTCACGCCATCTGTCGGCGCAAATTTCGGACCTTCCTACATATGCAAACTTGTTCGAGTGCGATAGTTAGTGGCAGAATAACCTAGTTGGTATGAACCTTATTTATGCTCTAATACCTACTTATCTATGGTCTTTAACGGATCTGTAAGAAGAGAATAATCAATTTGCCTCGTTTTCTGAATCAAATAAAATTTTTTAAACTTTGCCCCACACTAGGAATTTCTTCCTGTATCGTGGGTGCGTTTACAAACATATAAACTCACATACACAACAATTGTAAGTTAAAAACTTGGCTTACTGTACTTGAGCATGAAATTTGACAAAATATTGATTTGATTCGATTTTTATAGAGGTTGCCTCGTCTAAGCTACAAATTCTCAATCCAGCAAACGGGGTTTTGTAACTCAATTGTAATTATACAATCGTTGATATTGTGAAAATATTTTGTAGCTATACTTAGTTCAAGCTAACCGAAATAACCTTAGGCCTCGTTGCAATGGATGAGCGCTATTTGAAGTTCCAAATATAAAATGTTTGTAAATATTGTAAATAAGTATTTTTACGTAATAAAACCAAATATTCATTAATAAAACTTTTATTTATTAAAAACATTAATACCTTACATAAGTACACAAATTGTCTTTGGTAAGCGAGCCTACGATTTTAAGTATAAAGCGTACATCTAGCTCGGTAAATATTTATAAATACACTTACTAAATACAATTAAGTCTTCTATAATAAAATGCATATAATTTCACATACCTATATCAAAACTTATAATCTCACAAGGAGATATAGTTTTTTTTTTTAAGTATTATCTGTCAGTCAATTTTCAAATTTATTAAAATTAATATCGAACCTCATACAATTAATTCAAACCAATGTCAAATCAAATAAAATGTAATAAAACTTACTTACTTCTATCAATTATTTTTCTTATAATCATTGAATTGTTTATTTTAAAAACATTATAAGTACCTACTCATTTAAATATACATAAAAATACATAATAGACAAAAACAAAATCTACAAAATAAAGCCTTATTATTGTTAAAATCTAAAATGTTAATAATAATGTATAAAAGTGACACAAAAATGATAAATCCATAAAATATTATGAGGAAAATATGGTAATAATATGTTACAAAAATATTTATTTGTTATACTTAGGTATTAATTTATCCACAATACGTTTTCCTTGGATTATTCCTCTATTGGGCCTTATAAATCGTTTCAATATTATTAATAACCTATTGTAAGTTTCCTACTGCCACATTTAAAGCATAATGTTTAAACATTTTAAATTATAAAGCGCCAAACCTTTGCAGAAAATTGTTGCAACTTTAACAAAATCTATTTATATTACAGGGATAGAGATTACCAACCCATGTCCAATTGCCCGGCTCTCAGAACAATTTTAAAATTGTACCTTCCTGTTTCATTATTTTTCGATAAGTACAAACATTGTAAAACAAGCCCACAATTGGGCAAAATATCCGTCAAATCGTCATAAAATAATCATAATTCTCTAGCATACTGCTAATCCGTTTTCTCTTTAATACATGAGTCTCCTATTCCTTATTAAGAGGCTTAATGCTCTCCTTCTTGTCTTCTTCCGTCTCCACCTTATTCCAAGGCTGCTCCTCTCCAGAACCGAAGATAGTGTAGGCAACCAACTCAATAACGTACAACCCTATGGTGGTAAAGAATATCTTGCGCCATGCTGAGATTGTTTGCTGGAAAAAACAAAATTGTTTATAGTAGGATAGTTTGATATTTTTTTTTTTAATTTTTCCTCAACGTATGATGTAAAAGAATCATATTTTTTAAAGTATCAAAAACTTTTTGTTGCAGGATAGACAGTTGTATTTTGAATGTGTAAAAAACTTAAGGGTATACTAGTCGACGGCACGAGCTATTTTGTGCGCGGGGTTAAAATGCATTTTATATCAACCGACAACACGTGCGGAAGAGATAGATGATGTGATGAGCAGTAGGAAGCTAGTTCGCGTACGAATTCACACTTTTGCAAATTTGTAGCGAAATGGATAATGAACTATCCAATGGCGAATGATTTAGGACGAAACCGAGCGCGCGAAATTTTATAAACAGGCCTTTGGCAGTCCAGATATCATGAAAAAACGACTACATCTATCTGTTCAAAATAAAATTATTTGCATTGTTGAACTACTAATCTATCCCAGTATGGAGGCCGTTTTGCAATTTTGCTTCTTATGGTATTTATTTGCGCCCAAAAATGCGTTAAAATTAGTGTCGAAATGTGGAACTTTCGACGCTCATAACTTTCAAATATTACCTTTTTTTACTTTTTTGATTCCATACAGGGCTAGATAATGATGAGACAAATTGATATCACTTTTTGTTTTGAACGTACATCGTCAAACAGTGGAATAATCCCTAGACTACGTTTGTATGGAAGAATTTTCGACTAGTGTAACCTTAATCAGACTTTAATCTTTTAGACTGGTCCATTATTTGCAACTCCATAGGTTAAATACGGTTACAAGTTACACGGGGTGAATAGGAACACAGGATGAATGGGAACAAAGCTTTGATAAGGATTTTAACTATGATACCACTTTGTTGGTTTCAAACAAAGCATCGTTTTTTTTATAATTACTCTATATATATTAATATTATAAAGGCGAAAGTCTGTGAGTGTGTATGTTTGTGACTTCTTCACGCTCAAACGGCTGGACGGATCTGGATCAGAGGCGGCTGTACTTTAAGTTCACTCGTGCACTGAACTGCCAGATTTAAAAAGGTTTAGAAATAAAATAAAAATGTTTAATAATATCTGATTAACGATCTATTCAATGTTTACGAAATTATGACGAACAAATTTAAGCTCTTTGCTAAAGTAATAAGACGTATATTGCTGTAAAAAATACTCCCCGTGCGCTAGGCTAAAGCGCACGGCGAGAGTTCATACAATTCTATGAGAAAGAAGCGAAAACGCCTGGCGCGTGATACAGAGATAGTTCAATAGAAAATGTACGGCGAAATATGACCGCACCAGCGAACCGAAGATTACCGAGAGCGGGCGAGGTTTGACGAACGAAATTTATCTTAGGGTCGAGTACCAACATTAAAAGTTGTACAACGACGTAACTAGATGGCGTTGGCGTCGAATTAGAAGTCGCTAGCGAGATGGTTTGCCGATTTACATAGGCACCTGTGAATTTTAGCATTATCTAACACAATTACCAGGGGGGGTTCACTTAGAACACCGCTCTTTTCGAAGAAAGTAGTGCCATCTATATTACTGAACTAGGAAAATGTATTCAGAAGTATCAAAATATGCCGATAGATGTCACTACTATCACAATAAAACAAGAATAACATGGTTTTTAAAAACAATCAATTACTGATAAAATATGTATAGTATATTTTAAATTACATCCATATAATAAATTAACAGCATATTACTATAATTCTGATTTGTTTTGTTGAGTCTGTGGTGAACAGCCATATACTACGTCTAAGTACCTACACAAACACACAATATGGCTGCCGGATCGTGCGTTTGCGCTTGATTTTGCTTCCTCGTATTTTGTGTGTAATTCGTGGTTTTCTGAGTGTTTTCTGCTTATCAGACGTTGAGTTGAGATTACTCCTCCGTCCTGATACTAAGACTATTACCTGAAAACCAGTACTTCATTTCTTTCTGCTGTGTGAAGAAACTACGCCGGTACAATAATTGTACCTAATTCGCGAAAAGAGACGCTATTTTGTTTTGTGTTTGTTTGCATTCCGATCAAATTCAACACGATGCCACACCGCTGCGCATTTGGGTGTAAAAACACCGCTACTGGTAAGTTATAAGCATTGAAGTACCTATAGTATAGAACAACCATCAATCGTAACAAAATTACTCTTATTTGGATGTCATAAAAGTCACGTAATCCGCCTCCGTAAGCTATCTAGCTAGCTAGCTTTGGCCCTCGACTTCGTTCGCGTTCTGTGAAAAACTAATCTATTCCACGGGAACCGTACATTTTCCCGGGTACATATCTCTTTACAAGATCATAATGTTAGTGATAAGACCGCCTTTGTTGGGTACAAAGGCGGTCTTATCACTAACAGCGATATCTACCAGACAACTTTTGGATGGACTGAAAGAACATAAAAAAGTCTAGAATTATCATAAAATATGAAAGACTGTTGTTGCCTTTTCACAGACAAGGACTGATTTTGATAAAATTTGATATGAAGTTCAAGAAAAGATTTATCTATTTTAAAAATTCAATAAAACCTGTGTGACAGACAGTATGGAACCCTAAAACATAAAAGTTTTTTATAACAGTACTAATGTTAGAATAATTTGTACTTGTTTTCAGGTGTTGTGTTGCATGTGATGCCAAATCCTGCCAAATTTCCTGAGCGTTTTCAAACTTGGGTTAGTCTACTTGGCGGAAAGTTGGAAACTCCATCAGATTACGAACTCTACAAGAAAATGAGAGTTTGTGACATTCATTTTACTGATGAACATAGGAACCGTTATAAACATCTCAATGCACTAGCGGTACCGACTTTATATCTGCCTGGTAAGTTAAAATAACTCCTGTATTCACACACCAGTATTAATTCACCAGTACTGTAACCTGTATTTAGAAATTTAAAAAAAGGCAATATCGAAAATTAAAATCCCAGATTTTGGATAGCTAATCTAAAGTATAGCCCTCGTCAAACTTCTGGGCCATCCTGAAGTTGGTTTAACGGATGCGCGAGGCACGAAAAGGTGCTGTTTTTTATGAGATTTACTTCTGTGCAGCCATTGTAGCCAACTTCAGGGCGGCCAAGAAGTTTTCGAGAACTATAATAATTATATAAGAATTATTTGCTGTGTGTTAGCATTATGCATAATTAATGTTTGCATATGACATCATACCCAGTGGCTGACAAATATTCATAATACAAAATGTAAAACCCAGCTGTATTGCAAATTAATGAGAATTTTTATTTGTGTGTTTTCAGGTAGCAGTGTTAATTTCCCTGCTCCAGTTCAGGATATCAGGGCACATGAACCTACCATTTCTGCTGCTAGTCCTCAAGTATCTGCTGCTTCTACTTCAGGTTACAGTTGATTCTTTCTCAAATAATATTAAAAAGTGTTTGTTAGTTTATAATAAATACTGCGGGGAACCAAACCACATCAATTTCGCACACATATTGGCCATAAATGCAGGTTATAGAATATGTTGTACAGTATATGTGTCATACATGTAACTTGTGTCCCAGATACATTCTGTGTGTAAGTTTGGTGTATGTCTTAATTCTTAACCCATTCAATGCCAAGAACCCGTCACCCGAGTCCACTTTCTAAAGGGATTTTTGTTCTGGGCAGTAACAGTGTTTGATGCATATTTTTTGTTGAAAATTTTCATTTTGTTTTTACTTTTGTCTCAATACCCAGTAAAAGAAATGTAAAACCACACTGTATTGCAAATTAATCAGAGTTTTTATTTTTATGTTTTCAGGTAGCAGTGTTAATTTCCCTGCTCCAGTTCAGGATATCAGGGCACATGAACCTGCCATAATTGCTGCTAGTTCTCAAGTATCTGCTGCTTCTACTTCAGGTGACATTTGATTATTTCTCAAATAATATGAAAAAAGTGAAATGTTTGTGAGTTTATAATAAATACTGCGGGAAACTAAACTGCATCAATGTGGATGTAAACTGCCATTTTTTAGGGTTCCGTACACAAAGGGTAAAAACGGGACCCTATTATTAAGACTACGCGATCCGTATGTCTGTCTGTCTGTCTGTCCGTCTGTCACCAGGCTGTATCTCATGAACGGTGATAGCTAAACAGTTGAAATTTTCACAGATGATGTATTTCTGTTGCCGCTATAACAACAAATACTAAAAACAGAATAAAATAAATATTTAAGAGGGGGCTCCCATACAACAAACGTGATTTTTTTGCCGTTTTATGCGATAATGGTACGGAACCCTTCGTGCGCGAGTCCGACTCGCACTTGGAAGGTTTTTCACGAAAGGTGGCGCATCGTCGCTATGGCTATTGAAAGCTGTCAAATCCATAAATTTTTTAACCTATCATTCAGTAAATTTAAATTTTCTCGAAATATGTCTGGATATGCTGTATCAGGATGTACCGACCCTGGTGTTCATTTGTTGCCCAAAGATACAACGCTAAAAAAAACTGGGAAAAGGCTATACATATTTATAGGGTATGTTATGTACCTATCAAAGTAACTCTGATTAGGCTGCTTGGTAATCTTCGGCGATATAGTGAAGTTATTAACGTATTGTTATTCAGTCATTCTTGAAAATAGTTTTTTTTACTATTGTTTCTTGCTTCAGTAACAGAAATAGAAACCCAGTTGTATTGCAAATTAATGCGAGTTTTTATTCATATGATTTCAGGTGGCAGTGTTAATTTTCCTGCTCCAGTTCAGGCTACGAGTAAACATGAACCTAACATTCCTGTTTCTACTCCTCAAGTACCTACTGCTTCTACTTCAGGTAACTTTTGACACTTCTAATACTAAAAAGTGAAAAGTTTGAGTTTGTAAAACAGCTGAATTATAGTTTCCTACATGTTGCATACATATTACAGATTAACCATAACATAATATATTTGGACATACAAAAGAAAACAAAAGTAGTTGTTTTACTGTTAGTAATAATAGTTTGAAATGATTCATAAATCACAGATTTTGATTCTGAATAATACCTATACAAGTATGTCCAGGTGAGCCGTGTGTGCTCATGCTGATAATAAGTGTTAATGTTATGTTGTAATATTGCACAATGTAATTCATTTTATTTCTTGTTGATATTTACAAAATATTTTATTTTGCAGATGCAGGATGCCGAAGGATGAAACCACTACAAAAGAAAATTAAATACCTATGTAACGAAATACGTCGTTTGCGTAAGAGAGGGCAATCATTTAAAAAAAGATTGGCTGATGCTACAAAGTTGTCGAATAACATAGCGTTTGAACGTGTCATCAAAAATATGACAAAGCCAGCACAACTTTTTGTCCATATGCAGCTGCAATCCACCAAGAAAGCAAAGGGGCGGCGATTCACATTAAAGGAGAACATTTTGGCTGCATCCCTTTTTAAAAAAAGCCCAAAGTGCTACAGACTTTTGTGTAAATATTTTACACTCCCGTCGGCAAATACCGTGAGACGACTTTTGAGCCGAATAAAACTGAGCCCAGGTATTAATAATATAATTTTTGACAAAATTAAAAATACTGTGCGAGAAAAAGATTCTTGTGATCGACTGTGCACTCTCATCTTCGATGAAATGTCAATAACTCCACAAGTTGCGTACAATGCACATAAAGATGCATTTGAAGGTTTTGCGTGCAATGTAGAAAACGCATTTGCTGACCATGTCTTGGTATTTATGGTAAAAGGCGTAAAAAGTAATTTCAAGCAACCAGTTGCGTATTATTTTACCAATAGCCTAAATAAATTTAATTTAAAAAACATCATTAAAAGCGTCGTCCAACATACGACCGAGGCAGGTTTGATTGTCGTCAGTACTGTGTGCGATCAAAGTTCAGTTAATGTTGGGGCAATAAAAGAATTGATTGATGACACCAAAGCCTTATATTTAAGGCTAAATAAACAATGGCGTCATGATATGTTTCGTCTTAATAAACACAATATAATACCTTTATACGACACACCCCATTTAATTAAAGGACTGCGCAATAATTTAATAAGTAAAGATTTAAGTTACACAATTAATAAAGAAACAAAAATTGTAAAATGGGATTATTACCAAATGGTGTATGCCGCAGACAAATCAGAGGGTGAGTTGCAACTTTTAGACAAGTTGACAGAGGAACATATTAATCCAGAAAAAAAAAAAAAAAATGCGGGTAAAGACAGCTACACAACTGTTCAGTCACAGTGTTGCTGTTTCTGCTAACCACCTAACGAAAAGGGGAAAATTGCCCAACGACTGCCGACAAATAATTGATTTTACGCTAATTATTAATAATTTGTTTGATACGTTAAATGTGAACTCTTTATTTGTGCCAAATGGTAAAATTTATAAAGGGCCTGTTAAGCGAAACTCGCCTCACCATCAATTATGGCACAAAGCCAAAGAAATTTTAAAATCCACAAAATTTATAAAGAATGTTAAAGTTGGGGATAGAATCCGATTGACTGAAACTATAGTACCATCTATAACTAATCTGATTAAAACTATAGAAGGCATGGAATCTCTATGGAAATTATTGTCTAATAAATATGGTTTGGATGCTATGTTGACAAGAAATTTTAATCAAGACCCAGTTGAAAACTTTTTTGGGAGCATCAGGAGCTATGGTGCACGAAACATTGCTCCAAACAGGGTGGCGTTTGAAGGTGCGTTTAAAGCTCTTATGCTTAATAATTGTAGTTCACCACACTCAATTAGAGCAAACTGTGAGGAAGACCAAAATGAATGCCTTCAGAGTTTTGAATTCTTCCTCACTGAAACAACTCCTGATGTTCCTGAAAAAAATGACACTATTCATTTTAATAACGAAATTTTATCTGAACAGTCCAACGAAAATGATGCTGGTCAGAGCAACTATGTTTGCGGTTGGGTCTTAAAAAAATGTCTGAGAAACATTGTAAAAAGTTGTCAATACTGCAGGCTACATTTATTGCACAATAAAGACCAAATAGGTAATAATAATGAATTTATTAAAGCCAAGGAATACCAAAACAAAACATGGTTGTGTTACCCATCTGAGGAAGTGGCAACATATTTCAAAGAAGTGCAAAATGTTGTCACATCGTTTCTAAAGAAAAATGTACCAAAAAATTTTGTTAAAGAGAATATTTTAATATTTTTAGATATTTTAACGGAAGATCCATTTACATGTCCGGATCACAACCATGTTTTAAAAAGATATTTTAATGATATTACAATCAATGTATTGATTTTTAGTTGGTGCAGGTCAGTCAACCGCATTTTATCCGGTAAAATAAAATATGATGGAGAGAATGAAGTGAAAAATGCTGCCCAAAATTATTATAATAAGCACAAAAATTATAAAAATAGAAAATAAAATATAATTCAGGACTGGCTTGTTTTATTCCAATATCCAACTGTTATCCAAAACTGTCTGAAATATAAATGCCAGCAATGAACCTGCGCTAATTTCAAAAAGCTATTGTGGATTATTTTTCCGGAGTTGAAATGTCTAATTTCAATTCCAAAAGCTTTTTGAAATTAGCACAGGTGTTCATTGCAGGTACTGAAATACTCTGGAAGTGATATACATACCTACCTATATATAGAGAGTACTTGGGGATTAGTTCCTGTTCAGAAATACAGAGGGCGCTTATAACTGTCATCAGTGACATGCATAAAAGATCCTAGAGAGGGCTCTCTTCTTCCGTATTATTATATTACTCTTTGACAATTACCCAGTGAGACGGCAAAGTGCACTACCACTACTATGATCCACCAGCCGCCACTGATCTGGATGAAATTTGGCGCAGAGATAGATTATAGTCTGGAATAGCACAGACGATACTTTTTATTCCGGTAATATGTTCCCTTGGGATAATTTTAGACAGTCACGCGGGCGAAGCCGCTGGCAGAAGCTAGTTATTTAATATATTGGAGTGCCTACTAAAATGCTGCAAACAATTTCTAAATAACGTGAAAATATCCTTCAAAGTATTGCTTCTATTCACCCCTGCTTTCCTATTCACCCCGTTTGACGGTACACTTGAAAACCGTATTTGATGGATATTTATCATAAATCCTCCTTGCTATTTGTCAGAATAGGGATGATGACAAAAAAATCTATTATGTAATCTATATTTAGTCCGTCAGTTAGATCCCCAAAAACTATTGGATACATACGTAAGTATTTTTTTCTTTTGTAACGCAAACAAAAAATTACGGCGAAAAAGTCTTATGAAATTTCGCGTGACGTCACGTCTTGGTAAGCTTTTTAATCATACCTAAGTGACATCACAAGCCCCCACTCTTGAACCTTGATGCACTTTATCTTTGTCATTTTTAAACCCCTTCGGAAAAAGAGGGGTGTTAGTTGTATAAGTTTGACATGTGTACCTGTGTGTTTGTGTATCATCGCTCCTATGTTTGTCTGTGGCATCATATAGTTCCTAAATGGATGAACCGATTTTGATTACGTTTTTTTTTTGTTTGAAAGGTGTCTGTATCGAGTGTTTTTTGTTCGGGGTCTCATTGCTAAGAAAGAAAATTTGGTTCAAATAAATCTCACTAGATGGCGCGACATGTACACACAATTCTATTGAATTGAATTAACATTTTCTGGAATTGAACATAACAATTGTATGTTCTTGTTTAATCAACTCTCCTAAGTACAAACTTATAGAATATTGGGCTCTTAATTTACATTTCAAAGATTATTTGAACGGATGATTTAAAATTGATGCCAATAGATGGTGCATTTTTAAATTTCTCAGGCATTCCACTCGATTGTTATTGCATAATTTGCATTGTAACACATTTTGGTGCAAAAAAAACTGTAAAAACGTGCAAAAAAATACTATAAAACGAACCTGCACTGTATTTAAAAAAAAAAATTCATTAACCTAGTAAACCCTTTTACTTGCAAGTCGCTGCTAACATCATCTATTGCCGTGAAACGGGATCGAACGCGATTGATGTACTTACAAAAATAACAAGATTAATCAGATGAAAAACGCTAGTTACGTCGGCACGGTTTCTTTGTATGGGATGAGGCATCTGTATGCTTGTATTTATATTATCTGTGGTTTTTAGCTATCATCATTTCAGCCGAAAGACGTCCACTGCTGGACATAGGCCTCCCCCAAGCGTCGCCACATTGACCGATCCCGTGCGTCTTGCATCCAACGCCTTCCCGCAACCTTAACCAGGTCATCGGTCCACCTAGTGGGAGGCCTTCCAACGTATCGTCTTCCGGTTCGCGGTCGCCATTCCAGAACTTTTCGGCCCCATCGGCCATCCGTTCTGCGAGCAATGTGCCCTGCTCACTGCCACTTAAGTTTGGCAATTCTTCGGGCTATGTCGGTAACCTGGTTCTCTTGCGGATCTCCACATTTCTGATTCGATCACGCAAGGAAACGCCGAGCATAGCCCTCTCCATTGCCCTTTGAGTGACTGTAAGCTTCCTGATAAGGCCCATTGTAAGCGACTACGTCTCAGAGCCATATTTCATCACTGGCAACACACACTGGTCATAGACTTTCGTCTTGAGACACTGTGGTAAGTTGGACGAGACAATACCGCGCAACTTCCCGAACGCTGCCCAGCCGAGTCGGATTCGACGGTTGACCTCTTTCTCGAAGTTGGCCCTACCCAATTGGATCGTTTGTCCCAGGTAGACATAGTCGCCCACAACTTCGAGTGTAGAGTCTCCGACCTTGATAGGAGTGCGTGTAACATGGGCATTCATCATGACCTTGTCATGTCCTTGGTTTTGTCCATGTTCATTTTAAGACCCACTCTTTCGGAAGCTCTACTGAGGTCATCGAGCATTTTACTGAGGCTCTCCAGTTTTTAGCTATATTTGATGAAAATAGTTATGGGCGTTTTACGGTTTGAATCAGTGTGTTTTCGCAAGATATCGTGTTTCAATTACGTGTTCAATAGATTGTCGATCGAAGCGTGTCTACTACTAGAGGGAGGCGAACTAAATAGTTTTTTTTTTTAAATCAGGAAACATTCCTATTGTTATTATATCTGCCCTCCAGTTGAGTCTGAAAAGGATAAACTCGAAAACTTTCGCAGGAAAAAAGCCGTAGTAAAATACTTACATTTCCATGGGTGACATAGCCTACAAAGATGGGTACCACCATGCCGGGAATAGTCGCCACCGTGTTTGTAATAGCCATCAGTGTACCTGGGAAGTGCATACAATATTATAAGTACAGGAACCGCCAAGAATAACCGCGATTTATCTGCAAAAGCTTGTGGTTTTGACTCGAGTTACAAGTAAGAATTTAAATTTAAACAGAAGGATATTTAATTATTTATTTACAAGTTGGAACTAAGTTGAATAGCACATAAGTAAACAAGGTAAAATTAAATTAGTGGGCGAAACTTCACAGATAAGTGGCCTAAATATAGTTAGCATTTTATGTTCTCACTGCTGGGACACAGGCCTCCTCTCTTTGAAAAGGACTGAGGAAAGTATCGTTTTAAGGGCACATTTCACCAATGAAACTAATCGCGATTAGTTCAACTAAACTCAGTTTATGCAAATACAGCATTCTGATTGGTTAAGACCGCTGAGAAACTACCAATCAGAACGCTGTATTTGCATAAACTGAGTTACTAACTGTAACTCTAAACTCAGTTTATGCAAATACAGCATTCTGATTGGTTGAGACCGATGAGAAACTAGCAATCAGAACGCTGTATTTGCATAAACTGAGTTTAGTTGAACTATAGTTCAAGCGTGTTGTAGTGGATGTCACACATTTTTAAATTTTTGTATGTACAACATGCTGGTTTCCTCACAATGTTTTCATTCAGAATTTTGTGCCACTGGTAAAAAAAACTATCACACAAAATGAAGTGTGTGAACAAACGATCTACAATTCCTATATCGGGGCCGCCGCTCTTTTTCCCCTGAATATAAATAAACATATTTCAAATAACTTACCAGCAAAATTAGGCGAGATATCGATATGGTTGGAGAGGAAGCCGCAGAACATGCCGCCGATACACGTCACGGCTATGGCCATCAGACCCACGGCTGCTGATCTGTTGCAGCCGATGTAGCAGATCGCCAGTAAGCACGTGCCCGGGACTAGGGAGGCTGTGGGGAGAGAAAAATAATTCATTTATTTAATTATTTGTCAAATAAGGGCAGATAATCATAAGAACTTAAAAGAATATATAAATTTAAAAAAGTTGCTTATTGGGCCAGTTCAGCAAGATTGCCAACTGGGCCTAAAGTTGATTATTTAAAGGATGTAAATTGGAGAAGCATGAACTGTTTCGAGTTTCTAGAAAACGAAATAAATCTGTAGAAAATACTGGCAGAGTACTTAGTAACCATAAATCAAGCTACATTTGTGACTTATGAGTTATGACGCCACTCTTTTCTCAAAAGTCTTTCTATCCATCGCGAACCATGGGATTAACATATTTTCGAATTATGTTTCCTAATTCCCAATAGAATATGGCCAGGGTCAGCCCAATATGCTTAACCTGTTGAATGCTGTTGACCGAAATAATTAAAAACCCATTATGTCTCGCGTGGATCCACGTTTCAGGCACTCAAGGGGTTAATCCTCAGATACGAGCATATTATGACTGCTGATGACAATCGATAATTATCGGCAAAAAATATCTTACCAAAAATGGTGCCAATCTTCCTCGCTGTGGTTGTGGTAATAGCACCCTTGCTGCGCAATAAATCCAGGGTACGACTCAAGATCATGCTGAAGAACCATAGAGACAGGAAGGGCATAGACACTGCCAATGCGTTCTGAAACAAAAATAGAGAAGTGCTACAGTGAACATAAATACTTAATAATAATAATCTAGAAAATCTTGCTTAACCTAATTAAATTCATAGTGTGATGAAAACACTAGCATGACCAGCCTGCCACTTAGAAGAGTCTTGTAACTCGTTAGGGTCAACCATTTCGAGTAATCAACCAATGTATAAACTTGACGTAGGTACCCGTAAACTTTCTCTTGCAGCCTCTCATACATAACTACTTAGTACTTAGAAATATTGTACTGGTATTCCTCAACTTCCTGGCTGGTATTAGGATACTCATCATCTTCATAATTTCAAGCGAAAGACGTCCATCGCTGGACGTAGGCCTCAAGCCTCGTCACACTGCTGATCTGACCTGGGCGTCTCGCATCCACCGGATTTCCGCCCGAACCTTAAAAAGGGCACTGGCCCATCTAGAGGGAGGCCTTCCAACGTTGCGTCTTTGCGGACGCCACTCCAGAACCTTTCGGCCCCATCGACCAACTCTGCGAGCAATGTGCCCTGCCCAAATTGCAACTTTAGTTTGGAAATTCTTCGGGTTATGTCTGGAACCTTAGTTCTCCTGCGGATATTCTCATTTCTGATTCGATCATGCAAGGAAACTTAGAGCATAGCCGCCTCATACTAGTCGGACAAAATTTGAGTCCTGTCATTGACATGAGAGAAGAAGGAGACTTAAGCACCTCAGTCATTTTAAACTAGAGCACTTGTTTCATGTAGAAGGGCGGTTCGATAAGTACCATGTACCAGCCGAAGTTGGAGCTCACACTTGAACTATCAGGTTAGCATACATATTTGTGATGAGTAGTGATGACTCATCATGACGTACCAAGCTTTTCCCAACTGCGTTAGGATCGGCTTCCAGACTTCCAGTCTTACCTGATGCAGTTGAATACCATCATTTTAGGAGGGGCGACTGCCTTCCTGACTGCCACAACCCAGTTGGGTATTACCATACCCCTTGGCAAGACTGATTGTCAAATCAGGCTGACTATCCGTAACGACTGTCAAAGATCTGCGGCAGCCGTGACCAATGGCTTTAAATCCTTTCCAAGGCATGGCATGGATCTCATCATCATCAGCCTTATAATGTTCCCACTGCTGGGTCACAGGCATCCTCTCTGTGAGAGTGGTAATAGGCCTTAATCCACCACGCGGGCCCAGTGCGGTTTGGTGAATGTCGCACGTCTTCGAATTTTTGGTTTCCACACTATCGGTATCAAGATCAACACGTAATCTATTACTCACCTCTGTCATATTAAACTTGAGCACTTGCTTCATGTAGAAGGGTAGCTCGATGAGCACCATGTACCAGCCGAAGTTGGAGCACGTGTGAGCTATCAGGATCGCTAGGAAGGCTGGAGACGTGAATACGGCGCGCCAAGGTACGGGGTGGTTGTGCTGTAAACAAGATAATATCTCTTCATTAGTTTAGGTTTTATTTTAGGGATGGTTTCAGGGTCTTGTCTATGCCACCGCTTACTAACTAATGACCTAACGTCATACAAAACACTGCAACCCTGCATGTTTTTGGCGGTGTTTGAACACACAACAGTCCGACTACAATCGCTGGGCAGTTGCCCGGACCAACACTCATCTGGTCGGAGGATCCTCCCTTGTCAATGGAATTTGCGGGATTTTACACCCCGTTTCCGCATACCTACATAGGTTCTCTGCTATATTCTATGCTATATTTTAGGGGTATCGCAAAGGGCAACAGATTGCTGATGCTAATCTATTTTTATAAAGTCACTGCCAAATAACAATAAAATAAAAGTTGTTAACCATTTAACACCTGTCAATGTATTCCAATATTTCAAAACGATACGAAAAAATTTTAAGGCAGTGTTGCTAACACGATCAAAACAAACGTATCGCGGTAAGGGGCGTCCGTGATCCTTTCACTTTGCACACCATTATCATCATTACCGCCGAAAGACGTCCGGTCCACTGCTGGATATAGACTCCCAAAGCTATGTACTATGGGCATACCAACACGCTTGTAGTAACCTTACCTTATTAGCTTGCTGTCCCTGGTTACCCAGCGCAGTGACCACCATCTCTCTCTCCTCAGCAGTCATGAACGGCTGCTGTTGCGGGGAGTCTTGAACCAGGACCACCCACAGGACACACCATATTAGGGACAGGCCTCCCATTACGTAGAATACGCTTTCCCAACCTGCGAGGAGAATAAAAGAAAGGATACTTTGGAGCTGAACGCTGAACCTTAGGTGGTGTAGTGGAATGGGTAACGACTTCGACTAGTGATCAGGGGGTTGACCATAAGCATAAGAGCTTGTGGTCTCATTGACTGTGTATAAGGGACAGACATGTATGAATCTGTCCCTTACGCACACTCAAAATAACCTTACTCAAAGAGCTTATGGTCACCCACAAGTTTAAAAATATTCATAAATAATCATGCAGTTGTATTGGGTCTTAACAAAAGGACAAGTACGAAACATAATCACTTAAGGGTACACTATTCGACGGCACGAACTATTTTGTGCGCGGGGTTAAAATGCATTTTATATCAACCGACAACACGTGCGGAAGAGATAGATGCTGTGATGAGCAGTAGGAAGCTAGTTCGCGTACGAATACACACTTTTGCAAATTTGTAGCGAAATGGATAATGATTTAGGACGAAACCGAGCGCGCGAAATTTTATAAACAGACCTTTGGCAGTCTAGATATCATGAAAAAAAGACTAAATATATCTGTTCAAAATAAAATTATATGCATTGTTGAACTACTAATCTATCCCTGTATGGAGGCCGTTTTGCAATTTTCCGTCTTCTAATGGTATTTATTTGCGCTCAAAAATGCGTTAAAATTAGTGTCGAAATGTGGAACTTTCGACGCTCATAACTTTCAAATATTTTCATTTTTTTACTTTTTCGCTTTCATACAGGGCTAGATAAAGATGAGACAAATTGATATCACTTTTTATTTTGAACGTACATCGTCAAACAGTGGAATAATCCCTAGACTACGTTCGTAGAAAAAAAATTCGACTAGTGTAAACTTAATAATGGAATGTAAAGATTCTTGATTTAGATTTAGTTTTTTTTTTCTTTTTCGACGAATTCAATGAGAACGAACCCAATTGAAGGACGACATCTACACGAGACACAACTTCAATTGCGTACTTTCCGGTAGTTAGCTTGCTGCTGTAAAACAAGTATTAAAAATACTAAAAATCTTAAAGGCCTTACCAATATTAGCAGTAAGCACGCCGGCCATCAGCATAGAGATGACGGTCCCCAGGGATGTTCCCGCGTAAGTCAGTGCGGCCATGAAGCTCCGCTCCGAAGGAGGCGCCCATTTAGACAGCAGCGTGTGCATGGCCGGGAATGTCACTCCCTGTATTCAAGGATAGAACATTAGAGGGGGGAGGATAGGATAGTGGGTCCTAGAGCTGTTAAATGAGGGTACTCCAACGAAGCACAGTGCGATTGCAGAGCCGCGTCCCAAACGATGCCTCACGTTTTGTCTTGTTCTCTGTGCAACAACACCTGCAGCCTTATTGCGTAATGAATTCGGCAAGGCAAAGGGCAAAGAAAAATCGACCAATCACATAGACGGAAATCCACATTGCGTCTTTCATCTCGCATGTGATTGGTCGATTGATGGCGTCCAAACGCTTTGCCGAATTTACTTAAACAATTAGGCTGCTGCACCCTGAAAAATCTTTATGGGGCAAATGACAACGCTGTTGACGTGGCTGAATTCTGGTTAAAATATATTTAACTTTAGAATCATAGATACGATGAAGAAGAATGGTTCCATGGTTCCTCATCCAAAAGGTGGCTAATGAAACCATATAAATAGAACAGCGCTATAATATTATATGTCGTTCACGCGTCTGTACATAGCCGGTTGAAATTTTCACAGAAGACTATAGTATGGCCTGTGTTACTAGGGGGCATGACAAAATAGTTTTGGTTTTAGTCGTAAATCCGACTAGCACTTTTTTAGTCCAGTGAACCAGGTTATTTTTTATTTAAAAGCTGGTGCTGCTCATATACTCGTATGGTCCCATTTAATGATTTGATCAAGATCTGATGAGTCACTTCTGAGATATAGAACAGAACTCTTCAATAAATGACAGCAAATCTCTCGGGATTGCTGCAATAGTGTCTGTTTATTTTTTACACCATTTCATAACATAACATCACGGCAGTACGCTGTAAAGGGGTACGCAAATGTGTAGTACACCCTGGTACACTCTAATTTCACCAGTTGTGTTCAAGTTTCATGTTATTCGGGTAATCTATATTCTGACATAACTGTGGGCATTATTTTATATGTACAGCATTAAGGGTATACTAGTCGACGGCACGAACTATTTTGTGCGCGGGGTTAAAATGCATTTTATATCAACCGACAACACGTGCGGCAGAGATAGATGCTGTGATGAGCAGTAGGAAGCTAGTTCGCGTACGAATACATACAATTTGTAGCGAAATGGATAATGATTTAGGACGAAACCGAGCGCGCAAAATTTTATAATCAGACCTTTGGGAGTCAGGATATCATGAAAAAAAGACTAAAAGTAGATACTTTCTTTTCTCTCTCTCGTTCAAAATTAAATTATTTGCAATTTTCCGTCTTCTTATGGTATTTATTTGCGCCCAAAAATGCGTTAAAATTAGTGTCGAAATGTGGAACTGTCGACGCTCATAACTTAATTTTTTTTTACTTTTTTGCTTCCATACAGGGCTGGATAATGATGAGACAAATTGATATCACTTTTTATTTTGAACGTACATCGTCAAACAGTGGAATAATCCCTAGACTACGTTTGTATTGACGAATTTTCGACTAGTGTACCCTTAATAATAGGTATGTACCACAACTAAAAAGAGAAAAATAAAATTATATTGTTTATTTTTGTAAAAAAGTTTTTTGTATAACAATGTTGTTTATACAAAGTTAGGCCCTATGGTGCCCATCAGTCACAGGCAAATACCTAACCAAATAAAATAAAAAACCTACTTCTCAGTGTCTACATTTCTGCAGAGTAGGTACACATGTTTCAATCTGTTTGGTTTTCATTATAATGCCCTTACATAAAATGATGTGACGCAAATGTACACATTGAAATCAATAAACTGAGTTGACGTCGCCGTCGTCTAGGACAATGCTCCCAGTATTGAAAGAAACACATATTATTGCGATTATTAGAATGCATGGGTAATAACATGTTTCTATTGACATGTAGAATCACGTATGTATCTGTGTATACTTATCTATATAAACTTTTATTGTCATAAAAAAATATTTCCATGTGATAATTAGATTCACATCATCAGCCTATTAATGTTCCCACTGCTGGGACACAGGCCTCCTCTCTGTGAGAGGGAATGTGCCGTAATCCACCACGCGGGCCCAGTGCGGGTTGGTGGATGTCACATGTCTTCGAATTTTTGGGTCTAAGACATGCCGGTTTCCTCACGATGTTTTCCTTCACCGTTTTGAGAGCAGTGGTGATGAAATAATTTACACAAAGTAAAGCGCCTGCCTGGGCTCGAACCCACGACCTAGAACTTGTAAGTCGCGGCCGAAACACTGGGCCACCACTGCTCATAATTAGATTAAACTCAAACAATTACAAACAAATCCGTGACTGCTCCAACCAATCTTCTTAGCGAGTTAATTTAACTTTTGACCAGTTGGGAAATGTAGAATTCAATGCCTTTTTAAACCCTTCATCAAGTCCACTTTGGAAATGAAGGAGGATTTTCTGCAATCACTCTGGATGTTGGCTGATATAGATACCTACTTATTCACCATTTATTTTAGCTGTATATTGTGTAACAGCTATATATATTTACTTTTATACCTATTTTACTTCAATAATTTTATTTGTATGTACCTTCCATGTTATCTCTCCACCACCCATGCATGAATTTTTAATAAATAAATAAATAACACAGGCAATTAGCTTATTTCTTGTGTTAAACTAGCACCTAGCTAAGTGTCTGTAATTAAACAACCAAGAAATACATAGCTTGAAGTGTGCTTGATAAATTAGGACATCCCCTACAAAAGTTATAAAATAGAATGTCTTTACTTCGGACGCAAAAATCCATAGACTAGGACCAAAAAGAGTGCCACGGTTTCTGCCTACCCCCATGGCAAAAAGGCGTGAGTTTTATATGTATGTAGACACTTACCCCTCCAATACCTTCGCCGATCCTCATGAGCACGGCCGCGGAGTAATGCAGCTCACACATGGCCGGAGTTAGCAGGGTGCACACCACGTTGATGAACACGCTGAAGAACATCACCCATTTGGCTGAGTACTGCTCCGCTATGCGGGCCGCTGTAGGACACACAGAAGTAAGTATTACCTAAATGAACATACCACATACCACTTTTTTACCATCATTCATCCATACCTACGCACAACCCGTTTTGAGAATACTTTCATTGAGCGTACAGCTAAGGAGTGGCAGTCCCTGTCGGAGTCTGTGTTTCCTGATAGCTACAACCTATTCACTCTTGAGTCCAATGTGGTGTTCACTAGTTAGGGGGTTGGGTTTATAATAAAACAACTAGATTTATCAGTAAGAACACAACACTGAATGGGTACGTCCAATCACCGCTGTGTATGACAACTTAATGCTGTGTAGACGTAACCACAAGTGCTGTGATGTTTATTAGGATACCACAGTTGTGGTATTCACTAGTTACACTAGATAGGGGTTGGGTGTATAATAAAACAACCAGATTTATCAGTAAGCATGTGTGCTTACTGATAAATCTGGTTGTTTTATTATAATGTTGTGTAATGTTGTGTTGTGTGATTGGACGTACCCATTCAGTTCTGTGGAACTGAATGGGTACGTCCAATCACCGCTGTGTGTGACAACTTAATACTGTACAGACGTAATCTCTTAGTGATGTGACGTTCATTAGGATACCACATCAGACCCCTAGTCAGTGCCGTAAATAGGGCGGTGCCACCGGTGCCCAGGCACAGGGCGTAGACTATGGAGGGCGCAAGATTGGCCAGCCCAGGCAGAACTATTATTTTTTCGGTTTGCTCCTGATAAGATCCCGCTGCGTCCCTAGTGCTCGATACCAACACATACGTACCTACATACCAGTACCACCATCAAAAACGTCTATTAAATTAGACAAAACATCGCGTTAATTTATTTGCTCATTTATCAAACATTCAGCAGATATTAATGCTACTGAATTTTCGGCTGAATTAGACACTTAGAGTCAAGTTGAAACGACTATATTATTTGATAAATGTGACCATAGTTCAAGTCTGGGTCTTCTTAAGGCGCCGATTCCCTTGAGTAGCTGATTTTAAAATGAGAATCACGTCTAAATGGCTAGCAATATTTTTTTGAAAAAAATAGTATATACATTATGGTACAAGTGTGCAATGTCGGTGATTACCGCTCAGGCGCCATTGAGACCCGAGCCTATACACACGTGTATCATACGACGTTTTTCAACACACTTGTGAAGAAAATAATACTAAAACATCATTTTCAATAGTAAAAACGAGTTGTGAATTTTTTTTCTATGGCGGGCAAAATTAATCAGTTTTCATATGCGCGCGTGTTAGTATTGGAAGTACGTTTCTGGTTTGACGTCATTAATCATGAACTTTCACTTTTTAAGCACAATGGTTTGCTACAAAATACAAACTGTCATATTTATTAAGCATCTACCGACAAATGTTTAAGTACCTACCTAAACTATTATTGTGTTGTCAAATACATATTGTTGTGTGTACAGGAAATAACTCTAAACTTACATATAAACACATATAAACACTTACATAGTGATGATATTCCTATAAAATATTACGTAATTTATAATGATTATTGTGATGAATCCTGCATTTTATATTGCTATTTTATTATAATAAGTCCTTTGAGACAATTATTACAATACTGTCAGTTAGTATCAATATTCTTTCGAATATTGATTAAGAATGACTAAATAGGCGATATTCAATTCCTTAATTGTCTTGATACGTTTTAAAAAGGTTCCATTACTCAAGAATTGATTATTGACCTAATTGTGAGATTGTTTATAGAAATGTAGAAAATGGTAGGGACATTTGACAGGTCGGCTCGTTACTATAAATAGTGTGTAATTCGTAAGATTAACTCACTTTTGTGGTGAACTACAAGTCAGTACAGTATGTTGTGATAGTGATATTGTTTTCTTGAATTGTTATATTCTGTGAAAGGTGGACTACACAAGCTTCACGTAAGTTATTTGATATTATAACTTGATTATTGCTAATGGTGGTGTTGTTACTCTATTTCATGTTGTAGCCTTTATTCAGAATGATGTTAATTTGATTTAAGGGCTAGTCTTGTTCTTTGCCGTATCCTTATTGTTTTGATTTTGTAACATTGTGGAATATTACAAGATTCATCGTATAATGGCCATAATAGAATTAGACCTTTATTATGATAAACGATATTTATATGGTTGTAAAAGATATCTATGGATACTTTTACAACCATAGTTGCTTCCGTGGAGTTTCTTGCCCTTCTTCTCCACGAGAACTAGTTTAGCGAACGGGCAGTAAGCTCTCTGAGCCTCAATATTAATTAATTGACAAGCCTAATTGAAATAAATACCTAGTCTTGTCTTTCTGTGCTTTTATTCATAAAACCTTTCCCTTATACACCACAAAGGAACTCTGATACACTGTAAATAACGAGCAACCATCTTGACATTCCAAGCTAAGCTTGCTATCTTCGTGAATATTTATACTTTTATATGTAGTTCCTTTATAAATCTAACATCAGAAGTGGGATTCAGCTCTAGCTTACACAAGATTTCTAATGAATTTTATTTTGTCATATTTTCATAAACGACGTGTCGACGAGTCACCAACTCCACTCGCACCAAGGCGATGTCCTCGCGATGCAACCCCAGCCGACGGTACTGCGAGCTGCATAGCTTGCGGATCTAGAAGCTGTACGACATGGATCTGCAAACTATGGTCAGAGCATCTGATTCTGACTATGGACATCTAGCTGACAGCTGCAGCTCGAAACTGCTAAAAGTGGTAAGGCCTTCAGAGGCTTTGTTTTTATTTACCGTTGAATATCTTTGGTATTAGAAAGATATATAAATTAGATAAGAATAAGATATTGTTTTTTTTTTCTTTGGTATTATTATGTTTGAATAAGCGTCAAACGATAATTCCTATTCAGTTTATTTATCAGAAACTTATCTAGATTTTTTTTTATGGATTTTTTTTATCGGAGGGATATGTTTGCAAAAATGTACACAACTTTGTAATAGAACAGTTAGTGGCCACATACATACTTGAGAGGTACAAGGGATTTGCAAAGAATCGTTATTATATAATGGAGGCAGAATAGTAGTTTTCCAATAATCTCACATTTGCAAGAAACTCTACTGTTTTTCATTGGCTAATTTTTTTTTTGAGTAAAATTAAAAAGGAATCGTATTTATGGCAAAAGCTTTTGAGCAGTTATTTTCATGAGAAGTCTGTATTAATTAATAAAATAAATATTCTCTTCTTCAGAAATATTAAAATAAAATTAATATTTTGCATTTCTCGATCTGATAATAAATTTAAGTAATTAGTTTTAGGGCTATTAGAGATTGAGATTTTGATATAAACAAATCGTGATCTAATGGTATACAGAGGTAGAATTACAATAATTTATTTCAAAAAGTGCTAAAAATTTAGCACAGCTGGCTAATTTATTTTGTTAGGAACATAAAGATTAACTGACAAGAACACTAATGTGTGAATGTCTAAGAATGTGTTCGACCACACAGCTAGCATAGTTCGGTTCTATCGGGACAGCTACAGAATAAGTAACGTCTTATAATTAAGTCGTGAATATATAAAAAAAAAAACATTATATTCAAATTCAAAAGTCATTTATTCAAACTAGGCTGAGAATCAGCACTTTCCGAACGTCAAAATTACATAAGACAGTCCCCCAAAAACGCCCGCCCTTCACCACTTCCTAGTGCTTTTGCTGGGAAGAAGAAATGGTGCAACAAACTCCCCAGCAGCACAGCTGTCTGTTCAGTTAGAAAAAAAAAAAACAAAAACTTGATTCTATACAATAGTATGCAAATAATTTACATTACTCAGCACAAAAAATTAAAATAAAATATATTTGCCATAATGACATCTAGCACACGCCAATATACCAACAAAACATCGAAATCTAAACTCAAGCGAAAATAAAAACTGAAAATAAAAACGTAAACGGAACTTAGTACCCGAATTATAAAGCCTCCAAGCATATAGGGCGTGCCCGCCTACATATAGCTAATACAGCTGTAACTCGAAGCTGTAACTCGAAGTCACATAATTATGATAAACTAGGACCATCGAAGTAAAAAATAAATCAACAGTTAATAGAATAAAACAAATATATGAAAAGTATATTTTTTGAATGTAACTTACCGAGTAGGTTGTTTTAAAAGTGACATGATAGGAGAAAGACGGAGAAGAGTTATAATAATGCCAGGCGATGCCATCAGCATGGTACATTAGAAAAATTACTTTATCGTTAGTGGTGCCTGTTGAGATTATTTTGGTTTTATTTCTGGTTAATGTTAGCATTAAGTTGAAAAGTAATTATAGAAAAAGGTCGAAGATTGGTCATTACAATGAAGCGTGAAATTCTAGATAAATTTAAAAATTAATAGTTGGTAATTTTTGTGACCGAAGGGATTGATTTGAGTTGGTTGGTTGACTAAAATTCAGTCAAAACAAGTCGAGACGGGCTTCTGAATCTTAATGATCAAGCAAACGAACCTCTGGGTTTGAAAGTTAGTTGGTTACATAAAGAATTTAAATATATACCCTCTGTTGATCTGATTTTAGTCGGAAGAAAGTATCTACGTTCAGTACAATTAGCAAAAATATTGTCAGATTGGCCAAGCGGGTTGTGGAAGGTACAACAAGTTCTACGGGTTTCGTACCGATTAGATTACTTATAGGGTGTAATGCTAATATCCCCTCTATCCAAGCTCATTTGAATGACTCAAATATACCCGAAGATAATATAGATGTGGAGGCAGATCGTGAACTAGCTTATCAACGTCTGTGTTCTGAGGCAAATAAATTTAAAACTCGATTTGATACAGTAAGGCGACATAATAATATTTTTGATGTTGGAAATACAGTTTATGTTAACCAAGACCACAGGCGACATGATAAATTAAGTCCCAGATTTAAATCTCACCTCATGATAGGTACTCTCTAAAGGGAATAGGAAATTTAAGAAACTGTAGCTAAAGATAAACTGAGAATATGGTCGGGAATATGGATTGATGATGTCGAATAATGTAACTTTTGTGTGATTCATGTGAAATATTATATTATCTATATAAAATTATGTATTGGATGTCAGATGTGACAAATAGAAATGGAAAATGATAAACTGAGAATATGGTCGGTAGAATGGATTGATGATGTCGAATAATGTAAATTTTGTGTGATTATGTGAAATATTATATTATGTATTTGATGTCAGATGTGACAAATAGAATGGAAAAAAATAAAAGATTGGAACTGCTGAAGTTAGTTACTTTGCTCTAGCCTGTCTCATGTGCAGCAGGTGAGGTGGCTTAGATTGATGTCAAAGTACTGACCGTTGTTATTTTGTCCTTTTCATGTGCTAAATTGGACTACAACAATGAATTATGTATTAGCATTAAGTTTCTTTACAAAATTAATAAGAGATAATTAGTTTTAAGTTTTTATTTATGTAGTCCGAGAGCGATCTACATGTCAGTATGGCCGTGTTAGTATTGGAAGTACGTTTGACGTCATTAATCATGAACTTTCACTTTTTAAGCACAATGGTTTGCTACAAAATACAAACTGTCATATTTATTAAGCATCTACCGACAAATGTTTAAGTACCTACCTAAACTATTATTGTGTTGTCAAATACATATTGTTGTGTGTACAGGAAATAACTCTAAACTTACATATAAACCATAGTGATGATATTCCTATAAAATATTACGTAATTTATAATGATTAATGTGATGAATCCTGCATTTTATATTGCTATTTTATTATAATAAGTCCTTTGAGACAATTATTACAATACTGTCAGTTAGTATCAATATTCTTTCGAATATTGATTAAGAATGACTAAATAGGCGATATTCCTAGTTTAGGAGTCAGGGAATTAAAATTATTGTGTCCTAGTTTATAAGCCTTATTATACTCTTGTTTTTGATTCTTGTATTGTGATGGCTTTTGGTGAAATAAAGAATTTATTTATTTATTTTTTTATTTATTCAATTCCTTAATTGTCTTGATACGTTTTAAAAAGGTTCCATTACTCAAGAATTGATTATTGACCTAATTGTGAGATTGTTTATAGAAATGTAGAAAATGGTGGGGACATTTGACAGGTCGGCTCGTTACTATAAATAGTGTGTAATTCGTAAGATTAACTCACTTTTGTGGTGAACTACAAGCCTGTACAGTATGTTGTGATAGTGATATTGTTTTCTTGAATTGTTATATTCTGTGAAAGGTGGACTACACAAGCTTCACGTAAGTTATTTGATATTATAACTTGATTATTGCTAATGGTGGTGTTGTTACTCTATTTCATGTTGTAGCCTTTACTCAGAATGATGTTAATTTGATTTAAGGGCTAGTCATGTTCTTTGCCGTATCCTTATTGTTTTGATTTTGTAACATTGTGGAATATTACAAGATTCATCGTATAATGGCCATAATAGAATTAGACCTTTATTATGATAAACGATATTTATATGGTTGTAAAAGATATCTATGGATACTTTTACAACCATAGTTGCTTCCGTGGAGTTTCTTGCCCTTCTTCTCCACGAGAACTAGTTTAGCGAACGGGCAGTAAGCTCTCTGAGCCTCAATATAAATTAATTGACAAGCCTAATTGAAATAAATACCTAGTCTTGTCTTTCTGTGCTTTTATTCATAAAACCTTTCCCTTATAAACCACAAAGGAACTCTGATACACTGTAAATAACGAGCAACCATCTTGACATTCCAAGCTAAGCTTGCTATCTTCGTAAATATTTATACTTTTATATGTAGTTCCTTTATAAATCTAACACGCGCATATAACGCGATCGGCCATAGACTAAAAGAATGAGGTTTTTTTTTGCTTTTCGTGGATAGTGTTTTAGCCATAGCTTATTTTTTACGAACAGGGAATTTAAATTTTCTTTATTACAGATCAAATAAAATTTATATTTGAGTGAAAGTTTTATTTATTAAGCACGTACAAGTTGAAATTATCTATTTAAATACGAAGTTGCATGAAATCAGCAAGCAATAGGTACATTAATTTATTTGTACTATTGAGCACGATCTTTTTTGTATCGAAACTTTTTTAAGAACAAAACAACTATACCAATAAAATTAAAAAAAATAACTCTATAACTCACTTGTGAATAATAGCAATAAAAAAGTCACAGTTTGATAACAGGTATCATTATGTGCCTAATTGCGGTGAAATTAGAGCCACTTTATGAGCAAGTTTTTTTTTTTTTTTTTTATTATTGATAGGCTTGCGCTTGACCACTATCTCACCTGATGGTAAGTGATGATGTGGTCGACGATGTAGCGCGCTTACCTAGAAGAAACCTATTCACTCTTGACTTAAAGACTCCCAGGTTGTAGCTCTCAGGAAATACAGACCCCGGCAGGGAATTCCACTCCCTTGCTGTACGCATAATGAAAGTATTCCCAAAACGTTTGGTGCGTATGGGTGGAATGTCCACCATGTACCGATGACACATCGCCGTACGTCTTGTATTCCGATAATGGAAAGGGCTAGGAGGAATTAATTCATGCAATTCCAACGCACACTCCCCGAAATGTAACCGATAAAAAACCGACAGACTGGCAACTTGGCGCCGATGTTCAAGGCTCTGGAGCCTAGACTTGACCAATATCTCATTGCCGATGAGCCTCTTGGCCCGCTTTTCGATCGACTCTAGTGCATCCAGCTGGTACTTGGCAGATCCGTCCCAGAGGTGAGAGCAGTACTCCATGCATGACCGAACTTGCGCCTGATACAAGTTGAGCAGCTGTTCTGGCGTGAAGTATCGTCTCACCTTTGTAAGGATCCCCAACTTTTTGGCAGCCAGTTGAGCTTTTGCCTCAATGAATGGACCAAAATTGAGGGTCGATGTCAACGTAACGCCAAGAAGCTCGAGATGGTCCGTTATCGGCACGGTTACACCGCGGAAAGTAGGAGCCGGGTGGAATTGGCTCCTTTTAGCGGAAAAAAGACACGCCTGGGTTTTAGCAGCATTAAACCTGACCAGATTGGCATCGCCCCATTCGGAGACTGCTTGCATGGACAAGTTCAAGCGCTCCACCATGGCCTCCCGGAGAGACCGGATCTGAGGCCCGGTAGCACGCGCGTTGGACAAGTATCTCTCAGCAACAGTGCTGTCGTCTGCATACCCAAAAGTGCCGGGTTTTAGCAGATCATTTATGTGCAACAAGAACAATGTTGCCGAGAGTACCGACCCCTGAGGGACCCCGGCGTTGATATCCCGTTGGTCAGACGAGCGGCCATCTATAACCACTCGTATAGACCGGTCCCTCAGGAAGTCTGCGATCCAATCGCACAGACCACCGGGCAGACCGAATGACGGAAGCTTACCAATAAGGCTCTCATGCCAGACCCTGTCAAAAGCCTTCGAGATGTCGAGGGAGACGGCAAGCGCTTCCCCGTGCCTCTCGATGGCTTCACTCCATATGTGAAGCCATCGAGTGTGTTGAAAAATATATTATATTAGACTATTTTCTTAATAATTTGATCTAAGCAAATTTTTAGTTTTAAAACACGACAATAACACCAAAACCGCTGGGCGTATTTTAATGAAATTGACACCATCTCAAAAACAATTTAATTATCTACATTTTGATCTGAGGTTTTTTTTTTTAAAGTCATAGAATAATAAGGAAAGTACAAAAACCTACTAAATTTTGGGTCGCGCGGGTGTGAAACGAGTGCGCGTTTTGTTCCCTCAAGGTCTTTGGCGTTAGTCGTCGTCTTAAAGCTAAAGTCGAACTATATTTAAAAGAGATGTTTTCTAATGTAGCATTCGCTAAGATTTTTTTAACAATGCCAGACTGTAGGTTCCTGCGAAAGATCATTCAGTAAGCTCAAATAAAAAAAAAACTTACTTGCGCTCGACGATTGGCCAAGAAAGGTTGACTGACCTAGCGAATTTGTCGATTGAACGCGACATAGGACGGTGCCTGTCGTATGAAAAACTTTAAAACTTTCGCGTTTCATAATTGAAAAACAATATATCACGGGTATATAACGCGATGATTTTGATCACGGTCGTTGCAACACGGCTGAAACGTCGATTGAAATAGGTAAGTAAATAATCGAAATCATCGCGTTAAATTCCCGTGATATATTGTATGAAAAGGTTATCAACAATTTCGCAATGAAGAAAGCGCGAAAAGTAAATTCTTAAAAAAGTTGATGCTTTAATAAATCTTTACTATATGAACTCATTCATTTGTGGTCTCATTCATTTGTGTATTGTGTAGTTGTGAATAATCTTGCAAATATTTTCAACTAAACATTTTTCACGAAAAATTAGATTTTACTGCCAAAATATTTGATAATTGGTCCACCAACACCAAGTTCCTTGTGCTTTATTTTATCACCCTGAATGAAATAAAGTAGGCTTATACAGAGCATTGCTCTAGGGTACCTATAATATCTAAAAAAACAAGGGCGCAGTTATAGAGGCTCGCACAGGGCGCAGAAAAGGCTATTTACGGCACTGCCCCTAGTTTATAAGTCAACTGTTAAGTGAATAGGTTACTTCTAGGCAAGGTTGCTTCACCGTCGACCACATCATCGCTTACCATCAGGTGAGATCGTTGTTAAACGCGTATATCCGTCTAAATTGACTGTCGAAAAAGACTTACACCACGTAGTCTAGACTTACCGGGTAACTGTGAGACGAAATAGCCCCAGAAGTAACAGCTGAGGACAATGCCTTGAATTTCTGAAGGCCAGGTGAACGGTCCATCTGGTTCCTAAAAACAGAAAATCTAATTAAGCCAGATTAAGACGAGACGTGCTAAAGTTTAGCTCGCATGTCTCATGTCTGAGGTAATTTTCATACTTGTGTACAGGCCGCAAAAAACTATTCAGAAAAACCGGCCAAGTGCGAGTCAGATTCGCGCACGAAGGGTTCCGTACCATTATCGCAAAAAAACGGAAAAAAAATACATTTCTTGTATGGAATCCCCACTTAAATATTTATTTTATTCTGTTTTTAGTATTTGTTGTTATAGCGGCAACAGAAATATATCATCTGTGAAAATTTCAACTGTCTAGCTATCACGGTTCATGAGATACAGCCTGGTGACAGACGGACAGACAGATAGACGGACCGCGGAGTCTTAGTAATAGGGTCCCGTTTTTACCCTTTGGGTACGGCACCCTAAAAAGCAGAAACATTAACTCAGCAATGCAAGCTGGTATGCCACCGGATTTAAGTCTTCTTTGCTAAAGACAGCATGAGACATGGCAACTTGAAATTGAGTCTAGATTGGATCTTAGATAACATAAAACCAATCCGAGCGATTTCATTTAAATAAAACATCAGCAGAGAGAAATTTTAAAGCTAGTTAAAAAACTATAGTTTTACGAGGAGCGATGCCCTTTCGTCCTCTGTCTTTCAGGTTCTGCTAAGGGCTTCAACCCCCGAAATTGGACTTCCAAAATAACTTTTAATAAACGAACGTACTCATAAACGTTGAACATTCTAAAAATAGGTTTTATTTCAATGCTCAGAATTAAAAGATATTGTTTTAGCATATTCTTCTCCAGAATCATTTCGGCCGTTTGGCATTACTCCAAAAATTAAATCAACATTGCAGTGACTGGTTATGGCAAATCAAGGTCAAACTTTTACAGTTTGTACCCGCTTTCAGAGATTGCTCTATCGGCTTTCACGTATATACCGTAGGTATATATGAGCATGGACTCAGAACTATGTAGCTTTGAGCTCCAAGCAAGTAGGTCAGAGCGTATCTTTGTGTCTCTGAAGATGGCTCTGCGAACCATTGCGAAAGAAACAGTTTGTCATCGAGTATACTGCATAGAGTAAGCGAGTGAAAGAGGCAGTTATACAATGCTATCTTCTACTTCAACATTGACACAAAAATAGCAACTCCGCAGGTTCTTGCAACAAACTTCAGAGACACAAAGATCCACTGTGACTAGTTGTAGTAATTATATTATCGTCGCTCTCTACCTAGTTCGGTTCCGGAGTGGCATTTTGATAGGTCACGGGGCTTATTCTTCTTGCTGACGGTGATAACTGGGGTGATTTTAGTGAGGCATAAATCCCACACTCCCTGGCTTTTTCCCGTTAGCAAAAAAGGTAGGTAGGATCATATTCATGTAGTTTGGGTTGTGTGTGTTTATAAATAAAATTATTCATTAAAAAAACTTTTTTTTTTGGTATTCTTCTCGTCAAACCCTTATATTTGATAGTTTTAGTACCCATATGATGGCAGTGAACAAAAAATAACTAGTCCGCCATCTTGGGCCGTCCGCCATATTGGATTTAGAATGACGTCACTTAGCTAACCACGCATTGTCATCCAAACTAAACATGTAAGCAAAATTTCATCTGAATCGGTGGAGGATAACTGCTTTGAAATTTAGTTGCAATATTTGACCCGAACACACTTACATACATACTCGTACATTGCAAGTTAAATAAGTTTTCTAATTAAAAAAAACTTTTTTTAAACAAGCGTTTTAGCTAACCGCGCATTGTCATCCAAACAAACGTGTATGCAAAATTTCATCTCAATCAGTTGAGGATAACTGCTTTAAAATTAAGTTGCAAGATTTGACCCGAACACACTTACACACATACAAACATACATACATACATTGCAAGTTAATAAAAAGCTTGTAATAAAAGCTTGTAAATAGGGCAAAAATCACGAGTTTTCCTCATTCAAAATTAAAATAATGACACAATAATAAGTACATAATTATCTTTAAAGAGAAAGCTGTGTGTCCTGGAATTCGTTATTTACGATGTCGTAAGAGATGTTTTAAAATCAAGACATTGAACCCAATGAAATGCATCATATTCCAATATAACAGTTTACGATCGCCCCAATTGACGTTAAAAACAACTCGTGTTTATTTGCAAGTTGATAAAAATCAGGTCAATACGATATGACATTGAGAGGAATTTATATCAAGACAATTATTTTAATGATTTTCCTTCTAGCGGAGAAGACCTATAGTTATGTGATTTGAGAAATTATTGAGAGATTTATGAGAAATTGTGTCGCATTACTCACATTATTCTGACCAACAGCAGATAAGAATGAGGAATAACCAAGATTGACTATTTTATGTATTCTTTGTTTCATATTATCATACGTCATCATCATCAATCACGCTTGTATGCCCCGAAAATTAAGGGCAAAGCAAGAACAACATATCGGCAGTAAGTCCCATGTAATCTTCGATCAATAATACACTACTGATCGGAGCATCAATCACCCAACCCCGACCTAGGAATCGAACCCATGCAGGCACTCATTTTCAACAATAGTGTTTGCAAGCACTTAACCAACGAGTCATATTTTTAATCCCTGACGGAAAATGAAGGGAGTTATAAGTTTGACGTGTGTTTCTCTGTGTTTGTGTATTTGTGTATCTGTCTGTGGCATCATAGCTCCTAAACGGATGAACCGATTTTGATTTCGTTTTGTTTGTTTGAAAAGTGACTTTATCGAGAGTGTTCTTAGCTACGTTTGATGAAAATTGGTTCAACCGTCCTTCTAAAGTAATGGGCGTTTTACTGTTTGAATCAAGGTGTTTTCGCAAAATGTCGTGTCATAATTACGTGTTCAATAGGTTGTCGATCGAAGCGTGTACTGAGTACCGACACATTTTTATTTTATTTATTTATTTATTTAAACTTCATGTACAATAGTGGTACTAGGCGGACTTAATGCCACAAGGCATTCTCTACCAGTCAACCTTTGGGTTAAAAAGGACAACATTGCAACATTTATTTCATGCTACACATGAAATAAAAATGTGTCGGTGGTTTTAATATTTTTAATTTAACTTGTCCGAGTCAATAGTTTGCTCTAGTATTATAATTGTGCATTTGTGCCAATAGGCTTAACGTTGTCGTGTGGTAATAAAAGGGCATATCGCTTTATATCCACTTTCTTTATTAAAAGCCGTCGACCTAAGTATTCCCTGGCTAACTTTATGGACCAGTAAAAGCAATCTCATAAATTTTAGCAATCAGACAGTATATTCCATAAAGCTATTAGGAGCATTGACAAGCCAAGGTAACCAGCGAAGTTATGAAAAAGAGTAGTTGTTTGTTAATTTTTCAAGAATCCTTCCAAAGTTTTTTATTCAGTCTTTATCCTTATTTACTAAACCAAATACCTCTAGACATTAGATACTCAATGAACAGTAAAAACGTAAAACACAAACTGAAAGCATAGTTACTTCAACTTGATTTTACCGTAATTTGTCAATAGTGCGTTGAGTAAATTCCACACCATGGCATGCTAAGACAGACCCCAAAGATATAATTAAAAGCCGTACCCTGACCAAAAAATCAGCATGAGATATGAGCATTCCTAGTGGCCTAGCGACACTGGGTAGCGCATGAATTACAGTAGTTAATACGCCCAGATTTTAGAATAAATTCTTTATAAAATCGAACATTGGTCTTTTGAAAAAAATAAAACTTACAAAATGTTCGTTATTAAATTTTCTATCCATTAGTGTTAGTACAAAAAATAATAAATGAACACATTACGAGGAGATGCATGCTATCAATAATTATTACTCATTTTTATGTTGTTGTTGGAAGGTGACACGAACTATTTTGTGCGCGGGGATAAAATGCATTATAGGTCAACCGACAACACGTGCGGAAGAGATAGATGCTGTGATGAGCAGTAGGAAGCTAGTTCGCGTACGAATACACACTTTTGCAAATTTGAAGCGAAATGGATAATGATTTAGGACGAAACCGAGCGCGCGAAATTTTATAAACAGATCTTTGGCAGTCTATTATGGAGGCCGTTTTGCAATTTTCCATCTTCTTATGGTATTTATTCGCGCCTAAAAATGCGTTAAAATTAGTGTCGAAATGTGGAACTTTCGACGCTCATAACTTTCAAATATTTTCTTTTATTACTTTTTTGCTTTCATACAGGGCTAGACAATGATGGGATAAATTGATATCACTTTTTATTTTGAACGTACATCGTCTAACAGTGGAATAATCCCTAGACTACGTTTGTATGGAAGAATTTTCGACTAGTGTAACCTTAAGCTTAAGGACAACAAGTTGTTTTTATAAATAAACTAGCTGACTCGGCAAACTTTGTTTTGCCATAAAAACACCAAGCATTCATCTACCCTACCTATCTAGGAAAGGTAACAATTTTTTTTCTTTATTTTTTTTTTCGTAAGAACCTTCTCCTAACAATAACAAACGCAACAAAAAAAGAATAAGCAAAAGCCCTATTACTAAGACGCCGCGATCCGTCTGTCTGTCTGTCTGTCCCTGTCTGTCACCAGGCTGTATCTCATGAACCGTGATAGCAGTTGAAATTTTCAGATGATGTATTTCTGTTGCTGCTACAGCAAAAAATACTAAAAACAGGATAAAATAAATATTTAAATGGGGCTCCCATACAACAAACGATTTTTTTTTGCGGATTTTTGCGATAATGATACGGAACCCTTCGTGCGCGAGTCCGACTCGCACCTGGCCGGTTTTTTTTATATAATAATGTGACCCAATATCTGCACAATCATAACTTACCATAGAATTTCCAAGTCCTCCGTCACACACCTCATCACCAGACTCTAATAAGACGCTTGCACTCTTGTTGTTGTATACGTGCCCATCTTCCGCCTCTTGTGCCGCTTTGATCGCACTATGGTTCAGCATCCCCACCATAGCCACAGAGAGATTTACTTTCAGACCATAGACTATAGCCATTCCTATAGAGCCGAGGACAGCTAGGACGTACCGCGCAGGGGCGATACCTGAAAAGAAAACACGGATTGTTTAAATAAATAACATACGATTTCTGGGCTGTTTTGCAAAGGTGGTATAAGTTGTCATGGCTAAAGTATTGCCGTTCCTTTCAAAATGTTATTTATTCAAAAGGGACATTGCAAAAGTGCTAATTCGACCTTTGGGAGTCTAGATATCATAAAAAAACGACTAAATATATATTTTCAAAATAAAATTATTTGCATTGTTGAACTACTAATCTATCCCTGTATGGTGACCGTTTTTCAATTTTCCTTCTTCTTATGGTATTTATTGCCACCCAAAGATGCGTTAAAATTAGTGTTGAAATATGGAACTTTTGACGCTCATAACTTACTTACATAACGACTTTCAGATATTTTACTTTTTTGTTTCCTTAAAGGGCTAGATAATGATGAGGAACTTTTTTTATTTTGAACGTATATCGTCAAACAGTGGAGTAATCCCTAGACTACGTTTGTATGGAAGAATTATCGACTACAAAAATACGCCGCAGATGTAATATAACCGATTTGTTATGATAATGAAATAAAATCTAAACTTTTATTATTAAGTAACTATCTAAGTAAAGTTACGTGGTGAACGATCACTGGCAGTGACTACTTGAAGATTTTATTAATCGTCATTAGATAGGTATCTATAGGTACTCATTTCTACGAAGTTTCACTGGCTAATTAAATTTGACACCACATATAATTAGTACATAATCAATCATTAACACAAGCTGCGCCCTTCCCCCATTTCTTTACTTGGTCAATACAAACAATTAAGAGTTTCCAAGAATCAATTTAAACAAGAATCTATCTTCTAAGTGATTGCGTTGGATGTTGGCGCGCCTTCGTCTAATATTGTTAAAGGTTGTGATCGAAGTCACGTAGGCAGTAGATAGGATGAGTTGTAAAAATATTTGCCCGCAAATTTCGCGAACTGGAACAATCAAACTACATTAGCTGCTGCTCAAATAGGAACAGTAAACATTTCGAGATGATGCAGTGAATTGTCTAAATCCATCCGCATCATCTGCATCTTCGTGTCGATGATTCTTTGTTCCTAATTTGAATTTTATTCGACTAATACCACAGCTACATCGATTGCGTTTGCGCTGGCCTAGCAAAGTTCCATTCGCTAAAACCGATATTTAAGCTAAAGATAACTTTATTTTGTATGTTCGGGGGTCTGGACCAATTTTTTGATCCGTATTTAACTCAACCAATTGTTAAAAATGCTAACCATTGCTTTAAAATTTCGGTGAAATCCGTTTTTAGGGTTCCGTACCCAAAGGGTAAAAACGGGACCCTATTACTAAGACTCCGCGATCCGTCTGTCTGTCTGTCCGTCTGTCACCAGGCTGTATCTAATGAACCGTGATAGCTAGACAGCTGATTTCACAGATTATGTATTTCTTTTGCCGCTATAACAACAAATACTAAAAAACTAATAAAATAAATATTTAAGTGGGGCTCCCATACAACAAACGTGATTTTTTTGCCATAATGGTACGGAACCCTTCGTGCGCGAGTCCGACTCGCACTTGGCCGGTTTATTTTTTAGTTGTTAGCCTCACAAAAGGTCAAATAAGTCGGCGAGTAAATTATTGTTATTACCATTTGAAAGGTACATTATTCCAGCTGCTAGGTATATATTATTAAGACCCAGGCTTTATTTTTATTTTTTAAACGTGGAGAAGTCCTCATTTATACTGCGCTACCACGTAGATATGTGTCTCCAACCCACTAAAACTCCACGGTGTCCTCTCCTGTGCCGCTTATGGCGGGAACCGGCGCACCAGAACACATTGCTCGCCGTGACCAACCCAGGGACCAAACCAGCACATGGGCGCATGGGCGACCCCGTGTATGGCACCCTTGGTCCTCCTGTGACGGGTCAGGTCAGTTTACCACTACCACTTTTCGGCCGCAGAAGATAGGGACCTCTCCTGCGGCCCCACTGCATCCGTCATCAGACGGTGGCAACCCCGTCCAGGCCGCGGAAGGAAAGGAGAGAGGCGCAATTATGATGCAGGCTAGTTTATCATAAATTATTAGCGCATAGTCATTCGATACTAATTAAATTCCTATCTACATTGTGGTAAAACAATAGTGGATAATATATTGCACGTCCTTATTAGCCATGACGCTCATGCTACTAATGGCCATTTGGGCATTCGTCAAGGTAAAAGTATATTTATTTTATAACAATATGCATTCATCCAATGCATGGTTACAAAACCACAAAAATTTCCGGGTTATTCATTGTTCAGAAATAGATACTTCAATATTTGGTATTTATTCGAAACATTTGATACGTGAACATACGCATTTTTATCAGCGTTCGGGCCGGTTCCCGTCTATGAGACTTTAGTCACGTTTGCATTCGATTTTAAAATATGAATAATGAACACAGATGATGAACCGTTCGAAATTTGAAATACAACATTCCAATACGGTAGTATATGAAGATCGTTACGATGATTGGTACCCAAAGCAAGAAATTTATGGTTATCATAATTCGAGTTTAGCTTGTATATGGCTCTGTCTCACACTTCATTAGGCTTCCCATTGACATTGTAATAGGTTCATTGAACTTCATCCATCGTAGTCGCCTCTCCCAAATTAGGTGAAATAGTTACATAAATAGGTAAGTACAACCAGGATCCTGAAAGTCAATTCTGTAGTGAACATGTAGTGTGTTGTTTGTCCATCCAATCAAAGTGCAAGGTTGCTCAGCATCGTAATGCTGGGTTTGTTAAATTCACAAAAAGTTAAGCCTTAGATTAGGGAATTTGTGGTCATAACCTGGTTTATGACAAGTAATGTTTGAGGAGATCGCTATTTTACAGATTTTTTTATAGCGATTGTACATCAATATCGTTTCCCATGAAATATTACATCGCACAAAATTTGCACTCTGTCTAGTTTTATCCCAACCATTTTGGGATTGATCGGCATAAAAATACCAATCTATAAAATTGAAGACGAGCAAAATCTATAAAATGTTATTATTATAACAGTATTTCATCATGCAAATAATTAATGAGTCAACAACTAAATTTAACTTCGTTGGCTCCATAAGGTCGGTAAACTCTGACTCATTAACACAATATCAGAGGTCGTCTTAGACTTCTAACAGTTCTAGCTAAAGTGCGAGATAGAATCATGGACGCTGCTAGTTCATGGTCATCAAAACAGCCATAAAGTAACCACGTAAAGGTCTATCGACACATCAGGGCCGTGCCCGGGACGTGGACGGACCGTGCCCCGTCAGAGGCTCAAAAAAATATTGGTTTGTACATTTTATATGAACTCGTTCACACACGTCCGTGCACGGGCCAGTGACGGAGCTTCAATGCCTGGGCCCGGCCCAGTCACGTCCCGGGCACGGCCCAGTCACCTCCCGGGCACGGCCCTGATATGTGTGGATAGACCTTAAGCCCGCTAGGTAATTGGCGCTAGGTGAACGGATTTGAATGAAAGCGCTTTGGTTATACAGTGGCTGACAACATGGCATTGTCAGCGATGGTGATTGTCGATTTATAAGGTTTGATCAAGTGAATTTCGATGGCGTTTGGCAATGTCATGCATTTTTGACATTTTACCAACCGCTACCGCGGCGCAATCGAGCGCTCAGAGGCTTGTCAGCGACAAGTGGCATTCTGTCATCGAATGCGCGGCTAAATTGTATGAGATTAACAAGCGATATCGAACAATCACGACATAGGGTATATATAAAACCTTCAAGAAACGTGCGGAGCCGCTTGCAAAAGCTCTGAATATGCATATATTCAATGTTTAGGTAGGATTGATTTAACCTTCCAAAACATTGAAGCATATCACATGATTTTGCACTTCTATTCGTAGGGGCGTAGTTCATGTAAGGACGGGCGACCTTACATCTTATAGAGCTGGCACGTTTTGGAAGAGTAATCATATTTGGAACGCTAGGAATATTTGAAGATATTTTTGTTTCGTTTTACATGTCACTTCTATAAAAGCCATCATTGCGTGAATACTTTATGAAAATATAAATAGTTAATAGTACAGATAATACTAGATTGTTTACCTAGGGAGCAAACAACTATTTTAAAAGCGAGAGTGTTTTTTTGAATCCAGAGTGGAGCGAAGGATTCTAGAGTAGAATCAAGAGCGTAGCGAGGGTAGAGGTTCTAAGGTAGAATCCTGAGTGCAGCCAAGTTGCTTAAAATAGTGTTGGTCCCGAGGTGGACACTCTACTTTTTATCACCCTCTATGAGAAAATAAGTAAGTGCAATTTATGAACTTCAAGAACGTTACGTTTATTTATTAACATACAATTTGGAACCTAAGACATAGAAACCATTAGAGGCTATTGTTTATATGTAGAAATGTGGGATTTGCGGGGCAAGTAAAATTCTGAACAGTTTACTTTTGGTTTTTTATTCAACACGACACAATGAAAATCTTCAAATAAATTTAAAACGTCCTCAAGTCTTAGCTCTCAAACTCCAAATCCAGTCTACTCACATTTTACCTTCTGCCTCTTTCTCGCACTGACATTCCTTCTCTCTCACCACGTTGCATTCCATTCCACATAGATAAACACTAATAAACACCCATCCTACATAATATATATTTGAATTGAACAATTATGGAAGTGCATCGTAACAATTTTATGAGGACCATCCGTTACAGTTGTAGATTTATTTTATGTAATCGATTTTAGCGGTGTAATCCTATTTCGGACCGCAAGGTTTGTGATTCATCTCTTTGCTGATTGGAACATTTACTAACAATATCCACATTCCAAATTCAAATCACTTTTAGTCCCGAAGGGCCTATTGAGCTATTTTGGTCTATGTTTACGAGGTATAAACTAGCTCTTTTTGAATAGATGTGATAAAAACCGGCCAAGTGCGAGTCGAACTCTCGCACGAAGGGTTCCGTACCATTATCGCAAAAACGGCAAAAAATCACGTGGGAGCCCCACCAAAATATTTATTTTATTCTGTTTTTAGTATTTGTTGTTATAGCGGCAATATAAATTCATCACCTGTGAAAATTTCAACTGTCTAGCTATCACGGTTTATGAGATACAGCCTGGTGACAGACAGACATACAGACAGACAGACGGACCGCGGAGTCTCAGTAATAGGGTCCCGTTTTTATCCTTTGGGTACGGAATCCTAAAAAGCAATTTTCCTCTATAATTAACCACCCGCAGCAACGTCCCTCTCATAGTACCTACCTACCTAATTAAATATTTTGCACATCACAAATAGCCTGAACATGACATATCGCTAATATTAATGTAGTTTTAATGCCGTAGGTAGATACCGTCACGTCATTAGGATAACATCCGGCAATTCACGTCATTGCAAAACAATTATACACGCTTTCCTCAAGCACATCAGGAAAGTTATTGGCATATTGAGAAATGGCGTAATTTTTTCACTTAATTATATTTCGTTTAATAATTTGATTGGTGGGCCCAATATTAAGATGAAAATAGATAGCTATCTACAAAGTAGTAACACTCACAGCGGATCTTTATGTCTCTGAAGTTAGGCTCTGCGAACCATTGCGCAAGAAACAGTTGTCATCGAGTATACAATATTAGTAGTATATATACTGCATACAATAAGCGAGATAGGACCATGCGACAAACGTAAGCGAGTGAAAGAGGCAGTCATACAATGTTATGTTCTACTTTAACATCGACACAAAAATAGCATCTGCACAGGGTGGCACAGGGTCTTGCAGCCATCTTCAGAGGCACAAATATCCGCTGTGACTACTGTACTGCTTGCCTACCGAGACTCTATGCTACTTTAAAATTTACATACATACATAAACTCACGCCTTTGTCCCATGGGGGTAGGCAGAAACTCCAGAACGCCACTGCTACGATCCTTACATACTTACTTATTTTGCTTCACTCACGTTCATACATCTAGTCATACACGCAAATGTGTTAAAATATTAACGCAGAACAATCGTGGTCCAGAGGTAACAGCCGAGCCGTTCAAGTTGCAGGTCGTTGTTTTAGACCGAACCAGGCGCTTTACTTTGTGTAAATTATTTCATCACCACTGCTCTCAAAATGGTGAAGGAAAACATCGTGAGGGAACCAGCACGTCCTAACATAAAAAAATCGAAGACATGCGATATCAACCAACCGGCAAATGGGCTCGCGTGGTGGATTACAGCTAGGGTTGCCAGATTGGAAGACCAATCTGGGGAAAATTTTAAAATGTCAGGATTTTGTGGTTATTGTCGGGACGAATAAATATCTATTAAAATAAAAGTTATTTTTTTAAATTAATAGGTTAAAAAACTTACTATTGATGACATATAACTAATTTATGTAAGTACACTGAATTTTTAGGTTGCCATATGTATTTGGCATTGGAATTTACAGAGTACCAATTTAGATCCTTTAATAGTATTCAGAAACATATAAAATTCAAACAATTTTCTTCAAAGTTCAGTCTTAATTAGGTACTAACTCAGCTTTTCAACTTAGGTCAGCTCAGCTTCAATTTCTGTCTTTGGTATACAAATTATTTAGCAAAGTAAACATCATTTCACAGTTAGCATTGCTGACAGCCCAGGAATTGATAACATTATATGATTTGAAAGAAATAACTTTCCGAGAACTTGTTTGTCTGGAGATATGAGTTTCGTCGGGAGTAAAATGTCGGGCGAATCCAGACGAAACCCGACCATCTGGCAACCTTAATTACAGCCCACTCCCAGCATTGGGAACGTTATATGCTAATTATGATAAACAGATACGAACAATAACAATTAACAATCAACAACAACAATCAATCAGTAACAATTCAATTTATTGACATTTAAATAAAATCATGTGTGCGTGTGCATTCAATCTATTTTCAAATTTTGGAAAATCCAGTAATCTTCACGTCCCGCATGTGTCACTGTTTGTTAAGAGCCATTATTTAGTACAAACATGTTACCTGTCAGTAGGTGTGTGTGATTGATAGAAAGTAGGTGAATAGAGTAGGTACTACACTAAAGCGTTATCGCGGTAGCTGTGTCTGTGTGCTGCTGTGTGTGTAGCAGTAGTCTATTTCATATTCTATTCGATTCGACGATACTTGGGACCCGTAAGTGGTCACGTTTAGGTATTGCAGCGTCAGAAGCACTGTTGGCAAAGGTCATCTAGGGTGCAAGTGGCAGTTAGAACACTCCAGCAAGTAAGACATAGTCTGTACAGGGTCACCACACTCGCACCGGGTGTTCAACTGTTACTGCTGATACACGTGTGTGCAAGAAGACATGATGTGCTGATGATGGGCAGGAAGATGATGACTAACTAATGAAAAACCTAATAAAAATTCAGTACCACTAGTAGTGGCAGTGGGCAGGGCACACAGGGAACGGATGGCCGATGGGGCAGAAAGGTTCTGGAGTGGCGACCGCGAACCGGAAGATATTGCATTGGAAGGCCTCCCACCAGGTGGACCGATCACCTGGTGAAGGTTGCGGGGATCCGCTGGTTGCGAGACGCACGGGACCGGTCAATGTGGTGACGCTTGGGGGAGGCCTATGTCCAGCAGTGGACGTCTTTCGGCTGATATGATGATGATGACCTGTATCTGTATTGAGTCGCAGTAAGTACTTGAAATTAAATGTGGACCCCATGGTCAACGGCCGCCGCCGCCCCATGGTCAACGGCTGCCGGAATTTTAGAATTTACTTGAATTGATAAGAATATCCATAACATCAAATCTGCGAAGTTTCGCTCGTCAATTAACCCATTTAATTTGACCTTGTGTAGTTTAAAAAAATATAAAGTGTAGAAATATCATTCTAACCAGCTATCATACTGTATTATAATATTATTATGATCTGTGGTTTGCACTATAAATTTCACGTTACAGATCACGCGCCATTCGTATTTTAATCTGAGATTTCAATCGTCCATCAATAAAAAAACAATATCGCGCGTACAGTTTACGTTGCCTTTAAAATGACAATGTTTATTTAATATTATTATTACTTTTACGTAGAATGATGGCAACAATATTTGTTTTTACGTAAAAACGGTATCTAGAATTATGGCAATATTGTCTCCTCCCGCGTCAGTACCTAAAGCCAAACGCTAATAATTTATTTGGACGTGGGTATAGTTTGGACATTTATGGGCCGATATGAAAGAGATAATAATTAGCGATATTTGTGTACTTCATAACAATCTTATTTATATCAGTCATGGACATAAATCATTTAGTACTTACCGGTTTCTGTTTACCCGACTGCCGAAAGAGGGTACCTAATGTGTTTATCAGTCTATGTATGTATGGATGTTTGTTCCTATGTAGCGTTCTAGAGACCAAACCAATGAGGAAGGAAAATCTATGGAGACGGCCTATTCTACTATATGAAGAATAGTTATACACATATCTATCAAATCGACACACGCATGTCAAAAAGCGTTTTGTCTCTTTTTAACTAACCAAGAACTACATATGAAAAGAGAGACATCTAAATGTTTGTCAAGGACTAAACTTGGTAACACTTTTGTGTGACGTCAAAATCATGTCTATGCGTGGCCGGTCGCCATGTTGATTACCGAGTAAAATTGGTAGTTGTGTGCTGTTTATGTACGTTTATCTGTGTAGTTGTGCTGTCAAACAGTTGCAAATGGCCTACCTCATTGGCCAATGGGCAGCCATCTTAAGTTCCCGATTTATGTAGGTATCACAGAGACGTGGTAATACCTAGACGGAACGTGTTTAAGACGCAATTTCAATATCGGTATTCACTTTCGCACTCACAGATAACATCATAAGCAAAAAGAGATAGATATACTTTTGTCTATGCCATCTTTTGTGCCAGTGTGGCCGAGTATGCTATACAGGGTGGCCCAAAAGTCGTGGATCAAACGCTGCTAGGGGTTAGATGGGGTCATCAGCTGCAAAAAGTTGTTGTACGGGAGGTCCTTAAGGTCAACCCCTGCAGAGTTATAATTTATTTTGTGTTTTTATGAGAAAATTGACTTTTTTTAACTCATTCTTATTAAAATTCGGAAAAATCTACATCCTGTATCTTTTTTATAATTTTCAATAGATTGGTACTGATGAGTACTTGCGTTAGACATGCTATTTATGGTTGTTTATTGGGTGTGTTGAAGATAATATTAAGTTTTACGATTTTTTTTTTTCTCAAATCATAACTTTTTATTTACTTCGGACCCCACTGTGAAAAAAAAATACTCTACCGAAAAGTGACCCTGTATTACAAGTTTTGGCGCATTTAATAGGGATTCTGAAAAGGTATTACACATGGCTATGCGTGGCTTTGATATTAAAAATCTAATGGATTTAAATCGGGCGACCGGGGTGGCCACGCAATATGTCCGCCTCGACCAATCCACCGGTTGGGGAAGCGCTCGTTCAAATGATCTCTAACTGCTCGAGCGTAGTGAGGCGGGGCGCCGTCATGTTGCAGCCACATTTCTGCTATTCTTTTTTTTTGAAAGATATCAAAGCCACGCATAGCCATGTGTAATACCTTTTCAGAATCCCTATTAAATGCGCCAAAACTTGTAATACAGGGTCACTTTTCGGTAGAGTATTTTTTTTTCACAGTGGGGTCCGAAGTAAATAAAAAGTTATGATTTGAGAAAAAAAAAAATCGTAAAACTTAATATTATCTTCAACACACCCAATAAACAACCATAAATAGCATGTTTAACGCAAGTACTCATCAGTACCAATCTAGTGAAAATTATAAAAAAGATACAGGATGTAGATTTTTCCGAATTTTAGTAAGAATTAGTTAAAAAAGTCAATTTTCTCATAAAAACACAAAATAAATTATAACTCTGCAGGGGTTGACCTTAAGGACCTCCCGCACAACAACTTTTTGCAGCTGATGACCCCATCTAACCCCTAGCAGCGTTTGATCCACGACTTTTGGGCCACCCTGTAGATACTTATCTATAGACATATATCAGTACTAGATCTGTGCCACTGTCATATCGATATTATTGAGTTTAGTTTTGGAGCGATATACAAATTTGGTCAAATGTCTGTAAGAATCGTCCCTGACTGCGGCTAATTTTAGTGAATGTGTACTCGTACAAAGAGTGAACTTATCAGTCATTGTAAGAGTACAATTCCATTCTTTCGTAATTTTTCTGCGCATTATAAGAGTTGTATAATAATGTTTATTCATACCTTGCGCAAAAACGATGTACATCATGAGATCAAAGTGACAGTTTTTGGTACACTCGTACGACTGTACAGACATGTACTGATCGATAAACTGATGAAGACTGAAAAGAAAGTTTACAGACGAGTATGTATATAAAAGTAAAAAAAATAATAATAACAATATTGTTTAAATATAATAATTTCATTTAAAACAGTAATATGTAAAAATTAACATGATTCATCAACCTGTGTCCATAAATGGGTCAAGGGATAGCGATGGCATGATTCATTGCAGTGAACACAAGCGAGAATATAGTGAAGGTGTCCAGTTAGCTCGTTTTATATTCTTGATCCACTTATTTCTTAAATAAGTACTCTTAGGAAACCTGTGCACAATCGATATTAGATTAATAATCACAAATAGCAAATAAACTTTATGAAATAAATTAAAGTAAGTAAAATAAAAATACAGTATCGATAAATCTTTCTCGTGACTTTTGTCACATCTCTAACATCAGAACGTAAGTACGTAAACTGTCATAGCTCTATCAGCGAACGTATAAAAGTTAATTATTTCACTAAATAGAATGGTTTAAATGATACTATACGTCCTCGACGTATTTAGAACTTAGATACCATTATTCCGGACAGCCTATGAAATGTATTCCCTGCACAATAATTTCAGTATGCTAGTCGATAACTCACCTGTTGAAAGATATCCTTTGATTATGTTCTGTTAATACACTCATTCTACTCTTGCAACCGATAGCCACACACGACATGGTTCATGCAGATAATTAAACAACAAAATTCTTCCTGATATAAACGATACAAAGGCTTGAAAACAGCGAAAAACTTGAATTAGAGCTGCTAACCGATGGGCTATTGTATAGTGACTAAAAAGTGGTCTCTTTGACGTTTAGGATGGTAGCGTTTGTCTATGTTTGTCTCTTTCTTTTTCATAGAGTTTCTCTATAAGCAAGAACAAAAGAATTGACAGTTTCTTTTTCGTCGTAAATACGTTCCGTCTAGGTATTACCACGTCTCTGAGGTATCACGCTAATTTCGTAGGTATGGCAAGTCCATAGGTTTATAAGTCAGTGGACCAAACGCGTTGGCCGATTTTGATGATTGTTACGTCAATCGCTGCGAGTGTCACTGGCTACATTAAAATTGGAGAATATAAAAATGGCGACTTTTGGGCACCATATTGTGGGAGCCCAATTTTTTTTTATCTTCCCTCGTGTGGGGTATCAAAATAAAGGGTTTTAAAAGGTGATTTCAAAAATGTATACCTCATATATGTTGAAATACACCTAATTCTAAAAACATACATCTGGTTTTGGCCAGCCAGCTCGCGAATATGTATCCTCCGACTGCACAGCATGATTTTCTTCTTGTTTACGTCTTTTTAGTTCGCCTTTTAAGCAGTCGGGGTTTTTGATTTTTAAATTTACTTTTTTTATTTAATGCCAAGTTTTTATAGGTTTTCAGGCTTAAGTAGAGTTTGACAAAATCTCAACTTCAAATCTTAATTCAGAAATTGGACGTTATAATATAAGTTTCCATATACTTTCTTACTTTTAACAAAAATTATAAAGAGTATATCTAAATATACTATCACTATGTTAGAACATAGAGAGTATAATACGATTTAAAATGTAGTAAACATTATATGAAACGCTGTAGTTTATTTATTAGCTGAGCTGACCTGTCACACTACATAAGGAAAATTATGGAAATACATACCTACCTAGTCAGGTTAAAGTTATGGTTAATCTGGATTTGGAGCAGAATTCCTTAATGAATCATTCATTACTAACAAACAAGGCTATGGAAGGATTTGCGTAAATAGTAGGTACGAATAGGTTTAATTTTTAACATGGACAATTGGACATAGCCCATGTTTGATTAGATTTTTTTACAAAAATCTCAGGTTTTTCCCGTTTTTACCCTTTGGGTACGGAACCCTAAAAAATAAAGACCTCTTATTTAACAAAATACTTTTTTTTTGTAGGAAATCTACGTAGACTTCATGCAATTAATATCATGAAAAAATCTTTCGAGAATATTCTAAACGGAAGCAAAATTATTGTAATGCTGAATGTATACAATGCTGTTGTCAAATACAGCTATTTAAAAAAAAAAACATTTTAATAGGGAGGAAAAACGTAGCAAAAATAAAACAAACCGACTTACAAAAAAAACACAGCATAGCGAAAAATAACTTTATTTTCCGATGTCGGTGTCGAAACACGGAAAACAATAGGTACCAAAGACACCGACTTCGACAACGGGACCATATTACTAAGACTCCACGATCCGTCTGTCTGTCCGTCTATCACCAGGCTGTATCTCGAATCGTGATAGCTAGACAGTTGCAATTTTCACAGATGGTGTATTTCTGTTGCCGCTATTATAACAACAAATACTAAAAACAGAAATATATACATATTTAAGTGGGGCTCCAATACAACAAACGTGATTTTATTGCCGTTTTTGCGATAATGGTACGGAACGCTTTGTGCGCGAGTCCGACTAGCACTTTGCCAGTTTTTATTGCACACAAACGTACAGAGCATTTTCTACCAGTCGACCTTAGGGTGATGCAAATACAAATAATGGTAGGCGCAAGATTTTGAGTTAAGCAAATCACGTTTATTTAAAAGGTATACCTATACTAGAAAATACGCAAATAATAAACTAAATAACACAAATATACCTAAACAATCAGTAGTAAAGTAGCAGTTGTAGTAGTAGTTTCCTTAAGTTTATCGTATAACATTACTGCCCAGAATTTTATCCTTATTAGCGACACTGTCGAATAATAGGGTTATTGGACGAATCGCCCGAATATAACTCGCCCGAATCGGGCGAATTGTCCACTATTAAAAATATTCAGTTTTATGTGTAGATTCGCCCGAAGTTTATTTATCGGCGGGCGAATTGACCAGTCCAAAATTATTTAGTAGGCGATTCGCCCGAATTTTATTTTAGAGAACAAAAATAAAAAGTACAGTCGTGCTCACCCGTCTCGGAAATAATATGAAGAATTAATTAATCGAAGTTTATAGATATTTTACTAGAAACTAGGAAAGCAATGCATTAATTAAGTAAATAATTTAAAACGTGGAGATATGCCAGTTAGATAAGATAGACAGGCGACAAAACAATAAGAGGGAGACAGCAATATTCGCTACAAAAAAAATAAAGAAGAAGTTATATACGCTATCAGGTCATTCCGGTACCGGTAAAGACTAACTTAAGTACCAGGAGATTATAATCATGAAGAAACTAAGCTGGAATCATGAGCGCTTAAAAGAGTACCGGGTGATTTTCAATTCTGAAGTCCTAGTACTCCGTTAGTCTCTACCGCTTATGATTCTAGCCATATAAATATAAAATTCTAGCCCTGCAAATACTCCTTCATGATTCTGGCCTCCTGGTAGTTTGGGTATAAATGCTTATAATGTCAACATCTACATAAAAAAGCAAAAGATGAATTTATATTTTTATCATGTCATAAACTCTTTACTGAATTTAATCGAATCTTTGATATTGACGTTCTAAAAAATAAAAGTCCCAAGACTAGTAAGCACCTACTGATCCGTAGGTGCCATTTAATTTTGTGGAGTTTAATTGAAAAAGAAGAATATCGGTATGTGGTATACCTCAGGTGCCATTCAATCAGTTTCCATTTAAGTGGGTGCCCAATGTAGAATACGTGCTCAAATCATATAGTAGTTATTTTAATAAAGACAATTTTGATTAATTTGTGTCTCATTTCATTTCAATAAAAATATATAAAGCTTAATACTTCTGTACTTGAGTGTACTAACGGTATTGCGTAAAACACAATTCGGGCGAATTAGCCTACTAAATAATTTTGGAGTGGTCAATTCGCCCGCCGATAAATAAACTTCGGGCGAATCGACACAGAAAAAATAATATTTGTAATAGTGGACGATTCGCCCGATTAGGGCGAGTCGTCCAATAACCCGAATAATATAATAATACCTACAGCATGTTTGTTTTTTAAAATTCAACGGTTCGATTCCTGGGTAGGACTATTGATTTTCAAAAATCCAATGATGCAGTTTTAGTTTGCATCAAAATTCCTGCCAGTATGCCAGCCATAGTTTCGGATTTGGCCATCCACGCCCACTTGAAAACTCATCGTGTATAGGTCGTCCGCGCAGGGGCAAGATAGATAGACAGGCGACACTTTTGTCATCGCGACTTCTCGAGAATCCAATGATGCAGTTTTAGTTTGCATCAAAATTCCTGCCAGTATGCCTGCCATAGATTCGGATTTGGCCATCCACGCCCACTTGAAAACTCATCGTGTATTATAGGTCGTCCGCGCGGGGGCGAGATAGATAGACAGGCGACACTTTTGACATCGCGACTTCGCGAGAATCCAATGATGCAGATTTAGTTTGCATCAAAATTCCTGCCAGTTTGCCTGCCATAGTTTCGGATTTGGCCATCCATGCCCACTTGAAAACTCATCGTGTATAGGTCGTCCGCGCGGTAGCGAGATAGATAGACACGCGACACTTTTGTCATCGCGACATCTGGTTTTGGTCAGCCAGCTCGCGAATATATGTATCCTCCGACTGCACAGCAAGATTTTCTTCTTGTTTACATCTTTTTAGTTCGCTTTTTAAGCATTCGGGTTTTTTGATTATGTTAACTATTTTTTAGCTCACGAGTATTAGAGTTTTAGTTTTTTCACTAGAGTCAAGAGCAAACCCATCACAAATAAAAAAAAAAAAAAAGAGTATGTAAGAAACTATATGAATATGCAGGAATGTGCTTACTACTGTCGGTTGTAGAGACCACATTATTAATAACAGTAGCCATTGATAAGTACCTAACAATTAAAGACAATTATAAATAATTAGTCCTCACGATTACACGACAAGCCTTGCTTTTCCTGCGTTTTCAGTTTAGTCGTCAACAGGAAAACTAGTTACAAGGTAGCTATGGCACACAACTTCACGCAAGATTCTAGATAGATACCTAACGAGTCACCTTCAAAAATAATATTTACGACATTTAACGTGTATAAAATCGACAGATTTTTTTGATCAAATACGATGATTATTTGTGAGAAAGGGTAAAACAATTGAAACAAAATTATTTGTGATTTGTAAAGTTTGTATTGCATTTAGGTGCAAGATATTTTTGAAATAAATTACGTATTCATGGAAAAACACTAAAATTTGCAACGTGTTTTCCAAAAAATGACGCGGGACTGACATTTGATCATTTTGTTACAAGAGTACTATTGATTTTGAACAGATTAGAGTCACGTGGGTTGACCACTTTTTTCAACATCCATATAAAATATAGCAGAAAAAAAGCTTTGGATATTGAATTAACGTAAGACCATTTCAGAAATCCAAACACAAAATATAAATGGTTCCTTATGATCGATCTAATTATTCTAATTCTATGGATCGATTGGACGTTTGTTTCGGCAATTCGGCGTTTCTTCTTATAAATTGTATACGGCTAGGAAACACCGAAGCCATTTTTTGCCAGCTGTAAAAAGTGTTGTTTAAACCGATTTACAATAATAAATATCATTTATCATTTGACTAGGGACCCAGCCCGGCTTCGCCCGAGACCAATTATACACAAAGACCTTCCTAGTTTCTCACTCTTTCTATTGAAGAAAACCGCATGAAAATCCGTTCAGTTGTTTTTGAGTTTATCGCGTACAAACGCGGCGGGGGACTTTATTACCCAACTACAGCGAAGCAAAAGGTAGGGTTATGTTTTTTTATTAATATTTATTTTTATTTTTTAATAGTTTAATATTTATGCGTTCGCTGTCATAGCTACGCTGCGCTATCGCTTCTGTTAGCAAAGCAATTTAGTATTTGCTTCTGCCTCATTTACTTGGGTCAATAAGATAACAGACGAAATGATCTTATAAGGGTTCCCTTTACGGGTACACTAGTCGACGGCACGAACTATTTTGTGCACAGGGTTAAAATGCATTTTATATCAACCGACAACACGTGCGGAAGAGATAGATGCTGTGATGAGCAGTAGGAAGCTAGTTCGCGTACGAATACACACTTTTGCAAATTTGTAGTGAAATGGATAATGATTTAGGACGAAACCAAGCGCGCGAAATTTTATAAACAGACCTTTGGCAGTCTAGATATCATGAAACGCCTAAATCTATCTGTTCAAAATAAAATTATATGGAATGTTGAACTACTAATTTATCCCTGTATGAAGGCCGTTTTGCAATTTTCCGTCTTCTTATGGTATTTTTTTACTTTTTCGCTTCCATACAGGGCTAGATAATGATGAGACAAATTGATATCTCTTTTTATTTTGAACGTACATCGTCAAACAGTGGAATAATCCCTAGACTACGTTTGTATGGAAAAAATTTCGACTAGTGTAACCTTAAGACACGGAACCCTAAAAAAATTATAGAGCTGGCTATTCAGATTTTCAGAGGCCCATGTTTCGGAAATCCTATCACCTGAAAGTTCTTGAAAAGTCTATTAAATGGGTTTATTGTAAAATGCATCAACATAGGGATGTTTGGTAGCAACCGGGGTTAAAGACCCCACCAAAACCACTGAGAGAGATTGCGGCGTCATCCTGTGACCTTCCCGGTTTCAAGGACGGGAGCGGGTGGGACGCTTCCAAAATAAACAAATACAATGATGAGTGATATAAGAGATATTGTTGGTTTATCAATCTTATTCCTATTAGTTTTAAGTCCGTAATTATTAAATCAATTCAATAGGTAGATTGTAACAGAAATATTCAATGTATTTGCCATTGGATTGGTTGAAAATAGGTTCCTAGGTACCTACTTAATTATTTATGAGTATTATGATTTACTTAATTCAATTCACAGCTAGTGAAATACCTTTAAAAATATTTTTTTAAACTGTGGTTTCTTTTTTTTTATTTGAATTGTTTGTTTTATTATTTTAGCGTGGTTTTATTATATTACCAACGCGCTTAAAAATAATAAATAACATGGAAAAAAAATTACTTACGCCACAAAACACTTTCTTTTACTGGAACCTCCATAATTCAATCTTATTTTTATCAACAAATTTATTTTTCACTATTACAAACACGCGGGAACAGGAAACTCCGGCAAAATAAATAGTCCACTAAAAACAACGCGCGTTTATGTTACTGTCCAACTAATCACTGCGTGTTCTCTACGCAACGCGTTCGTATCATGGCGAAATGATCAGTCAGTAATGCTGGTACAACGTTTACTTTATATATGAACGAAGAGGAACGTGATAAGCGCCATGTACCAAACGTTTTGGGGCGCGTCGCGCGTCACTCGTCCTATTTGAGCTTTCGCGCCACGAAAAGCTTCAAGGTGACCTTCAAAGTGTAATCGATGAAAGGAAATTTCTAAGAGCCTCAGAGGTTCGGCGCAACAGTTTTTTGTTTGTTAGGTAAAAGAAATAACTCCTTTAAAGTAGTCATATGAGATTTGATTGAAATAAAAGTTAGTTTGAAACATCGCTTCTTTTTTTTTAGGGTTCCGTACACAAATGGCAAAATACAGAACCCGTATGGATTCGTCATGTCTGTCTGTCTGTCCGTCCGTATGTTACAGTCATTTTTTTCCGAAACTATAAGAACTATGCTGTTGAAACTTGGTAAGTAGATGTATTGTGTCTGTGAACCGCATTAAGGTTACACTAGTCGAAAATTCTTCCATACAAACGTAGTCTAGGGATTATTCCACTGGTTGACGATGTACGTTCAAAATAAAAAGTGATATCAATTTGTCTCATCATTATCTAGGCCTGTATGGAAGCAAAAAAGTAAAAAAAGAAAATATTTGAAAGTTATGAGCGTCGAAAGTTCCACATTTCGACACTAATTTTAAAGCATTTTTGGGCGCGAATAAATACCATAAGAAGACGGAAAATTGCAAAACGGCCTCCATACAGGCATAGATTAGTAGTTCAACAATGCAAATAATTTTATTTTGAACAGATACGTTAAGTCGTTTTTTCATGATATCCAAACTCCCAAAGGTCTGTTCATAAAATTTCGCGCGCTCGGTTTCGTCCTAAATCATTATCCACTTCGCTACAAATTTGCAAATGTGTGTATTCGTACGCGAACTAACTTCCTACTGCACATCACAGCATCTATCTCTTCCGCACGTGTTGTCGGTTGATATAAAATGCATTTTAACCCCGCGCACAAAATAGTTCGTGCCGTTGACTAGTGTACCCTTAAGATTTTCACACAAAAATAGAAAAAAAAACAATAAATTCTCCAATACTTAGAACTGAATCTCATTTTTTTTTCCATTAAACCCATACACACGTATCTATGGATAGGTCTTCAAAAATGATATTGTGGTTTCATATATTTTTTTTTTCTAAACTGAATAGTTTGCGCGAGAGACACTTCCAAAGTGGTAAAATGTGTCCCCCTGTAACCTTCTAAAATAAGAGAATGATAAAACTAAAAAAGTATATGATGTACATAACCATGTAAACTTCCCCCGAAAATTGGTTTGAACGAGATCTAGTAAGTAGTTTTTTTCCGCGATCCGTCTGTCTGTCTGTCTGTCCGTCTGTTAGCAGGCTGTATCTCATGAACCGTGATAGCTAGATAGTTGAAATTTTCACAGATGATGTATTTCTGTTGCCGCTACAATAACAAATACTAAAAACAGAATAAAATTAATATTTAAGGGGGGCTCCCATAGGTACAACAAACGTGATTTTTTTGCCGTTTTTTGCTCGATATTAATAACGGCTACAGGTAGACGCTTGAAATATTCACAGAATATTTAGTTGTATATTCACTTCAAAAAATAGAGGAGCTCGTGGCTAAATAATAACAGCCGCACGGGTCGATCATCAAGGTTAAGCAACGCTTGACGAGGTCGGTCAGTGGATGGGTGACCATTTCAACATACCGAGTTTCCTCCGTGCCTCGGAAAGCACGTTAAGCCGTTGGTCCCGGCCGTCATTTTAAGATCTTTGACAGTCGTTATACGTAGTCAGAAGCTTGAGATCTGCCACCAGTCTTGCCAAGGGGTAACTACCGTGTTACCCAGTTACTGGGTTGTGGAGGTCAGATAGGCAGTCGCTCCATGTAAAACACTGGTACTTAGCTGAATCCGGTAAGACTGGAAGCCGACCCCAATATAGTTAAAAACAGAATAAAATTAATATTTAAAAGGGGCTCCCATAGAACAAACGTGATTTTTTTGCTGATTTTTGCGATAACGGTACGGAACCCTTCGTGCGCGAGTCCGACTCGCACTTGGCTGTTTTTTTTTAATACGTCATAAATCGTAAACCGCAATTTACCAAGTACGGAACCCTTCGTGCGCGAGTCCGACTCGCACTTGGCCGATTTTTTTAAACTTGGCTCTAACGAAACCAAGTGGCAAAAATAATATATCAATAGCCCAATAACCCACCAAGTCATACTTTACATTTACAGAAACATTGCATCAACAAGCAAGCAATAACGCAATATCTGTAATTTTGTTGTAATTCATAAATAAGTATTAGGTATGGTATAGTAAAAGGAATGATTCACCTTTTTAAACCTACTTCAGTTCGACTGTAAAAGTTTTTGTATGTTTGTTTACGCGATTAATCCGCCAATTATGAACCGATTTTGATGATTATTTTTTAGTTGAAAGCTGGGGCTTCTCATGTGGTCCCAAATCAAGATCTGACTCGTCAACATCTCATTAATAGTGCTTATTTTCATGGTTCTGGAGTGGCGACCGGGAACCGGAAGACGTTGCGTTGGAAGGCCTCCCGCCAGGTGGACCGATGACCTGGTGAAGGTTGTGGGAATCTGCCTATGCGAGACGCACGGGACAGATCAATATGGCGACGCTTTGAGGGAGGCCTATTTCCAACAGTGGACGTCTTTCGGCTGATATGATGATGATGATGATTTTTTCATAACAATTCTAACAAGCCTAAACACGACTGGAATACTTTGTTTTATTACGGAGTTCCGGTGCCTACATTACGGCTTCAACACCAGATCAATATTAGAATCATTAATTTAAATTTGTAAATGTGTGTAATAACGGATCCATTCAGACAACGACGTCATGGTGTATTCATTTGTTGTATACCAAAACCTTGTCCAGAATGTAACAAATACTTTTCTGAAAACCGCATCAAAATCGGTTCAGCTAAACGCGAGAAAATCGCGGACAAACATACACACATACAGGTCAAACCAAAACCCTCCTATTTTTTTAAGTCGGGTAAAAAATAAAAATACATCTACCATTCTACAGTATCAGTTACCTAATATACCAAATTTTAAGACTTCTCCTCTATCGCGTCGTATCATGGATTGTTTATTGGGTGCACCTGTAAAAATATAGGCTGGCAACATTAATTAGTTCCTGCGAATCACCTTTTCAGTATAGATGTCACTACTAATATTTAGTTAGGTTCTTTATCGAAAAAAATCTAAATAAGCTTATCTTTTTTTTATGTTGGAAATTAGACATTCTGTTATACTCTGTGATCTGTGTATCTATCGTAAATAATAAATTATTAGAAACGTAAATAAACCAACAAAATATGAAACGTATTTTATATCTATGGCAAAGTCTATGACAGTCCAAGTACCTAACCCAAGTGTCAAATATGGCCGACACAGAAAAATGTAATACCTTGTAAAACAGTGCTTTGTAACAAACAGTCTCTAATAAATAATATGTCGTCTCGTCTCTTTGTGAGTTTCAATAAAACCGAAGAATAACCCAAAGTCATATCCACACGACCTCACAAAAGCACCAACCTCTTCTATTGCCTAGATTCTAGGCAAATTAATAATATAATATATTCTATATATTAAATATCAATAAATCCTATATTTCATTCGTACAAGAATCAGACCTGAAAATAGGAAACCAGTCTTGCATAACTCAGCCAGCTACGGCACGACTTTACTGTGTGCCTACAGTGCCTACACCAAATTGAAAGCACACTGCACAAGGACTGAATAATGCTATCTTGTGTGCTGCAGGCGCTACAAAATAAATTGAATAATGCAAAAATAGCGTCTACTATATTGTGGCCCTGCCAGGTGTAGTTGGCGTAAAGGTTGAGTATGATTATTTTTGTTTTTCTTTTGTTCCTTCTATAAAAATAATAATAATCATAGACACTGTAGTACCACAAAGTGCGTAAGGGGCGCGCGCTGGTACTGTTCTTTCTGAAATCTAAAAACGGCCCAATAGTTCTTTTTATGGTCCAAACTCCAAAGGGTAAAAAACGGGACCCTATTACTATGACTCCGCGGTCCGTAGTCTGTCTGTCTGTCACCAGGCTGTACCTCATGAACCGTGATAACTAGACAGTTGAAATTTTCACAGATGATGTATTTCTGTTGCCACTATAACAATAAAAACTGAATAAAATAAATATTTAAGTGGTGCTCCCATACAAGTGATTTTTTGCCGTTTTTTTGCGATAATGGTACGGAACCCTTCGTGCGCCAGACCGACTCGCACTGGGCCGGTTTTTTTGTCTCTTTCATCCGCTCGTCTCCTCCTTTCGGTGCCGTTTTCTTAATAATATACTATTATGTATTCTGTGTCAATGCCTACAAGTATCTAAGCCTACAAGCAACACTACATAAATTAATAGTTCCTTAAACATAGTTATATTTTTCGAAAGCACTCGTCGTAAACGTGCAGAATACCATAGACTATTTTTTTCTTCGCCCTACTCGGTCACGCTAAGGTCTTTGACCATACCGCCTCGTCTTCAGTGCAATTTTAACACGGAGCACGAAACCAGTGGTTTCGTGCTCCGTGAATTTTAACATTCTTTAGTATGCATTAGAATGCGGATGTAACCAGGATGTAACAGATTCTAATGTTTTTTGGAGTATTTGGCAGCAAATTGTATACCAGTAAGCTTTGCGGAGGTAGTCAATAATAAAATTCTCCACTCCAATATTCTGATATCGCTTCTGATATCACATGTTGTCCAGTTGCGTAGACAGTTGAGACACAAAACTACACCAATTTTATATCACAATATCCACTAGGAATCAATTTGCAAATTAAATATAATAGTAACAGCCGCTGAACTTCACTCGAAAAAATCCCGCCATAAAATCCTACCATAGACTGTCATTGTGACATTGACAAATTTAATTGTCAATCTTGTCATTACGGCGAAATAATGCTTTCCAGTTCAGTTCAGTTCCCACTTTTCAAGGTTGCTGAAAAATTATAATATTGTTGAAGTTTATTTCCAGCCACTTTGCCATATTTTCATCTACATTTATGAATGGAACATCACACTAATATATTCTATAGTAGCTGTAAGATATTAAAAAACAAACATTTCTTTTGTTTGGAAGAGCGCATCAACAGCTGACGGCCTGACACGTTCAGCCGACAAACAAAAAGTAAATACGGGCGAATTTTGAACATTCAAACTGGAGTCACGTTCGTCTCGTGAAGCGTGGCGCTCCTGCTCCGCTCGCTCACTCGGCCGCTGACTCGGCAGGCGGCTAATGTGTGTATAAAAGGTATTCTGTGTGCTAATAATCGGCGGTGAAAGTCGCATCAGATGTAGCGTGAACAATCGTCAAGAAATGTCCACAGTCCGCGTACCTTGAATAAATTAATCGGACAGTTTCTAAAGCGTGCCATGGTGTTAACTGGTGATTTTCTATCGAATATTTACGTACTAATGTGAAAGTCCAATGAATGCAGTGATTACCCTATTTTGTTTCTGTAAATAAAATTTTTGTGAACTGAAATTAATATAAAATGGCTTTAACCGTGGAGCAGAAAAATGATCTTGATTTTATACTCAAGAACTTGTTGGCTGGAGGTAAGCAATTAACAGTTTTATTAATCCTTGACAGTTGAAAGTAGTAAACTTACCAAACCAAAGAAAGTTCAGTAAGTAGGTAAAGAGGTCAGAATATATTGAACCTTATACCCTAAGATTATTTAGTGCTTTTTAATGCATTTGTACTTAATTTATATTTTTATACTCCAAAAAATTTAAACTCTCAAGTACCTTCATAACTTGAAATTAAAATTTTATAACTGGTCTATAAAAGTAAGTACTTTCCTAATATTTTAAAAACTTGACTCTACTTTTTTGTAGTGGAACCATCCTTATCCTACCTACTACTATTATAAACGTGAAAGTTTGTGAAGATGTTCGGATGGCTCATAAATGGATGTTGGTTTATTAATCTTTCACTCAAAAACTATTGAACGGATTTTGATAAAACTTCACAGAAATATAGTTTATACATCAGAATAACACATAGGCTATAACTTATATAGATATTGGGAGTAGCACTAATACGATGCTGGCAGCAGCTAGTACTATAAATGCGAAAGTAACTCTGTCTGTCTCTTACCTTTTCATGCTTAAACCGCTAAACCGATTTAGACGAAAATTGGTAAGGAGTTTGAGACCCTGGGAAGGCCATATGTTAGTTTCTATCTCGGCAATCATCCCTAAGGGGTGTGGCAGTTTTTTTGGTGAACTAATAATTTGTCAAAAGAGGGGCCTCATGCACCTGCAATAGATAGAAGAGGGACTCCCTTTTCCGCACTTAGACTCCCATTTGGCAAATGCACCTAGTTAGTTTCGAGGGGCTGTTTCTGCAACTCCACGACTAAGCGCGTATTTTGCGTACGGGTGGGATTCAGTCACATCATTCGATCCACCCCAGCTCTTCGAGAAAGGCCATTAGCGCCCTGGTGCTGCCGACTATCTCCTGCTGGGTACCTGGGTCGCCGAAGTATGTAGCGATTACAGGGCAGCTTAGGAGTAGGTGTGCTGCTGCCTCTTCCTCTACCATGCAAGCTCTGCAGAGTGGGCTGTCCGAGATTCCTATGACAAAGAGGTGCTTATTAAAGGTCCCATGTTCAGTAGTTACGGCTATGACTGCACGCAACTGTGGCTTAGTTTGTCGTAGGACCTTTTTCGTGAAACGGCCGTCAATGAGGGGTAGTGCCTCCTTGGCCTGCCTACATTCACTATGATCAGTCCATAGTTTGCTGTGTTGATCCCTGGTGCGTTTTCTTACTCGACCGCATAGATACCCGAAAGGTAAAGGCACTATGGGCTCTTGGCCCACTGGTGCCATATTTGAGTGCCTTCGGTCGAGCTCATCTGCAGCGTCGTTCCCTCGGGAGTCGCTGTGTCCTTTGATCCATTGAATGGTTACTTTATTGTGCATACCGACCTGGTTCAGGCGCCGATGACACTCGTATATCAGCCCTGAGTTGACCGTGTGGCTGCTTGTGCTTAAAATGCACCTACAATATTATAGCGCGGTATAAAAAAATTGGCTATTCGAAGTACAAATCCTATGGAGACGAAGTCGTGGGCAATAGCTACCACTTAATAAATTATTTTTTTACTCATCACCATAAAATACTCCTCTAAGATCAACCACTAAATACAAAAAAGGCCACTAAAATAAATTAAAGAATTTTATTTGTTTACTCGTCACCATAAAAGACTCCTCTAAGATCAACCACTATACAAAAAAGCCACTGAAATAAATTAAAGCTGGCAAAAATTAATAATGGTTTAATCAATCACTAAATCCATACTAATATTATAAATGTAATATTATAAATGCAAAAGTAAACCTTTCACGCTTAAACCACTGAAGCGATTCTGATGAAATTTGGTATGGAGATAGTTTAAGATCCTGGGAAGGACATAGGATACTTTTTATTCTGGAAATCATACTTAAGGGGAAGGTAACGCAGTCCCGCCTTACTTTGGATCACCATACAAACTACTACACACACCTACAATATGCACACAAACACACCTACAATATTATAGCGCAATATAAAATAATTGATTATTCACAGTAGTCGCAGGCAACAGCTAGTAAATATAAATCAACCACTGCATTCTGGTCAATGTTTTTGTTTACATTAATTTTTGTTGGTAGAGTCTAGTACTATTTAGTATAGAATGAAGTCTCAACTAATTTGATAATTTAAATTATTCACAATGGCAAAAATTGTTGCATTCTCATGAAACCTGCAACAATTTTTGCCATTGCACAAGTCTTCAAAACATTGTTACAAAAATCTATGTAGGTATAATCAATCAAATGATAATGCAGAAAAATACTACATTTTTAAACTGAATTCTTATAACTTTATCTTGTTTATCCGATTGTCTTGTAATATCTCTTAATTTTTCTTTGTTCTTACCATTTCTGCTATTCAATCTTGACACTGAAAAATATAAATTTGACAACAATGAGAAGGTATCTGTGTATACTCAACTGCCGAAGGAAGGTTATTATTCAGTACATAAAATCATAAATTTTAGGTACTTAGGTATTTTTAGTGCATAAGATGTAGGTAGCTAGGTAGTTTTTTGTCCAAAAACCATAATATGCAGAATTTACCCACATAAGTAGAATAAATTAAAAGTTTTTATTTATTTTCTAGAAGTGATTTATCAAAATTAATATAATGGTGTGATGTTTGGTACATTTTACCAAGAATACATGCGATTTTAATAATATATCTTTTACAATGCATGTTCCCGTTCCATCATCGGACTGGTAGACGTACGGCGACGCGTCATCGGTACATGGTGGACATCCCATCCATACGCACAAAACGTTTTGGGGACACTTTTATTATGCGTACAGCTAAAGAGTGGAATTCCCTGCCGGAATCTGTTTCCCGATAGCTACAATCTCCCCTAGATTGTAGCTATCGGGAAACACAGATTTAAGTCAAGAGTGAATGGGTTTCTTCTAGGCAAGCGTGCTCCATCGTCGACCACATCATCGCTTACCATCAGGTGAGATAGTGGTCAAGCGCAAGCCTATAAACAACATTAAAAAAAAAATATGTCCTCGAAAAGAGCGTTTTCCAAAGCAGCCAAACTGTGCGGAAAGTGTCACTATTTTTTACTAGTGCTTTTTACTTTCCTGTACTTTTTTAATTTTTAACTCCAATGTCAGCCCGCCGCATAGAGTTTTTATTATTTGAAAAAAGTTAAAAAAATTAGTTATGTACAGATTATCATTCATATAACTAATACTTCATTTAAGGCGTTTTTAATTACTCTAGGTTTAGATTTTGATCAATAAATTAATTTTAAATATTCATTAAATATGTTTGGCAGAATGAATATTTTGCTCGTGACTTTTTGCGTTACGACGTGACAGCTATTTGCACATGCGCAGTAAAAGTTAATCTTTGGATATGCTGAGCGCCCTTGAATAAGCCCGCCATTTTGTTCATTTCTTGCTTGGTTCAGGTGTATTTTTTAATTTCCTCGCACAATGCATAGTAGTTAAAATGTTGTATGATACACGTGCGTAAGATGATTTCCGACTCGTGTCGATTTATCCACTTATCGGAAATCCTTCCGCACTTGTAGCATAAATATTTCCGACGAGAAATACGCGCGTGGTCGTGGAGTTGCGGATCCAGCCCGTTTTTTAACCTAACCTAATAATAAATAATTAGTTACTCAAAAATCTACTTAATAAAGGTGTACACTCTCTCACAAATTAGTAATTATTATATAAAAGAATAATCAACATATTGAAATAAAATAATTACAATACAACGAAACACAACATAACTTAGGACAGAAAACAAGCAAACCAATAATAATTAATGTTTTGCTTGTTTTCTGTCAATATAAATAATAAATGGAAATAAAGATAATAATACATCAAAATAAATAAATATCAATGTCAATTATCTTACAATTTATCATTAAGGAATTTGTCAATGTCATATAAATAATCATACTTACTATAATAATTATAGACAAACTCATTTTTAGGTGTTCTTTGTTAATATGCACAAAGTGTTCAACCTAAGTGAAGTGAGTGAAGCAAATGATTAATGAAGTATGTAAGGATCGTAGCAGGTGGCTTTCTGTAGTTTCTTAGGTTGAACATACATACACACATAAACACACGCCTTTTTCCCATGGGGGTCATGAAGAAAAGGCGTGAGTTTATGTGTGTATGTATGTTCAACCTAACCTGAAATTACTCTATTAAAATCTACATTGTCAATTTTAAATTTAATTTAAAACAACACAACAAATAACAATACACACATACATTTACATTGTCAATTAAGTTGTCAATCATCATCATCTTTCTGCCCTTGTCCAATTTAATTGGGGTCGGCGCAACACGTTTTCTTCTTCCATACCATCCTGTCCCCCGTCACGCTATCACTGACTCCCTTTTCTTTCATATCACTCCTCACACAGTCTATCCATCGTTTCTTTGGCCGTCCCCTCCATCTCCATCCATCCACATTTGTATTCATAACTCTTTTAGTAACATGCGTTTCATCCCTCCTCATCAGATGACCATACTAGGACAAACGGTTACCTTTCAACTTTCTATATAAGTGTTTTTTTTTTGGTGTAAGTACAATAAAGTGTATTCTATTCTATTCTATTGATAATACTGCCTAGTATTATCACAATCTTCAATTCCTTGCAGGCATTGATATCAGTCAAGGCCAAAGAAACAGTCCAGGCAGTGTTTTCCTTATCACACAAATATAGGATGTACACACATAAACATATGTATAGCAGTAGAAACTTGCAAACGTTAGGACGTTTAGTATGAACTGATACTGTAGTAGATTTAGTAGACCTGTAGTATGAATATTATTAAGACGACGACTAACGCCAACGACCTTGAGGGAACAAAACGCGCACTCGTTTCACACCCGCGCGACCCAAAATTTAGTAGTTTTTTGTACTTTCCTTATTATTCTATGACTTAAAAAAAAAAAGCTCAGATCAAAATGTAGATAATTAAATTGTCTTTGAGATGGTGTCGATTTCATTAAAATACGCCTAGCGGTTTTGGTGTGATTGTCGTGTTTTTGTCCGTTTTAGACATAACTTTACAAATTAATTACACTATGTTATACGAATAAAACTCAAAATTTGCTCAGTTCAAATTATTAAGAAAATAGTCTAATATAACATTTTTTTTTTCAAAAAATTACGGCTAGCCATTTAGACGTGATTCTCATTTTAAAATCAGCTACTCAAGGGAATCGGCGCCTTAAGTAGGTTAATAATATTCATACTACAGGTCTAGCGCCTAAATGTGTCAGTCCCTGAGGTACGGGAGCGGTACGGGAGGGGTGTAGGATAAATGCGAAAGACAGAGGTATCTGTCTGTTTGTTAATTTATCGTGCATAAACAGTTACCTATATAAATTTTGATGATTTTTTGTATACCTAGAGATAAATTGGACCTTGGAGCACTTTTTATCCCAACAAAAATAATTTCTTAGTTCTCTCAGCCACTGAGAGAACTAAGGCATAGCACGCACTGCGACTTTTATGAGTGCATTACTCCAGCCAGATAATGTCGAAAATCGTCATCTAAGTGCAATAGATAATTAGATATACAGCTTCTGTAATTGGTAAGCAGATTTTTAAATTTGGTAAGCTGATAGTTTTTTAATTATTTGATAAAAACAGTTCCGGCTGCAGTAACGTTACCGCAGCCAGATCTTTTGTTTTCTAACGGATATTTTGAAATAAATGTTATCTAAATAATTAGATATCAATTTGAAATAAATGGTACAACTTAATTTGTATTTGTATTTGCTAGGGTTGCGAAGATATTTAAAATCCTGCTGCGGTAACGTTTGCACGATTGCTGCATCTCGAAATTGACTAAACGGATGATTACAACTTTTGTACATGACATCTGGCTAATTAGTTATAATTTGTTACGCAATAAAAGAATCCACAATAATGCACCGTTTTGAAGTTATTTTAGTAAATAGAAATATGCTATAATAGGTCCTAGCACTTCCAATAAGCGGTCCACAGACTAACTTGAAACGATATTATATAGGTAATTACTGCCTATAAATGGTACTGAAGTTTCATAAGCATCCTATAAGTAATTAAAAAGTTATGATGAAACTTCAATTGGTTCCGGCCACGGCGCGCAGCTGAGATATTTGAAGACAGATTAACCGAGTTTCTTGTAGTTGTGGTAACTGAATTTTATATAAATAATTAGATATATAGTTCAATTATATACCTATGAAATATCTGACTTGTACACTAATTAATTAACGAGATAATCGAAAAACAATACTTATGCGTGGTAACCCGACCAAATCTAGAATGTTATAAAAAAGCGGCCACGCAATACATTTTACCAACCTTCTAAAATTATTAGCATAATTGTGCTTAAAAGTTGGTACAGTCACGAATAAAATTAGTTTGATTGAAAAATTAAACCTACCATAGTAAATGTTTAAATAAATTTTAAACTGCTCAACGTAAGTGTCCACTGTGCCATTCTTCATATATATACCTACGTACGTTTAACCATTCTGTCATTGAGATAGGTAGGTACCTACTTACTATTTACAAGGTACAAATTGCGCCTAATTAGTTTTTAGTTAATTTTATATTATGTATTTAGGTAGAGGCATTTATTATTATATTTTAATACGACATAATAACGATACATGGTATCGTTAGATTAAGTATAGATATGAGCCCGTATCTTTACTTAAACAAATAAAACAAATAAAAATTTCCTTTAACAAATTATTGCCAATAACCAACTTATTTTTATTTACTTAGGTATTTCTTAAGTTTTTAACATTTTAGTTTGGATAACCAACAGTAGATATTATAAGAATTACTAAATCGATAAATGAATTTGATACTTAGGTAAGCTTATGTACGTACCTATTATATTATTACCTACGGTTTTCAAGGTCAAAGTTATGCAACGAAATTACCTATAAATATGTAGATATAGAATTTTGTAAACAATGGTTCATCATGCATGCGGCGGCGGCGCTATCATCGTTAGATAGAAAGGTAGAACATCGGGAACAGTCGTGGTCGCGCGCGGGACGAAGGGGAGGGGGTGTACTCCATAGCATAGTTTGCACGTTTTTAGTTTTGTACTTTTTAATTAAAAAGAATACTTATTTTGGAATAGCTAACCGCGAGTAAATTACAAGTATTTCTTTTTCATTTATTTCGTGTAAAAAGAGAAGAGGTGGCTATAAACAGAGCAGAATGAAAAATCAAAGAGGAAGCCTTTGCCCAGCAGTGGGACACTGTAATAGGCTAGATAAAAAAAAAGTACCTGTTAATAAGTCGTCTCAACCGACCACTCTATGGTCGGTTGAGACGACTTATTAAGTCGTGCAGCCTAAGCATCTCGATAATATTATATAATTGATCTGTGATTTATATGCAATAAGACTTAGCTTGTACCTACTGTGTCAAAAAGTACGTATTCTAAGAAGTTGACTGCATTGCTATGTCGTTTATTTTTACTATTGTCGATTTTTTATTTTTATACAATTAAACTTAATTTAAGAATACGGCTATCTTTTCGTAAGACATATGTGATTTTTAAAATCAGATTAGAAAAACAGTAGATCCTACCTACCTACTGTATAATATGTTAGTACTTACTGCACTGTGATGTTATTACATTTTATTATTGTTTATCTGTGATTTTTACAATAAAACTTAATTTTAAATATGGCTACAACTGTTTTACTTTAACTTATTCGAAACGTTAAGCACAATACGACACAACACAACATTACCCGAAAGGATGGTTACAACCTCGAGCAGCTGATGATCACTGGCAAGGTCAAAGGCAAGAGGCCGAGGTGCCGCAGCCCGACCAGATGGTCTGACCATATACGTGCAATGCTGAACAACAAGCTGCACGATGCACTCCCCGTCGCCAAGGACAGACACAGATGGAGAATCATCGTCAGAGAAAAGTTGGTCTCCTGTCACGGGAATCACGACCCTCAGTTATGAGGAACAATACGGGAGGAGGAGGAAGCAAAAGAGTGAAAAAAGTGAAGGTGTTTATTAGTTCTTAATTTTAATTTCAGATAAGCGACGTTGCATATAATAAGTCCAAAACATATCGGTGATTATTTTTGAAGTTCATTTATATATCTACTTAGTTACCTTAGTTAATATCTGCATAAAATCATCATCATCTACGTATGTAGGTACTCCATATTTTTTATTACCTACGCAAAATTATTTTTGAAATCAATATTCTATCTGTAGAAACAAAAATATTTAATTATAACTATGTTTTACTTTACCACTTGTGTACCCGTCTTTACCAAACACGTATTATTTTCACTTATTATCCTGTAAGTTTTGGAAGGTTGGTATAATGTATTGCGCGGCAGCTTTTTTTTAACATTCTAGATTTGGTCGGGCTACGACGCATAAGTATTGTTTTTCGATTATCTCGTTAATTAATTAGTGTACAAGTCAGATATTTCATAGGTATATAATTGAACTATATATCTAATTATTTATATAAAATTCAGTTACCACAACTACAGGAAACTCGGTTAATCTGTCTTCAAATATCTCAGCTGCGCGCCGTGGCCGGAACCAATTGAAGTTTCATCATAACTTTTTAATTACTTATAGGATGCTTATGAAACTTCAGTACCATTTATAGGCAGTAATTACCTATATAATATCGTTTCAAGTTAGTCTGTGGACCGCTTATTGGAAGTGCTAGGACCTATTATAGCATATTTCTATTTACCAAAATAACTTCAAAACGGTGCATTATTGTGGATTCTTTTATTGCGTAACAAATTATAACTAATTAGCCAGATGTCATGTACAAAAGTTGTAATCATCCGTTTAGTCAATTTCGAGATGCAGCAATCGTGCAAACGTTACCGCAGCAGGATTTTAAATATCTTCGCAACCATAGCAAATACAAATACAAATTAAGTTGTACCATTTATTTCAAATTGATATCTAAGTATTTAGATAACATTTATTCCAAAATATCCGTTAGAAAACAAAAGATCTGGCTGCGGTAACGTTACTGCAGCCGGAACTGTTTTTATCAAATAATTAAAAAACTATCAGCTTACCAAATTTAAAAATCTGCTTACCAATTACAGAAGCTGTATATCTAATTATCTATTGCACTTAGATGACGATTTTCGACATTATCTGGCTGGAGTAATGCACTCGACTTTTATTCGCGCGAATTTTTTTCCTCACATTCTGTACCTATGGAAATGCATGAAGCTGCACACTGCGAAAAAAGATCGCGCTCAAATAGTACTAAAAAATTCGCGCGAATAAAAATCGCAGTGCTCGCTATGCCTTAGTCTTAAATATATCAAAGTATGTTATTGTGGGCCTGATCTATATGCTTACCCAGGCAGGCACCTTACTTGAAATGACATTGGCAAGTCTGAATATATTTATGCGTTCTTTGTACTTAGAGTGACTGATCACAATCCAGTTTTAGGGTTACCAACTGCCCGGTTCTAACTACACTTAACATCATATCACTAAAATATCCACTTCTGTCAGACGTACAGACGAATCTGCACCATAAGTTTGTAAGAAACCCTAATAATATCTTATCAAAACATGTGCATTATGTCTCACGACGACGACTAGGTATAAGAAAAATGTTATCTGATATGCCATTCTCGGATAACTGCAGCACACAGGAAAATGCGTGCTCAATGCCCATCCTCTTCATGTTAACCTTTGTCGTCATTACACAACCAACTCTAGAGGAAATACTTATGTAAACCGCCATATAAGCATGTTTATAAATCCTCTTTGGCCAACAATGCCACATTTTGGTCTACTCTACGGTACGGTCATCTTCCAAGACAAGGTAGCTACGATAACAATTAGACTGTCAATCGAAAAATATTATAAGATTTGTTATCTGTATAATAAAGAGATTAAATAGATACATAACATCGTTAACTTTATAAGACATGTCAAATTCTAAACCAAAAAAAAATGTGTCGAATAAAGCTAACATCCTCGATAAAAACATCGCCCTCAATGTTATTTGCTAAAAATTTAGTTTTCTCTCCACACCTTGCTAACTTCCAACCCAACGTTATTCGTCACTAGCTGTTGCCAGCAACTTGGTTCGAGAAAAAAAAGTCGCCTATGTGCTATTCCAGACTATAATCCATCTCTGTGCCAAATTTCATCCAGATCCGTTCCGCCGTTCTGGCGTGATAACATCCACCCATCAAAATTTTCGGCTTTTAATTCGTAAGTAAGATGTTATAATATGATAAATGTACCATTTTCCATTCTAGGTGTGGCTGGCATGTGTGCCAAGACCACAGTGGCTCCACTAGACCGTATGAAGATCTTGCTCCAAGCACAGTCATCACACTACAAGAACCATGGAGTCATCGGTGGGCTAGCCGCTATTGTCAAGAATGAGTCCCTAATAGCCTTGTATAAGGGCAATGGAGCTCAGATGGTCAGAATATTCCCGTACGCGGCCACGCAGTTTACCAGTTTTGAAATTTATAAAACGGTAAGATTTTTATTTACTAACTAACTATTGTTTCTAACTCCTACAATTCGGACGCAAAGGAATGGAAACAAAACTTATTGCGAGCTTCTTTTCGCTCAAGTTCGTGAATTCTAAATCTACAAGTAGCTCTCAATTCCATGGCGATCTCTGATTTACATCTTACCTTACAGCGCAGAAATAAAAAAACAAAAAGTCCAATGACCTATGGTCTGGCAATGGCTACGAGGATCAGAAATTTCGAATTTTCCACTTCCAAATACGTTTTCGGTTTTCCACCAGTCATTTAGGATCTTTCTTGGCGCGGTTACTTGATTTTGATCGATATTTTTCTTCAAAAAACCAGACCTTGCGATACCAAACAACAACACCTACACTCTTATTACTATTTTAAATAAATTCGACCAAAATTCTGGGCTTATGTTTGTTAATCTGTGTATTTTAACCGATATTTATCCTCCAGACTTTTAAAACACGGAATTTGCAATACCAGACAATACTAACCAATCCGATCTGTATGCCATTAGGTTAAAATTAACCTCTCGTCAATATGCATTCCGTAAACATTGGCCGATTTATTTTCTTAATTTTTCCCAGATGTGCTACGTCAATGCAAATGCGAGCATACAAAACTGGATTTTAAAATTTACAAAATGTTGTAGCACTTTCTCACAAGCGTTTTTTTTATATTTTTGGAAAGAATTTGAAGCTTCGGTTATGTTAATTCAACTGTGTTAGGGTCGTTTCATAGGCGAAATTGACATTGTCTCATTTTTCTGTTCAATGATATGTTCGATCAGTCTGTCAGTATTTTCTCCTTAGTTTCCCCTGGTTTCATTATACTTAATGATGCTCAATATTCATCTTCTGCCGGCCCTTTGTACCATGAAACCCCATCTTACTTGGGCTCGGCGCAACATGTTTTCTTCTTTCATACCGTCCTATCAACCGTCACGCTATCATTGACTCCCTTCTCTTTCATATCATTCTGATTTTCGCAATATTAGATCCCTTTGATACAATACTGCAACCTGCCTGTCTGAATATACTTGGATCCGATTTGCTATCTGTGAAATTATATTTTCTGGTAAACGAATAATTGATTCAATCAGTAGATAACTAAACAAACAAATTCAATATTGGAAATTCAAGAGCGATACGATGGTTTTGATTATTCGTATTATGTTTTGATCATTAGTTATTCGTCTATTTATGGGCTTTCGTTATCAATCAACACAGAACACGGATACGTTATGAAATGTGTCGTGGGCATCGCGAACGCTAAAATAAATTAATCAGTCAATCAGCCTAGATCCTACTACCTCTTGATCCGTCTGCTGTTCAAGTTACTGGATCAACAAACCCCCTATAGGAACAGTGTTTTGATTCCAACACTGCCCATGCTATATTTCAAGCATTCTACTATATTAGAGAAGACACGATTTTTTCTACGTCAGCTATTCCACCTTGGCAGTAGACTTAATAATGTAATTTCTAATCGATAATGTTAATGGCTGTATTCGCCCTTGAAAGAAAAGTGGTTAAACATGTCGCTATTTTATTGGTCGAGAGTGATAATGAAAATAGAAGAAGAAGATACATTTTGTACAATAGGTACCATTATTCCATTAGACAACATTTCCCAATTTTCCAAATGATAAATGCCTTGATTTATTACACCTTGCAATTGCTTTAGCTCGAAAAACAATATCCTTTAGCTACTGATTTAGCTCTCTCACCGTTCTGCAATGTATATTGAACATGGCTCATTCGGAAACTAATGAGGTTTTCTATTCTATCACACGTATAATTTCCTCTTCTTTGTTGTTTTGATGCCGTTTCGCTAGAACTCTATCATGGCTAGGCTTTATATTGATCGGTAAATTATTCTCATTTGTTACGTTAGCATGTTACACAACACAACAACAAGTATCTGCTATTGTGAGCAATTTCGCCATCATGATTTATCCTCGATTAATAATTTTCGGATAGGGTCATGTGATGAGGAGGGATGAAACACATGTGACTAAAAGTATGATGATTGTGTATGTGAATGAATGGCGAGGAAGGCCAAAGAAAACATGGATGGATTGCGTGACAAAAGATATGAAAGAAAAGAGTCTGAGTGATTGAAATCGCGTTGCACCGACTACAAGTAATGAGGTAAGGGCAGGAAGATGGTGATATTTTTCCATAGGGTCTTAGATTGCCGGTAGCTTTTATAATACACGTAAAATGGAAGACTTTAATAGTCAATAGTGATACTATTGACTATTGAAGTCTTCCATTTTGAGCATGATGAGAAGAAATCTAATCTGTTGGTTCAAAATGCAGAGATCAAAAAGATGATCAATACCATGGCCATGAAAGAACTCACACAAATAAAGCTATCATAAATCATAATACCAGCCAAACATACTTCATTAATAGGCCTATAATGTATCTTTAGTCTGAAATAGTTATGCAAAACGTGCTCATCAATATTCGTATTTGCACTCCAAAGAGGGTTCTACTGTTCTAGTGAAGCTATTTAACATTCCGCAGTGACTGGGCCTTTGAATTATTAGAAACTGTGTGAATACTGTATTTATGTCAATTATACCAATAGCAGTTTGGTTTTGACTCAGGAAATGCCATACCATATATTGGCATGAAAATTTTCGTCAAAAATTTTTTTTATCCATCATACGGAGGAAAGTGTGTGTGAATATTGTGTAAACGATGTTCTGACTAGAAAAGATATGAGTATAATATATGAATATAGCGTTCGATAGAGTTGTTTAAGAGGTATACATGTAAGAACCAACCAATACAAAGTTTGTGAGGATGTATGAATGGATGTTTGTTACTCTTTCACACAAACAGATTTGGAAGAAGAGTGGCGCACAGATAGTTAATCCAGATTGTAAAAGCTAGTTATAACTAAAAGCAAGAGTATGACGAAGAGATTCCATCAACAGTCAGTAGCACCATTACTTTATGTTCTGGTCGTAGTGTGTGTTCATAAGTTTCAGTTTCAAACACAGACAGACAAACAGAAATTCATAGTAGGTGGCCTTATAATGTATTCCAGAGTAGCAGACTAAACATTACCTTTTATCTAGATCAAACACCATTATACATTATTATCCCAATTAGTACGTTTATCGGGACTTGAAGATTTTTACTATCATACCGAAGAAACTATTGCTGAATATTATGTGAACGAGGATATGGCTTGAAATAAAATGAATTCTGGTGTAGTGACTGATAGAGATGAATTAAAAGATGATGAAGACATGATAGATGCAACCAAAACAAAATATAGAAGTCAATAGCAAGAATATGACGACGAGATTGCATCAACAGTCAATAGCACCGTTAGTTTACAATAAGTTCTACTCGTAGTATGTGTTATTATGTTTTAGTTTCAAACACAGACAGATGAACAGAGATCATAGTCGATGGAAAGAAAAGAAAGAAAACTAGTATATTATAATGTATTCCGGCGATGCATCAGCAGACTAAGCATTACCTTTATCTAAATTTAACACCATTGTACACAGTATAATCTCACTGATTACGTGTATTGCGTCTTGATTCTAGGATGATTATTGTCTGAACGACGATATGACTGAAAATAAAATGCATACTGATGTAGTGACTGATAGAGATGCGGAAGAAAAGATAAGGAAGAGATGATAGAACAAAACAAAATATAGGAGTTAAAAACAAGAGTATGACGACGAGATTGCCTCAGCAGTCATTAGCACCGTTACTTTACAATATATATGTTCTAGTTCATAGTAGTAGTATGTATATGTTGTAGTTTGAGACAGACAGACGAACAGAGATTCATAGTCGATGGTATTAAAATGTATTCCGGCAATTTCCGGAGGAGGCAGACTAAACATTACCTGTATCTAGATCAAACACCACTGTAAACCATGTAATCTAGATTATTACGCATACCGCGTCTTGAAGATTCTCGTCATTTTTTGTTTATATTTATTGAAGGAACTATTGATGAATACGGTGTGAACGACGATATGGCTAGAAATAAAATGAAAACTGATGTATCGACGATTGATAGTGATGAATGAAAAGATGAGGAAGACATGATAGAAGCAAACAAAACAAAATATAGAAGCAAGAGTAAATGACAACGAGATTCCATCAACAGTCAATAGCACCGTTACCGTACAATACGTTCTAGTCGTAGTATGTGTTACTATAAAAATAATGTTCTAGCTTCTAACACAGACAGATGAACAGATATTCATAGTGGCATTATAATGTATTCCGGAGTAGCAGACTAAACATTGCCTTTTATTTAGATCAAAAACCATTGTACATCGTATTGTCTCGATTATTACGTGTATCGCGTCTGGCTGTGTCGTCATGGAATGCTCAGTGCCAAGACTGGTCTCTAATTCAATGTGTTTTAAAATAACTCTCTATTTTTGTTGCATTGCCTAAAGACGGTTCCAAGTTCAAGGCTGTTGCTCCGCGGATGTTTATTTCATTGAATATGCAACACTGTGTGTTCAGACTTCAGTGTTTTGCTTTTATCGATCTCCAGTATTGTGGTCGTCTGTCGTCAAATAAATGTTTATTTTTCTTTCTCTTGTATTCATCTGTACTATCTAGATAAAGAAGTAAAGCTTGTGAGATTGGATGTAGAAGGTAATCTGCGGCAGTATCTACTGATCCAATTTCAAAAATTCTTGAGCACTTGAGCAGCTTGACACGGGAGCAAAGCCGCGGGAAAATGGTAGTTATTTCATATAGGGAAGCGCTTTTCGCTTTCCAGTCATTGGTATCGTAAACGAAGTTCTGGCAACTGAGATCTCGTTTCTTTCCCAATTACAAATTGTAAACGTTTTGTTTTTTGCAGTGTAATAAGGTTTTATCTGATTTTCGCTGTTTAGATTTTTTATTAATTTTACTGATATTGCTATATGCTATCAGTCTAGGTTCGTCACAAATAGTTTCATTATTATTGAAGTAAGTAACAAAGAGCTTTTTTGTACTAATCGGTTTTTTTTTTTTTTTTTTTTTTTTTTTTATAAATATTCTACCGCGGACATGTGGCAGTCCGCGCTCTTTTTTATAGTTATTATATTTTGTTTGTTTTTTTTTTCTTTCATAATAGTGACAATTGTTTGACTCCTACGTCAGACATTATTTTTAGGCTTACTTAACTAACTTAAGTCTACGTGAGTTCATCCCTCACTAAATACTATATATATATATTACACACCGGCATTACAATTTTATGTTTTTATGTTATTAACATTTTTATTTTTTCTTATTTACATTGCTTATATTATATCATACACTTACGTTACGTTATATTATACACTTTCCGTGAATATGCATGGCAGTGCGAGCAGACCAGTCCCGGCTGACGATTCCGGTTATAGAACCCCGTCATTAGGACATTAAGGTGAGTATGACTGACTCGCTCCACCATGCAGGCAGGGTGATGGTTTGGGTATGTGTTTGGGTTGGAGTTTATGGATGGGACTTGTTAGGTGGTGTTATGGTGATGTCTGCTGACCAGGGACTTCGCTAGCGTGAGCAAGGCCTCTATGACGACTACGTCTCGATGCTGCATGGCCGTCTTAAGATTGTAGTTGACGACCGTTTTAGTCGGCGCATCCATCGCCCTCTTAGCAAGGCGGCCCGCGGCGTCATCGGCATCGTCGGTGTAATAGACGCAACTGACTGTATGTCTGGACACAGCCACTACCGCGTGGGAGATGCTGTCGTGAATCTGAAGCCTCCTGGACTTGGTGTTGATGATGATGACGCTGTCGTAGGTTGACCCCTGAGCCTCGTGTATGGTTAGCAGGCGCGAACCTTCGCCGGACCCAAATCCCTGGCTCGCAAGAGAAGCTTTCTCCCCCTGCGTATGAACCAGGAACAGGGTGTTTTGGGCAGTGCTCGGTATTTGCGCCCCTGTGTAACTTTTCACCTTCAGGGAGTGGACCCGCGACAGCGATGACTTGGAGGAGTATATACCGGGGTATATCTCACTCAGTGCAAACGCCACGTCCATTGGGTTGCGGTGTGTGCAGAGAAACTCCTGGGTGATACCAGCCACCAGGTCTGGACGGGTATACCTAAGCTCGAAAAGGTTCTCTCTGTCTAAAAATGGAAGCTGGTTAACGTCTCCGACGAGGACAAGCTCGCTTGCTCCAGACAACTTTACTGCCATGACTATGGCCCCAAAGTGGTTCATAAGAGCCTCGTCTACCGTAAGACGGTAGCATTTGTCTTGGCTCTTGAAACCGTTTGCTAGGATTGAGGCCATAGTGCGCACCTTGGTCTTTGCTCGGTCTCCCAAGCGTCGCGCAAGCTTTTCCCTGAGATCTTTGGCAGCTTCTGTTGTCGTGGTGGCTATCACGTCCCTGTTCTCGTCGAAGTGCTTTACCAGCCAGGTTGTCTTACCGCAACCCGGAACTCCGTTAATCCACCTGATACTGGGTACCGCCCAACTTTCCTGCGATGCCGTAATACCTGAGGTCCCCGAAATGGACTGTGCCATTTCCAGGATCTTATCATCCGGCATAATTTTGGTACATTTGGCGGTAACCACTATCGGGTCGTCATTTGGCACACTGAACTTGAGTTTGCCCGAGCGCTCCGTCTCCTCCTTGTCCAGGGCCACAAAACCACTCCTCGCGCTGTAGGCTGCCATATACGACCCCGTCATTTCCCCTTTGATGACTTGGGATGTGATGTTGTCGTACACCGCTGCCCCTGCTTCCTCGAGCAGTACCCTTAACAGACCCTCTGTGTCTCTCTGGAAGGTCTGCAGGATCTTCCGGCATGTCGTAAGATTGACCTCTCTGGTCGCTCTTACGATTGCTACATACTCGAGGAACGCGCTCTTTACGTGGTCCGTGGTACCTGACTTTACTGCGAGGGTCGGCGGGCTGACTTGCCCTTTGTCAGCTCGTGTTGACTTAGGCTTTTGCTGGGATTGTTCCTTTGGTGTTTTTCTGAAGAACCTCTCCAGTGCCGTCTCCTGCTTGTGAGATGGTGATGCGTGGCTGGTGCTTGGGAGCAGTGCACTGAGGAAAGTGCCAAACGCTTTCAGGCGACTCCTCGACCGGGCCCGGTCCTTCGGGTTTATGGTATTGCACTGTTCCTTTGCGGCTTTTTCGGCTGCTGCCTTCTGCTGGGCCCTTTCCGATCCGCTTTGAGTGGTGGGACTTGTTGATGGGCTCGTCGCGCTGGCTGCTGGTTGTCTGGGGGCTTTGAGGAAACTTAGAGTTTCCCCTCTGTCCTCGTATACAACGACCTCATGATGTTCTGAGGCCTTTAGACAGCCAAAGCGGTCTGCGACGTCTCCTCTCTCTCCTCCCACCACCATTGCGTCCACACTTATGGTTCGGGCTGCGGCTGACGTGTAGTCTCCTGCCTCCCCGATCTTCTGAAGCAATGAGTTTGCCTGGGCAAATGCAGTAGCCTCTCCCCACTCGAGTAATGCGATTGTTTTCCCTTTAAATCGCATTAGACGGCATCGGTGAGTGGCCACTTCCACTTGAGGTAGTGCAGCATACTTGCTGCCTTTTATGCTCGTTTTGGTGGTGCTTCCGTTAATCAGGGCGGCAAGGCCCGGTGAAAGGTGTATTCGGGCCGCAGCTCGACTTGAGCCCATGCAGAAACCTATGCCTAACTTCTCCTGTTCCCTGTTCATGAACAGAGCGACGCCTCGCAGTCTAATGCCAGGGACTCCGTCTTCTCCGCATGCCAGGAATTGTGTGGTAGTCATGCTAGGGGCTGGTTGTAGGCTGGCTGTTGCTGCTACCGCTGCTGCTACCGTTGGTAATGGCCGTTGGTTAGAGTGTGAGTGTGTAACTTGTGTATCAGTCAATGGTGAGCTTGTTGTTGTTTGTGTAGTTGTGGTTGTTGTTGTGGTTGTGTATGTTCGAATGTGTGGTCGACTTCGCAAGGTTACGTCCGTTTTGTTGGCCCTTGCTGCGATTGTGGCGACTTTGCTCGCGAATACCAAGAATGGAATCCTAGTAGCCGGTCTCCCCATGATGGTGTGGAGTGTGGACTGGCTAAGCTGGGTTTCGAATTTAACTTCGAGCTCCATTCTGTTTTGGCTGAACCTTGGGCATTCGAAGAGCAGGTGCCAGACTGTCTCTTCGCAAGTCGGGTCACAGACGCACGAGGGACTATCTTTGAGATGGAAGCGGTGGAGGTACGCTGAGAATCCGCCGTGTCCTGTAAGGACTTGTACGTGGACCGGTGTGAGCACTGCGTCTCTGAGTGTCCTTTTCGCCGCAAGGACGTCTGGAAAGAACACTTTCGTGACCGATCCTGTACTTGAGGACTCGTACCGCGCTTGCCACTTCCTTATAGTCCCCTCCCGTATCTTCCTCCTCACGAACGTAACGGGGACCTTGCTGTAGTCTGATGTGAGCTTTGTTAGGGCTGCCTCCTTGGCCAGCTCGTCCGCTCTCTCATTCCCGGCAGTTCCCACATGGGCCTTGAGCCAAAAGAGCCTCACTTCTCTGCCCTCCTCTCTGATTTCACGGACGCTTCTCTTGATTTGGAGTGCCAGGTGGTGAGTGACAGACGGCCTCCTCAGCAGGTCAAGTGACGATCTCGAGTCACTTAATATGCTTACGGAGGCCGCCTTGGATTCTCTTGCCATCCTGACAGCTCTGAAGAGAGCGTACATTTCCGATTGGAAGACTGTGTTGTGAGGCTCCAAACCGAAGGTGCTGAACCTTGACTCCGTCCCGTTTTCCCACCAAGTTAGGGCAGCTCCGACTTTCCCCTCTATCTTGCTACCATCGGTGTATATTTGGGGGCCGATTACTTGGTGGGTCGCCAGGGTTTCGGGAGTCAATTTCTCTAGGCATTCATACTCGGTTGTTGTGAGTTGCGCTGGGTGGGGATTTTTGGAGTGGTGCACGTTGCACTCCAGCACGCGGCCCAGCGGTATGAACTGTCGGGAATGTCCCTTTTTGATCTTGAAAAGAGTTGCCGCTTCGATTACCCGGAGGTCTAGGGGGAGTTGGCCTGACAGGATAAGTGCCGATGTCAGAGACACCGTGCGGTATGCCTTGCAGATCTTCTGCGCGAAGCCCCTCTGCAGTGAGTCAAACTTTTTCCTTGTCATCAGTTTCTCAGCTGCGGGGGCCCACGCACTCGCTGCATACATCACGATGGGCTCTATCACCGACACGTATATCGTCCTGATTATCTCCCCGTTCAGACCCCAAGTCACCCTCGCCGCACATGCCAACTGCTTATAGATGTCTGTGGCCTTTCTACAGGTCGCAGACACGTGCGCATTGAAGGTGAGTTTGGAGTCCATCGTGAGACCTAACAGCTTCACTTCCTCAACCAGGTTTAGTCGCGTGCCTGACATGTGAGGTACCGGAACGTCGTACTTTCGCTTCCTCGTTAACACCATCGCATTGGTCTTGTGCGCGGCGAAACGTAGCTTATTTTGGACGCCCCATTCCGACACTTTGGCTAGCGTGCTGTTGGCTGATTGCTGCAGGGGACCAGCTGTAAAGTCAGAGAAAACCAGGACAACGTCGTCCGCGAAGGCTTGGCAGTATACACCCATACTAGCCATTTTGTGTAGGAGAGAATCTAGGATAAGGTTCCAAAATGTCGGTCCGGCAATTGAGCCCTGGACGCATCCTTTCGTGGTTCCCTTCTCGCTAGTCGCTCTGGCGTAGTTGACCCTGATATTCCGGTCTTCCAGGTATGAGGCGACGAGAGCGTAGATATTTGCTGGACAATTCTTGGCTACCATCTGCTTCTTGAGTGCGGGCCACCACGCGTTGTCAAAGGCTCCCTCTATGTCCAGTGATATTAAAAGCACGATCTTTTTGGCTTCGATTTCGGCTCGTAAGTGGCCCACTAGAGCATAGAGAGCGTCCTCGGTTCCGCGCTGTGGCATGAAGCCGTATTGGTTTTTGTGTAGTGTTGGGAGGAAGTGCCACTGTAGTCGGCCTACTAGAAGTTTCTCGACGATTTTTCCTAGGACCGAGAGCAGACCTATAGGCCTGTACGACTTAGGGCTGGTGTAGTCGTCCTTTCCTGGCTTGCGGAGAATGCACACGTGGGCGACCTTCCACTGCTTCGGGAAGTGTGACAGCGACAGACACTTGTTTGCTATCGCTAAAAACACCTCCCTATCGCAGTTTATTGCCGCTGTGCAGATGTCTGCTGTTAATCCGTCGGGACCGGGGGCTTTTTTCGGATTTTGACTCTGGAGAACCATTTCCAGCTCCGCGGTCGTGAAGGGCGGATCGTCTGCAGACAGACCTTGGGGGTTCTTCTCCTCCGCTAGCCTCCTTAGCGCAGTGTGGTAGGGCTGTTCGGCATCCGTTGAGTCGTCGGGGTAGAAGGTTTTTGCCAGAAGATCCGCAGATTGCTCTGGACTGAGCGTCTCGCCTGCGGTGTTTCTCAGGAGCGCGTCGTCCTTTCTTCTGGCTGTCTTCCTTATTACCCTGTAGATGCCGTCCCACATGCTCTCTCGGTCCTGCTTCGTGCAGAACGCCTTCCAGTTGGCTGTGGCTGCTTCCGTTGCTGCTGTCGTGTAAGTTTGTTTGGCCAGCACGTACTCTTGGATGGTGAAGTGTCTCCGGCTTGCGGCTGCGTTCCGGATCCTTCTCTTCTTTGTCATGGCGTCTTTTTTGAGACGGTCTAGAGAAGGGGTCCACCATGGGGGCTTGGCGTTGTGTTTGGGCGACCCCAGTTTTGGAATCGCTTCCTCGCATGAGTGGTGGATGTTCTGAGTATAATTTGAAATGATTGTCTCCAGATCCTCTGGGTTCGATGCGTTCGAGACTCCGACTTCAGTGATGCCACTATCTGCTAGGCTGGTCTTGAAATGGGTGATGAAGTCGGACCACTTGGCCTTTTTGGTGTTGTAGATGCGCGTCGAAATTGGCCTTAAGGGTTCCAGGGCCTTTTCTAGGCGCATCGAGAAGGTTATAGCGTTATGGTCTGAAGTTGTTAGACTTCTTTCTACCCGCCACTCCTCAACCTTGCCCAGCAGCGACGAACTGCAAGCTGTCACGTCGACGATGCTTGTACACCACTTGTCATTTCTGTATGTCTCGAACGTTGGTGTTTGGCCCGTATTTAGGATGTGGAGATCCCGCTCATTGAGGAAAGAACTGTACGCTGCCCCGCGATGGTTTTCGGAAACACTTCCCCACCAATGGCTCCAGGCATTCACGTCTCCTCCCACCACGATGTTGTTTGTATTAAGTTTGTGTGACTTGTATTGTGTTTCGGATAGGTAAGGTTCGATGTCCTGGTCACCCTCAAAATAGACCGACAGTACTCCAAAGCTAAGCTGACCCACCTTTAGCAAGACGGCAGCAACGTTCTCGGTCACAAGCTGGGGGTCGTGGATGACCTCCAGGTTGTTACCGAAAACAACAATCGCTGCCTTAACTGGCTTTTGGCGGTTGAGGCTGCACTGAATGACTTGTGTGCCGGGGTTTTGTTTCATCACACCTGTTCTTCCTATGTAGGGCTCTTGAACAAGTGCTACTGAAATTCCCCTTGCCTGGGCCGCCAAGTGGAGTTCTTCTGTGGCCAGCTTGGAGCGGTGAAGATTTGCTTGAATGAATCGCAATCTTGCTGTCGGTCTTGAGGAGATTTCGGGGGTGACTGGTTGGTTTGTTGGTGTGTTTTCGTTGCCCTTAGCAATAGGATACGCGCGATCTGGCTATGCCGTCCCACTTTTGGCGTTCATGGCAGTCTTCGCTGAACGCTGTGTGAGCCAGGTCGTTGCCTGTCCCGTGTGCTACCTTGCAATTTGCGCATGTGGGCTGTTTGCCGTCCGCTCGAGTGAGGCAGTCCCTGATATTGTGCGGTCCACTGCAGTAGCCGCAGACTTCTTTTGCAGCCCTGCATATGGACTTATTATGTCCATATGCAAGGCACTTTGTGCACTGGACTAATGGGGACTGGTCCTCAATCGAGCATCGCTTGATGCCCACATGGACTTTTTGGACAGAAGTGTAGGATTTCCAGAGCTCCGGGGAGAGCTCCAGAACGGGGTGGCACTCGTGGGGGTTTCTCGCGCGCTTTCTGTAGCGCATCTTGATGGTCCGTCCCTCCACAGCGACGTTTTGCAGAAGGTGTTGGTTCTGCGCTTTAAGGAGATCGACGATCTCCCCGTCGCTGTAGCTGGACAGCACACCTCTGATGCAGACTAAGGGGTTTTGTGGTTTCGGCTCCTGGACCTTGAGCTCTGAGTTCGACTGGACTTGGTCTTTAATCTTCTTCAAGTCCATCTTACTGGCGCACCTTAGGACCACTTTCTGGTTGCGCGCTTTCCTGACGGTGTCGACTCGGGCTCCGGTTGACTTGAGGTCCAGGGCGGTCCTGATCCTCTCGATCACGTTATCCCCAGTATGCTTAGGGTTCGTCGACGAGACGATCAGGGTGTGGTTGGGTTGTGTGGGTGGTTTGGGGGGCTTTGGTGTACTGGTGACCTGAGCAAAGGTTTTGGGGCCTTGTTGTTGTGTTTGCGGTTTATCCGCTTTGCCCAGGTCCGCCACCCCTTTCTGTATAGTTTGGAGCGTCTTCTTTACCTCCCCGACTGCGAGCTCCGTTTCCAGATTCAGTGCTGAGGGCGCCTGGATTTGCGGCTCTTTGTCACGCAGTACGCGGAGGTCCGCCGAGACGATCTCCAACCTATCCGATATGGGTTTGAGGTGTTCGGTGATGTTTATGGGTGTATGTGGTGGTGGGGGGGAGGCTACAGGCCTGTTGGCGATGGTCTCCAGCTTTGCGGTTAGATTTGCCATCTCCTCCTCGAAAGCCGCTGTCGTGAGTAGGCCTGTCTCGCGGCTACTCGGGTCCGTCTCTGTGTCACTTGGCCGGTTGAGGTCCTCTTTGAGCCTTTCCAGAGTTTTCCGGAGGACGTCCAGCTGGTTGGAGATGCTGGTGAGATTTGTGTCGAGGCGTGATAGGCCGGCCCCCATAGTGTCCCATTTGGGATGCCCTGCGGTCCTTGCACTTTCTTGCCTCGTCCTCTCGTGCTCCTTTTGGTTTCTCAGGCTTGCCATTGCGACCTCACCTTTCAACTCCTTTATTCCGTTTAAGGCGTCAAGGGTCTCGTGACCGAGCCATTCCCGGATCCCTTTCGCCTCTTTTTTCGTGTCCGAGACGTCAGTCCGCATTAGGGTGAGCTCCCTATTCACAGCTGCAAGTGCCCGATTGTGAGCTCTCTCGACACGCACAAGCTCTAGTACTAATCGGTTGGGACTGGTCATCTCTTAGCTGCCATGGTTTATTTTAATTGATTCTAATTTTATTTCTGAATTGTCTTTTTATATTTACTATGGACACTTTTAACTTGCTACATCGTTCTCACATAATGTGTAATCTCAACATGAATGATGTAACAAATGATTTGTAATAATTACCTAATTGAAAAAGAGTGTCCATGGAGTTTCTTGCCCGTTCTTCTCCATAGAGATCTACGCCTTGGAATGGGCATCTACGGTACTTTCACAGTTATTATGTCTTGTGACTGGGACTGTAGCACCATAATTTTGTAATATTTTATTTTGTCTTTTGACAATTCAAAAGTGCCTGTAACTGGCCTACTTGAAATAAAGTGCTTTGACTTTGACTTTGACTTTGAATCCTCTCGTGGGAGAATGTGCGATGTCTGGCCGGATTTGGTCTTTGATATCTTTCTTTGATCAAATCATCTCACAGCTCTTAACCTGTCTCTGTGTTGATGTCCTCTATTGCGCCTATAAAGATCAAAGGCTTACAAGACAAGTCATTAATTTATTAATTATAGAAACTAAGAATAACGGACGGTCATATAAACCCTTTTTCGGAGAAAAGATTTCTTTAGTATTATTTGGTCAATGAAGGTATGCAAAACATAAAACAATGTGGCCCTCAAGTAGAAGCTAAGCTACTAGTGGCCCACTTTATACTCCAGTAGTTTTCAAACAACGCTTGAAAAAATAAACTAGATACACAGGAGAAACAAGTGGGTTAAATAAGACCATTTCTTTACTAGGTATTTTATATCATTCATCGAATAGTAATCTCTTGTATTTCGTACCTCCTTCTCAACGTACACATAGTTTGTTCAAGAGAATCTATCGAACAAAAATCAAAATTTCAGAACGACGCACACGGCATTCTTGACCACCTTACTTATATGGATCCAGTTCCAGCTTCACTTTCAAAAGAACCGGTGTTAGTCCCGGTGGGGCCACCGACCGTTAACTGGCACAGTGCGCGCGCGCCGGTGATCACAGTGACAGATTCACCGACAGTGCTTTAGTACCTGTACTGTACCTACTGACCTTGTATTAGTCAGGCTTACATAGATTGATTTATTATAAAATTCGTGATCCTTTTTACCCGACTGCCCCAGAAGAAGGGTAATTTTTTCGACAGTATCTATTTACTGGTGAATAACTGTTGTTTTTTTCATCAGTTTTCCAGTTGTTTTTTTTTTTTAATTTTCTTAAATATTTAAGAATCATGCCTTTAGAGTTTCTTCTCTATTGGTATTAGTAACACTGGCATTTCAAGTACAAAAGTAGTTTTTAGTTTCACTTGTTGCAGTGACAGGTTCTACCGACAAGTGCTTGATTGAGTACTTGACCTTGTATTAGTAAGGCTTATTAATGGATTGGATCGTTTAAAGTTATAATAGATAGAGTTCATGAACTTTTTCGCTGGTGTATAACTGTTTTGTAAGTACATCAACTTTCTAGTTGGTTGTGGAGAAACTAAGGAGTGAAATTCTTGCTACCTGGGTTCCCCAGCAGTGGCGGCCCTAGACCTTGATCAGGGTAGAGCTAGATTATCTTTGGTTGACGCTTTTATTTCACGTAAATTCGACTTGGGTTTTATGTTAAATTAATAATAATTTTAAATTTTTCAAAAAAATCTTCTTTATTGCACCTATCAACACTAAAAATCTGATCTGGCAACACTGCTCCCCTCCTCAAATGGCGCCATCAAAATTTTATTTTGCGATGGAAATTGTTTTTTGCACTTGGCGCCCTTTGCCGTCTGGCGCCTAGAGCGATCGCCCCTTTAGCTTGACATCCAATGGAGTACACTTGCTTTAGAAGTAACCTATTCATTTTTGAATTAAAGATATGTTATTTTTCAAGGTTTCTTTCTCTTTGACCATTATCATCGCTTACCATCAGGTAGTTTAGAATTTAGGAGTCAAAAGCGAGGCTGTCAATAAAAAAAAGCTTTATGTTATCATGGATCAAGCCTGCTCTTTTTCAAGCCCATAGTCTATAAGAAAGATATATTTAATTTATTAATATATGTAATTGATTGAATAAAGTTTATCACCGTGTCAAATTTTAAAGCATATCCAATTGTCAGGTCAGCTATTGGAATTCCACTCTTAACGCGGTTGTTTTCTATCACAGCTGATTAATTACGAGCCTCTTCGTCATCGGCGATGCTCAATACACAACAAAGAACGAGTTAAGTCGCCACACATTCAAAGTGACACCGTTAAATTTTAACCACAGAGTCAATAACAGTACTTTCTCGCTCTCTCCTATACAAACTTGTGTATAAAACTGGTTCTTCGTTTGTCTTTAGCTTCACCTGGTCAAACTGACCTAAAGCCATAAAGATTTTATTATATTTTTAAAGGTGCACCTCTGCCAACCCTTTGGGGAGAACAGGCGTGATGTTATGTTATGTTGGCTACACCATACAGTCGCCAACGACCTTGAGGGAACAAAACGCGCACTCGTTTCACACCCGCGCGGCCCAAAATTCAGTAGTTTTTTTTGTATTTTCCTTATTATTCTATGACTTAAAAAAATCTTTCGCATTTAAAGAGCCATAATGTTATACATACATTAATGGCTCTTTAAATGCGAAAGTACATATGTAATAAATAAAATTGAAGTGTCTGTGTGTAATTTTTATTTTTTTATTATTATCTATAGGCTTGCGCTTGACCACTATCTCACCTGATGGTAAGCGATGATGAGGTAATAATATTAAAATAACAGGCCACTTTTTATACCGGAAAAATAAAAACTTTTTTTTACGATAGCAGTTCCTGTGGGAATAATAAAGAATTATATAAGAAAATTACGAGTTACAATCAGGCGAAATAGTGGTCAAAAGCGAGCCTATCAAAAATAAATAAAAATTCTGACGCGGACGAATTCGCGGGCAACAGCTAGTTTATCTATACTTAATATTATAAAGAGGTAAATTTTGTGAGGTCGTAGGGGGTAATCTCTGGATCTACTGAACCGATTTAGATGAAATTTGGCATGGAGATAGTTGGAGACCCTGGGCAGGACATAGGATAGTTTGTATTCTCTTGGGATGATAAAACACTTTCCGCGGGCGAAGACGCGGGCAGAAAGTAGTTTATAATATAATAAATAATACATGTAGGTACAAACATTTGCGCTATACCCAGCCAGGCCTATACCGAACAATACGTCATTTTCTCAGGGAAAACGAACATCATGCGGTTTTGGCGACCTTATTCTTATATCTATCAAAAATAACGTGAATAGGTACAGAGAATTTGTGTAAAATGGGCTTGTGGTTAATGCGTCATTATAGCGTGAGCTACTAATGCACCCTTTCAAAAACTTATATTGTACGTGTGAAGGTTTTATTATGGCTTCTGAAAGTAATAACTCGTTCATTTACCAGCATCGAGAGACCTTTGAGCGTAGAAAGGTCTTTTAAAGTCATTCAGGGTCGTTATTAAAAGGTCCCATGTTAATTTTGGTACAAAAACACATGACCCGAGTGCAAAAAGATCGTTTGGGGGTCATTAACTCGGTTGCTAGTGAATTGGAAACTGACAAACAGGATAGATAAATCTTCGCGAGGGCCCTATGTTAAACTGTCAATGACTAGACGAAGTCGGAATCTAGATAGTCAAATATGAACGCGCAAGACTTGTTAAAAATATATGTATTTAATTAAATACACGTGTACTTACTATGAGCGTTATAATATGATTAACCTGCTTAACCGGTCTTCCCTGTGGAGACTAAACTATAGCCTCCAGTCAGGCTCAAAAAGCTTAACCTAAGCGACCACGCTGAGGGCTACCCTCTATGGGGTCGGACCTCGGCTCAGTGCGACGCTGGGGGGAAAACAAAGGCTGGATCGTGATTAAGTGGTTCTACCATCAGTTCGGAAAATACCTACGTGGAGATGAACGGACAAGAAACTCCTTTTATAGCTTATATATCGTAACTATAGCTCAGCAATCCGCGGGCTGGCTTGATTTTAATGACAGGGACAACGCGACGGGCCTCGGTGGCGAGGACGGAACGAATGCGGTCGTTTATGTGAGCTAAATGTATCGGGATCGAGAGCATTAACCGTCCTTGTAGACAAGGCTATCTAGTTTCCTAGTTATGCTTTCGTACCTCGAGAAGAGGACGCTGCATGAAGCGGGGGTAAGTAAGCCTGCGTTTCGGATGTCTACATCGAGAGCTCTGGCCTGAGGGTCTCTCTCTCTATCCATCCATATGGAGTCGCGCTGATTATGTTTTCAGCAACGCTCAGATATTTATGGCTTAAACCCAGTGGGGCTGACAGGGGGCGGGACACTTAAATATAAGTTACATGGGCTATTATTATATACTAGTGGAAAGGTTTACTTGTGTGTGCCCGTGTCTGCAGGACCTTACAGTCAGCAAGTAACAGAAAGTCACACGCATTTCAGATCGCACTTCTAATTGTTTTAGCAATCCTTAATTGGTAATTTATTACAAATATATCGTAATCTTTAACTTTGTTTATAAAGTAACCACTTCAAGCGGCTATAAATCAACTTTTATTAGGGTCAGGCTCTCCTGGGTGGCCAACCGCTTCAGTCAATTGTTGGCTACGCATAACTAACATAGTTCTTGTGTACGGTTTCGTTTTGTTAGAAAACACTAAGGAGGGTAGATCATGTTTGGGAGTTGTGTCTTGTAATTTCGACGATCCAAATTCACCTGTTTAATCTTCATCATTTCAGCCTTAAGACATCCACTGCTGGACATAGACCTTCCCAAACGTCGCCACAACGACCGGTCTTGGGCTTCATGCACATACTTGCCATTTTTATTATTAAGACGACGACAGTCGCCAACGACCTTGAGGGAAAAAACGCGCACGCGATTCACACCCGCGCGACCCAAAATTCAGTAGATTTTTGTACTTTCCTTATTATTCTATGACTTTAAAAAAAAATCCTCAGATCAAAATTTAGATGGTTAAATTGTCTTTGAGTTGGTGACAAATTCATTAAAATACGCGCGGCGGTTTTGGTGGCGATTAAAATTTCTTTGTCCATGTTAGACCTAAAATCTTAAAATCAGCTACTGAGGGGTATCTGCGCCTTAATAGGCTCGTGTTTGACCTGATGATAAGCGATGATGTGGTCAACGATGAGGCACGCTTGCCTAGAATAACCTACTTCCCTATAACTATTGTATTGTTTCGATGGGCTGTTTCCGCAACTCCACGACCAGCGCGTATTTTGCGTACTTGCCTAATAACTAAGTCTCAGTCCATTATATTTCATGAATAGACATGAGTTTTACAATCAGCTAACCACATCATTAAAACATAAATAACGACAGCTATAAAGTATAAACTATAAAGCATGAATGAAAACGAAACTCCGATGACCTTATGGAAGAGAGAGTGTGCGAGGCGCGGCCTGCGATGACATTATGACACGGTCCGACCCACTAATGACTGTGGACACATACATATACACGGAAGTAAGTTATTTATATAACTTGTCACATAAAACCCTAATTATGAACGGTATTCAAGTTAAAATGTGTATTTGAGTGTAGTAGGGCACCGTAAACTGCTTAATGCCGTGAAAAAAAAAACTATTTATACATGGTAAATATCCCGAAACAAATATTAATTCTAATGATTGTGAACCATGTCAGCTTAAAAACTTATAATGCCTTGGGAGTTTGACAGGCACTAATTTTGATAATTCGGAAGGGCATATTGTGGACAAGAGACTTTTCTCTGAATTTTCTAAAGATGTATTTAGAAGCCTTTTTTTGGGCGATGCTACTGCTGTCTGCCTCCTGGCTTTTCCAAAGATGTGGCACAAAAATTTTGAAAAAACCCACGACGCGGCGACGGTTAAAAAGTAATTGAAAAAGCATAAAATAATTTAAAACCCGAGAATATCCGTCGGCCATTAAATGAACTAGTTTTGCAGTTTTATAGTAACGTGAATAATTGGAGATTTTTTATGCTAAGGATTTTTTATCCCTTAATGGGTGGCCCTTAATGGAGGCCGTGCCATTACAGTAGGGACCTTTAGAAGTTGATATGATACTTATTTTTATTTACGATGAAATTTAAAATAGTGATGGTAGCCCCCGACTGATATTCTTGGGTTTTGGGTTTTTAAATTATGTTATCCTTTTTCGATTACTATTTAACCGTCGAGCGTCGTTGGTTTTTTCAAAAAAAATAATTTTGCTTTTTATTTTAAACTTTTTAAGGAGCATATATTAAATCGGATTTATATAAAATCGGACTGGTAGTTTTACAGAAAAATGGCAACATGGCTTTGCACAAACAATGTTTGCTGCAGCGCCTCCTGGTGAATTGCCACCGTATCACCCATAACTGAAAACTGCATCAAAATCGGACAAGTAGTTTTGGAGAAAAATAGCAACATGGATTTGCACAAACAAACATCCTCTCACACCAAACGCATATACCGTCTCCGTTCCGTCGTGGGTAAAAAGGGGATCATGCACTTTAATCGTACCATCAGAGTTGCAATCTGCTATAGTATGCCACCATAATTTCGTCCATCATCTCCCAGCCTTTCTCCCAAGTTATTGAGGTAAGCCGCGCAACTCGTTTTCTCCTTCGATTCGGTCCTGTTTCTTTCATATAATTCAGACTGCCACCATATAATTGTGGTTTATGAAATACTAGCTGACCCCCGGGGCTTCATTCGCTTCCGTCAATTGGCTACCTACCCTACCTACCATACCTACTCTACCCACCTATCCTACCCACCTACCCTACCTACGTTACCCTACCCTACCTACGCTACCCTACCCTATGTACCTACCCTATCCTACCTACGCTACCCTACCCTACCCTATACTACCTACCCTACCCTACCCTACCTACCCAACCCTACCTACCCTACCCTACCCTACCTACCCAACCCTACCTACCCTACCCTACCTAATCATGTAGAAAATAACTTTTATGAAAATATATTATAGCCTATGACACTCGGGAATAATGTAGCTTTCTACTGGTGAAAGAATTTTCAAAATCGATTCAGTAGACCCAGAGATTACCCCCTACAACGTCACAAACTCACAATTCGCTATCTTTACCTCTTTATAATATTAGTATAGATTTAGGTTGCCTGATCCTTCTGCCTCCGCCAGATCCAGAGGCTTCTTAAGGTTTGATATGTGCCAGTCTTTTGTCCGTTACCTTCTTATTTATAATTTCATGCAGAGCAGCTTGTCTATAGTATTAAGGCGCCTCCCCGAGCAAAACGCCGTGCTAGTCGATTCTGTGCAGTTTTTAAGAGCTATCTACTCTTTATTTAAAAAGAAATATCAATTAATAAAAATACATTAAATTTCTACATAATGTTGATTCTAAAATGGAAGTACACTTTTTTTTTTAAAGAGGTGTATGTTTCACTAATCTCCTTCCAACAAAACCATAAAAATGAGAAATTATTATTGATAGCATGCATCTCCTCGTAGTGTTCATTAATTATTTTTTATACTAACACTAATGGATAGACAATTTGATAACGAACATTTTGTAAGTTTTATTTTTTTCAAAAGATCAATATTCGATTTTATAAAGATTTTATTCTAAAATCTGGGCGTATTCACTACCGTAATTCATGCGCCACTAGTGCCGCTAGGCCAATAGGAATGCTCATATCTCATGCTGATTTTTTGGTCCTTAACGACTTTCACGGTATGACAGTACGCTGATGTTAGATATGCAAACAGACACTCATGACATCTGTTTATATATTATGTAGAAGCGTAGAAGCAAATTGACGTCAAAATTAAAAACCTTACAAATATATTAATTATGTTTTCAATTTATATCTTTTGTTGTTTTGGACGATTTGGATAAAGTCTTTTTATTAGGGTCGCAGAACGTTTGTTTGTACAGCCTATGATCCCTAACACATGTACACAACTCAGATAAAACCCATCTCCATATTTATCAAAATATAACATTAATTCTACTCGGCTAAGTAATCGTCTAGTTAATCTAACCGTCTCTAAATAAAGGTTATTGAACCGTGTTGTTTGCTCGCTAGGATATCTAAGACAGAAATTTGTACATATTTGTATTTCCCTGCCCTTGTCCCATATTACTTGGGGTCGGCGCAAGACGCTACACTTTTTTAACCAACTTCAAAAAAAGGGGCAGTTTCTCAATGCGTCGGAATCTTTTTTTATGTATGTTCCCAGACGCCTGCACCGATTTGGAAAATTCCACTTTTGTTTGATACTTCCTAGGTGGTCCCATGGTCATCAGGTCAGGATGGCCCATGGAAATCGAGAGAACTTCTCAAATACTATATTATAGGCGCATACATATAGTGATTTTGGTATTTTCATCAACAATGCAATACCAACCGATACTCGGCAAGTATCATTTGGTGAAGTGGAACTGATGAAGATGACCGCAGGTGCCCACTGGAATTTCATGTCACGGGTATAAGATTTTGTCTCGAATAGTTAACCGACTATGATTAAGCAAAATACCTACCATCGAACTGATCTGATGATGAAGCCAGAAGGTAGACACTGGAACTCCTAAATAAAATAATGTATCCTAGTCGTGTTTAGGCTTATTGGAATCGTCATGAGATATAATTTGGATAAAAATGATTTTCATTGTAATTTGAGGTACCAAAACTAAAAAGCGAAAAATAAAACATTTTAACAAAAAAAAAAACAAGCCCAGTCGGTTTGTTTTTAACCGACTTCCCAAAAAGGAGGAGGTTTTCAATTCGACTGTTTATTTTTATTTTTATGTGTGTTACCTCAGAACTTTTTACTGGGTGACCTGATTTTGATGATTCTTTTTTTATTTGAAAGCTGGTGCTTGTCGTCTGGTCCCATTTAATTTTCTTCAAGATCTGGTGAAGAACTTCGGAGATATTCATCAGAACTCTTCAAAAAATTACGGCAGATCACTCGGGATAGCTGCAATAGCAATTCTGTTTATTGTTTACACCACTTCATAACATAACATCACACTGGTACGCTCTAAAGAGGTACTCAGGTGTGAACAGTTCACCCTGGTATACTCTCATTCCATGGGTTTTGTTTAAGTTTCATGTTATTAGGTTAATCTATTTTGTCTTCTCTTTGGGTATTATAGGTACCTAGCCTATAGAACTGGTCTATTATGAACCACAACTAAAAATTGAAAAATAAAAAAACTTTTTTACAGTAAGTAAAAACACTACAAAGTGAAAAATAACTTAAATTTTGGAAGTCGGTGTTCCTGCTTTTGTTTCTTCGTTTTTTTTTTTGACACCGACTTCCGAAATTTAAGTTATTTTTCACTTTGTAGTGTTTTTATTTTGAAGTCGGTTGTATTTTTTGTAAAAAAGTTTTTTTTTTTAAGTTAAAAAGATTTTTTCTTCCATACTTTTCCTGTCCAGTTACAAATTAATATCCTATTTTTCAAGCACTTCCTTACATCCGATTATGTTTAAACTCAGCATACTTATGTAACTTAAACAAAGAAGAAAGAAAAAGTGTTGCCACGCAACAACGACATACAAATTTTCCAAACTTCTGAGACAATGCAAAAATACGGAGTTGGCGGGTGACCGTAGGAAATCCACAACCATAGTACACGTAGCACCATCGTGTTTGGGCTTAATGGATTTGTACTGACAAAAGATTTGATTAAAAGCATGTTTTATGATGATTTTTCTTATTTTAACACGCTTTTATTAGCTTGGTATGTATCTATGTAACGGAATCTTTGAACGTGATTTTCACCCCCTTCAAAACGTGGGATTGATTTGAAACTTTGCACACTTATCAAGGACCAATGACAATGCAATAATTTAGTCAAAGCCAAAGTCAAAGTCAAATATGTTTATTTAACTAGGCCAATAAGCGGCATTTTTGAACGTCAAACAAAAAATAAAATTTACAAATAATGAAAGTTGATTCTACCGGGCGCGTTTAAATAGTTTGTTTGTGTATTTGTTGTTTGTTTTGCCTTACCAGGATCTTCAGGATTAGCTACTTTTTAGTTCAATTTACCATTAAAGCGTGTTTTTTAGTTTTTAGAACTACAATTAAAACTACAAATGATAGCTATTTATATAAGAGCCAAGCCCCCAAACAGATTACGTTGGTATTTGCGTCCGCATATTGAAACTATTGATTCACATATTATTGGAGCGCGTGTTGACTTATCGTATCGCTATCTTGTTTGCGAACTAAATAACATACATCTATCTATCTTCTATCTATCTATATAAATAAAAATGAATTGTTGTTCGTTAGTCTGATTAAAACTCGAGAATGGTTGGGCCGATTTGGATAATTCTTTTTTTGTTTTGTTCGACAGAATACAGGGAAGGTTTAAAAACAAAAAAAAATGGGGAAAAAAGGGTAGGGTAGGTGTGGGGTAGGTGTAGGGTAGGTGTAGGGTAGGTGTAGGGTAGGTGTAGGGTAGGTGTAGGGTAGGTGTAGGGTAGGTGTAGGGTAGGTGTAGGGTAGGTGTAGGGTAGGTGTAGGGTAGGTGTAGGGTAGGTGTAGGGTAGGTGTAGGGTAGGTGTAGGGTAGGTGTAGGGTAGGTGTAGGGTAGGTGTAGGGTAGGTGTAGGGTAGGTGTAGAGTAGGTGTAGGGTAGGTGTAGGGTAGGTGTAGGGTAGGTGAATGTTTGGTGTTTTTATGGCAAAACAAAGTTTGCCGGGTCAGCTAGTATTTAATAAATATTTTGACATAAACGTGGTAATCGCGTGATCACGATTTGAGTGTCCGTTGTTATTTGCCCATCATAATGTTGCTGAATAGATCTTCCGAAATTCTCGTGTTTGGAAAAATATTATCGGGTCGTTTCTAACTGTCATATTATGTGCGGTCAATTTAAACATCCGAGGGTACAAAAAATCGCACCCAGCTGAAAATTGGTAGGATTGTTCGAAACACTATCATAAATGAAATCTAAAAAGTCCTCATCGATCCGACACCTGGAAAAATTTACTCGGGGTCAAAGGTCATAAAAATTTTCAGCAAAACGGTAAGTTTTATCATAAAATTAGCCCAGACAAAAATATACGTGGTGTATTTATATATACTCGTATGATGACAAAATAATTACAACTCTTTCAACTTTGTGAATCGTTATATCTCAACAACGGTGGCTCTTAGGAAAAAAATAATTAGCCATTTTTTTTAAATAATTTTCTGATCTACAATTTTTGTCGGTAAGTAATCAAACCCGAACGCGCAATCTTATCACTGAGCCTATCAATTCAGTATCTATCATCCATATTATGAGCGCAACTCTTAATAGAGTTCAATGCTCCATTTTTATTGTACTTTTGTAGTATTCTTCCCGTTTACTTTTTCAATGGTTGTTGTGAAGTATTTATGTCGAAAAATGTTTTCTATTTATCCTGGAAATCCTGGCTGATTAAAATTCTTAGTGCCGCGGTAGGAATTTCGTACCTAATCATAACCTGGAAATCCTGGCTGATTAAAATTCTTAGTGCCGCGCTAGGAATTTCTCAACAGTGCTATGGTGGCTGTGAATTTGTGATAAGGTGGCCCCCTGGAAGAGTAATGGGAATAAAACTCCTGTTGGAGATTCTTCGAGGTGGTAGAAATAAAATAGCGGACTGTAATAAAAGGAATGGTTCCATATACTGGACGTAAGAACGCGCGTTATTTGGTCAGTGTTTTTTGAGTAAGTGGCGGTGCAGGTCAGCGTCTCGGTCGCGCTCCCCGCTCGCCGCCGTCGCCCTCCCGTAGTCGCAGCGGCGGGCGGTGACGCGTTTGTCTCCGACAACGCCCGTTTTTATCTAATAGGAGACAAGCTTACACCTCTGCTGAACCCATCGTCATAGAGGAATACAGGCGTATTTTAATTTATAACCCGTATAAAAACTAACGTGTTACTTCCACCTTTTCAGTACCTAAGCGGCATCCACCTGCCGATAGTGCAGCACGGAGACAAGTTCATAGCGGGCGCCGGGGCGGGAGTGACAGCTGTCACGTTGACGTACCCTCTAGACACCATACGTGCGCGCCTAGCCTTCCAGATCACGGGGCAGCATCGGTACAAAGGCATCGTGCATGCAGCCACCACTATGTTCCGCACGGTAAGCTGGTTTGAACGTAGTTTTATATGATAGTCCCAGCCTATGATCCTCCCAGGAAGCTTCAGTGCTTTTGGGTGGAGCTTGGCTGGTTATGTTAGCCAGAACCCCCACCGCACAACGGACCGAATGAGAGTCTAAGTACGGATAATGGAGTCTGCCACTGCTACATGATAGTGCAGTTCGGAGAAACGTTAATAGCGAGTTGGAGTGATAGCCGTCAAGCTGACGTCCCCTCTGGACACCATCCGCCGCGCGCCCCGCCTTCCTGATCACGGGGCAGCATCGGTACAAGGGCATCGTGCATGCGGCCACCACTATGCTCCGCACGGTATGTTAACCTACTAGGTACTACCATGCCAGTACCTAAGCGGCATCCACCTCCCGATAGTGCAGCACGGGGAGGCGCCGGGGCTTGAGTGAAGGCCGTGCTGAGGTGGCACTCGACCACAGTAACTTCAAGGCAAGCGTGCTCCATCGTCAACCACATCATCGCTTACCATCAAGTGAGATAGTGGTCAAAGCAATCGTAACGAAAAAAAAACTTGATCCAGGTTGGAACCTCGAATGCAAGCCAATGGTCACAAACTGAAAAAGATTAACATTTTCCAGCATGATACGTAATTTGCATCTTCTACTTGTCTACATTCGACTTGTCTTGTGACTTCTGCATTCGACTACGCCATGGTCCTTATTGAATTCCTGGGTTTTTCAATCAGGAATTACTCAGTAGCTAACCAGAGTGTGTTGTTGACGACACGGTTGAGCAATCGGCTGCTGCGGTGCGTGTCGTAGGTTGGATTCCCGCACGGAACAAATATTTTAATGGCCTACAGATAGTTGTTCCGGATCTGGGTGTCTTGTGTATGTGAGTTTAAATGTTTGTAAACGCACCTACGATACAGGATGAAATTCCTAGTGGGAGGAAAAATTAAGAAATTAAAAAGTGTCTATGTTATAAGACCGCATATTGTTATTTGTAATGGCTTAAAATAAAGAGAATGCTATCTACATACTAGAAGAGCAGTGGTGGCCCATTGGTAACGGCCGCGACATACAAGTTGTAGGTCGTGGGTTCGCACCCAAACAGGCGCTTGTAAATTATTTCATCACCACTGCTCTCAAAACGGTGAAGAGAAACATCGTGAGGAAACCTTTATGTCCTAGAACGAAAGAATCGAAGACATGTGACCTCTACCAATCCGCAATGCGCCCGCATGGTGGATTACGGCCCATTCCCTCTCATAAAGAGGAGGCCTGTGCCTCAGCAGTGGGTACAATAATAGGCTGATGATGATGATCTACATATGTTTTGTGATGCTCTCGCTAATACTTGGTCCATTATGTTATTCCAGGAGGGCGGAATCCGCGCGCTATACCGCGGCTTCGTGCCCACCATGTGCGGCATGGTGCCGTACGCGGGCTTCAGCTTCTACTGCTTCGAGTCGCTCAAGTTCTGCTGCATGAAGTACCTGGCCAGCTCGCTCTGCAAGAAGTGCGATCGGAATACTGGTATGGTGCACAATAGTTTAGTAGAATTGGAACTCCTTGATTGAGGTGGAGGATACTAAACTCCAATTGCGATAACATTAGACGTTTAAATTTACTCATTATACAGCCCGTTCAACCGATTTTGACTTCTATTTCGTTGGTAATACGACATATGGTAGCTGTAGTAAACAGTTGGTTTTGGTAACAGGTTTATGCTTTTTATGTCATCCTTATGTTTACGGAATAGAAACCAAAATCGGTTGAACGGACTGTAAAAAGATGGATTGGAAACGTGTCTAATGTTATTTCAAATGGAGTATAGACTAGTTCAAATAAAAAAATAAAGAAATCATCAAAAGGCGGCTGGACTTTTGGGGAAAAAATCAGGGGGTGTGGGATTTTTACCTCACTATAACCACTACGGTGATCACCATCAGCACGTAGAAGGGGCCCCGTGACCGCTCAAACGACCACCCTGGAGCATGTGCATAACTCCAGCTTCCTCATATGTGATAGATTTTTTTTATCTATGCCAATAATAAAGGCATAATAACAGCAATCAAAGTTCCGAGTCTTAATTTAGGTGCCACAAAAACTTCGTTAATATGAGTCGTTTAGTATGTGTTAGCTGGAGTGACGTCACCCCAGCTTCCTCATTCAATACAGCCAAACCAGTGAGGTTAGGGTTTTGGACTATAGTCAAAAAAATAAGGCATAATAGCTGCACATGGAAGGAAAGAACTGAACGATAATACTTAAAAAGTGATGAAACTATGATAAAAAAACGTGTGTGTAAGCTGGAGTGACGTCACCCCAGCTGCCATGTCATATCTTCCTAACAAAAGAAGATATGATTATGTACCATAGCTCAAAAATTGAGGCAGAATAGCAGCCATTGGCAGAATTTTTTTCAAACCTCTGGTCAAAATACTCTATAAGTTATTAAACCGACAAATATGTGTAAGCTGGAGTGACGGCACCCCAGCTGCTCATGTCATATCTTCCGAACGAAAGAAGATATGATTATGTATTATAGCTTAAAACATAAGAAATAATAGCTGCCACAGGCAGAAAAAAATTCAAATCTCTAGTTCTTGTAGTTTCCACGTAGTAAACAAAAATATAGTTTCCGCGCCAAAAAGATCAAATTATTACTTCGGAGGAGGTACGGAGCGGCGTTGCCATTCCGTGCGCTACATAATTGCAACCAAGTTTGCACTTAGTAAGCATACCATTAGAAGTCATTTTAACTTGCGCTCAAAATATTTTATTTAAGATATAGACTGAGAGCCGACTGTACTTTAATAGAACTATGAATGTAATATTAAAAAGTGGATTCTTATCAACTTTAGACGACGAGAGAACTACTTATATTGTTTTTTTTTTAGACTTGTTCTCTGTAGTTAGTTTCCACGTAGTAAACAAAAATATAGTTTCCGCGCCAAAAAGATCAAATTATTACTTCGGAGGAGGTACGGAGCGGCGTTGCGTTCCGTGCGCTGTATTATCAGTTTGAGGTTGTTTAAACTAGATTATAGACTGGGAGCCGACTACACACTTTAATTGTAGGTACTATGAAAGTATTCAGATTTTTATAGTTATATTTTTTGTTTAAACATAGGATGAAATAAAATTCAAAAATCTAAGTGTAACAATTTCGTATATTTTTGTTATAAATCACATTTTTGGTACAATTTACACTCTATGAAATCAGATAAAATATGATTAGTATAAATCACAATTATTCATTAGAATCATGTGAAATTTCGCGGGGTAACTTTGTGCATCCACCTTAACCGAACTACAGAGAACAAGTCACAAAAAAAAACAATATAAGTAGTTATCTCGTCGTCTAAAGTTGATAAGAATCCACTTTTTAATATTACATTCATAGTTCTATTAAAGTTCAGTCGGCTCTCAGTCTATATCTCTAAATAAAATATTTTGAGCGCAAGTTAAAATGTCTTCTAATGGTATGCTTACTAAGTGCAAACTTGGTTGCAATAATGTAGCGCACGGAATGGCAACGCCGCTCCGTACCTCCTCCGAAGTAATAATTTGATCTTTTTGGCGCGGAAACTATATTTTTGTTTACTATGTGGAAACTACAAGAACTAGAGATTTGAATTTTTTTCTGCCTGTGGCAGCTATTATTTCTTATGTTTTAAGCTATAATACATAATCATATCTTCTTTCGTTCGGAAGATATGACATGAGCAGCTGGGGTGCCGTCACTCCAGCTTACACATATTTGTCGGTTTAATAACTTATAGAGTATTTAGACCAAAGGTTTGAAAAAAATTCTGCCAATGGCTGCTATTCTGCCTCAATTTTTGAGCTATGGTACATAATCATATCTTCTTTTGTTCGGAAGATATGACATGGCAGCTGGGGTGACGTCACTCCAGCTTACACACACGTTTTTTTATCATAGTTTCATCACTTTTTAAGTATTATCGTTCAGTTCTTTCCTTCCATGTGCAGCTATTATGCCTTATTTTTTTGACTATAGTCCAAAACCCTAACCTCACTGGTTTGCCTGCATTGAATGAGGAAGCTGGGGTGTCGTCACTCCAGCTAACACATACTAAACGACTCATATTAACGAAGTTTTTGTGGCACCTAAATTAAGACTCGGAACTTTGATTGCTGCTATTATGCCTTTATTATTGGCATAGATAGAATTTTTCTATCACATATGAGGAAGCTGGAGTTATGCACATCCCTGGAGCGCCCTCTGTGCGACGCCTGTTAGGTCAAATCCCTGGGAAGGGTAAAAAAGCGCCTCCCCTGAGCGTCGCTGTGCACGGCAAAAAAAAACAAATGAATGACTTAAGTATAAAGTTTATTTGAACTTATAATTCCATGTTAAACCAAAGTTCCAACAGTTCCAAGTACCCCGTTTCAAAGAACGGCAATTTCATTTCATTTTCATAATTGAATCCTGTATCACATTTGTTGCTTGTGTCATACTCATAACAGACGTATTAGTTGAAAAATCCAACTAATACGTCCTTCCATCATCACTATACTGCCATGATATTGGGGTTGAGCTCAAATGTAACTTGTAAGCCGGAGTTAAATCAAAAACCAAAGAAAGAAAGAAAATGTATTTATTTGTGACCCGCACAGTTGACACGATAAATAAGCATAAAATTAATAAATAAAAATAAAAAGTAAAAACCCCGTGCGAGACCAAAAAGGCTCTCAGCATATGCAGAAAGGAGCATTTTTGGTATCCAAGAAGGAAATAACGCTGCGCTGATATTGTTATGGCCCAGTGTTGATGCCACGGGCACACTTACGTAAACGGAAAATACTTAAATAATGAAATAAAATTGAATATATAAATAACAAACAAAATTAAATAAACACAGTAGGTGGGTCAAAGCTTCAATATCAAGAAGTTCCTACGATAAATATTTGTTGCATTTCAGTGCATCAAAAATCTGAATAATTTTCTACTTTGTTAAATAAACACATACATGACCTATCATTTTATAAGCCTGTGAAACATACCCAGAATATTAACTGAGTTAATTCTATATTAACAACAAGAACTGCATACAAATCTCCTTGCATTTAAGTAGGTTTAACAAAAATATTCATGCCTTACAGTGCATCCACAAGGTCAATAAAAAACATAAATAAAAAATTCCGGATTAGTTCCGTTTCGTTGCAGAATAATTTGCATTCATCATGCTAGTCTTAATTAATTACAACAAACGAGTAGGTATGAATTTAAGACTAATATACGACGGGCGAAGCTAAAGGCAGCAAATTTGCCAAGCAACAGACGTTAATATTTGATATGTATCAGTCCGGGCGAAGGGGCGAAATTAAATGCAGCAATTTTCTCATTGCCAAGTAAATATCAACTTTGTTGCTGTTGAAATAAGATCTAAAATAAATTATAATATGCGTAATCTGTGTGCCTTTGACGCTTCTGCGAACAAGGGTATAGCTATACGCTATAAAATAAGAAAATATTGTACAAATTTATACTAACGGCGCCCTTACAATGTCACTCAAACGCCAAAAGATTCTAGTAACACTGTAGGAGTGGAGTCATGCTATCTCGACCTTATTTCAACGTTTATTGGTTGATATTAATTTGATAGTTAAATGGCGCTACAATACACATCGTTAAGTCTACACCGGTCCTATAAGATTTTCGTTAGGTACTTTGTTTTGTTCAGATTAGGTAACAAAATTTATTATTTTAAGTCTGTCTTAATTACAAGGTAAATCTTAAAAATAGCAACATTGAGGTAAAAATATGACGATAAGAAAAAGGCTGCAGACAATTTATAATAATGATGTGATGCTGTCCTGAAGTTTTCTCTTAAGTACTAGGTACCTAAATCATTTACTGCATTTCTTAAAGAACTAGTCTATAAAAAAGTCTGAAGAAAAGATACATCCAATCGTCCATCATCCGACCTTCATAAAATTTAGGTTATATAATAAAAGGCATCCAATGCTGGACAAAGTCCATTTTTCTAGTGGAGAAATCCATATGGATATCCATCTGAGGAGAATGAAGAGCTATTTGGTTCCAACAAGAAAAATTTCAAATGTTTTCTCCTATAGTCGCCTCAATAACTGAGCCAACCAATTCCTTCACTTATTTTCGTTGTGTAAATCCTCGTAGAAGTCTATGAGGGGAGGGGAGGACTAAAACCACCCTGGTGTTTCCTCGCACACTTGCGTGGGGGCTGCCGGCCATCGTCCAGTAGGATAGGATAGATGGACCCCCTTTTCCGCACTTAGACTCCCATTTTGTCCGCTGGGTTCGAACCCACGATCTATAACTTGTAAATCGCGGCCAATACCACTGGGCCACCATTGCTCTCGCTTCGTCCAGAAGTGGGAGGTACAGTACCCCACGGTACTGTACCTCCCACTTTACGTTTTATTCCTTCTCCTTCCCCTTACTTGAATAAAAGCGTAATAACTGATTTAAAAAAAACTTATTATAATAATTTCAGGAGGTCTAGTGTTAACAGTGCCAGGTAAGCTGGTGTGCGGCGGTCTCGCGGGCGCTGTAGCTCAGTCGATATCCTACCCGCTGGACGTGACCAGGCGTCGCATGCAGCTCGCGTGTATGGACGCGCACACGGAGAGGTTTGGGTATGTCTGCATGTTTATACTTTTATATTGCCTTATATACCTTAAGCTTATGATATTGCAAATAAAGATACTAAGGTGCAAAATCAGAGTTAACATATTTGTGTACGCACTGTACTCAATAAGATGATTATAGCTAAAAATGTTGGTTGCTCTGTAACTTGTAAAGACTTCTCACGGTTTGTAGTTCGTTAATCTGTTGGCAAATATCATGTTTAAAGCCTGGCGAAACGCAGTAAAAATGAAGCAGTTTTTGCCTAAACCAAACGAATATCAACTTTGCGGTTCTTAAAATAAAGTCGTAAATAAATCGATCTCTGTCGGATAGATTATTTATTTTCAACTTTATTACAACCGCGCTACTTCGCCTTATCTGCGTCAGACACAGCTGTCGAAACGGTGATGGAAAATATTAATAAATCGTGCGGAAAGTAAAAATTTGAAGAAATGTAACATCATTCAATCCACATTGGACCCGCGTGTTGTACAGCTATGTAACTCAGCCGTGAGGAATATTATAGGCGGATTATGAATTAAGCTAATCACAACAGCAAAAGTGAGATTTGTCAGTAGTTTTGAGGCTATTAAAAACTAATCGAGAAGTTTAGAAAATTTAAAAGTCCTGACAATAAGCCGGACTTGTTAAAAATGCCGGCCATAATTATTTCGTTCGCACACACGTACAAATCGGATTCTCGCGCAATGTAGTTGATATAGACACATTGTATCATCGGATATGAAGATGTAGGGTAGTAAAAAACGCCTTAAAAAAACAAAATTTTGCCCAAGCGAAAATCGAAAAATTCGGACAAATTAGAAGGCCGGACAAATCCGGACGGCTGCTATAATAGTCATAGCAGATATTTGTGCGTCTGAAGTTAGCTCTGCCAACCAAATTGCGCAAGAAACAGTTTGTCATCGAGTGCAGTATACTGCATAGAGTAAGCGAGATAGGACCATTCGACAAACGTAAGCGAGTGAAAGAGACAGTTATACAATGCTATCTTCACCTTCAATGTTGACACAAAAATAGCTACTGCGCAGGGTCTTGCAGCCAATTCAGAGACACAAAGATCCGATATGAGTATTATATTACCCTAATGGCATCGGACATTGTAATTAATGCATGTCGATACACGTTGCACTCAGACAAATATGCATTTGGCTAACTTTATATCACATCTATGCCACTAATCTATTTTATTCGCACTTTTTATGTCATCTCTGTGTACGTCCTCAGAGCGGCCAATGTTTTTGTAAAGACTATAATTATAGCGTATAAGTACTAAATATCTGATTCAAAATTACCAATCTAAGACCAGCTTGGTCATCTTGCTAACTCCGAGTTGGTAGCTAACCCTGCCAATTATGTATAGTATATTTGTTATTTAACTTCGTGTTAGCAACTAACTCTGAGTTAAGATTGGTGTATGGTAAACGAGATATACCTACATTCAAAGAACTTCGCAAAATCTGTTAACCACTAACTTGCCATAACCTATGTAAACAAAATACTGCACTTCTTCAATGTATTTGCACCGTGTAATTAATGCATACGAAACGAACATAATTATTTACCAAATGGTAACTAATAAATAAAATACACCGTTCACCATTACCTTTTTTTTATAATTTCATTGGGACAAGACTAGGCAGATTACTCAGCACGAACTTGAGCTATAAAGCAACATCAGTCCCACCAAATATCACTACATACCAATGCCATTGTGATTCCGTTGTGTGAAAGACGGAGCTGTACATACAGGCAGAATAGCATTATCCCTTTTTACGTTATAGTAGTGGGGCAGGCATATTGCTTACTTTCTTACAACAGTCAACTACAAGTCAACATAATTGTAGTTATCTGCCCAAGGAGCTAATCAAAGCTCTTAGAGCAAGGTTATTTCGAGTGTGCGTAAGGGACAGATGTATATGACTTGTATACATCTCGTCCTTTTTCCCAGTCGCATTATGATAGTTTTGACACGTCATGGTAAGGGGGCAGAGCAAGTGCAAAGTAATCTTTATCAATCTCGGCCATATTTTATTTCTGCTCCAATTTGGTTGAACCGTGTACCTATGTTCTAACGATAAATGCATTTGCACCATGCACCCTTCCCTATGTATTCTAATGTATATGATTCTATTCCTTACTAATGCAGCGATATTTCTGATTGCATGTTAATTTCACGTGGTGTTGGCAACACAGGAGGTTGGTTAATCATATTTTTAGTATATTTTATTTGTAAGATTTATTTTTAATACTTTTAACCCTAGTATCCCTTTTAGGAACAACTTGAACAGTGAAGTAACCACATTATTGAATGTAGATTGCTTACAACATAACAACACTGTATATGTAGTACTTTAATAAAGGTGTTGGATTAGTAGAAAGGGTCTAAGCACCAACTATTCTGCCCTTCGATCAATAATACACTAGATACACAATCCCATTCAAAACTTCTCTCTAAAAATGTCGCCAATTGTGTTTACGTAATTCTAAGATCTCCTCTATACTCCATTTAAAATAACATTAGACGTCTTTACAACTCTTTTTACAGTCCGTTCAACCGATTTTGAGTTCTATCTCGTAAATATAAGAATGACATACAAAGCATAAACCTGTTACCAAAACCAAGTTTACTACAGCTATTTAATTCGGTTTTTACATGATCAAAAACACTTAATTTCCAAAATATCGGCATTTGCAATTTTTTTTAACCCACACTGCGGCATTTTGACGTCTTAATGTTGGCTATGATTAGACCATACTAATTTGAAATAAGACCACAACCGTATTTGTGCTCTTATCTACTAGTGTATTATTGATCGAAGATTCTGCCACACTCCACTGTAACTTTATCTAATAACCACTTGTTGGAGCCCTAATACAGCTCTAAGGTCTCATGGCAGAGCACTAAATTTCGAGACGAGCTGGAAAAAATTAAAATGCAATGGTTCATCCGTCATCTCTGGACTGAAATATCGGGTCTTCATGGTGAAAGGCCTTTGTCCAGCCAGTTTGTCAGTGACTAATAAAATCATTATCTCTTCTCAGTTTTCGTCTCCCTTGTCTCAGTTGCTGCTGCATATAACTTATTGCAAGCTGCTTTAAGCATATTCTTTTCTACCTTCAACCAATTAATCTTGGTCAAATATCACTACTGACGTCACTGACTTTGCTTCTGAACCATTTGACATGACAGAGAGACATCCTGATTTTTTTTGTTTTTTTTTTTTTCATTCGACAGAAACTAATACCGCCCACTTATATTGTCCTCTAACGTTTCCAGTACTGGTATGGTGAAGACACTAACCCTCATATATCGTGAAAACGGCATAGTGAAGGGTTTGTACCGCGGTATGAGCATCAACTACATCCGAGCGATACCCATGGTCGCCACCTCCTTCTCTACCTACGAACTCATGAAGCAACTGCTGCAACTCGACACAGGAATGAAAGTCTCGTAACGACGACAAAACGGCCACTTTTCTCGGTGATTCCTGCCTTTGCGCCACTGTTATAATGAAGTTAGTGGCTTTTGCGCATAATGAATTGGCTTTGTGAATACTCTTGAAAGTTTTAAGATACCCATGACTATTTTAATCTTGTATCTAATTTAATAGTTATTTTTGTTTGATTTAAATGACAAGGAAAATTGCGCACACTATATTTTCTTCAGTACTTATATAAAAACAGTATTTGAAACTTGTAATGCTCACTACAACTTGTATTTGTAATATGCATAGATATAATATAGAATACCCTATATATGTTCAGTAAATAGATAGAAACCAGTTAGAGTCGATGCTTATTGTAATGCCGAGTACACAAAGTTCAGGCTTTTGCAGGTCGTTGATGTGTATCACCAACAAAGTTGGAGATAGTGCAGACCCCTGAGGGATCTCGGTAGTCAATTAAATAAGTTTATCAATCAAATATCAGTAACAAACAATCCATTCAAATATCACGAATTGATCGATATCTCAGTCAATCCGCTTTCCAATCACATAACCCGGTAGGTAGTAATAAAGGAAGTTTCCTGGCAAGTGAACCTGTCAAAGGCCTTTGAGGTAACAAGGGACATGGCAAGCGATTCGTATGTAATTAGCATACGTTAGATCTATTCAGTCGGCCGGTTTGAGCAGACGCCGTTGAGAGATCGTTTACTTCAAGATATTTTAGGAACTTACTGTTAAGAACACTGTCCATAATCTTGCAGAGTGGACGTAACAGATGGGTCTGTAATTGGCTGATTTTGCTCGAATGCCTTTTTGCGAGTAGAGTTACGAAATAGCTTGTTTCTAAACTTTTGACACTGCCTCATAGGTAAAGATAGGCGAAACTAGACACTTTAGGAACAATAAAGTAATGCATCAAATAATTATTATATTAGAGAATACTAAGTTTTAATGTTGAAATAATAAGTAATAAGTCCGTGCCTTTGCTGCTTTTCAGTCTATTTAGAAAAACATTTCATTGTTTTTTTTGCCTGTAAGCACTTAATCATATAAAAAATAGCAAAAGCCAATAAAAATGCGACATCAAAATATCAATAAAAAATGCGACTTCAAAATATCATACTCCGATTAGCTTAATTCTTTGCTATTAATATTCCGAATGTTCTATTCAATAAACTGCTAAACAATTAAAAACGTTAAATATTTGAATAGACCTACAATTCCAGTGCTAGACAGAAGCTATACCGAGTTCAAGGAACTGGTTGGCCTGCTACAACTATTTAAATATTCATAGTTTAATAACTTACATGGATTCCAATGGATATACCGGTAATTTATCTACTTTGGACCCAACAATCGTGTTTAAGAGGTAGAATAGAAAATACTTATTTACACCAAAATAGTTACACATCTTTTTCAAAATTGGTAACAGTAATATCTATGACGATCTACACTAGGTTGGTAGTTACGAAACACCTAGTCAATTATGTCAGGGTGAATCCAATGTGTTGACTATTAGGGTTGGACGAATACTCGAAAGCTATTGAATAGCCGTATCTATTGTAACATCGAACGCATAGCATAATAATAATGCCAGCTTTAAAAAGTTAGCGTGTTGTGTTTCAAAAACAGGGTGACAAGGTAGTATTTAAGATGATTCATTCCACGTATGAAATGCGTCTTTTATTGTTTATAAAAATAGATTATACGTAAAATTAAGTTATTAACGCACATTAAATGTGACATTAATATTCTTAAGACAACAATGGAACAGTTTTTCTTGTTTCCAAAGCACTGATAAGTTTGGTTAAAATTTTATTATTCTTAGATGCAATTCGAAGTTTTTATTATCCGACTACCCCCAGAAGGAGGGTTTTTTTTTCCTAGAAAATTCCTTCTTATTATGTACTGTTACACACTGAAATATTGTAGCACCAAAGATGCAGATATAACTCAAACAGTATAATAAAATAATATGTAATTCTTGTATATCGGTCTATTGTATAAAATGCACAAATGAACTGCAAACAACAACCTAAATAATAAATTATTTTCATGTAATGTTGACTTTTATTTCTACTTTGGAATGGTGAAAGAAAACCCCTTATTTTTATAATTAATTTTATTTATTATATCTAATTCCTATCAACAGGCATAGTACACGTTGCAAGAATAATTATTTTACCGTACTGTGTTTACATTTTAAATTATTGCCATTGTGTAGCGAATCCAGATGAAAGTATGTATATTTGTCTTGTCGTCGGCGCAATATCTAGTGTCTAGTCGAATCCCACTTATACATGATCACACTATGCTTACAAAAGATCAAGGTTTTCTCAATAGATTTAAATGTCGATCGCCTATGCAGTTTGCCAGGAAAGCCTTAATTTTAAATTTACACGAGCTTCGATTGGGTGAAATAACGGCAAAAGCAGAGAAATCAAACTTGTGCTACAGTTATTTGTTTTATTTCACGCGAACGAGGCTCGCCATACATACTCATTTTTTTTGTTATTTTTTCTTTTAAGGATATTATATTTTATTTTTTATCTATAACTTACATACTTAATACTTAGATCAACGAAACGTGTGGCTTCAGGTGTCATTGGTGGGTAAGGTCTTTGTATAATTAGTACGCACGCGTTTAATTTAGGAAATAAAAACAAATATTACAATTATTTTATAAATCTGAAATTTTATTTTAAAATGAAAGATGGCACTGACAAAAGAAACTGTCCGCTGTTCAGATTCTAAAATAAGTACACGCTTTCTTCATGGGAATGGAATACAACATTGCTTTTGCCAGTTATTCTATAAATAGAAATGCTTTGTTTAAGGAAACCAGGGCTTATCAGTGAGTATGTAATCTTAAAAAACATGCTTTCAATATAACCCCCTGTTATAAATTTCTATCCTAAGATGTTATAAAACAATTTCCCAGTTCGCAATGATCTCATATAAAATTGTTATTAATATATTTAGTTACTTACCTCCTTTATGAAATGAGTACAATAATGGGAAAGTATTCGACACTTAGTTTAAACAATAACAACCTATCGGGCGCCTTGATCTTTAGGTATTTACAAAATAACCTAAAATTATTTAATAATCGAATATAGAATAAAAAAAACGAACTTAAAGCTCCACTCTTGTGAAACACTATTCCATGTCATACAGGTACTGTGGCACAAGAAAAGGAGAATTTTGAATAATAAATCTCGAAATGCAAAACTCGTTCTCTCTAGACATTTTATGACAGAATGATTGCACTGGGGTATAAACAATAAGAATTCCTAATACTTTATCGCAGACTTACAGCCGAACTAAAGATATTATATGTATTAAAGTAATATAAAAAAAAAAAATACATAATGCCATTCTGTCATAAAATTAAATGCTTGCTATTGCTTTAAAGTCCTCGATCAATACCCCCGCAGTATATGTAGTATTGTGTAAGGTAAATATCAAATTGTAAAAAAAAATCTTTAATATTTTATTTTAAATCAACTAAAAATACAAATTTATATGATGCGACTCGTAACAGATTTTGATCTACAGTAACTTAACTCGAAAAACATCATTATATTTGCTAGGTTGACAATAATCATGTTGTTTTCACTAATTATAAGTTCCATTACTGCACATTAGATGTAAGATCATAAGCTTTATGGGAATCCAATAGGCGCACATTTAGTCACCAAAGATTACATTATGATGGTATGTCCATTACTCGCCTGTCGATCTATGGTGACACGAGACGAATGCGAAATAAAACTACCTTTTTTAGTAAATGTACGAGTTTAATGAGGTCCAATCGTCTTCGATACATATTATATTGTATAGAATCATTACTTGAGGGACGTCGCGTTCCGTCGAGTCGGGGGCCATGAACATACCAGCATAACTAGCGCGGAGCGAATGCACAGTAAATGGCAAGAACCTAACGCAGGGACCGGCGACAACCACTTACAACGTACGCGCGCGACCAGCGTCACCCGTGCGCCAGCCAGTGCGCCACCCGCACGAGGCTCTCCAGGCGCGCGCGAGCCGTGCGGCGGGCGCCCAGGCCGGCACGCGCGGGGCGGCCGGCCCGCAGCGCACGGCCGCCCCGCGCCCGCCGCCCCCCGGCCCCCGACGCACTCGCTTCGCCCCGCACACTCTCCGCCCGCTTGATATGCGCCTCCTCTGCAACAAGCAAACGCGACATAAGCACCACCACTCTACGTGATTAATTCATTTCTCGAGGGTAGACGTAGAATATTTATGCGCCTCGATATTATTTTATAATGCAAAGGATAGTAAAAAGTATTGCATAAAAGACTGTACCATGTACATCTTGCCCCAACGACAGACTATGAATGGCCTGTTGAACTCGCAGCATAATCATTTACAACCAACAGTAAAGTTAGAATGCCCATTATATTTAACTCTAAGGAAACCTACTTAGGTCAATCAGGTACTCACTACAAAAATATAATCGATCAACAATTTAACTTCACTAAAAAGTAATATAGAACAACTGTTACTTACGTGCAGCCTACATGAAATAATCTGGCGTCCGTCGCGTGACGTGCGGCTCACCGCGTCGCGGAGCCGGGTCGAACTGAAGGCTGAAACATGACAAATATATTACTACCACATTCTAGGACAAACTTACATTATTACACTTTAATGACAATAGGTCATATTTTCCATTATCCATGGTTGGTAATCGACTTAGTCGATTTTTTATTTGATGTTGAATATCAAATTTTAGTCATCACTTTGCGCTTATAATCATTCCAGAACCTAAACAGTAATATCTTCATCTATAGACTGAAAAGGATGCATAATCTATGAACCACACACAGCAGATTGTTTTATGTTCAAGCTACAATAATTTCCAATTAGATGGGAAGACCCCCTTTTAATACAACAATGGTAGTTTGTCAGGCATCTAAAAACCACTTTTATAGACAATTGTTGCAGTACGACTAGTACTTGCTATTGTTTGTATCGTCCCTCATTATCTACAAGGTCAAGTTCGTACTTGTGACAATCATAGCACTTTGAAGTGGAGAAGCCCTACAATATAAACTAGACATGGTTACACCCACTTCTGATTGTGCAGTATTATATTGATCTAGAAATCTTTATGCATGCTTTTCATTAATATTTTTAACAAACATATGTGTACAAAACACAAATAAAGAATCTGTAGTAGTTTTCCATGATATTGGATTAAGTAGAAAAGCTTGCATCTAACTAAGCATATGAGTCAAAACCAAACTAGTATGTAATCATCAATTTACTTGCCAAGCTTCATAAAACTAACACAGTATTTCCCAGAATAATCGAAATCTCTTGAGACCAAACTTTTGTCATATTAAGTAATTAAAAGTTTAACAACCTCCCCTGGTTGTTAAACTTTTAATTAATTTCATTATCTAGTCCAGTTGATGAAGTATACCTCGCCAAGTTATTTACTTGGAGGGGCGACTATTTATCTCGGATCATTGACTTAGCAAAGAAAGGTGTCGATCTAGAATGCTTATAATAAAGACATAGACAATACTTACAATGAGTACTTAAGCGCATCATCCAATTCCATAATGGCGGCTTGGTTACCGCATCTGAAACAATCGTGTTTACATATTAGAAGGTTGCGTAAGAGCATACTGTTCGTGTCGCTAAGGTAATGTAATCGCATTATATCTCTGTGTTGTGATTAGGAGTGTCCATGAAGATACTTTCTCCTGTTATTGTTGTAAACTATTGCTAGTCTTGATAAAATAAAATAGTGACAATGAAATTTATAATATTATTTGTTTTAATCTATACTAATATTATAAAGCTGAAGAGTTTGTTTGTTTGAACGCGCTAATCTCAGGAACTACTGGTTGGAATTGAAAAATTCTTTTTGTGTTGGATAGTCCATTTATCGAGGAAGGTTATAGGTTATATATATAACATCACGCTACAACCAATAGGAGCCGAGCATAAATGAAAAATGTTGCAAAAACTGGCAAAAAAGGGTAGGTGTCAGGTAGGTGTAGGTTAGGTGTAGTGTAGGTGTAAGGTAGGTGTAGGGTAGGTGTAGGGTAGGTGTAGGGTAGGTGTAGGGTAGGTGTAGGGTTGGTGTAGGGTAGGTGTAGGGTAGGCGTAGGGTAGGTGTAGGGTAGGTATAGGGTAGGTGTAGGGTAGGTGTAGGGTAGGTGTAGGGTAGGTGTAGGGTAGGTGTAGGGTAGGTGTAGGGTAGGTGTAGGGTAGGTATAGGGTAGGTGTAGAGTAGGGTAGGTGTAGAGTAGGATAGGGTAGGCACGTAGCCTGTTGACGGGAGCGAAGCCGCGTGGGACAGCTAGTTATAAATATTTATATGATATCGTGTCGGCATGAGCTACATGACAGTAGTATGTTCTGTGGTAAATAGCTAGTCAGTAGAATGGTATAGTTCTCGCCAAACTTCTTAGCCGCCCTGAAGTTGGCTACCATGGCAAGTAGTAAATCTCATACAAAAACAGCACCGTTTCGTGCCTTGCGCATCGGAAAGTCAACTTCAGGGCGGCTCAGAAGTTTGGCGAGTACTATAGCGCGGCTAATTGGGAAGGGTACGATACGCCGTGTGATCTGGAGACGCTCCTTTGAAAGTATGTTAAAATCTTACGAAGGGCTCTATCAAGAACAAAAACAGCTGCCTATTGACAAATTGACAATGTGTTCTTTTATATTATCAATAAACCAATTATGTATTCAAGAATTATTTCTACCAACAACAATGGATCAATAAGAACCAGAATAAGTTGGCTTCATAGTATTTAGAAGCTTTAATTATTGAAACATACAAGCACAAAAAAAACAGTTAACTTGCAAATTAACGTTGCGATAAACGTGGAAGTGTTAATATATAATAATTAATATAATTTTACTATAAAAGCAAACATTTGCTCTTATCAACAAAATATTGTAAGCGCAAAAAATAACTCTGTTTTATAGGATTATCGGGTATTTTGATTTTGCTTGTAGCAGTACACTTTTAATAGAGATAAATACGTTGATGTACAGTATCACAGTTGTGTTACGAACTTTTCGCACTTACGTTCATAATTTGTATTGGAGGACTTATGTAAAACAGTCAATTTTGTTCATTGTTAAGCTTCGGGCGACCTCAATGGGCGAATCATGTTGGTGTACCGTTCTCCAAACCTTTGTTGAGGTTAATAAGTTGGGGCCAATGTTTGTCATGTTAATTGTTGGACAAAATCACGAGTTGGTTTGAGTTATTCTAACTGCGACTGCAGTTTTCTACACAGAGTTCATGACAATGAAAGTATTAAGTTTCTACTGCATATCTTACAAGAATAAGCAGAGTGCATTCACACTCATTATGCACGGTATAATTAGCTTCGAAATCAGTGTTGTCTGTGCATACAATTGTTAAGGAAAAGTAAGATAGCAATGACATAGCATTGAGTGGTTTTTCCTTAGTATTATGACCAGGTTTCTCTCAAATAATAAAAAACCCGACAATTTTTGTTACCATCGTTTGATGTAAGGCCACTTGAATATGTATAAGGCTTTAGCACAAAATCAAAACATCAATCTCAACAAAGATTCTCAGAGGCCCCGTGTCATTGATTTTGAACAAAATGCAACAGAATTTTCATTACTTTCGCTACAATTTTATAGCTCATTCATCATCACAGAGATGACTCACTAAAACCTGCATTTCTCTATTATTCACTGATTCAGAAAGTCATGATAACTCATTTATCATTCGATTCGCTTCAAATTTGACATTGAAAACTTGCATGATTTATCAAAATTGACGTCCTTTCGAAGATTCACTTGTCACCGAAAAGTATAGGGGTAGATTAGTGTTTCTTCTCGAATGTAACGGGCATCCAAACATATACGTTCGGGTTACCCGGATCATTAGTTTACGATTAGTTCCGCTACAAAATTGCTGCCTGCCGATATGCTGGAAGGTGTGTGAACGGAGGTTTGGATGAAGCAGCAGTGGGCTGCGGCTTCTCCCAATAGCACTGGGCTCAGTTAGTTCAGTTGATTGTTCAATGTAATATTCTGTAATAGTTTTCACAAATACTCGAGAATACATAAGGCAGCTCTTAAAAGACTGACTGAATTTTAACTGCAATCCTGCGGCAAAAATACAGATTTTGTGCATTTGCCAACGGACTGGGCAGCCCACATGCAGCCGGCGTGCTATTGGTATGTCTGACTGCCCTGTTTAGACCCAAGTGAAGAAGTGGAACTTACCTATAGCAGTAATTGGGTGCTGAGAATATAGTGACAACATTTCTATCATGGCACCAGTTGTAGCCTTCCATGACAAGCTGGTGAGCCCTGGAGACCAGAGTCAGCCCATTGCTGTGGTTGAACGTCTCCGAGATGTCCTGGCCGAAAGTGTAGCCGGCGCCACGCGGCGATATGCCCCATCCGCCTCTGTGGAAAAGACGAAATACATCAGTGTGTTGTTATAAAATACTTAGCTGTTGTTGTTAAAACTTCCGTTTGGACGCTGAAGCGCTTATTAGAAATGGAATCGGGTATTAAAACTAGTTCTTAGGTCAGGATTAATAAACGTTACTCAGCTTAAGCTTTGGTTTAGTTATGTTCCATCTTGCACTTGTGATTTTGCGAAAGTATAGGGAAGAAGTTGTATTTATTAAGTAGCGTTTATTAATCTCGGCCTTAGATAAATCTGTGCAAATTTCAAAAGGACAATTGCAAAATGAAATCTTTTGGCTACGGTCGAGGAGGTAATTTACAATATAGTTGAGCGCAATGTTGTGCTGTTAAGTTTCCGTGACATTGCGCTCAACACACTGTCAGACAGACCGGTCTGTCAGTCTCTGTTCCATTGACCTATGAACTGGACTTGAAATTTGGTGATAATGTTTATTATTACGTATATTTTAGGTACTAACTATTACCAATATGTTCTACATTTTTCACGGAACTCTAAATGTGCTATGCACTTGGCCTGTTTTCCTACTAATCTGAGATATTTTTCGAATAACAATGTGGTTAGTGTTATTTTGATTTCTCTTCTGCACTCTTTGAATAAAACCAGGCCTTTGCCATAGAACTTCGACCGTACAATTAATGGTGGTAATTTTGTGTTTTTTGTTTACCTATCTTTTCAATACGAATGCAGTTCCATGAATTTAAAAGTCACGCAAGGTGCAAATGACGCAATAGCAAATTAAATAAGTTTTACACAAATTAACACCTCAATGGCACTCCTACACAGCCTTGTAATGAGCTAAATGACTAGATGTTGTTGTAAATCGGCTTAAATACTTTACGACTCGATGGAAACAGGTAATTAGGGGCTTTGAGGCTTATTTTAATTATAAGTAATTTAGAAATATTTGTTAGTAATACTACAACTGTCCAAGTTACATAAAGTCACAAACTGCTTGTGCGTTTAATGCTTTATTTTTAATAGGTTTTCTTTATTGATGTATTATCAAAATCGAATTTATTAAGCTTATAACCTGATTTTTCTTCAAATTTGTGAAGTTTCAATGCTATTACAGGAATTGTCAACTATCAGATACTAACTGTCCCCCGCGGCTTCCGTACCTACCCACCTATTTTTTTTTTTGTTTTTTGGGAAAGGGTAAAAACGTAGGGTCCCCCTATTACTAAGACTCCGCGGTCCGTCTGTCTGTCTGTCACCAGGCTGTATCTCATGAACCGTGATAGCTAGACAGTTGAAATTTCCACAGATTATGTATTTCTTTTGCCGCTATAACAACAAATACTAAACACAGAATAAAATAAATATTTAGGTGGGGCTCCCATACAACAAACGTGATTTTTTCGCCGTTTTTTGCGATAATGGTACTGAACCCTTCGTGCGCGAGTCCGACTCGCACTTGGCCAGTTTTTTATACCTTCCCTGTATTCTGGCGAAAAAAAAAAAACTAAAAAAAGTTTAGATCGGTAAACCATTTTTTAATTTTAGCGAGAGAGAATTTTAGTTTTTAACCGTAGCGTAACGAAGGTTGAGTGGGTGAAGCGAAAGTCAGTGCCTGGCGACGACAAGCAAACATTAGGGTTATGTTTTTTGGAACAAAGTGTAGGGTAGGTGTAAGGACAACCACACGCGAGCTGCTTGCAGCTCGCGCACCAAGCAAATACTAGTTTATATATAAGATTAAATTCTGTGTAAAGTCTATAGTCTGGAAGTAAAATATATCAAGTTAATACTCAATTAAACTTGTGCGATTAACAAGATAAATCAACCATCACCCCACTCGTAAAACAACAACGATAATAAGTCGTTTCCCTGAATAAACTGACTCGATAACTTAACTCTAGTAAATATATATATTAATTATCTTTGCGGAACTAGAGCGGTCAAACGATTACACATTAAACCCCAGACATTGCGTGAAAACAGTACCAAGTTAATCGGAGACGAATCTACCATGGCCAAGTTTAAATTCCGAATTAACATGGAAACATAATATCGCGCCTATTTTCCCTGAGGATGTAGACAGGTATGTAAAGTATTCACATTTATTTAGTAAAATCCCATGAATGATGTGATAGAAGAGCGAGCCTACTGCCATTAGTGCCTTTTCATACGCCCCGGTTGCCGGGTACCTGGGGGCGAAGTGTATAGCCATGTATGTTAGCTTTTACACGTACTGGCGTAATTTGTCCGGCAAGCTATCGCCGGCAACACGCCGGATCCACTACTGTGTCCAGTCGCCGCCTGCTGGCGGGCGGCCGAACGCACAGTGGTGTATGGAAGACGCACATGCTTTCATACGAACCGGCGGCGGGCAGTCGCCCAGGTACTTACAAAGTATACGTAGTCTCACGTTGACGGTCTAGACGCTACTGAATACAAAATCGTCTCGTGTTAAAAGCTGAATGTGTTACCGGACAGCCGGCACCGACACGTATAAAAAGGCACTTATGTCGCACAAATCACTCCGGATTGCTACTGTGATTATCCTGTTGGATAAACCCAATAACAGTTTTCTAGACCATGTGAATCGAACCCAGGAAGCAATCGTACTTTTGACCATTACTAGAATAACGAGGCCGAATATCAGTAAGAAAATATGTAGAACAAGTACTCGATATCGGAAAATCAATAAAATAACCTAGTTAAAGTCACCCACTTAAGATAACGCTTCGGACGCACGTGTCGTGTCATCAACGGGGCTATAATTAGTTTGCGGATGATACGATGCACGTCCTTGACTCCAGAGGTGTTCATTGTCGTACAAACAATTTATTTTTGTTATCGAATGCACGTTTACAACGCTCGCATCTTCTGGGTGTCTGCCCAGTAATCTCACGTAAGCTTCAAAGTTACGAAATGACCTTAAGTGAACTTTTACGTTTTGTGGCATATACCCACGTTAGTACCATAGTTAGTTATAAGGTTTCACGATGATTCCCTGTTACGCATCCTCGCTTTGTTACACAATTTGTGGTATACTTAAATATTTACAGTATTACGTCAGGCAATTATAACCGTTTACTTAGTTTTAGTGACTAAAGTGAAAATATTTATAGTCCGTAGGTTAGGTACAATATTGACTGCACTCTGACTTGTGAACTGAAGTACTTGCCACTCATCTGGCGTAATTACAGACACAATAATAAAAAAAAACAAAGCCATAAACGGTCTCGCGCCGTTTGAGGATATACCCTATATAACGGAAAGTCAAACCAAATATCCTCCGGGCAGAAGAGTCTGTCCTGCTGTCGGTAGAAAAATTATAATTTAATGTAGTCCTTCAGTGAGATTATCAAATATTATTATTTAAGTATTTTTTGCCTTAAAAAATAAAGAAAATTTACAAAAATAAAGCGCATCAAAAGTTCAGGAGTGGGGTCAACTGTCCTGTCTATCCTGATGAAAATATACATCCACACGCCGCCGCCGCACCTTTATTGAAGGAACACTCCTTTGTATAGCTCTCGCCAAACTTCTGAGCCGCCCTGAAGTGTACTTTCCGCATGCGCGAGGTTCGAAACGGTGCTGTTTTTGTATGAGATTTTTTACTGCGCAGCCATTGTAGCCAACTTCAGGGCGGCCAAGAAGTTTGGCGAGAACTATATCAACATTTTTGTTTATAAATCTAAGGCACAGCCAGAATTTGAAAAAAAAAAACCGGTCAAGTGCGAGTCGGACTCGCGCACGACGGGTTCCGTACCATTATCGCAAAATACGGCAAAAATATCACGTTTGTTGTATGGGAGCCCTACTTAAATATTTATTTTATTCTGTTTTTAGTATTTGTTGTTATAGCGGCAACAGAAATACATCATCTGTTAAAATTTCAACTGTCTAGCTATCACGGTTCACGAGATACAGCCAGGTGACAGACGGACAGACAGACAGACATTAGTCGGAGCCGGGTCTTAGTAATAGGGTCCCGTTTTTACCCTTTGGGTACGGAACCCTAAAATAACCGATGCCCATTTATAGAACATGTACACTCCATTATTCGATAAAGATATTTTCTCGAACGTCATACGCCTCAATGTCATCTACTCGTCCTTGTATACAAACACATCATCGCTTACGATCAGGTGAGAAAATGGCAAAACGCGAGTCTAAGGTCACGTTTCCACCTGCAAGCAACTCGCATGCAAATTTAATTATATTGCAGGATATCGAGAGGTTGGTCACATTATAACGCTGCTTGAAGTGTAACTTGTATATAAGCTGGTTGACCCGGAAACAGGTGCTTATTATAATTAAAAAAAATCTTACCTATCATCAGGGTCACTCCACAGCAGATCACACATGGGACCTTCATGAGGCACCTCCTGCAGGCGGTCGAGGGCTCGGATGTGATCCAGGGTATCAATGGAAGGACTGAGTCCTCCGTGGAGGCAGAAAATCTGGCCGTCCACCAGCGCAGTCAGGGGCAGGAAATCGAACAGGTCGGTAAAGTGTTTCCATACGGACGCGTTGCCGTATTTGCGAAGACATTCGTCGTAGAACCCGTATACCTGAGTGATCTGCCTGGACTCGTGGTTTCCGCGGAGGATTGTTATTCTCTCGCGGTATCGAACCTGGAAATTGTTTAAGGTTTTAGCTCAGTAAGCGGTTTTTGAGTAGACATACAGCCAGTTTCCGAATTGAGAATTTGAAGTTAATTGTTTATTGCTTAAGTTTTCAAGGTTTTGGAGGAGAGGTTGGCAATTCTTGATTCAGAAACCGGGGGATAGATACAAAAGGACAGTCTTGGCAGATATTAATACGTCAGTGAGCTTTACACAATCAAATGAGTGGCAGTGATGACGATCCACTTTTCTATATTACCCGACTCCCCCAGAACTAGGGTAATGTTTTTCAAAAACTCGTTTGCCATAGGGGCTGTAATATAATTAAAGCTAAACAAATGTTCCATGGCATTTCTTAGCAGCAACACGCGAGTTTACATAAAGAATTCAGGTAACACATTTTTCTACGTCTGTAAGTATAGTTGAAAAGTTTCGTTTTGAAAGTAAAATGGCTTCATATGATTACAACCTCGGTCAATATAGTTTTGTCCTTGTAGGCACGAAAGGCGACTAATTTTGTAAACGCATGTTTAGTTATGAATGTTGCTTACTGAAAACTCGTTTCAGTATTTCCGAATGGTCATTTATTACTAATTTTACATTTTGCCAAGGGTATTCCTTATGTAAGAACAAAAAAAGTACATATTTAACGGAATATGACATCAATACTTCAAAGTGGTCGTTTGAAATTAGCTGCATCGTTCGGTAGTCAGCAAAGGTCTTCCGAATGGTAATTTATTACTTAATTTTACATTTTGGCAAGGTATTACATACATAAGCACAAAAAAGTACATATTTAACGGAATATGACATCAATACTTCAAAGTGGTCGTTTGACATTAGCTGCATCGTTCGGTAGTCAGCAAAGGTCTTCCGAATGGTAATTTATTACTTAATTTTACATTTTGGCAAGGGTATTACATATAAGCACAAAAAAGTACATATTTAACGGAATATGACATCAATACTTCAAAGTGGTCGTTTGACATTAGCTGCATCGTTCGGTAGTCAGCAAAGGTCAATTACAATACCTATTAAAAATTACATTCTAAAGATGACCGGCTCAAGTGAGTGGAAGTGATGAACATTTTAAAACATATTTTGGTACTTAAACTCATTAATACATTACTAGCAACTTTAAAAACTTAATAATTAACAAATTGGCTTGTGCAAAGACCCAAAAGAATAATTAAAGAAATAACAAATAAACAAACACTACCCACATGACAATTATCGCTATTGTTTTCTGTGTAATTGACCACCCAACAAAATTATTAATTGGAATGTGGGTAGTAGCTCATTCACTTTCAAACTTGCCGCTACCCATTCCATTATTTGCACACGTACACGAGGTTGAACGTTCACAACAACAATACGTCGTTTCCTTCACAAAACTCGCTATAAATAATCCCTAGTTCAGGCTATAATAACATCATTACCTCTGATATAGAAAAACATTGTTAGTTCTACGTGTTATTTCAGGAACTTCCGCTGTGGATATCATAATACAAATAAAGAAAATAATGTATTCTGTTTAACTCTCATCGTTCCTTTTTACGCCGTTTTGGACTCTTATTGCTATATAATAATGTGCCTCATTTAATGAAAGTCTGTTGATAAGGCTTTGTAAACAGTGACCGAACTTTATCAAAGATACCGGCTGATAACCACTCCCCATCCTCTCTCTCACGTGACAAAAATTGTGACAGACAAACAAAGAAATTGTTTACGATATTGCCGATCGCTATTTTGAAAAACGATATTCCGATCATGTAGGATTCATATGCATAGGTACGCGAGTATTCCACGAAATCGAATCGAGAGAATCGGGAATGAAGCTACATGTTTTTATTTTTTTCTCGATGCTAAATCGATTGAGCACAGATTCTACTGAATGTCTGATCCAATTAGAGTTGTGTTGATACAGGCGTGCGTCGGGAGGATACCTAGTTGTTTTTATACTTTTTATTGCGTTTATCAAAGCAAATTACACGTTCCTACGAGTCACGTAGTTCTGAGCAAATATGTTAATTTATTTTTTCGTGAAAAATCACGACCAAATCGCACGAAGTGATATACTAAAGGTGACTTTCAAGATATTAGATTTCTTTCTATGTAGCTACAAAATATTGTAGTTGAAAGATATCTCAGGACGACTGAGAACATTGGCAGTATACGTGTGTATCCAATGTTTGTATATAATATACTGTTATTTCCACTTAGTAAAGTACGTTAACTGATTGTAGCAGGTTTTTTCATTGTCACAATAGCTGGCTCAGACAGTAACAAAACCAGATAATGTTCCGAAGAACCCGCGTTGAAGCAAAGGAGTATAAAAGTTATTTATAGAATAAGGTTTCCGGTCTATGGAAATATGGTGAACTGTAAGCGAATTGTATACGTTAGCAAAGCAAAATAAAAACGTTTGGATGCACACATGACTGGTGTCGGCGCTTTGTTTAACGTCCTTCAGTTTCTGTGAGCTTAATCAATACAAATCTCTTGCGGCTTTTGATTGGTTGACCAAAATGCCAACAACCAATGATATCAGCGATATGTGATTTAAATTGTTCTTTTAGACACCGGGAGGTGTGTCATTCCACGGGCACCCAACGTGAAGAAAGAAAGTTTGGTTCAAATAAATTGCACTAGATGGCGTGACAAGCATCGTGTTGTTATTGAGTGTTGTGAAATATTAAGATTTTCTAGAGATAATAATAAAAAAAACGTATGTTCTTGTTTAATTAACTTTCCTAAGCACAGAATTAAGTACTATTGGGCTCTTAATTCACATTTCAAAGATTATTTTAATGGATCATTTAAAATTGATTCCCATAGATGGCGGGGTTTTAAAATTCTGAGGTTTTTTATTTGGTTGGACGATTTTTTTATTGGTAAAAACGTCAAAAAAGCAATAAAACAAATCGTCACTGTATTTAAAAAAAAAAAACACGAACCGAATAAACCCTTTTACTTGAAGTCTCTGCTAACTCCATCTATATCCGCGGAAAGGAAACGAACGAGATCGAGGTTCTTAGAAAAATAATCAGTTTAATCAGACGGAAAACGATAGTTACGTCGGCACGGTTTCTTTGTATGGGATGAGGCATCTGTATGATAGTATTATATTATCTGTGCACAGAACTAATCCATAATTCCATGTCGTCACTCATCATCAGTCACTACATGACCCATTACAGCAAGTCATAACCCTAGTTTCGTCACCAGCCAGTCATATGCACTTACGACTAACGACCGTCACACTTTCGCTGAATAATCACTTACGTCACAATATCGATTGTTTTGTACACAATGGCAATCTTACCATAGGAGAAGACCAACGAAACGTTGCTAGAGGTTGTGTGGAAGATGATAATTATGACCATTGAGATGGAGGCTTAAAGCGGTGACTGAATGGAAAAAAATGTTAAGTCAAGAATCAAAAAAGCCGACTGCTTAAGAAGAGAATTAAAAAGACGTAAACTAGAAGAAAATCATGCTGTGCGGTCGGAGGATACATATAAGCGAACTGGCTGACCAAAACCAGATGTATCCGCCGACTACACAGCTTGATTTTCTTCTTGTTTACGTCTTTCTAGTTCGCTTCTTAAGCAGTCGGGTTTTTTGATTCTTGACTTAACATTTTTTTCCATTCAGTCACCGCTTTAAGCCTTAAAGTTCTCGTTTTTGAATTATCGATTTTTATTAATAACTTTTTAGTATTTTTTTTGTCGAATTAGTTACATTTAAACATATAACTTTTCGCCCCCACAATTTATGTCGCCCAAAATCAGCAACTTTTCTATTTTCCAATTTTAATGTAGCCTGTGACACGCGCAAGGTTAAGACGAATCGATTGACGTAAGTATTATCAAAATCAGCCAACGCGTGTGGTCCCTAGAACGCCACATAGGAACAAACATACATACATAGACAGATAAACACATTACTCTCCTTCGGCAGTCGGGTAAAAAGAAAATATTTTGCGACCGCAAATAAATTGATATAGGGGCAGATAGATGATATTATTCAGGTTATTCTTACCTTAAGAGCGACGAGCAATGTGACGGTCTCGACGCTGTAGTATCCGCGGTCAACGTAGTCGCCCATGAATAGGTAGTTAGTGTCAGGGGAACGTCCTCCAATACGGAACAGTTCCATCAGATCGTGGAACTGTCCGTGGACGTCCCCGCAGACGGTCACGGGGCATTTCACTTCCTGGACATTAGACTCCTTCGTGAGGATCTCCTTTGCCTGCAAAAAAAAAACAAATCGTTAGCGAGGAATTCGAAATTTAATTTTGCGAATGACACTGAACAGTTTAGCAATTTAGAAACCACCTTTTCAATAATGAGATCTCCGATCGACGATCCTTACAATTCGTTGGATAGAGGACAAACCACAATAACACAGTACAATAACAATCGTAAAAGACAATAGGCCAGACCAAAGACACCAAACATACTTTTGTCATACAGAAGACTATTCTCCTATTGAGGTATTTTACAAATCAATAACAAAAAGTACCAACGCAAATATTTCATTATTTACGTGACGAGTACTTGACCCAATCTTGAAGATTGTCCAATCATCCTAGTCGAAGGTCGTAAAACGTCAGCTTTGAATCAATACCCCATACAGAGATACAATAAACAATCCTTGGGAGAGAAATTGCTAAAAATTAAGCAATAGATTGATCTCTATACTAATATAATTATTAGATCTTTTACGGTGGTTACTACTGTCTTTCTTACTGCCTTTTTATTGGTGAATGAGGGAGTATAAGAAAACTTCAAATTTAGGAGTATTGGTGCCGTTCAGTTTCTAAGGCCCACTTGTGCCAAAAACTTAACAAATAAGTCATACACATAATGGGCCCGTGTTAGCTACAAACCCGGAGTTCGTAACTAAGGTTGGCGTAATAATACTTTCTAGATACAGCAGTTTTTAGCTCAAAACTGTTTGAAAGCAAAAACACAGGACACCGTCCTTCAAACAACTTACAACATAAAAATTCATATCAGCTGTTGATAAATGTTTCATTCATTACTAAATTATGTAGATAAGTCCATCGATCGATTAGTTTTACATTTGTTTCATGTCCACCATTTTGGTTTTCTAACAATATTCTATCCCGAATTAGAACAATGGCAAGGCTTGCCAACAATAGTCTATCAGAAATGGGCTTTAGGCTCGTTTTGAACACATTCTCTCTATTTGGTTTGGACATTCTGAATAACGGACACGGTTGAATAAAACTATTTATATTTGTATATCCTATTGTTTTCACTTCTATTCCTGAAGAGTATATAACCGGTCACTTGTATTTAAACAAAGCGCTATAAACGTTAGATATGTATGTAGAATACTAGAAACCTTTAGTTGGTATCCACTATGTTCGCGAACCTTTTGTGTTGTGCTCCGCGTTCCTGCAACTGCTTCAATGGATGCGGGATGCACTCAGCTTTACACACTTACACAGCTCGGATGATCGGATCCTGCCGCGAACATAGTGGTAACCCACCTTCAGAGCCAGCGCGCACTAGCGACTTTTTGTGGACCGATGATCGTTCAGGAAATCAGTATGGAGCTATATTGAAGTGCACGTATTTGGCGATTAAAATTCGTATGATAGATGATCGGCGTATGATAGCGATCGAAACTATTCAATTAAAAGTTCCTAGTGCGCGCTGGCTCTTAGCAATAATCTAGAAAGATTGACTTGCCATTGCAGAAGTACGCACTCAAAGAATTGAGTGCGTACTTCTGCAATGTCAAGTTAACTTATTTAATTGCGTTGTTGTAATTTCTCTGTACTCCATTTCCATTGCTTCTTTAGCACAACTCCATTAACATAGATGAACATTAAAACGTCGATGGACGATATTCAACTCTATTATTATGGTCAGTATTCTAACTAAGGCCATGAGAAAGATTGTGCCTATCCGTGATTATGATAAACGGCAAAGATAACCTTTCCTATAATATAGACGAGTATAAATTACGTAGATTAACTTGTAAAAAACCGGCCCAGTGCGAGTCGGACTCGCGCACGAAGGGTTCCGTACCATTATCGCAAACAACGGCAAAAAAATCACGTTTGTTGTATGAGTGTCCCACTTAAATATTTATTTTATTCTGTTTAGTATTTGTTGTTATAGCGGCAACAGAAATGCATCATCTGTGAAAATTTCAACTGTCTAGCTATCACGGTTTATGAGATACAGCCTGGTGACAGACGAATGGACCGTGGAGTCTTAGTAATAGGGACCCATTTTTACCCTTTGGGTACGGAACCCTAAAACGCAGCTGAAAAATATGTTATTATTTCAGTGCGTCAGCATCCAAACAGAAACTACTGATTTGTTTTAAGGGAGGGTAAATTTGATACGGGTTAGACATTTTTTATTAGGAGTATTACGGTTATTTTAACATCCTGTTTAATGTCTCTTCATTGTTTTATCAGATTTGCCGACCTTTTCAGAAGACTCATAATGACTTTGCTAGCCTTAATTAGACATCCAAGATACAGATTTTATAATCAGTACAGTACACGTGTAAGTAAAATAAATAAAAATGTATGTGTTACTTTCTTCACACAAACAAAACAAAATGGCACCTAGTACATAAAACTAATGATACGCTTTATAAAGACCGCGCAAAATAAAAATTACCACGAGTGCTAATGACATTTCATTATGGTATAAAGGATAGGACTACGTTGAGCGTTATACGTGGGTTTTCTTATAATAAGCACGCTCACTAAACATGAAAAGACTATTTAAATAACATGATAAACAGGTATTATGTGCCTTTTCTTTTAAACACAACCTAAATGTCAGTTTTGGACGTGGATTCTACTCCCTAAGTGCGTTTCCGCACTGATCTGTTCCGAAATGTTCTGTATTATGACGAATAGGGTTCGGATCTAGTGCGCAACCCCCCCTACAACTAGTAGTACTACTATACGACTGCTTCGGACCGACATTTCTCGGATTCGGATCGTATGCGAAACCGCCGTAAAAGTACAGGAGAAAACCGGCCAAGTGCGAGTCGGACTCGCCGCACGAAGGGTTCCCGTACCACTATCGCAAAAAATCGGCAAATAAATCACGTTTGTTGTATGGACGCCCCACTCAAATATTTATTTTATTCTGTTTTTAGTATTTGTTGTTATAGCGGCAACAGAAATACATCCTCTGTGAAAATTTCAACTGTCTAGCTATTACGGTTCATGAGATACAGCCTGGTGACAGACAGACAGACGGACCGCGGAGTCTTAGTAATAGGGTCCCGTTTTTTACCCTATGGGTACGGAACCCTAAAAATGTTAGTATTCTGTACAACGCAAGGCTCTTTTCAAAACCCGAAAAACAGAATACTCGGGCAGAACCAAACATCATAACATAAGATTTATAGCTGGTATTTAGGTTGGGGCGGCAGGTCACGTGTAATCAATATAAGGGCGGAAGCTCCCGCTGCTGAAATAACGACAGTATCGGCTGGCTATTCGGCTACAAGACCGCCAATATTAGTGCTCACTGAAATATGTAATCAGTGTGCCACGTTAGTTAGGCAATTTGTTATGTAAGTTTGTAAACTAGTTAAGAGCTGAGGTCCACGTTTACTTAATAAAGAATCACGGAGTGTGAAATGTTTCTACGAATTTGACGGTCTATTAAGAACATTTGATATAGAATCAAAAACTGATTTGAAATTAGAATGACAAATAACGATTGAGCTAATTAATTATTCATGTCGTGTGCCGTCGTCCTTATGTGTCCGAAAATATTTGGTCTGAAATAAAATATCTGGCGCCATAATAAACAAGCTTTTAATTTATCACGATTACATTCCCACAAAAGGAAGGTAGGCAAGTTTCCATAGCATTCGATCTGATTGAAATTAATCTCAATTGTTAACATAGCCAGAAGCTCTATTCATTCGTATTGCTATTCGATTTCTATTCACGAACACAAATATACTCTGTTGATTTTTTTTTTTACGAGTTAATGCGTTATCTGTATTCCGAAATTAGCATAGTCTACGTAGACATCGAAATAACGAATCAACATTCGAGATATATACGTATGTAATGGTGGGAAGTAAAAGAAAAGAAGTTATCAAAGTATTCCTCACGAGTCTAATGGAAACACATTCCTTTACATATATTATAACAATAATGTTAAGATTGATACGCGATCAAAGGTCAAAATTTGATATTTCAAGGATGTTTTACGTTTACAACCTGCACGATGAAATATCGCTTTATTGAAATTCTATTGCAGTCTTTGCTACTTTTGCTTTTAATACACGGAGTGCAGATACCCCTCAGTAGTTGATTTTAAAATGAGAATCACGTCTTCAAGCTAGTCGTATTTTTTTGTAAAAATATTATCTTGGACTATTTTCTTAATATCAAATTATTATGAAAATAGTCCAAGATAATATTTTTCGTATAACATAGTGTAATTAATTAATTATGTCTACACGGACAAAAAAAAACGACAATCGCACCAAAACCGCTGGGAGTATTTTAATTAAATTGTCACCATTTCAAAGACAATTTAATTATCTACATTTTGATCTGAGGCATTTTTTATAAGTCATAAAATAATAAGGAAAGTACAAAAATTCTACTGGATTTTGGATCCCGCGGGTGTGAAACGAGTGCGCGTTTTGTTCCCTCAAGGTCGTTGACGACTGTCGTCGTCTTAATCGAAAGTCTATGGTAAAGGTGAAAGACCCCACGATACCAATCCGTTTTTTTTCTTTTCTGTAGCTATAGTATAAAAATGTATTCTATTATCGTAGACAACGCTCGTTTTATGTCAAAGATGACAAAATTGCAAACTATAGTCCCATAAATTCCCGATACTGATGAATGGTGAAACATTAATATCTCCATGTTATATATCATTTTGGTGTTCGATACTAGGCGCTCGAGGTCGGTTACATTTTTTATTTTGTTGTCTTCTAATCAGTGTTTAATTTAGTTTATTAGATCACTACGTATCATCTTTATTAGAGGTACATTGCATGCAACAATTGCATGTGAAGATGCTGGTATTCGGATGATCATGGTGTCCGAAAGGTGCCAAATTCTTTTAAGCGCAACATTATCAATGTATTCTTTTAGCCACGTATACTTTTACATACGACACTATGAAGACAAGTGTCTTTAGTATTATAAAGTAGTCTAACGTCTTGTGAGCGTCTATTAGCATTTATTTATGTATTTAGTACCCGCAAAAAGGTCATATTTGTTGCTAGTCTTTCTTAAACCTTGACGAAGTTGATAACAAAAGTATGATGACATGGTGCATTCTTTTCGAACGACCATTCATGTCTGAGATCGGTAACATTACTGCGTACGGTTTTTCTTACTGTTTTGTACAGATAAATATAGAACGTATCAGCTGTTTCATATCCCGCGTCAGTTATTAAAGTTTTTTTTTATTATGTGCACGTTTTCTACATGTGCACCATTCACATAGATTGCCAGATTCACATTTAATTTAGAAGAATTGGCAGTCCGGAATCACTATGCAATACATTGCTTTGAGATCCCCGTATTAGAAATTAAGAAGTTGGCAGACTGTCATACTTGATGCGAATTCGTCAAGTCTCATTGTGTACTCACGATAGTAAAACAGGCGTCATCTGACGTATGCTATCGATGATTCACAGATAGCTCACGGAATCAGCGTGCGTGATTTTTAACGAGAAATAAATAAATTTTATTTAATTATCAGTATCTGTTTCGCCTGTGGGGAGACTCAAATGCTTTATGTGGTTCAATGCTAAGCAATTCTGCAGTCGACAGCACACGTGTGGGCGGATATAGTAATATAAATATGTATAGAGCACGTGCAGTTTAGGTATAGAATAATAAGAGATGTTTAGCATTGTATGCATATTTTCCAATGTGTTATTTATCTATTGGTTCTGTTAACTAGCTGGTCGTTTGCGACGCGTCGTGACTAAAGAAAGAAAGAAAGAAAATACATTTCTTTAGCACAGACTAAAAGACACAATATACTAAAGGAAAACACACAAAAAATACACTACATCCTTTCTAATGCTGTTAACATAAGTTCTGCTATACACAAAACAGCAATAGAGTTATGATTTTATGAATGAAAATTGTATCAAGAGTAAATTTCAATTTAATGTTATTGATTTAAAACTGTTCTGTATATTCATTAACTGTGTGAATTATAATATTAACCTTCAGAAACTGATGGTTGGAATGCAATTTGCAACTTAAAGCAATTTTAAATCAGCATCACTACATATTATTAAACAATGTCCCCAACCACGTTTGCAATAAACTCAAAAACTACTAAACGGATTTTCATGCAGTTTTCACCAATAATAAGAATGAGAGACAAGGAAGGTTTTTGTATAAATAAAGAAAACTTTAAGCCATAGATGATTAAAATGAACACTAAATGCTACTAGAAAAGCTAGTTTATGATGTAACAACTGATAGAGGCAGATTGAAATGTCAAAGTAGTTTGAACTGGTAGTAACCAGAATTTTATGCATGTTCCTGTTATCAATAACCTCCTTTTAATTAATTTCAAATATGATCATAACAAGGGTATGCAATGCAATCATTCTAATTGCCTTTCAAGGCAACAAACAATGAGTAATTCAGAAGGAAAACTATAAATGGAAATAGTGAACATATTTTCCACAACCACACAAGTACATTCAAAATAAACAAAAAAACATACTATAGACTTAATTGCTTTGAAGATAAGAACTGTGAGCAAAAATAAACCATTAATGAAGATGATTGGAATGTACGGAAGAAAAGATCTTGAGGTTCCACTCTGGAGAAGCCATTTGTGGATTAAATAAAAATTAATAACAAAACATAACCTAAATTAATAGAAATATGTGACGGATGGTATCTGTAACAATTAACACTTAGTAGTGTAACTTCCTTTCAGATAAATTGTCAGAGCAGTGTCACACTGCTCTGACAATTTGTATCATACACTACATTGTTGTATCATACAACAAACACATTGTCAATATCCTTATATTACTACCAAAGAGGATTTATTCACTACTTTTGTAATCATTGATAACTATCAAATCACTGTTTATGTACGAGTGTGATACACATACAAAATAATATCATCTACCTAGATTTCAAGTACTTCAAACCTAATTAGCTTTAATACTTATTACAACAACAATAAATAAGTCAGTTCAGGTAGCTAAATGGGCCTTGCAAATGATAAGTGATATAAAAATGCTGCAAGTTGATTTCATTTTGTCCTTGCATTTACTTTTTGCATAAATTAAGTTAATCATGAATGCCCTTCATGAGTCATTCACAGTAATCTACCTTACTCATCATTAACATTATGAAAATGTACATTAAAAATGTCTTTCTAGGAAAAAAATAACTGCTTTGTTAAGATTAAGGTTCATAGCCCAACTAACAAGATATGGACAATGTTTTCAGTGTTGATAACTCTTACAAGTCAATACATTTTAATGCTGTTTTTCGTTTGAAAAACAAACAAAAAATAAACAGTGAGTAATGACTCACATTTTGATAACAAACATTGTTAAATCATTCTCATAAGTAAGCATATTCAAAATAGTAATGCTCAGCACATAATTATTTTTATCACTATAAAAGTGGCAATTCTGGCCACTTAAAGTGTGATAAAAACAATTGGATATTAGAAAACAGCTTAGATCACATACTTGCATTAGACTTCTAAAAAAATATTCACCTTCAATGTTGTTTTTGATTTTCAAAGATCAAAATAAAAACAAATACCCTACATTTCAGCACAATAAATACTCTGCTGCCCCATTGTTAATGAATAAAGTACTATAGTGTGGACATTTGGAGTAAAATATTAAAACAGTGTCTTAGGGTTATCTAATAATAATATTAAGGAATGTTTGATTTGATTTTTTATCATTGAGAAAGATACACCTTACTTGGCTTGTAACATCAACTATATTTTGATTGTTATAGATTTTCATGTAAAATATATTAAAATAATCAATAAATAAACAGACTACTACGTTTTTTGCTGCAGAATCAAATGAAAAGAGGGTAATGATCGGTATCGCCGCCGCCAGACCCAATCTCCCTTGAAGAATAAAATCAATGAAAACATCCATGATAAACATGTACAAACCAACAAGCCTATGACTTCGGATATAAAACTAGTGTTAATTGATTATCAGAGTTTCCGCGCCGCGTCTAAAAATATCTTCTAACCAATTAGCCTAATATCAACCTGGAAGATTGATAGCTGGGTGTGGTAAACACGGATTGAACTAGTTAGACTACAGAACTCTCTCCATCCCCCAACATCCCGGAACGATTAGCGTTCCAACGGCGGACAGCCTCTACCACAACCTATAACGATGTAGAATCGCGTTCTTGCACTCGGTATGTAGGTACATGAATCATACAACATATAGCTACTGACCCGATAGAAATGTATACAAAACGTATGGAATCTGCCACAAATATACTAAACACATTATCTAATATGGAATTCAAAGGTACATTACCTTGTCGCATAACGTTTTTACTTGATTTTCTGTCAATTGCTTGCATTCGTTTAGTTGTTCTATCCACTGATCCAGTTCTTTTAACGACGCCTTGTCCTCCATACTTTGTGTCTGTGAGATTAACGTACGAGACGTTAATTGTGATTTTGATTGTCTTTATGTTTTAAATGTACACAAAACCATGCGAATTACGTATTTTACACTGTGCCCAGAAAACTGACTACGGCGGACACTTTACAAAATGGCGTTTGCGTGACGTCAATTTTCGGAAAAGAAATCCACCAAGCGGCTTTTATGGGAACTAGATGATGATGCCACTATTGGATGCGTTCAGAAAATATTAAGTTAACAGTTTGGTGTACAGTGTGTTGTACAATTTGGTGTGAGAGAAATGAAATGAATATTTTTGAAATAACGTTCTGTACCATTGAAATGTACATTAGACGCTAAAATAATTGTACTTATCTTATCTTTTGTGGAGGGGCCGAGAAATAACTCGGACACTTCGACCCACTGGGATCTATTGTGTACTTACTGGATATACTTTTATGGAGCCTGATGGTACAATTTTTGCTTTAGCCATTGTTTGCGGTGCTTCGACAATAAAATCCATCGAGATAAAATATTTTATCTAGTAGATAATTCCTGAAATAGCTTTCAATAAGCACATAAATTCCAAAATTTTATCAGTCAAGTCTTCTTTCAGCTTCTAATTGTGTCGAGACAATATATTATTTCAACTTCACAATTTTCTTTTGAATTTTGTTGAAAACTGGACATGACTAGATTTGACAGTTTGTCACTTTCGTTTTTCAAATATTATTCGGCTGGTCTCGTTTACGTTTAGCAATAGTCATTTGTGAAATCGATACGTTTGTGGTTGTGGTTTGTGTGCCCATGATATTTTTAAGTCACGTCAACGAATGAAGGTTGATCAACACCGTATCATTCATATTATCTCGAGCCGTCCGATATTATTTGTATGAAATGCCCCTACTGCAACCTGTAACGCACACTTATCAGCATTTTACGGCTGGCAATGCCTCGCCTCGGGACAATCTCGCAAGGTGTATGAAATTCCCTACTGCAACGCACACTAATCAGCATCGTAACGGCATCCATTGCCTCGCCACGGGACAAGTTCGTAAACTTCAAGCGGTGCGTGGTCAATTCGCAGTCACCGCGTTTAAGGCGAGTCAACACCGTGAAGTTAAGGCCTAGCACGCACTGTGATTTTTTTCGGCCCATTCCGCGACTTATGCTATATGTATGAAGCTGCACGCATTGCAGAAAAAAAAACGCGTGGAAATAAAACCGCTGTGTTTTGCCACAGAATCCACCGCACCGCGGCGCGGATTAAATTCGCACGAATATTTTGAAGTCTGTGAACAGCTAGACCTCTGTGAAAAATCGCGCGGAATTTTATCCGCAGTGCGTGTTGGTTAAATTCAGTACGCGGACAAACATTCGCGTGAGTAAAAATCGCAATGCGTGCTAAGCCTTAACTACACGGTGTTGACTAGCCTTAAGCGCGGTGACTGCGAGTTGACCACGCACCGCTTGAAGTTTACGAGCTTGTCCCGTGGCGAAGCGATGCCGTTACGAAGCTGATTAGTGTGCGTTGCAGTAAGGAATATCATACAAAGAATACCGAACGGCTAGACTTGATACGATAAATATCTGTTTCCGAGTTGTTATTGTGTGCGTCAAATTTATGCGACTGGTTAGCCAAATATTCACTTATTTAAACTAAATGATTATTATTAATGATTTACGCGCACCTCTCATAAATGTAGATGTAACGAGGTAACAACTACTTCCCCTATGGAATGAGGCCCCGATGCGGCAGTAAAAGTCACATTCACATCTGCTGCCTGCAGCCCCCGACGCAACGCAAGTCTGCATGGTGATGGGATTACCGGAGTCCTTTTAGTCAGTGAGTATCTGACTGACCCCGCCACCCAACACTAGGTGGGTGGATTTGAAGGTTCATCAATCGATACTGCGCAGTTTCACAAACTTCTCAAATCTGTCTCGGGTATCGACAGATTTTGATCGTTTACTACAAATGATCAAAGTAGTTTGAGGTGAACCAAAGTCCTCGTGTGATATAACGCGATACGATAAATAAGAATTCACTGTAGAACATTTTAGGACTTGTATTCGCAAGAGAAAAAACAATTTGACATGACGTGACAATTAATGACATGCTACATCTTTTTTACTAAAAGGCAAGGAGGTTTCAAAGAAGCCTTTACAACATTTCTCCCATCCTAAGTGAATTACATCTCCTCAATGAGTCTGCGAGGTGGCATGCCTAAACGCTTGCTGCGACGGGGTTGCAGCGGCATGGTACTGGTATCTGCTATAGCAAGATTAGCTGATGTTGGTGGTGTTTGGAAAGTAGGCTCAACTGGCAGTTCAGCAATCGGTGTTTCAACTATCGATGGTGTTTGAAATGAGGATCCAACTGGTAAATCATCTGGTTCGCGATCAACGTCTCTAGGTGGTGAATCGCCTGACAGCTCAGGTGTGGGTGAAAGAACTAATACGCGTGGCCGTATATGATCAGCATGCCGACGCTTTTCCTCCCCACTGGGTGTAGTAACGACATAGGAATATCGGTGAGTGCGTGCTGAAATAGTAGCAGGCTGCCAAATCTTGTCTAAGCGAGTTTTGATGAATACTCTCTCTCTCGGACTATAGTTGGGTGATGTTGACGCAATATTGCCTTGTACTTGTTTAAATTGTAGCTCTCTCCTATTGTTGGGCCGGATGTTTGAGAGAAGACAGTTCAATTGCCGACCAAACATCATTTGTGATGGGGACTTCCCTGTGGTACTATGAGGGGTATTCCGGTACGAAAAAAGAAATTCATAAAGTCGATTTTTAGCAGTTCCTTCACTGGATCGCATTCTGCTCTTGAATGTCCTCACAAGGCGTTCCGCCAAGCCATTTGTCCTCGGGTGGTATGGTGCTGACGTGACATTTACTATTCCATGGTTTCTACAGTACTGTTTGAACTCATGGGATGTGAATTGTGGGCCGTTGTCGGAAACAATCATTTCAGGGAGACCAAATGTGGAAAAAACTTCATCCAGAACATAACATAGGTTTCTTGTTGTGATATGTTTCATAGGCTTAACTTCGATCCATTTTGACAGAGCATCGCAAAGCACTAACCAATATGTTCCTTCAAAGGGCCCCGCAAAATCAATATGTAACCTTTCCCAAACTCTTTCCGGAATAGACCATGAATAAATTGGAAGTTCTGGGTTGCTCGGTCTGTTTTCTTGACATTTACGACATCTCTTGACGAATGCATCAATATCTTCGTCTAGAGCTGGCCACCATACGTAGAAACGTGAGAGTGCCCTCATCGCTGATATGCCAGGGTGACCTCGATGAAGATAGGTCAGTGTTGAATGACGTAAGGTTTCCGGTATTATTATCCTGCCCTGCCACATAACTATTTTATTTTCGATCGATAATTCATTTCGCTTGCGGAAGAATGGATTCAGGAGATTGTCGTATTGAATATTTCGCCATCCCGTTTTCAAATATTGTCGGACTTGAGAGAGGACAGGGTCTTTTGATGTTTCCCCTTTAATTACCTCTTCCGTCAACGCAAGATCTGTGATTTTGATGTTCTGCCCACGCGCAGCTATTTTATGGACAGCACATTCGGCGGGGGACGGTTTTTCTCGGGCGTTAGGAAGTCTCGACAAGCAGTCTGCGATTATGTTGTTTTCCCCCTTCCGGTGGTAGATTTCATAATCATAACTTCCTATTATCAACGCCCATCTTATTAAGCGGTTGTTTACTAATTTAGGTAAATTCCGCTGTGGCCCCAAGATATGTATTAAAGGTTTGTGGTCTGTTACTAGTTTAAATTTAGTTCCTCGTAGGTATTGGTCAAATTTCGTGATACCAAATAGAATAGCTAATGCTTCCCGGTCAATTACCGAATAATTGCTTTCTGCAGAGCGCAGTTTTCTGGACGCAAATGCGATGGGTTGTTCAACATTTTTGTCTTTGTGGAATAATACTGCGCCGACCCCTTTTTCAGAGGCATCACAAGCCAAGTAGAGTTGACGCCTTTCATCAAATGCTATCAGGGGTTTCGATGCTGCAATACACTGTTTAGTCTTCTCGAAAATTTGGTTCTCATTTTCTGACCAATGCCATGGTTGTTTATTGCCCGTTAATGTATGAAGATCTGCACAGATGCTGTGCAAGTGTGGAATGAACCGTTCATAGAAATTTACTAGTCCGAGAAACGAACGGAGTTCCTTCATGGACGTGGGTTGAACGGCATTTGTAATAGCTTCAATTTTAGTTTTCGTTGGGCGTATTCCGTTGTTATCAATAGTATGACCAAGGTACTCTATTTCCTTCTGAAGGAATGAACACTTTTTTAGATTGACCTTGAGTCCTGCTTTCTCTAATCGGTCAAACACAGTGGAAAGAAGTTGTAAGTGCTCTTGTAGGTTCTTGCCCGCTACTGCTATGTCATCGAAGTATACTGCCACGTTAGGTAGGTCACCCAGAAGTTTGTCCAGGTAATGTTGGAAAATTGAGGGCGCTGTTGCAATTCCAAATGGCATTCTGTTATATTGAAAATAGCCTTTGTGTGTGGCCAACGTCAAGTATTTTTTTGAATCTGGTGCTATTTCGAACTGTAAGTATGCATCCTTGAGATCTATTTTTGAAAACATTTTGCCGTTTGACAGATGTTGTCGCAACTGGTCGAAGATGGGAACTGGGTGTAAATGTTTAATGAGTACTGAGTTTATGGTACTACGATAGTCACCACATATCCGTATTTGTCCGGTTGGTTTGACTATATTCACTGTAGGTGTAGCCCATTCGATAGGCGTTATGTTAGGGTCAATTGGGTGAATTATGCCTTCTGAGATTAGGCGTTCTAATTCTTGTTCAATGTTTTTCCTCATGTTGAATTTGATGGGTCTAGCTGGCATGTGTACTGGTTCTGCCCCCGCTTTAATGTGTATGTTCACTAGATAGTCCTTTACTTTCCCCAGTTTGCCGTCGAAAAGAGAAGTATGTGAGTCTAAAACCTGTTTCATTGTAGTTGGTCCTGTTCTGATTGAGTAGACTGGTTTTGGAAAGGTCATGTCAAACATCTCACTCCATCGTAATCCAAAAAGCATCGGGTCGGCATCTCTCATAACCACAACCGGAAGTACGATTTTTCTGTCTCCAACTTCCACTGTCACGTCTGTAATGCCTTTAGGTTTAAGTTTATTATTACCGTAGGCTGTCAGTTTTGGAGCTTCTGTTAGGGTCGGTGTTCCAATCTTTTTCCATAATGTTGTGCTAATAATGGAATAAGTTGAGCCGGGGTCCCAATCCATGGTACATATACGTCCGTTGATGTATACATCTATTTTCTTACAATCTTTGCTGCCCTTAACAGCACATATAACTTCGTCGTCGCTGTCATCGCTAGTTGAGAGTGATGACTGTGATGCCATTTGGTTGTTCCTTATATTCTGTAGTTTGACTTTGCTTCTCCTGTCGTTGGTATTCTTTTTCGGTCCCGTGATGAAAGCTCTCCCGCTCTTAATGCAGCATGATTCAAAATGTCCCTCAATGCCACACGCGTCACATGTATGGTTTTTTGCTACGCACATTTCAAAGTTGTGTTTATCGTGTTTGCCACATCGTAGGCATTGATCCGAATGTATTTTACGTGGAGAGCTGCTTTGTCGGTGTTTTGTGTCTCGACTTACATGTTTCCTGATTCGCTGTATACTTGTTCCGGGTGTATCGTATTCAGCTTGCTCTCGTGATTGAGCTACCGAGAAAATTTGTATGAAACTGACCTCTTTTGTTATACCATCATATGTTTCTTGAAGGTCGGGCCATTTCTGTTTTAAATCCGTTTCTAATTCAGTGTGGTTCAAGCCAGTTGCAAATCGGTCTCGTAGTTGGCGTTCCAGGAGTTGGTCATCATATCCACAGTCCCTGCTTAACTGTTTAAGCCTGTTAGCGTAGCGTTCCATTGACTCCGTGTTCTCTCTAATACAACTCCAAAATTCAGTTAATGCACGGTATCTTGTTTTTTTAATTCGATATATGTCCAATAGTTTTCTTTTAATATCAGTAAAGGTGCTAGTATCAAAGTTTGGTATAAGTGCTACTTTGACGTCTCGATATATTTCTGGAGTAAGGCAACTAAGCAGTAGGTCCTTTTTAATGTTGATGTCGATTGACAGTATTTGGCATTTGGCGTCGAAATAATCGATGAAATCTTCGATTCGACAACTGTCTGGGTCGAATTTTCCTACGTCAAAGTTTTTGAGTATAGATATTTTGTTTGATGTTTCCGATTGGGACGGTGTTCCATCCCTTGTTGCTGATGGTGTTCCATCATGTAGTTTTGTTACAAGTAACTGCAGTATTTGCGTGATTTGTTGTTGTTGTTCTTGTTGCACGCGTAAAAAATTGTTAAATTGCTCTTGGTTCATCCTCGTCGCCAATTGATATAACGCGATACGATAAATAAGAATTCACTGTAGAACATTTTAGGACTTGTATTCGCAAGAGAAAAAACAATTTGACATGACGTGACAATTAATGACATGCTACATCTTTTTTACTAAAAGGCAAGGAGGTTTCAAAGAAGCCTTTACAACACTCGTGTATGAATAAAATCTCGTATAAGTTTCTTATTTGATTGTTTTGTTTCTCCTAAGTATTGCCTTCAGCGCTTATTACACTACACGGTATTCAGGGCCGTAAACTCAAATTTTGGGTGGTTTAATGTTAGGCTTAGCCCGCACTGCAATTTTTATTCGCGCGAATCTGCGCGGATGGGACCAAAACACACACACACTCGTAACACTCGTTCAAATTGTTCCGGCCGGACCACGGATATGTGGGCGGGGTTAGTCCAGCCCCGACCATTTCCGAGCGTGTGTAGAGTGGTCCGCTGGACATTATTACTATTAATTGAGCCCGTCTCGCTCCACACAAGCGTGTGTAAGCGAGAAAGAATTTGTGGGCAGAGTTAATAGTAATAATAATGTCCAGCGGACCACTCTACACACGCTCGGATATGGTCCGGGGCGGACTAACCACGCCCACATATCCGTGGTCCGGCCGTACCAAATCCGTACGTGTGTTAACACTATAAGGTGTTTCGTTACAGAATCCGCCGCGCAGCGGCTGGTATTAAATTCGAGCGAATATTTTGAACTCTATGGACAAGTGACAAAAATCGTGATAGTTTAATTAAATTCGATACGCGGACGAAAATTCACGCGAATTTTATTCGCTCGATTAAAAAACGCAATGCTATTTAAGCCTAAGGTGTTAGGGTCTCTCTCTTGTACTTAATAAAAAAGCAAGGGACTTTGCTCTGTATCAATAAGAATTAATGTTAGTAAAGTTAGTATATTTTTATTTTTTTGTTCTAACTTCGATGATGGGTGAGGAACGAAGTTACTTATGTTACAATTGTTTATGTTGCTTCTTTTTATGTTCTTAATGTGCAAATATTTCGACACAAATGTAATGTTTGTAATGAAATAAATAACTTGAACTTGAACTCTCTCACGGTATTCAGGGCCCTGAATACCGTGTAGTGTATTAAGCGCTTTTGTCTTGGTGTACATAAATAAAAACGTTTCACCGTGTCGGGCAGTTGGGGGCCTTTTGGCATATAGAATTGGCTCCTTAGACCATAGAGTAACATTGTGTGTGTCTGTGCGAAACGACTCCTATCCGTACCGTGAAAGTTCATAAAAAAAAAAAATATCTTTCTTGTTGCCAAGTGCCAAATCTCCGGTCTTTTACTTTTGAGTCGGAGGCTAGTGTGTTGGTGCTTAGCCGCTCAGCAAGTTTTCGTAAAGATGACTGAAACTTTGAAGCTTAGAGGAACCCTCTGTGGCCATAATGGCTGGGTTACGCAAATTGCAACAAACCCCAAATACCCTGACATGATTTTGTCGTCGTCTCGAGGTAAGGTTATATTTGACGCTACCATCTAAATCCATGTTCATCAGGTCTTTGACTTGAGTATACTCCTTAAACTTAGCAGCAAACTGCATTAAATAGATTCTATTGTATTAATTTCTAATTATTTATATGATGACAAAAAAACCTTTGCCACGCGAGTCCTGAGCGGCAAGCGGATATGGGGCTGATGACAACGTTGACATTACCACCATGTCTTTTAATTTGAATTATGTCTAACACTTTCCGAATGGCTTTTCAGACAAAACCCTCATCGTATGGAAGTTGACCAGGGACGAGACCAACTACGGTGTACCGCAGAAGCGTCTGTACGGTCACTCTCACTTCATCTCGGACGTTGTGCTATCCAGTGACGGCAACTACGCTCTGTCAGGCTCTTGGGACAAGACCCTACGTCTGTGGGATCTTGCTGCCGGAAAGACTACCAGGCGTTTTGAAGACCATACTAAGGTGTGACAGAACTTATCATTTTGGTAGGGTTGTAGTCTAAGTGCCGATGCGCGGCAGAAGAAACAGTGTATTTGCGCCTATGCGAGGCAGAAGAATTATATTGCTGCTGCTAGCATTGTTGTGATCCATCTCTGCAACCCCCTGAGGTAAGAGTGTGGTCAGTCACATTACACACCATAGGAAACTAACCCAAAAGAGCACATGCACTTTATAATAATGCAAATTTTAATATTATTATTGTAGTTTGTAACTGTTGTAGTAGAGATAGATCCACATGTGTAATCATTGCCTTGTGGTCAAATAAATTCATAACAATGAAGAACCATTTGTAAACAAGAATTATAACTTAGTTTATGCTATACAGGATGTACTCTCCGTGGCATTCTCAGTGGACAACCGTCAGATTGTGTCTGGCTCTCGGGACAAGACCATCAAACTGTGGAACACACTCGCTGAGTGCAAGTACACCATCCAAGATGATGGCCACAGTGACTGGGTATCCTGTGTCCGCTTTTCGCCCAATCATGCCAACCCCATCATTGTGTCTGCTGGATGGGACCGCACCGTTAAGGTTTGTAGTATTTGTCTATCATATTTTGTTGAAAACATAATACTGGAAATCAATATTTATTATTCTTTAATTTGTTGATGTTTAAATATTCACTGTTTTTAATTTCCTCTTACAGGTCTGGCATCTTACCAACTGCAAGCTGAAGATCAACCACCTTGGTCACTCTGGTTACCTGAACACAGTCACTGTCTCCCCTGATGGTTCTCTGTGCGCTTCCGGTGGCAAGGACATGAAGGCTATGCTCTGGGACTTGAACGATGGCAAGCATCTGCACACCCTTGACCACAATGACATCATCACATCATTGTGCTTCTCACCCAACAGATACTGGCTGTGCGCTGCCTTTGGACCCTCCATCAAGATCTGGGTATGTAACATTCCTACTAAACTTCATGTTGATATCTACTTACAGCTTATTTTTAACCGACTTACCAAAAAGGAGGAGGTTCTGTTCGACTTTGTGTTTTTTTTTGTGTATGTTCACCGATATCTCCGTCAATTGTAGACAGATTTTGAAAATTCTTTTTTTGTTTGAAAGGACATATTCCGAAATTGGTCCCATTTTACTTTGTGTCTTTTGTTCACGGATGTGTTACTAAATCTAACTTTCTACATTTACAGGATCTGGAAAGCAAGGAGATGGTTGAAGAGCTCAGGCCCGAGATCATCAACCAGACCCAGACCTCAAAGTCAGACCCACCCCAGTGCCTGTCCCTGGCCTGGTCCACAGACGGTCAGACCCTCTTCGCTGGTTACTCTGACAACATTATCAGAGTCTGGCAGGTGTCTGTCTCAGCACGATAAGGAGTTAAAGAAACTTAGTTTCATTTATTTTTGTGCTACTTATTATGTATCCTGCCTGACTGTATGGATAAAAATAAATGAAATTGACTTAATTTAGCAGTTTCATTGTGATCTCCTTGTAAGATTAGAAATAAGTTAGGTTTATTCATTAGAATAAGTTATTCCAATAACAGTTGGTTACATAATATGTAAGATTATGTATCAGTAATGTATGTATATTTTATGTAAATAATAAAAACCATTGAATATACAAAAACATTTTTCTTCCTCCAACAAAAACATTACATAAATATTCGAGTAACAATAAAATAAAACCTTATACCAAAGTTGTGATGATAGACATGTAACCACTGGTAAATAAATAAAAACCACAACCTGATTACAAGTAAATAATCCACCCTTATAAATATTTACTAATACTGTACTCCATTCTTGGACTGGACAGTTTTCTATTCTATACAAACAAAAGCCTTCAGCAGCTATGATTGCCCAAACACAAAGACCCACTAAGATAACTGTCAGTTTCACACTCGTGTTCTTGTTGACACTCGCTGCCTCCTCCAATTTTCACGATGTCCCTCCCATACAAATATTACGAGATTTTTCAACGCGCCAGGCGTGTTGTCTCCTGAAGAAAATTTTTTCTCAACGCGCTTGTAGCGTTGGCGGGCTGTAAGTGTTGTCGATTTGTATCTAGCATTAGTACAGTCGGCTACAAAAAGTCTGTAAACACTTAGCTTGGTTTAAGGCTGCTCCAAAACATGCCGGCAGCACGCCTGGTGTGTTGGCAGTTGAGCCGCCAGCATTGTGTGAGTGGCTAAGTTGACCCCTAAGGGTCCGGACACAGGGTGAAAACCGGAACCCGGCCGAACAAAACGTGTTTTATTAGAGCTAAAACAACAATACCTAAGTTTTGTTGTTTTTGCTCTATCTTAAAAACATCCGAGTTGCCCTTGACCAGTTTTGTTAGATTAAAATAATAAATTACTCCTGAAAAGCTATTATTTATGAAATGCTGAAAAGCAGTTTTTTTTTGTTTATGGCCTTAGGTTGCCGACTGTACCTATGTATTCAAAAATTCACATTTTTATAGCATCAACATGCCTTCATTACTATGTAAAATCAACTACTGCTTCGGGCACTGAATGAAAGTATCATGATTCAAAATTACAAAGATTCTGTAAAAATATAAGTAAATGCTCTAGCAACTTTGAATAAAACGTGATACCATTGTTGTGATGAATTCTTTTCAAATGAAAAGAAGACTGCTATTCATACACAAAACCACAGGATATAAATAATGCTGTTGAATAATTAATACATTCATGATTGGATCAGTGATAGCATTGAGACTAGTTTCAATACTTCTAAATATAGCAAGGTTTTGTGTTCACAGCTTCTCTTTCACCTATTCAGTGTTCGGTAATCCTGCTTCATTCAGAAGATGTGACCCGTCCAATATCTCTGTTGGCCCCTCGCCTACTTTTGTATGTATCACATATTTGATCATATCTTTTGTTTGAGGCTCACAGATACTCATAAATACTGAATTCAAAGCTTCTTCTTTGCTTCTGAGTCCAGTAACAAATTTATCTGGCTTCGATGAAGGGAAGATATGCTTGATCAAAGAAATCACTTGTGGTACGTCCTTCTCAAGTAGGTATAAACAAGCATTTGGTCCAGCATCAAATGTGTATGCAACTTTTACGCTTCCAGAGATCTCATTGTACTTGTGAATCACATAACTAACAAGATGAGACACATCAGTCATGTACACACACGGTGGGTATGAATCTAAACCTATTGCATGAAACTGATTGCTGTCTTTCATGGTAATTTCAGCAAACTTAGGAAAGTCTTTTTGTTTTATTGCCTGAATAATCTCCTCTGTTCTCTGCGGTACACAATACTTAGTCCGATGTTTTAATAACTCTGAAGTTTCTGTTGCTATCCTCATCCCAACAGTTGAGCTAGTTTTCTTTTTAGTGTCTCCAACAACTAGTATTAAGGCTTGCATTTCAGGCCAATGTGTTTGATCTGCAATTTGAGTTGCTACAGAGTCAGAACCATCTAGATTGGTGCCTGCATGCCATCTTACAAAGCCTCCATACACACTTCTGCAGGCGCTGCCTGATCCCAGTCTAGCAATAGAGCTGACGTCAGACTTTACCTTGTATAGTTTGGCCAGTGCTGTTACAAGGCAAGCGTATCCTGCAGCGGAAGACGCTAATCCTGCCGCAGTAGGAAAATTATTTTGTGAGCATACATGTACTTTCCACTGAAGGAAATCTTCATTGACGCTCTTTTCAGCTGCAGCTCTGGCCTTAATTTCTCTGAGACAATTTTGTAGTCTTGGGCTATAAAATGTTTCCTTCTTTCCATTCAACCATATTTCATCTTCTTTAAACTCAGGTCTTGCACAAACTGATGTTTTCGCGCACATAATACTTGTGTCTAAAGTAGCACTAACGGAATCATTTAACGGTAAAATTAAATCCTCGTCTCGTTTGCCCCAATATTTAATTACGGCAATGTTTACAGGCGCTATCACTGTTACAACTTGACTCATTTTAACTACTGTGTAAAACTGCGATTAAAATTATAAATAAACTTCTTCAAATAATTCGCTCCCGCGTCTATTTCGTAAAGCGACAGCAAGTGCTCGGTAGAGTAAATAAATATGTTCTGTGGGTGGGTGTGGGTGGACCAAAGAGTATGATAAGTTTCCACTTGCCACGGCTTGGAATGGTGAAAACGGGGAAAACAAATGTCACTAATGTCAGTCAGTCAAAGTTGTCATTGTCAAGCAACGAAAGAAAGGGCCGGCCGGCGAACGGAAGTAGTCTTCTCTTTTCTTAGTTGGGAGATAAAAAGAGAAAGAAGATTCAACCGGTTTCGGATTGGTCAAATCATGATGATGATGACGACTCGTCTTCGTAATTAAGGATGCGTTCGGAGTTTAATAATTATTGATGTTTTGTGCTGTGCATCTGTGCATCACTCGTATCGAACCAAGACAGATCTCTCGGTAGAGTGTGCGGTAGAGTAACTATATTCTTTGAAGAAGTTTGAACTTTGAATCGAATAAAGAAGGCAGAAAAAGGATGTAGAATGAGTTTGTACATATGTACATCCTTTTTAATTTAAATCGATGAGGAACACTTCCTTATTTAATGAAATAAATAAGGAAATATTGGAGTGTTTGAGATAATAATTATGAAATTGTACTTTCCATGTGTTTTCACTTTTCGTTTTCATGAATGCTACCATTCAAATTCGAATCGAAAAGCTTAGCCTGCGTTTCGTTACTGCATCAACTCAACATTATGATTTATTTAAATCTAATATTATGTGTTTCTTGATGGTTTTAAGACATAAATTAGAACAAAGTTTATAATAAATTATCTAAATGTTAAGTTCGAATATATTTTATGAAATTTTTTGGTGTTACTGAACTTGTGGTTGCAACTTCAATCAAGTTCAATCCTAGCGACGTCTTCGGGAACTACTATTACCCGGCAAAATATAGATGGTCTGTGGAAAACGCTAAAAAAGATTTGATGCGGTTCACCGTTGCTGAAGTATGAATATATGAGGGTGTGGATGTAGGATACTTGTGGAATTCGTCGGATTATACCACACATTTCAATCAACGCTGCCATTTTCGTTTTGTGGCACGGTTAAAGCGGCGGTCTAAATGTGAATTTGCTAAAATATCCTGCATTTATTTATTTACAAAGTGCGGAAAATATATTGTAGTGCGTTTGTTTTCTCGTAAAACATCAAGAAGTGGCGATTACAGTGTTTATACCACCGGATAATTGTTGACTTCTTTGGGTGGAGAGGGTGAGTAGGTACTTTATATCAATATTTCGGGGTTTTACGGCTTAGTAATCTTTCCTTATGCTCCGACACCTTTCTCACAACATTGACTGTACTTATCTCATTGCCCTCGTTGGAGATATTTGCCGTTTGTGTATACTTTCTGGCATTCGCAATTGGCGTGCTAAAATGGGCGTTGTGATGAAGAGTGAAGGTTTATCATTAAAAATATCGTCACCGCACCTTATAATGATGTTATTTACTTAGTCAGGATTCGTAAGCAACGTCTTCTGTTATCAAATCGTTGAATTTGTGAAGTTCTTGGACATCGTTTTGGGTTTTATCAGTGGCAACAAAATCAGGACGTTGTCGTATATGTCGCCAATAAGGTTTACGTATGTTTTAACTGCGGAAGTAACTGTATTCAGAGAATTATATTTCCCACAAATGAATTCATAAAACAATCAAAATAAACAAGAATTATGAGTTCTCCACCAACCATAAAAGGCACTTTCTCACTATTGTAAACCTCTTGTTTAATGAACATCTTAGTTATGAATATGATTCACAGATCTTCTATCTCTATCTGTTTCTTCCATACTTAAATCTGTTTACACTATTTTTCTTGCTCTCATGATGACTAATGTATTGTCATACACTAATAACATTCTTATTGCTTTCCTATTAGCAATATCAGTACCAATATTGTTAAAGGTATTACTGCCATACTGGTGAAAGGAAAAGTTAAGCTACCTTTTTATCTATATAGGCAGAAATATTGTACTGTAATCAATTTAAATGTGGAACACTAGATCTAAGATAATGGAGAATTTAGAATTAGTGAAGTACTATCTCTTCAATAGACTAGATTATATGAAAAGTTATTATTATTCTTTGTAAATGTTTGTATCATCCAGTTACAGATGCAAATAAATATTTAAATCAATCTGCCTAGCCTTTTTCCAACTATATTGGGGTCGGCTTCCAGTCTAACCGGATTCAGCTGAGTACCAGTGTTTTACATGGAGCGACTGCCTATCTGACCTCCACAACCCAGTAACTGGGTAACACAATACCTCTTGGCAAGACTAGTGTCAGATCTCAAGCTACTGACTATCTGTAACGACTGTCAAAGATCTTCAAATGACAACCGGGACCAACAGCTTAACATGCTTGCCGAGGCACGGAGGAAACTCGGTATGTTGAAATGGTCACCCATCCATGGACTGACTTCGTCAAGCGTTGCTTAACCTTGATGATCGACCCGTGCAGCTGTTATTATTTAGCCACAAGCTCCTCTGCAAATAAATATTTAAATAAAAATAAAAATCTTGTCATGACCATACCTCTACTACATTTAAAACTGGCCATGTATTCACTAGAAGTCATTGTAAACAGAAAACAATAGTTGATCACAATGTTATTTTTTTCTTTTATTAATCACTTACTATTATCCTCAAAGCTGTGTGTTAGGTATCCCTACATTGCCACAGTTTCCTTAATCAAGGGAACCTTGGCAATTTGCCAGTAAACAAGAATGAAGACATTCTCACCTGCTAAGCTTAATTTACTTGCATGTTCTCAAATGCACTTACAAGTTGCAACTGACCTTGAAAGGCGTTAACTGATTATGCAACAATCGTGTATACATGTGAAAATCGTAATTGCATAATTTGTAGAATTTATTGTTATTCTTTTGTTTATGAAACAGCTGTGTTTGTTTTCAATGTATTGTTTTTTTTTAAATTCTGTATGCTGTCTGTGGTTGTCTATAGAATTTATAATAACTTTTATGTACAAGGACTTAGTTTTACTCAAGGTTTTTCTTGAAATATTGTTATATTATTTTCCTATTTAATCATTTGGTTTTTACTAGTAGTAATTTTCTTGACGATATTTTGTGCATACCAACACCATGTCAACAAGAAAGATGAATTTAGAAGAGTTTGACAAAAACTCTGCTGTCTGAGTATTATGCTGAATTCACCATCCTTTCACTGTATCTCTAAACAATTGATTGTTTAACCTCTTGTATGCCGGAACGCAGATCTAAGCCAGACACATTGGCTTTTTCATTGTGTCTCGAATGCCGGCACACAAGAGGTTAATGATGCATTAAAGATATTTGGTGATTAATTTTGATGCCAATGGAACGGGTCTTCCATAAATTATGAAAATGGGTTATTGCCCAGTATCCAATAAGTTTTATTGTCTTTTCTAATCATTTATTGTTCTAATTACATTAAAAGTAAGTATGCATAGTGATAGTGAATATTTTAAATATGCGATTGACTGGCACTCATGATTACCCATTAACATGCAATATGCTTGTTAGTGAATATTTTGACCCAAGTCATTAGTTAGGAACATGTTTGTAAATTAAATATACCATGCTCCATTAAAATACACTATGCACATTTTTTTTCACTATTCTATCGGAGAGTGCAACTGGTATTACTTCATGTTTTCGGGCAATTACACTGCCCATACTCTCAAGGGGGTTGTTATTTAAGGATTTATAAGACCAATTAAACAAAAAAGTTGTCAATCTTCAAGTTTTCAGCCAAAAGATTTTAAGGTTTGTTTATCTGTAGTTCATTGCTGCTAGGACGGTATCCATGGAGTTTTGCCGCTCACATTTTTTACATCAAACACAAGTTTATAACTCATGAAGATAATATCACTTAATCTTTTCAAAAACCAAAAACAAGGCCATGGATTTTTTTCTAATAAGTAGGTTCTATATTATTATCCCGATAAACAACGAAGTAAATTACTACTCTATGTAAATAAGTCCACCGGCGTGTCCACACGGTACTCATTATGTGCGAGTGACATCCTCTCGCGACCACGTGACACGGGAACGGAAGCTAAGCGTTGACGAGCCGAGATGCGCGCGGTAACGCGGGAAATTTACTGGACGGGCTTGCTTGCGGGCCTTGATCGTCGTACCTCCATAATATAGGTCTGAGACGGTCATACACCAAACAGACTTAGGATATACCTACCTATATGCCGCACGTACTGCGGGGTACAATCCACACTTGGTCGATATACCGGCTCGTGTCTAGTCGAAGAATTCTTTCTTCTCCACATGCTAAAGTGTGGTACTTTACCAGCATCTGTGTTTCCTACTATCTGTGACGCGTAAGCCTGCAAAGGAAGAGTGAAAACAGCATCTTATGGGCTCGTTTCTATGTAGACCTAATCTATGACTTATCAACAGCCCAACTGGCGAGGTCAAGGTCAAGAGCAGAGAAGAAGAAAAGAGTCCGTCTATTGAATTCCCCGCTCGCGGAGCCAGCTCATCCTGACGAAGATATCTCTGTAATGCGAACATTAGTTGAAAAGTTGTGAATTCAGTTAGGTATTGTCGTTTTAATTTGATAACTAAAACATTGTTTCCGTTCGTACTTCATGGCCGCGGTGTTCCCGCTTAGTTACAAAACGCTACTATTTTTGTATTTAAAATAAAATTAATGAAGATAGAATGTGCCCATCCTAATGATGTAACAATAAATCACGCATGGCCTGTGGTAAACATTAGCAGAAGCATAGAATAAGCAAACTTTACTTCAGTATTGGTTTTGTAAAATTGAGATAAATCCTTCCAAACATTTTTACGAGAAACTGGCCTTCACCTACTACGCTACCGGTAGCCCACAGAGAGTACAGTAACGCAGGACAAGAAATGTCGACTGCAAACTCAAACTGCATTACTCAACCGCAATGATCTATTGATTTTCGCAGACCCGCCTACACTGTGACACCTATTTCGTTAGAAAGTTACAAAGAAATGGCCTGAGAGACAGCTCAATGGGCTTTATGATAAAGCTGTCGTAACCGAGATGGTAATGATGGGATGGCGTAGGGTTTCCGGCGAATAATAAGGCTCTATTTCTGTGGCGAACGCAAAATATAGCATTTTGTAAAAACGATGAGTAGAAGCGCCTTCTTGCTCTAATTATTGGACGATTAGGTGATCTAATTAGTAAGTTAGTCCAACACCCTGCCGACAGCAATATTATTCCTCCTGTCTTTTTATTTTGGCCATCAATGGTATAATGAACTGGGCCCGCTTGGTGTGTTGTGGCCACTTGTGACCCACTTCCTCTCGTATCTCAGAGGAGGCCAGTATCCCATCAGTGGGAACGTTGTGGAATGGTTATTCTTATCTATGGAGATCGCCTTTAGCTACTAATAGGACCATTTGGTCGTAGGACGTTTTGCTAAAGTGCTCCTTTGCTACTAGGATGATTTGATACGGAGAGGATGGTGGAGGAGAGGTGGATGGTCCATATTTATAGTGACAGTTAACATGCTGCTATAATTGACCCAGACGTTTTAATCACCATCTAGTGCATCACTGGTCTTCATTACTCATACAGACAGCTATGTAACAGTATCACAGACGAATCACGCCACTTATTGTTGAAATTATTCATCATCTACGCGTGAAATCGTGAACGATGCTGCACGCCGATTAACGTACCGCAATAGTGAATGAAATGTATCTCGACGACCTTATGCGGTTCTTGACTGTGTAATTAATTAAGATCTGATTCACTAAAGTTTGTGGCAATTGATTCTCCACCATCACTCTTCTGCGCCTCTTCAATCACTCACAACTCAATATTGCACTCGATCCATCGCTTCTTTGTTCGTCTCTCCTATTTTAGCCATCCACATAAATGCTTAACATTTTTTCATGACACGGTAACCAACTAACTGTTGGGTACGTTTTATTCTATAAACAATCCTTTTCGCTAATTGCGGATCATGAAAATACAAAATTAAAATTAATGAACTTTTAAGGATATGTCGACATTTTCCTAGAATGCAATTGATACAACCAATATGCTTAGCCTATTCCCAACTATATTGGGGTCAGCTTTCAGTCTTACCGGATTCAGCAGTGTTTTACATGGAGCGACTGCCTATCTGACATCCACAAACCAGTAACTGGGTAACACGGTACTCCTTGGCAAGACTGGTGTCAGATCTCAAACTACCCATAACGACTGTCAAAGATCTTCAAATGACAGCCGGGACCAACGGCCTAACGTGCTTTCCGAGGCACGGAGGAAACTCGGTATGTTGAAATGGTCACCCATCCACGGACCGACCTCGTCAAGCGTTGCTTAACCTTGATGATCGACCAGTGTGGATGTTATTATTTAGCCTACAGTAAACACAAATAACAATACAAAAATAAATCGAGCAATAACAACTTCAAACTCAGACCAGACGAAAACTTCAACTGCAACTGCTAATACAACTTCCGCCAAAAAATTAACTTCCTCATTTCCTTTTCTGACCATAGTGATGGCAACCAATGCATGCAATAATCCTCAATATAATATTTTTCACCGTTATACTCATTACCCATGCACCATATATCTTCACATTTACATCCTCATACGACCATTGGCTAAAAGTGCGTTGAATTAGTATTCAAGATTGCATTATGAGTGGAATATTGCACTACCCGCCAATTATCTAATTGGGCTATTATTAGTTTTTTCTTGTTGTACGTGTGCTAAATTATCTGTGGCCTGAATCTTGAATGAGATTATTTCAGTTGCTGTCCGTTTGGTGTACGGCCATCTTTGTGTTTATCTGTTGAGACTGGTTTTGGCTGTTACTAAGCTATTCTGTTCACCATATGGCCTGAATGTCCTAAAATTATAACATTGTGTCTTTAATTTTGTTCTAGGATGCGGAGACAGGAAATTATAGACACGTTTGTGTGACACATGTTTCATAGTCAATGAACTTTCGATGATCATTCATATTTTTTGTCTGTCTACACTGGAGTTTTTAACTAAGATCACGGGGTCCCAGTCCCAGCTCTAACAAAAAAAATGTTTCAAATAAATGCCACTAGATGGCGCGATATGCATCGATTTGTTATTAAATTGTGTGCAAAATTTATATTTTCTAGAATTAATCATACAAATGGTATATTCTCGTTTAAGCAACACTCTGCACAAAATTAAGGAATATTGGGCTCGTAATTCACATTTGAAATATTATTTGAACGGATCATTTAAAATTGATTGCAATAGATGGCGTCGCTTTAAATTTCTGAGGCATGCAACTCGACTTTTAAATTTGTATTGTAACATTTTCATTGTACCAAAATAATGAAACTGTGGAAATGTGCAAAAAATACTATAAAACAAATCGTCAGAAAATAATAGTCACGAACCGAGAAAACCCTTTTACTTGCAAGTCGCTGCTAACACCATCTATAGCCGTGGAACGGAACCGAACGCGATCGAAGTACTTATAAAAATAATCAGCTTAATCAGACGAAAACCGTTTTCTTTGTATGAGATGAGGCATCTGTATGCTATTATTATATTATCTGTGCTAAGGCAATTCTTCCTTAAGATGGCCATGGTCATCTCTTTATCTTTTAATTGAATCGTATTTTTATTTTAAACCATCACCATCTTCTTCATCATCTCTTTTATATGAGCAATGTGTTTGGTACATCGACTGTTCAATTACGTGTAGTCCGTCTAGAATTCTAGATCGTTCGTGTCGTGAGCTCGAAATAGGCGTACTAACTGAATAATTAGCTAATTGCATCCTAAAGTAGGATCATTACTCCCCAGAGCACATACTAATCCAATTATTCTTGGAAATGCGACTAATTGCACAAGCACATATGTCTAAATAAGTTTTACTCGAGTTCCTTTAGTATACTACCTACCATGGTATTTTTATCCCGTGAATGTGAAAACATACGTAATGGACCACATAATGAACATTGTGGGATATACAACATCCTCTATGTCTATGGAACTAATTATTAATTAATTATGTTAATGTTAGCATGCTACGTGAGTTTTTAATTTATCTATCTGGGATGAATTACCTTGATGATGTTCCCATCTTTTCATGAAATTTGTGTCCTAAATTTTGAAGTTCTATAACTTTTTACTTGTATGGAGGGATCTCATATGTGTAACTCTGATTTGTTTCACATTAGAGACAAAGGGGATTAAGGAAACTCCTGAATTAAATTACATATTAATATTATGAATCAATGACTAAATATCCGTCTTTTTTTCCTGTAGATTTGTTAAATGTGAGACTGGAAGAGGTATCATTATTATAAGCTAACAATGTCAGCATTATTCAAGTTAACCCGATAGGTATATGCAGGATATTCAAACTTTTGATCTACATTAACCTGTGTCTATCATGTCACCAAATTGTTTAAAACGTCTAAATTTCGTAGTGTGAGATTCGGTTTTGATTAACAGTATTAACTTGGGTTGGATACTAACTACTATCCGTTCAGATGACATAACAATGGTTATTGACGGAAATTAATGTGAGTACTTTGATTAAGACACTTCTAGTTCTCACGACTCAAAGATAATAAAGATACGGTAATGAACTTCAAAACCGTTCGAGGTAATTCAAATTGCTCGTTATCAAAGAGCTAGCGACTCTTTCGAAGCGTATGAAGATATAAATTAAAAAAATATTTTTAATGAATTTCTCTGTACAGGATTTAAAATGTGCAATGGTACGAGACGGACTGCTCTAGTTAGTCACGTATCAGAGCGGTATCAAACGCACGCCATAGCGCAGTAGGTTATTGTGTTATCTGTACCTCTTGTACCACGCAACAATAGCCTTTATTTACGCCTAGACAATAGTCATAACGCTTTGTATAGTTGCCATGGCGGTAAGGGTAGAGCTACAGACGAAGAGACTGACTTGACGGAATTGCAACGCGATAGTACATATTTAATTTGCACTAATATACGTTTCTTGTTCATTATCATCTTTCTGTCCTCGTCCCATGTTACTTGGGGTTGGGAGCAACACGTTTTCTACTTCCATACCGTCCTGTCCCCCGTCACGCCATCACTGACTCTCTTTTCTTTCATATCACTCCTCACACAGTCCATCCATCTTTTCTTCGGCCGTCCCCTCCTTTTCTATCCATCCACATTTAAATTCATAACTCTTTTAGTAACATGCGTTTCATCCCTCCTCATCAGATGACAATAACAGAAAAACGAGAAGCATGTAATTTTCTCGTATGGTTATAAGCATAACTTTCTCCAAAAGAAACTTGAAGTCTAATTGAGAAGCTTCTCAAATAACAGATAGGCAGGCTTCGACTGCTTCAGAAGACCTACGTCTATGCAAGTAATCCAAGAACGAACCAGGTAGCAATATCCCTGTCACCTCGCATGTCGCATAACAGAGAGTGTATACTAGATTATTTAAATCACCTATTGAAGTCTGGGAGGAACTTTTATCCGAATGGCAATGTAGGTGGAATAATTCCATCAAGGGCCGACACCTCCACCAATTCTTTCCATCCGTTCGCGTGCGGTTGGCCAGGACGTGGCTCGGAGGTGGTTCACTGTGTTGCCCAATTTCTCACAGGGCATGGTAACTTTAAAAGTAAATTATTTTCCTTCAAGCTCGTTGCCTCGCCTTTATGTCAGTGTTCTACGTCTGACTGCGAATATGTACAATCTGCACCTCATATCTTATGGAAGTGTATTCTTTGGTAGAATGAACGCAATATTATGTTGAATAATGTACAGGCTGCATTAGGAGTTGTTTACTATAAGGACCTTGTGGAAACTAGAACAAATTTCCGTGCGTTCAAGCGTTTTTGCCATACCTATTATTGGAATCAAATGTAACAGCTCACTATGTTAGGTCCCATTAATATTTATCCTAATTTTTATCCGTGGTGCTAGGCAACTAGGCTTATCCCAGTTGTAAACGACCCTTTGTGCCTATTGGCCTTGTTTGTTCTGTCTCTTGCTTGGTATGGAGGGAAGTGGAAATTTATATTTTTCCTACTCCTCCGTTATTCTTTTCTGATTAATTTCGTTGTGGGATCCAAGACGGTTAAATTAATTCTTCAGGACTTTGTCGAGCTTCATTGCCTCGGCGCTTTTCTGGTGGTCGCCACTGTTGATTCTGGCTTTCAGGAGTTGCAGTTGTTTGGGCATAGTGCGGTGGGATTGTCCCAATTAAAAAAAAATACCAGAGAGTGTCTTAAGGGATACGGAATCTAGTCTCCCATGATTCCTCGCAGTACCCCACTCTAAAGTGCGTTTAGAGAAAACTGGTCAGTAATTCGATCTTGTCAATTACTATTAGTCAACGTCTATGGATTTGCACGTCGCCTCAAGATTTGATTGCGTGTGCTGCACCGTTCGTGGCTTTAATACGTTAATTTTCTATCTGTTGTGACAGAGAACTTTCGGCTTAGTTATTTCAGAATCCATAAGAGGGTGACATACTGTCTTATAGGTCCACGGAGTTTTACTTCGTGTATAGAACCATCGTCTTCTGAGACCCGTTGCCTTTGCGGTTTTCTGGTGGTCGCCACCGGCCACACTGTTGATTTTGAGTTTCATTAGTTGCAGTCATTGGTTTGTCTGATAGGTGTTGCCTATTTGTAGAGTTGAATGTTTAATTTGTGTCAGTAGTAATAATAATATTGTTAAGATTGAATACAGTGTTGTATGTTTGTGATTTTAATTTTTATTATATCTGTTAAGTGGCAAATCGTATGTGCTATACTCAACATGGACAAGAAAGTAAACTAACGAGGAATTAATGTAAGTATTTGTAGATTGCAGTTTAACACAGTCATAATGATAATGTTGGTCTACCCTCCGAATTCCCACATCTTGTCAACTTGTTAATATGACATGAGACTTGACAAATTCAATGTGTTTTCTGCCATTTTAGCATTGTTAAACAAGAAAGGAAGAAAGCCGACAAAACGACAATTACTAACGACAGTTTGCCTAATCGTTTCGTATAAATCTTTTGCGGAAAGAACACCCGTTGAGCATGCAAAATACAAGTTCATAAAAATGCATCGTGTAACTGTTTTAATAGCCCATTGAATGCAAATCGTTTTTTCCGGCCCAGTTTCGAATTAATTGATTTGTTTTTCACAATGATATCTTTCAGTTATTCCAATAACTATGCATATTGAGGCGAGAGATCATTTAATTTTCTTAGTAATTTTATTTAATTCTGTAGTTTTGTTATCAAGATCGGGGATCCATTTTCCATTTCAGAAATGTCGTCTTGTGTCTCGTTCCGGTTTTACACAAAGGTTTGCTCCCTGACCTCCGCAACCTTCAAGGAATGCCATCTTATATAGGCATGCATGCCATTATAGCAAAATCCTTTTAGGACTCTGTTGTATCTCGTAGAGGGAAAATCACATTCAGTAGAGAAGTGTTTTATATTTATATGCCTCAAATGCCCGGTTCTCAGTTTTAGTAAATAAGCTAACAGACATAGTAACATTTGCAAATGTTGTTTGCAAAAACTGACCAATGGAAAACGTTGCTGATATCGATTCTGCACTTATCAGATACCCTTGTTTATTTGCCACCTAAAACGACAAAATTATCTAATTAGGTACATATGTAGAAGATAGTATCTATTCGCAAAAATATTACGATGATGAACATCAATTTACAAAACAGTCAAGCAAGATGATTGCTTTGAAAAAAACTTTCCAAATCATCATCTTCCTGCCCTTTGTCCCTTGGGGTCGGCGCATCACGTTTTGTTCTTCCTTACCGTCCTGCCCACCGTCACGACATCACTGGCTCCCTTTTCTTTCATATCACTCCTCACACAGTCCATCCATCTTTTCTTTCCTCCCTCTCCGTTCCGTCCCATCCACATTTATATTCATAACTTTTTTTGTAACTGCGTTTCATCCCTCGTAATCACATGACCATACCAGGACAAACGGTGTCCTTTCAACTTTTCTGTCACTGGCGCCACTGTCAAACTGCCTCTAATATACTCATTTCTCACTTTATCCATTCTCGTCACTCCGCACATCCATCTCAACATTCTCATCTCTGCTACATGCAATCTCTTTTCATCCATCTTTTTCACAGCCCAACATTCTGATCAATAATCTGATAATAAGAAAAAAAAATGCCATAAAATTCTGTCGTCCATTTACCGTATAATTGTACTGATTCAGTCTTATATGGGTGGTCTGATCGATACTGGCTTCTTGTTCAACACGTGCATTGATGGCTTAGCTTTCGAAGTTTCTTCCCACAAATCTTGTAGTTACACTCTTATTACTCTCGGAATTTTGTAATGTAAGAAATCTTCAACATCAATTTCAAGTTTGTGCGGATTTACTTCTCCATTGTTACGTACACTCGACTCAAAAGCTGAAGAACCTCTTCGTATCTTGTTTTAGAAGACCTTGCGCAGTAAAATATTTCACGAGGTGTATTGTGGAGTCCTACCGGTAGTTTGTACATTATTATTCCATTCGCATTTCCGATAGTATTATTGCAAAGCTAATATCGTAGACCTTCATTATTAGCTACAGACTTGTGTATATTTTGTAATCGGATAAAACTATCATGTATTCGTCCATTAGGATTAAATTAAGCTTACAAACGTGTTTATTTGAAATCTTGAGTGATTGAAGTTGTCACTTCATTACCTCCTCTTATTGACACCCTCTGAAAAGCTGTTGTAGGCGAGATCCTATTAATAATTTACAAATTGATATATTAATGTTATCAGTCAATGTCTACAGAGATAAATGAGTCTCTCAAATCGCAAATAAAAGCTATGATCACTGCTTGGGCGATGGAAAGATTATGCACATGTAATTTAAAATTTCCATAAACCCCGTTTTTTTTTCATATTTTCTTAACTACATAATTTATCTAGAAGTAGACACGCTTCGATCAATAATCTATCGAACACGTAAGTATGGCACTATATCTTGCGAAAATAGAATACCCCAATTTAAACAGTAAAACGCCAATAACTTTTGAACGGCTGAATCGATTTTCATCAAACACAGCTAAGAACACTCCCGATTATATCACCTTTTAAACAAAAAAGACCTAAATCTATTTCGGTTCATCCGTTTAGGAGCTATGATGCCACAGACTGATATACAAAAACACACAGATACACATGTCAAACTTATAACATACCCTCCTCCCCCCCTCCTGTGTTTTTTACGTTGAGGGTAAAAAATAATGTAAACTTAAAGATGGCTCTTGCGACCCTGGACCAACCAAAGTCCTTACATATAATGAACAGTTGCAATGTTGCATAGAAAATCTTGATCTTCTCCTCTAAGGTCACCTCCAAGAAAGGTGACCTGTCCTTAACCCAGGGGCCATATTTCAATACCAGTGCCCGTAATCAGACGTGTGAGTCTGAGAGTGTGAAGTATGCCAGCCTGTGTCGGGTGTCCCGTTCATGAATGCATTAGTAAGGCGGATATGTCAATTTGATCCCGCACTCGTGCCGAGTTTAATGTCGCCATGCCGTCTGTTGGGATTACTGGTGTACGGTTAGTAAAGGGTTGTCGGTCGTAAAACTTGTTAAATTATTGGAAAGATTTAGTATTTTACCGGCGGAACAGCGGGATTGGTAGACTAGCGGACACTTCATCGAGATCCTTGTAGATTTCGCTCAATTGAGTTGTAGTTTCAACCGTACAGATAAATGCGTCATCTGTTAGACGATTCTTTGATCTTCGTCTTTACCGTTACAATTTTCTTCTTGGGAAACACTTATGATTTATAGAAGAACCTAAAAGCGCATGTCACTAGATGAGAACATGTTTGAGGCAGACAAGATAATCTGTAGTACAAAGTACTTTTTTGTTTGAAAGGTGACTTTGTCGAGATTGTTCTTAGCTATGTTTGGTGAAAATCGGTTCAGCCGTTCAAAAGTTATGGGCTGTTTTCTGTTTGGAACGGAGTATTTTCGCAAGATATCGTGTCATAATTTCGTGTTCGATAGATTGTTGATCGAAGCGTGTCTACTATTAGATAAATTATGTAATTTAAAAAAGTAAGAAAAAAAATGGGAATTTTGTAAATTTTTAATTTTTACTTGTCTTAAACCTGCTTAAAATACCCTGCTGCACGTTTTTTTTTCTATTTCTTCAGTTATAAGCCTACTCATATCACATGCTTTAAATATTTGACCGCGATTGTTTCAACGGACATCTTGTTAATTTTATTTTCGTACATAGACTCCCTCCTTCATTGTATCGGCACAATTGTTTACAATTAGCCTAATTGTATTCGATGATCTAACCTGTTCACTATGCGCTAGTATATTGTCCTCGGATGTTTTTATTAACTCTGTATAATATTTCAAGTGTCGTAACTGACACTCATTTGCAATGGATGACCAGACAGACTAATGCACGCCAAGTCTTAGAACAAAGCGAAAATGATTGTTAACATTTTTCGCTGTGCTAAAATAAGTCCATCTTTGAAGACTAAAATCACTGGTTCACTTTTACTTTTGTCTTGGTCCTCGTAATGATTCTTCAATGTAGCACATGGCCATTTTGCTATATTGCTCAGCTGTAAATAATATTATAATGTCATCCTACATATTGGTATCCTTATTGCTGGAGAGATCGTTTTTACTTGTATTGGTGGATCTGTCACGTTAGCGACGACCTCGTTATACCACGGAGCACGAAACCAGTGGAGAGAGCATCGGCACGTTTTTGTTCTAAACCAAAGTCACCAAATAACGGCGGGGGCAGAGGTAAGCTTCCTCCGCTGTGATTGGGCGACAGATTGACAACCAAATGACAGCTGATTCTTTAGGGATTCCAAACAAGAAATTAAAAAAATATCGATATCGATAGTTGTTTAACTTATTAATAGTGTAAGGATTTCTTTAGGATACAGAGATTACGGGTTCGATTTTGAAATAAAACAGGTGTTTAATAAATTAAAGGTATAATTTAAAAATAATTATGAATTTACTGGTTTTTAAAATGAATTAGCTTTGAATATGTTTTTCTTATGTAATCTTTTGGACTTGTATTATTTTTCGTAATGACCCGACAAACTTTGTTTTGTCATAAAAACACCAAATACCCTACCTACCCTACTTACCCTACCCTATTGTGAATCTAAAACATCCGGGGCGCCACCCAAACGCATACAAAAAACTTCATTCAAATCGTTCCAGTCGTTTAGGAGGAGTGCAGTGACATAACACGTACAGTAGAATTATATATATGAAGATACTTATATACATGAATTGCTCGAATAAAGGTTAGATTTATGATATGGTAAATACGGGCATGACAATAAAAAACAAAAGAACGTACACAGCTGCAGTTCTTATTAATTTCGGCAACAAAGTATTGTGTAATACTTAATAATAAACAATGCATTCTGAGTATTTTTTTCGCTCGACGAATTTTTTTCGTCTTGGAGCCTAACATATCGATATAATCGTCGTGGTGATGCGATGCAGCACTATCGAGAAAAAAAGAGACAACGACTAACGCGCGAATCAGTGTACCAGAAAGAGACAGCAGCGGAACCATCCAGAAATAAAAATATTTGATTTTACTTAATGAAATTGATTAAATGGAGTAGAAAAACACTTACCTGTGAAATGTTATCCCATCGTTTGTGTAACTTGAAGTATTAGAACACTTTCTACACCATTTAATTGCACAACTAGGCATTACTTTTCAGTTTATTTGTTTTAAAGACGGAAGCGCTTGACGTTCGTACGTCCTACCTACGAATGTTGCGACTGACTAAAATTTCGTCGCATGTGATTGATACTGCATACGCTTGGCGCCCGCGGTAATCCCGGCACGCTCTCTCCACTGGTTTCGTGCTCCGTGCGTTATACCCACCACACGATGTCAATTTCCCGAACCATGTTCTAAGCTTTACCAGTTCGGCGGAAAAAGAGGGGTTTTATAAATTTCACCTGTGTATCTGTCTATAGCATCATAGCTCCTTATTGGTTGACCTGATTTTGATTAAGTTTTTTTTTTTTAAAAGGTGATATAATCGGGAGTGTTCTTAGCTATGTTTGATGAAAATCAGTTCAGCCGTTTAAAATTTATTTGCGTTTTACTGTTTGAATCGGGGTATTCTATTTTCGTGCCATACTTTAGTGTTCGATACATTTTTGATCGAAGCGTGTCTACTACTAGATAAATTTTATAGTTTAAAAAGTATGAAACATAAAATTGTTTTGGAAATTTTTACTTGAACTATGTTGGGGATCCAACCTATCCGGATACAGCTGAATACCGGTATTTTACATGACAAGGAGGTTGTGGAGGAGATGCCATATTTAGCCTCCACAACCTCCGCTGCTGGGCTAAGCTTAATATGGCATATTCTTTATTATTCAGGAAATGCTCAATCAAAGAATCTTTGGGCGTGACAAACGGTCCATTTTCTTTTCTATGACCTTGCACCGCTACAAAATGGCTCCCAGTATGCCCCTAAAATACAAATCCATGAACCGGCGTAATGTGTCAGTTCCGTTAGTTTCGCAAAACGCAGGATAATCTAATCATGCGCAGGACATACGCGTCATGCACAGAAAATTACTGGTGTGTGAATAACTTGAATTAATTTGTTGTTGTTCGAATAGTGATCTTTGTTGTCAATCATGATTGTAAGTATTTGGTAATGGCTTGATAACTGTTAGGAACAGTGAAATACGTAATTATCGTATATACTATTAAAGTAGTGGAATCTCTGGCAGTAAGTAGTGATCCGATTATTATGTTTTTATCAATGATAGTGAGGTACGCTATAGCTGAGTAAGTGTTCGGCTTCACCCCGAAAATGGACGCTTCCTGAGGCAGCGAAACCGCGGGCAAATAACATCAGGGGGGTGACCATAAGCTCTTAGAGCGGTATCAATTAGAGATCGAATAAGGGACGGATGTATCTGACGTGTATACATCTGTCACTTACTCGATCTCAAATTGATACCGCTCTAAGAGCTTATGGTCACCCCCCAGATATGTTTTATATATTTTTATGCTTCTATTTGTTAGCAAATATAGCAATACGATATTTGTTCCAGAATAAGTGTGGCTGTGCACATTCCATGTATAATTCAAGGGAAATACCTTTAAAGTGATGTAATAATATGGTTAACACACGATAAGAAGCGTTTCCTTACTATGAAATATCGTCATCATCTAAGCGAGAATAATAAAAGAGTAAACTAGAATTATATAGAGCTATAAACTCTTCAAATATGTGTAAAGTATCTTGTAAAATAATCTTCTTTTTACTCGACTGCCGAAGGAGGGTATTGCGTTTATCAGTCTATGTATGTATATGTATGTATGTTTGTTCCTTTGTGGCGTTCTAGAGACCAAACGCGTTGCCCGATTTTGATGATTCTTACGTCAATCGATTCGTCTTAACCTTGCGAGTGTCGCGCCATTAGAATTGGAAAATAGAAAAATTGCGGATTTTGGGCGCCATATTGTGGGCGCCCCACATTATTCGCGAGCTGGCTGACCAAAACCAGATGTATCCACCGACTGCACAGCAAGATTTTCTTCTTGTTTATGGCTTTTAGAGCCCTAAAATTGAAGAGCAATTATTGCTCAGAAATAGCTATCGTTTTGCTCTTGCAAGATACGTAATATAAGCCCGCGGATCGCCTGCCGCGGAGCGTGCAACGTTGCATGCGCGCGGAGCGCATGTGGTTGGCGAACATAGTGAATAATACAGCATTATTGTTTTAACTAGCCAATACTGTCTCTCTGCTGGGCAGTAGCGTTCCTCCATTATTTTCATGATACCGGATTCGACGTAACTTCTTTCCATTTCCTAAGGGCAAGACATCAAACAGCATAACATGTTCTAGCTCTTTTGATACAGGTTTTCCTAGCACAAGAGAATAAAATGAAATATTATAATAATTTAAGATCCTTGCGACGAAAATAGAACAAAATCTTCATTGTTTTTAATGCTTGCCGACTCCAAGAGGTAGAAGTCTCTGGCTTTCAAGTAATAAAATAAACTTGACATCGAAGCCTTTCCAATGGTAATAAGAAAAACGACTAGTAGCTATGCTAGGGTACATTCAAAGGCAAGCAATTACGTGCAATAAGTAGTCATGGGACAGGAGACCGGTAGAACAGCTTCTCAAGTATATTTGTTTAGTTGACGTAACATGCAAGATGCAACTCCTCGACTAAGCGATGTGCGTGAGCAAATAGCAATTAGTGAACTTAGATTTTTATTTATTTTAATGGCTTTCTTTCTTAACCACCAGACGTTCATCCGGACATTAGGACCGGTGGAAATTGAGTATATGCCGTTAAGAATGTGTGAACGTGTTTTCAGGCTAGAGTTTGAAAAATACTCAACTTCAAAGTCTTAATTCAGAAATGGTGGTCAGTCTCTATCTGTCAAAATTTTCTAATTTTCCTACATTTTTGTCATTGAATTTAGCTGAGAGCTAGTATTATATTATCTGTGGTTGAGATGAGATAAAGGCGAAAAATTACAAGTCGATTAGACCAAAAAAGATTGCATTTAGCAGAGATGAGAATGTTGAGATGGATGTGCGGAGTGACGAGAATGGATAAAGTGAGAAATGAGTATATTAGAGGAAGTTTGAAAGTGGCGCCAGTGACATAAAAGTTGAAAGGTAACCGTTTGTCCTGGTATGGTCATCTGATGAGGAGGGATGAAACTCATGTTACTAAAAGAGTTATGAATATAAATGTGGATGGATGGAGAGGCCAAAGAAAAGATGGATGGACTGTGAGGAGTGATATGAAAGAAAAGGAAGTCAGTGATAGCGTGACGGGGGACAGGACGGTATGGAAGAAGAAAACGTGTTGCGCCGACCCCAAGTTACATGGGACAAGGGCAGGAAGATGATGAGATAGCGGCTAGATTCTAAACTTTTTTATTACGGTAGTTGGCCTTTTATTATGGATTTTAAATCCACTAGTGAGAGATTCATTGCACATAAACCTGTCTTGAATGTTTCAAAAACATGTGTGCCTGATAACTCGTCCTTGTACGATGACTATACGATGTCGCCTTTGGGACTCATCAAATATCTAATACGTCTAGTATATAATTGCCAAACACATCATATCAACTAAATAAAGGTCATTGACATGACCCACCACTTTTGGCGAAACATGCTCGCTAACCAATTTAGAGCTAGCCTGATAAGAGCTCAACTGCCAAGTTAGTTTGATACTTAACTATCCGATTACGTGTCTAACAATTAACTTTGTAATTCTGTTTGTGTATAAGGTCTAAAATCGCCTGTTGTGGTGATGACGTAAGATCTTCAAGAAGCGATGATGTCAATCCTAGTTTGGTAGGATAGGCAAGTGTTGGATGCAGTTGCTGCATGCTGATGTTAGGAGCATTGATATGCATAGATTATATTCTCGCGTGCATATTTAAATAGATCCATGTCGTAGTGCTTCGTGATTTATTGGAAGTTATGCTTTTATCGTATATGTATTTCGCGCATGTAAATACATATTTATATAAAATCATAATTTTATGAATATGTCGGATATTTAGATTCAGTTGTCAGTGTTGGAGTTTATCAAAAATAAATCAATACTATTCAACACTATATAGCCTTCTCTGTCTAACCATAAATAACAAAGTTAATTATGTGAGCCCTTATCAACACTCGAAACTGAAATGCAAGCTGGCACTGTACTGTATACCGTCTACCTTAGTTCACGTGCTACACACACCTTTCGATATATATAAAACAAAGGGTAATTAAACTGTTATTATTCAAACCCTTAAACCGTTCTTTTCTTTGGTGTCCACCTCATAAACCTCAACAGTCAGAACAATTGAGTTTTGACGACCATAACGCATTAAAGCTAACCACAAACACAGATAATATAATACTAGCATACAGATGCCTCATCCCATACAAAGAAACCGTGCCGACCGATAAATCGCTTTCGGTTCCGTTCCACGGCGAGATCAGCGAGAGAGAGAATAGAACACCATCTATATCCGAAGAACGGAACCGAACGCGATCGATTTACTAAAAAAAAACAGTATAATCAGATGAAAAACGCTAGTTACGTCGGCAAGGTTTCTTTGTATGGGATGAGGCATCTGTATGCTAGTATTATATTATCTGTGCTACAAATAAATACTACATCGAATACGAAAAGAATCATAGCGTTCGGTAGCTACTTCTTAATGATTTGTTATCTAGCTGTGGTCTTCTAACCAGAAGGTTGTTATATTTTGAGGGTTCACAAGACTCGACACCCATCTGGTCAGAGTACAATACTATATCTTATAATACTCACAACGGATTGTGTCTCTGAATTAATTGGCTGCAAGACCCTGCGCAGTAGCAATTTTTGGGTCAATGTTGAATTAGAAGATTGTATAACTGCCTCTTTCACTCGCTTTCGTTTGTCGCATCGTCTTAACTCTCTTACTGTATGCAGTATACTCAATGTTAAACTGTTTCTTGCGCAATGGTTGGCAGGGCCATCTTCAGAGACACAAAGATCCGCTGTGAAGCCTCATTACATTAATCATTTGGATGTTCAATACTTAGTAGACCCAGTGTTTAACCTTTATCTGAAACAATTTAACTACCATTGCGTTAGTTGGTTCCATTAACTTCATGGCTATTGTGACATCGATCGTTTCTAGTACAGCTCTACAGCTTGGCAATATTATACAAACATATTCGAACATTGTTCATTTATTTACTATACTATATAGTTAAATATATCCAAGATTGTTTTTCTTTACGGCTTGGGTAGCGAAATAATATCGGGAATAGGTCACGTTCGATATTTAACTCACATCTTGAGGCCATAAAATGTCGATAGGCAATAAAAATATTATTTAAATAGTGACTGAATCGAGAAGTAATAATCATAAATATTTTAATTCCATCGTTCAAATCTATATTTAAGTCTATACCAATTACCAATAAGCTTCTGTCAGCGGCTTCGGGTTAGTCCCACTTTACCCCGATCCCAGTTGACGGGACGGGGGTCCCGTTAGACCCCGAATACGATAAATATGATTACATTTATTTTTCTCTCGGTTTCAATTTAAATGTTAATGAGAAGAATGATTCTTTTCTTTTCTTTTTTTAAAAAAACGTTGCTCCACACTAGGAATTTCTACTATATCGTGGGTGCGTTTACAAACATATAAACTCACATACACAAACACCCAGAGCCGGAACAACTATTTGTAGATCATACAAATATTTGTTCCGTGTGGGAATCGAACCCGCGACACGCAGCGCAGCAGTCAATCGCTCAACCACTGCGCCAACCGTGCGCCCAATGATTTTGTATGTTTTGAAAAGACTGATTGAACATGTTAATAATTTTGATTTTTAAAATTGTATTACTACAGTTGAATATTTATAATTGAAAAGACTGATATTTTCATATTTGAGACTATTTTTAACTGAATTATTATCCAATTTTTGTAACGATTTTCTAAATATTGTTGGTTTTGTATGTATTTTGAAAAGACTGATTTAAATGTAAAGATTTAGATGATTAATGTTGATTATGAATTTTGCATCTTTATCTGTATTGTAAAACAAATAGTAAAAGTGAAACTGATTTTGCATGCAAAATATTATTTTAGAGTTAACTTTGTACATTAGAAAAAATTGTTCCTGAAAGTGAGACTGTTCGTGCGTATTTAATAATTATGTTAATGTTCCATATAGAGTAGGTATTATGATTTTCTGTATTGAAAAATTAACTATTGTGATGATAGTTAAAAGCTGTTATTGCACTAGGAGACTCTATATTGTATTCTTTAATTATATTATTTACCTTACCAAGCAAGATTTTATAATTTTTTCCTGATCCTTAAAACTAGTAGGTATTGTAATTTGAGTAAATAATAAAATTTTATTTAACATAATTATTATCTGCTGACGTTACTTTTAAGCTAAATGGACTTTTGATTGAGTTTCTATAGAAAAATAAATCGGGGTCTAGCGGGACGGGGTCAACTGGGATTGGGGTAATGTGGGACTAACCCGCGGCTTCGCCCACGTTAAAAGTGTTTTATCTTCCAAGGGGAACACACTACCGCAATAAAAACATCAAATATCATAATTATGTCCTTCCCAGGGTCTCTAACTATCTTCATACCAAATTGCATCTAAATTGGTTCAGCCGTTTCGTCGTGAAAATATAACAAACCAGAGTTACTTTCGCATTTATAAATTACTTAATAACTTAATTCTTTATTGTTTTCCAAAACAATTCATTTACACAAAGTGAACTCAATTTTTATGTACAAAGGCGAGCTTAACTCCAAAATGGAGTTTTCTTCCAGCAAATTATACATATAAACGTTCCACTTGAATCACTCTATCTATTAAAAAAACCGCATCAAAATCCGTTGCGTAGTTTTAAAGATCTAAGCATACATAGGGACAGAGAGACATCGGGAAGCGACTTTGTTTTATACTATGTAGGTAAATAATATATTATTAGTATGGATGTTGAATGTAGATAGGTATACCAAAAAACTATTATCTCCCCGGTTTTCCTGTGATTCATTCAATGCAAATAGCGGTACAAATCGTATGATAACATGTAATCGCTGCTGGCATTGTGATCTAATTGTTAATTTGTCTAATTACAACCATTGTACGGTAGTAAACGTGGGAAGCTTGTATCACACGAGCACCGCACACATGCTAATTACGCTCGAATCTTACTAATCTTACCAACAATGTAAACAAAGCGATGTTGTTGAACCTTTCAGATAAACTCCGATCGAAGTTTATGATATGTTCAAATACCAGCTTGATGCACTAGAGTCGATCGAAAAGCGGGCCAAAAAACTCATCGGCAATGAGGCACTGGTCAAGTCAAAGCCTTGAACATCGTCGCCGGGTTGCCAGTTTGTCGGTATTTTATCGGTTACATTTCGGGGAGTGTGCGATGGAATTACATGATTTAATTCCGCCCAGCCCGTTCCATCATCGGACTACCAGATGCACGGCGATGCGTCATCGGTACATGGTGGACATCCCACCCATACGCACAAAACGTTTTGGGGACACTTTTATTATGCGTACAGCTAAAGAGTGGAATTCCCTGCCGGAATCTGTGTTACCCGATAGCTACAATGTAGGGGTTTTCAAGTCAAGAGTGAATGGGTTTCTTCTAGGCAAGCGTGGTCCATCGTCGACCACATCATCGCTTACCATCAGGTGAGATAGTGGTCAAGCGCAAGCCAATAGACAATAAAAAAAAAATGTTTGGAAATTGAGCTTGTGAAGATTCACTTATAAGTAAATGAAGAGTAATTTATAACGTACGGCATTGTTTCAGTGTTTGACGCTGCTTGCCAGTTTCCATAGCATCAATAATTTGATAAATTCCTTGCCCAAATTCTTTAAAATTCGATGACATGTACCTACAACTTTCACGAGTGGTGGCCTAACCCTCCCCAGTGAGGAGTCTTGTATCCCAGCAGGAGGAGCGGTAACGGTACCTATGGACTGACTTTGCTGTTCCCAAATCAATTTAAATAAAATTAAGATTAAACAAACTTTTTTCGTATTCTTCTCAGCAAATCCTTTCATTTGATACTAATATTATGGCAGTACACAGAAAATAACTAAACCGCCATCTTGTGTCGTCCGCCATATCGGATTTAAAATGACGTCACTTAGCTAACCATGCATTTTCATCCAAACTAAACGTGTACGCAAAATTGCATCTAAATCGGTGGAGGATAACTGCTTTAAAATTCAGTTCAAGATTTGACCTGAACACAGATGCATACATTGAAAGTTAAATAAAAGCTTGTAAAGTGAACTTCTTCAGCAAGATCTTCGCATTAGCATTTCCTTCATGTATTTCCTGGAAGAAAAAGCCTTTCAAACTAAGACAGTATACGTCTCAAGACATTATTATGCTGTTACAGTTAAACCAGTAACAGTTAGCATTATGATTTAAATCTGCATTGCCAGGTTGCCGGTGTTGCCACATACCGTTCGGCTCCATATTGTTTTGATTCGGCACGGCGCACGCCACTGACATTTCGAAACGACGCCATTCATTTCATGCCAGTATTCTTAATGCAGAACCTTTTGTTGAGGAGACATAATCGATGCTGTAATACTCAATTATGTTTAGAATGCGTCAACTGGTTTTAGTCTAGATTTAAAAGGTCATCTACGAAAACGTGGGTCTCAGCAGTAGCTGGCGCAATGCGGATAGTTTGGAGCAGATGCAGATAATATTTGTGCAAGCGACCCTGACAAAAAGACACCTGTACACTAAAAGTTACTTTAAAATGGTATAGAAGTGTTAGTAAACGAAAGTCTAGATATACCGAGATCCTTCCATAGCGAACCTTTGAAAGCATTCCATTACGGTGCGGGAATATCGGACAGAACCAACTTTAATTGCATTGACAGGATTCCTCCTTTGAGTGCTCCAGCCCTTTTTACCTCAAAGTGAAGGGGAGGGTTGGGAAGAATATGTGGATAACAGCACTGAAGTCATTCACTCAGTAATCCAACATTTTCTTGAAGTATTTTATCAAATGCAAAGGTCATGCTTCTAACGAGGTAGGAATGTAAAGTTTACTAAGCACGTATTTATTCAATGAAGCGTGCCTTTTAGTGATGCCGCAGCTATTTTATTTCAAAATAGTTAAATCTTCTGTTAACCGAAACACGCATTTCCAATGCTGGACAAAGGTTTTTAACATGGGCCCAGTTCGCATACATAATTATAAAGGTTGTCTCAGAATGTTTTTCATTTTAGATACTTAAAAACAAAACACTAGAATAAGTTCAAATCTCTAACTAACTAAAATCTTAAATCACACGCAAAAAAGTGAGACACCGACAATTCCTTGACGTGATATGGCAGCCCAAATAAGCCAGATTTAACGCCTGCTGATGTTCTCCTATGGTTCTACTTAAAAAGTAAAGTTTACAAACCATTGCCACCCAACCTGAATGTTTAAAAAGCAAGCAAAGACTTACAGACGAAATAAATAATGAAAATTTTAGTTCCAGGCTAAATGAGTGACAGGAGGGTGCGAATTTGCAAAATTTTGGTTTTTACAAATAAAATTGAAAAACTGCTCATTAATTCAACAGTAAATAAACCGAGTTTTAACTAATTCTAGTGTCTTTTTTTTTGTATTAAAAAAGAATAACATTCTAAGACATCCTTTACAAATGACACATCTCTTTAACTCCGTATCTACTGATGTTTTTATCAGTGTGCTTATTCCCGAAATTTTAAACGTGCTCACTCGTGTAAACGATCTCTTATGTCAAAATATATACAAAAAAAGAGGTTTCTCCTTACCGTCCCCAGAAGGCGCTTATCCAACTTCAATACAAACTAACGTTTACGTTGACGCGATTGAGCGTGAGTAAAAACTCGCACTAAGGCCTCAGTTCATTCGAACTTGTTTTTTTAATGAAATGTCCCACTTCTATACAATGTAGAGTATATTTTGTTATAACGTACTATTAGCACAGAATAAATAATAGTCTATTAGACTATTAGGTACATCAAATTCGCGCCCAGGAAGCATTATAAGGTGGTTGAACCCTGCTATTCACATGTCACAACTTCAATTTGTGCCTCTATAGCACTTTATCATGCAATCCTTAATATAGGTCGGATAAAAGGCCCATACGACCAATGTACCTATTTTCGGCAACCGTGGTCCCTTCGTAGGTGACGTAAAACCCGATTAAGGGATTTTCCAGGTGGATGGACAGCCTTGGTTAAGTACCTGGAACATAAATATGACATGATATTGAGATAAATTAATTATCTAATATGACCTAACAAGCGTAGTAATATTTATGGCTCTAAAGATTGGGTTGATTTTGTCTCTTCGTTATTCGGCTCATTGGCATAAAAAAAAATCAAATCGGTTAATAAATGACAGAGTTCTGAGGTAATTTGTAAATAAATTTTAACAAAAAAAATAAACCGACTTCTATTGTTCGATGGTACCGTTTTCATCAATACCATTAATTTATATGTTGCTTCATAATAATCGCTTAACTATTCGAGATATCTTACACCCATGACATACCTACTTTTAAGGAGTTCCATTGGCAATCAGTGGTCTTCTTTATCAGTTTCACTTCACCAAATTTTGCTTTCTGAGTACAAATGCTTACCATAGTCATGAATATACCAAAATGGCTATATGTCTGCCTAAAATATTTGATTAGTTCCCTCGATTTCCATGAGATTCCATCATCAGATTCTGACCAGGTGACAATGGGACCACCTCGAGACTATATCATGTCAAACAAAAAATAATTTTTTGCAAATCTACATGTGACGGAATTATGCCCGAACATACATTAAATAAAATATATATATATGACGGCGTAAGCGTGGGCGTAGCGATATTATGGGCATCTCCTTTGTTTCATGGTATAGGTGCCATGATGTAGGGGATTACTAGAGAAAGCAAAAAAAAACAGATCAAAGCACAACACAGTGAAGTATATTCGGTGATATTTTCAATGAGTAATCAAAGGACAAAGGCTATAGACGATGAACTCATAATCTTGATCTTATTTATGATCCGAACAAACTGCACTAGGACGCGTCATTACCGCATTCTCATGCTAGCTCTTAAAGATCGATTTTATCCCTGCCTTTTTAACGCCAAAAATGAAGCGCCCTCTAGCGGATTTTATCGTACTAACCTAGCAACCAATCAGAATAAAGTTACAGGTTGGTAAATATTTTAGAATCAACGAGTTGTAATATTTTGATTTGAGACTGAGTGGTGGCCCAGTGGTATCGGTCGCGACTTACACGTCGTAGGTCGTGGGCTCGAGCCCAGGCAGGCGCTTTACTTTGTGTAAGTTATTTCATCACCACTGCTCTCAAAACGGTGAAGGAAATCATCGTGAGGAACCCGGCATGTCCAAGAAACAAAAATTTGAAGACATGTGACATCCACCAACCCGCACTGGGTCCGCGTGTTGGATTACGGCCCATTCCCTCTCACAGAGAGGAGGCCAGTGTCCCAGCAGTAGGAACATGAATAAGCTGATGATAATGATGATGATTTGAGATTTTGAAAGTTTGCATCTTGGAACGCTTGCGACGATATATATAAACATCCGTATTGAGGACCTTTTCCTTTTTGGGAAGTCGGTTAAAAAAACACAACCGAATTGATAACCTCCTTCATTTTTTATGTCAGTTATAAATAGTCATATACTTACTTACTTAGAAGTATCTTCTTCATATAGTATTCTTCAGACACTTCATGAGCATCTAATGAGACTGTATCTCGATTATTTATGTGTCTTTTCGTCATCTCAAATGGGTTGTCGGTATTGCATTAAGATGAACTCTAGTATTAAATTACCTTTTGGAAGATAAACTCTTAAGTTTTTGAGGAAAAACCAAGACGACTTCTCGTAATTTATGGTCACGAATATAACCGTGGTGGATCGAAAGGTTACATTACTGCGTTACTCGTAATTAGAATTGGTTATTCTAAAATCAATTCTCAGGAGAACGCTTTCTGTAGATTCTGAGATGAGAAACGATCTTCCATCCCGCAACGTTTGAAAATGTTTGACCTAATTGAAAATCTTGGTGGGAACAGATTCGGATGAGGTCAGTGTCCGAGAGAGTTAGATTGTTATTCATCTCGCTGAAGACATAATTATCTAGATAGATGGTAGTTTTTATCATACTAAGATTCGTCTTTGTACTCGTATCAGCAGTGTTGCCCAATGATAAATTTCGAGTTCAAGTTCTCAGTGAACCAACGAATAGCAGACGATATCCAGTTAACTATCAAGACTCTTCTTTATCAAGCCTGTAGTACCAAAATTCGCCTTAAACCCTGCAGTGTTGCCCACTGTGTTAACGTACCTACAAATTCCATTGTACCAATAACCACATTTGAGCCAGAGTTGCCCACTAACAACGCAAAAGTACAAGCTCTTAGTGAAACTATTAACGGAACTAAAACCTAATTCCCACTTCCACGATAGCCACACACGCACGCTCGTCACGCCGCATAATCGAGCGGATAACTTAATAACGACTAATTACTAGGAACAAGTGACGGAAAGTGGCGAAAAGCCGGAATTCGCACTCGACTACAACATCGCCTGATGTACGACCACTGCATACTACAGATTTTTTTACTGCTTTAATGATTGGTGTTAATTTTTTATTATTCTAAGGCTTACGCTTGAACAAGCGTGGTGATCAATGCTCGTGCCTTCTCTGTATGAGAAGAAGACTCCGCGGTTCGTCTGTCACCAGGCTGTATCTCATGAACCGAGATAGCTAGACAGTTGAAATTTTGAAAAACAATATATCACGGGAATTTTACGCGATGATATATTGTTTTTCAATTATGAAACGCGAAAGTTTTAAAGTTAATAGTTGAAATTTTCACAGATGTGTTTCTGTTGCCGCCATAACAACAAATAAAGGGTGTCTCAGAATGTTTTTCGTTTTTGATACTTAAATAAAAGGTACTAGAATTAGTTAAAACTCGGTTTATTTACTGTTGAATTAATGAGCAGTTTTCCAATTTTGTTTATTAAAAACAATTTTTATTAAATGTGCATCCTCCACTTCCTGACACTCAATTTTCCTGTAACTAAAATCTATAATCACAGACAAAAAAGTGAGACACCGACGTGATATGGCAGCCCAAATAGCCCAGATTAAACGCTTGCTGATGTTCTCCTATGGGGCTACTTAAAAAGTAAAGTTTACAAACTAGTGCCACACAACCTGAATGTTAAAAAAAACAAGCAAAGACTCACAGACGTAATCATCATCTGCCTAGCCTTTTCCCAACTATATTGGGGCTTCCAGTCTTACCGGATTCAGCTAAATACCAGTGTTTTACATGGAGCGACTGCCTATCTGACCTCCACAACCCAGTAACTGGGTAACACGGTACCTCTTGGCAAGACTGGTGTCAGATCTCAAGCTTCTGACTACCCGTAACGACTGTCAAAGATCTTCAAATGACAGCCGGGACCAACGGCTTAACGTGCTTTCCGAGGCACGGAGGAAACTCGGTATGTTGAAATGGTCACCCATCCACGGACCGACCTCGTCAAGCGTTGCTTAACCCTGATGTTCGACCCGTGCGGCTGTTATTATATATAATATAAACAATGAAAATTTTAGTTCCAGGCCAATTGAGTGTCAGGAAGTGGAGGGTGCGAATTTACTTAATTTAGTTTTTTACAAATAAAATTGAAATACTGCTCATTAATTCAACAGTAAATAAACCGAGTTTTAACTAATTCTAGTACCTTTGTACTCGCACTTGGCCGGTTTTTATGGTATGCGTCACACTTGGCGCAAATTAACTCTTTTTTAACCGACTTCAAAAAAGGAGGAGGTTTTTATTTATTTCATCCCTGACTAAAAGAACTCCGTTTACAATGAAAGTATTCCCAGTTTAGTGCGTATGGGTTCTTCATATCTTTAAGGTATTCTAGACTCTAGTACTTATAAGTGTTCTTGCAGCAAAGTAGGAATTAGAGAACTTGATCTGTCGTCTTCTAACGGGAATCGCAAGAAATAAATGAGGAACCGAGTCATTTGCGATATAGCTAGCATTGGTTCCTACTGTTCCTAATGTCGGTTATTGCCTGTGGAAACTTGACATACCGTAGTTGAATATATTTTTATACAACTTAGCTTTATCCCGCGGCTATGCTCCTGTGGCGTATCCCACGTGCCGGTCGTGCACTTTCTACCCGACTGCCGAACGAGGGTAATGTGTTTATCAGTCTATGTCTGTATGTATGTTTGTTCCTATGTGGCGTTCTAGAGACGGCGTTGGCCGATTATGATGATTCTTACCTCAATCGATTCGTCTTAATCCTGCGAGTGTCACTGGCTACATTAAAATTGGAAAAGAAAAATGGCGGATTTTGGGCGCCATTTTGTGGGGTTTTTTTTTTTCATCCAAACCCATCGTGTGGGGTATCAAAATAAAGGGTTTCAAGAGGTGATTATATGTTTAAATGTACCTAGTTCTAAAAAAAAATAACTAAAAAGATTTAAATAAAAAAAGTTTATTAAAAAAAACAAAAACCCGACTGCTTAAAAAGCGAACTAAAAAGACGTAAACAAGAAATGCGAATATGTATCCTCCGACTGCACAGCATGATATTTTTTTTTGTTTACGTATTTTTAGTTCGCTTTTTAAGCAGTCGGGTTTTTGATTTTTCACGATAAAAAGTTGTCTAGTACACTAGTGTACTTTGCTATCAGAGCAATAATTTTCGTAATAGGGTCAGGACTTCCAAGGTTACCTTTTAAAAACAAACAAAACATACACTTAATATTATTAGTTTTAATCAGGCTAAATTTTCTCTACAATCTCAAGTCTCAAGGTTATTTTTAATCACTTCGATACAATTTGTACTCGTTTTCTTAAATTTCTATTGTAATTAAATGCTAGTAATGTAAACTGCTTGGTCAATTAAGAGTACATTAACGAACTACCCATATCAGCAATTCTTGTACAGGGAAACGTCTATTTCTTCTGTTTATTGCACGAGTATGGACACTGTTCGTCTATGGCAGCATTTGCAAAGAATTTTGGAATATACAGGTAAAATCAATTGCAATATACAGGTAAAATAATCTGTTTCTTTTTACAAAAGACATTTTTCCTGTATTTCCATCAATGATAAGTCCTAGTATCTTTTTTATCAATTATCAAACATGGTATGTGGTAGGTACCTACTCCTGATAAAGATAAAACTCCAAACCACTCCTACAAAAGGCAATGAGAAAGTTCAAACTCTTAGCGCTTATTTCACAGACTATTTAATTTATGATTACCAAGCTTTGTGGTGGGAACTCGATCCGGCCAGACAAGTCTTTACCTCAAGTTTCCTTAAAATGCATCATCATCATTTCAGCCGAAACTCGTCCACTGAGGCACATAGGCCTCCCCAAGTGTCGCCACGTGACCGGTCCCGTGCGAGTCGGACTCGCGCACGACTTCCGTACCATTATCGCAGAAACGGCACAAAAATCACGTTTGTTGTACGGGAGCCCCACTTAAATAATTATTTTATTCTGTTTTTAGTATTTGTTGTTATAGCGGCAACAGAAATACATCATCTGTGAAAATTTCAACTGTCTAGTTATCACGGTTCATGAGATACAGCCTGGTGACAGACTGACGGACCGTGGAGTCTTAGTAATAGGGTCCCGTTTTTATATTTTAATTAGGGCCCTTTGGGTACGGAACCCTAAAATTGTATTTCAAAAGAATCAAGCATAATTGATAATTTCTGCATGAGTTGCCCTTCGTTCAGCTAGATAGACCGACGACCTTTAACAGCCGGCTGGGGTAGACGTGGAAACGGAAGACGGAGATCCGAGTATTTCGGCGCAGTTTGCTGCATAAGGGATCGCGATAGTCACACCCTAAGTTGATTGAACAAGTTGCAAAACAATTACTGTCTTTAACCAAAACGTATCTTTCGTTCCAGTGATGTACACAAGGTAGCCGTGCCGCTGCGCAGCCATGCCGCTGCCGAAGCGCTGTGTGGAGCCGGTGCACGTGTCACGCGGCACGGTGCCCGAGCGGCTGAACGTGCCTTCGGAGCTCGAGGCAGTCACCAATGGCACCCTCGCTAACACTGTCAGGTAATATTGGAACTGAAATTTGTTGCTTTTTTTTCTAGTCCTCAAGTTTACTATACACGGCATAGTCAAAAGATAGCTTAGTCAACAAGGGTGAAGGAATCTGAGCGAACTTTATAATCAAAACCGATACCAAAACATAACCAAACCCATAACCGAAATTAATGGGGTTCCTAAACTGTGCCTGTAGTTAAGGGACAAATATTTCTATCCTTTCATACTTCCTACTATCCTACTTCCTATTTGTAAATCAATCACGTCAGAATGGACGAACGGATCTGGATGAAAATTGACACAGAGATAACCAAAACATAACCAAACCCATAACCGAAATTAATGGGATTCCTAAACTGCTGTGCCTGTAGTTAAGGGACAAATATTGCTATCCTTTCATACTTCCTACTATCCTACTTCCTATTTGTAAATCAATCACGTCAGAATGGACGAACGGATCTGGATGAAAATTGACACAGAGATAACCAAAACATAACCAAACCCATAACCGAAATTAATGGGATTCCTAAACTGCTGTGCCTGTAGTTAAGGGACAAATATTGCTATCCTTTCATACTTCCTACTATCATACTTCCTATTTGTAAATCAATCACGTCAGAATGGACGAACGGATCTGGATGAAAATTGACACAGAGATAGATTTATAGTCTGGAATGTGCTAGGCTACTTTTTATCCTGACAAATTAGTTATAATGGTCCCTTGGAATATTAAAACACTTTTTCACGCGGGCGAAGGTTGTATGCGAATATGTTGGAAATATTATGACAATTTAGAAGCTCGTATCGATCGTGGATTGAATAAAGAACAATGTTAAAATCGTCCTTTAAATGAATGTATGAGTAATAGACAGAGCTGATTTAATTTGGACTCGCAGTGTGTCAGTGAATCAAGATAATGTGGCACATGGTTAATTTGTGAATAACCCAAAAGGTATTTCCGGAATAGCTTTTTAACTTTGAACCATGGGATAAAGGTTCAACATTTAAGGTCAAGAGGATTCATCAAGATGTCGTTTTTGTTCACCTTTGTACAATTTGAGCTAGTGATAGCTTTCATACTTTCAGAAGTTCGGTTTTTAACACAATAGACGATGTATACTGCTCGTTTTTCAACAAACAGCTGATACTATGCTTTCAATGAATACGTCCAGTCGAACTATACGTTGATACGTCAGCACATTTTTAACAAATACTGACTGGGCAAGGTTCTTAGCTAATCTGAGCTTAATATAAGATCAGTCTGAACTTCAAAAGCGACCTTGACCTTTTAGTTTGTTTCGGTCGGAGTAGATTCTTAGAAATAGTCGGATAGTAAAATACATCGTCTTTATCCAGTTTCCCCAGGTTTGAAACTGCACATCACTATCACTACATATCATAAAATGAAGTCCCCCGTCGCTTTAGTACGCGATATACTCTAAAACTACTGAACGGATTTTCATGCGGTTTTCACCAATAGAAAGAGTGAGAAACGAGGAAGGTTTTTGTGTATAATTTGTCACGGGCGTAGCCAGGGAAGGTCGCTAGTCTTTAATAATAACATTCTGTTGCCGAATGTAGGTAAGCGCATCACTTCAGAACTGCTGCACCTATTGGGCTAATTCTTTTTTTTTATGTTTGTAATTGTCAAGACAAGGTTTGTATAAAAGAAAAAAAGAAGTTAATTTTCTTCTTTTAGTACACACGTGCGAAGCCGGGACGGGCAGCTAGTTGTTAATAACAATTAAATTATAATTTACACGTAATGAATGATATTACGAGAGTTATTATTAGAACTAATCAATAGGATGACGTTCCTGAGCACAGTACACATATTTTCCTTTTACGCGGCCCCAAAGATATTCCTTGTTCAATTTAGTTTAAAGTTATGTTTCATATTTATCTTTTTTAGGGTTCCGTACCCAAAGGGTAAACACGGGACCCTATTACTAAGACCCCGCGATCCGTCTGTCTGTCTGTCTTTCCGTCTGTCACCAGGCTGTATCTCGTGAACCGTGATAGCTAGACAGTTGAAATTTTCAGAGATGATGTATTTCTGTTGCCGCTATAACAACAAATACTAAAAACAGAAGAAAATACATAATTGAGGGGGGCTCCCATACAACAAACGTGTTTTTTTTCTGTTTTTTGCTGGATATTAATAACGGAAACAGGTAGACGCTTGAAATATTCACAGAATATTTAGTTGTATATTCACTTCAAAAACTAGTAATGATTAAATTAAAATAAAATGATTTAAGTGGGGCTCCCATACAATAAACGTGATTTTTTTGCCGTTTTTTGCGATAATGGTACGGAACCCTTCGTGCGCGAGTCCTACTCGCACTTGGCCGGTTTTGCTTATCTACTCTGTTCCTTCCTGAGCAAACGCCTCCTTCTAGTTTCGTTTTATCTTTGATACGAAAATACTGTTTTCATTATATGCAGAGTTTCTTCAACTGAAAAAAGAAAGCGAATAAGTCTCGCACTATGCAAATTCTGATATCTAAAAGTGTACACTATACATTTATGTAAATTACTAGAAAAAACGATTTAGCTGTTCAACATAGCTACTCTAGCAAGAAGGTAAACATTAGGTTTTGATGAATGAAAGCCACTTTGTACGCTTGAACACACTCCAACAACAAGCATTTTAGGTGAAGAAGCCACCACAAGGACAAGCACAGCCAAGCCACATTATATTTATACAGAATGGGCAAAAAATCGTGGATCAAACGAAACAGGATCAAAAAAAAATATCGCCCTGGTAACCCCAACTATCGAGTTGGGTGGGGTTACCAGGGAGTTTTTTATTTTTTTGTTCCTTATGACCTACTGCAAATAGCCCCAACCCCAAATAACGCCCTGATTTTTGGCCCACCCTGTATACTGGCAAAAAAGACTATCTATCTTTTGGTGGTCCAACGTACGTGCGATGCCTCTGGTATTGCACTGAAAACTTCTTACTAGCGAGAGAGGTGTACCTCCAGTCTGTATGTAACCTTATAAAAAACCGGAACAAGAAGAAAAAAAACATTGTAGTCTAATTTTGGTCTAAAATATCGGGGTGAGGTAGTGTCGTGGACACGGCCGTTTGTTTTACGTGAATACGTGTACGTAAAGGGCATTCGGATTTTTTTACGAATTCTTTGATCCTTTATAGCTGGATTTGGATATCGATGACATAATGTAGCTCTACAACACCAAACTTTTTTGGCCACGTCAAAAATATTCATTCTAGTCTAACTTTGTCCTTTCTATCGTCCACAGGCAGTTATCATCCCTGTCCAAACATGCGGAGGATATGTTCGGGGAGCTGACGCGGGAGGCGACGAACCTAGCCGAAAGGACGAATGTGCTGCAGGCCAGGATAGACCGGCTGGCTATCAAGGTCACGCAGCTTGACTCTGGGGTTGAGGAAGGTGAGATTTGCTCCTTGGGTTTTTCGACTCCTGGTACCTTTAGCTCAATTTTTGTTTGGTTCTTTTGGTCTGTGGGGTTAAAATGTTTGGGCTCCTGGTACTTTAAGTATCAGATTACGATGTGGAGTTATTTATATTTTATGAGTAAATCTATAGAGCTTTCTTTGTAGTTTCGTTACATATAAAAAGCTGGACAGTTTTTTAATGTATCTAAGTTATCATTCTCTATGCTACTACTCCAAGTCGTCTGCCGAAGACTACTTGGCGTCGGCAGTTGATCGGTGTAAATGAATCATAAGCTTCCAATATCAACAACATTTTGTGCAACTATCCAGTATAATAATGACCGTTAGAAGGCAATGCCCGATTCAAAATTAATTAGAAATCATTTTTTGTAGCATAAGAAATTCCTAAAAAAGGGGTGGGTCAAAACGAGACGAAAGGATTTATGATGCGTTATTCCTGCAGCCGTATTGCGTAAGTGAATACGGCAACGCAAAGAGTTTGACCGCTATCCAATCGACCACTCACACATACGGAAATCCACATCGCGTCATTCATCTCGCATGTGATTGGTCGATTTGGTCGATTGGATAGCGGTCAAACTCTTTGCGTTGCCGTATTGAATTACGCAATACGGCTGCTGTTGGTTTATAGCACATTTTATAAAAGCATTGCTTGAAAAAAGTTGCTCAAATACTACGAAATGCCTCGTAAGTCTAACTTATGATTGGACCGGATAATTACCACGTCCTTCTAACATGTTATCAGTAGCAGAGCGTGGTTGAGGTGTGGTTTCCTTTATTTACTTCAAAGTTAATCAAACATTCCAAACAAGCTTAATTAATTACATTTGTTCATTAAGGTAGTTTTCTGTTGCCTTCAGTATTTTTTTTCAAATGTAATTCCACCTAGTTTTTCTGATTTCGTCATTTGGATATTTTCATTGATATATTTTAGCTTTGGTTTTTACTCAGTTGATAATTAAAAGCAATCGGTGGCCCCCTATAACTGAATAGTGCTCTAATAATTACTTCAATCAATTGTTTTTTGTAGTAATTTTGTTAGATGTCCTAAATAAATAAATTGATTAGTAATCAGCACTATGCACTCCTGTCTACCCCTTCGTAGGCCCACGTGCCCAACAAATTAATTTATTCAACAATAACTGAAAACATCATCTGTCTCAATCATTTTCAAATGGTCTACAGAAAAAGAAAGATGTTTTAAATTATTTTAGTTTAATGTTTAATTTAGTCATTTGTGATGCAAATGGGCCCTGATGATGTTGAGGACTCCCTTTACCGCACTTAGGCTCCCATTTGGTCAGTTGTGCATGGGAGTTCTTGCTACTTAGCCAGAGAGTTTTGGGCAGAGCTGCCCAAAACCGCAAAAGCTTCCTGCGGTTTTCACAGGCTTCGCGGAGCGACCTCACTGTTCCGAGGATTTCTTCACGTTGATGAGCCAAGGCCTCGCATTCCAGGATGACGTGGGTGGCTGATTCCTCCGGCTGATCCGGGCTGTCTGTGGCGCCTAAATTATAAAGATGTTTGTAAAGGGTTTATGGCTCGTAATAGTGCTTATGATTCTAAGGATATTTCTACTGGCTGAGAAGTTTTGTTTAAACGCGGGTATAAATTTAGTAAAGCGATTTTTGACTGTCTACAGGCTGTTGCCCGTGACCATCTGTTATTATGGCAAATGGGCCCTAAGGATCTGTATAGGAGTGGAATGATGGTAGCCATGGCTCACGCACAATGGTCCTCATTGCGGACTATGTGCGGAAACCATATCCTTAAAGAAGATGGTATAGGAGTAGGTGGAGTTTCTTCGCCGTTCTTCTTTAAAACAAGCTACTTTTCCGAATGGACGGTAGAATCAATTATTATTAATTTAAAATTTTTGACGTTCAAAAGTACCGCTTAATGGCCTAGATAATGTCCAAAAACTTAACATCTATTATAACAAAAATCCTTTCTCCTTCCAGTGTCCCTACAAGACATACAGATGCGCAAGGCGTTCCGCTCAGCGCGATCGTTCCAACAACAGTTGTTCTCGCGCAACTCGATGCCATCGGCCATGCTGTCGACATACGCGCGATGCGACCGACCGCCGCCGCTCGAGATGCTCAACGAGTTCAGGGATGACGGTCGAGACGCCAGGAAGTTCTACACGGATCCGGACTACTTCTTCGAGTTATGGAGACGAGAGATGCTGCAGGATACTGAGAGGATTCAGCATGATCGGGGGAAGAAGGTTAGTTAAATACTCTTAAATATATAAGATTCTGTCACCCAGGTCAAAACAGACAAGTACTGTCGAACAAGATTTCATAATTTACTCTCCAGACACGCCCTAGGGGATGGGCGGGCTAAAGAATACGTAGTAGTAGGAGATGACGTTACAATTTCCAGCTGTAATCATCAATGAGGACATCCAGTCCTTTCATCTAGATAAAAAATACTGTCTGCAGTAGAAGATAGGTAGACAATTTTTCTGCTATTATGCTTCACTGTTCAAGAATCTAACACCTGCTTTCCCCCTCAGGTACGCCAGCCACGCAGCGGCGGCAACGCAGAAGGCCGAGGTGCCCGGCGGGTGAGACCTCCCCACTCCACCCGCGACCGGCTCAAAGAGGCCGCCGTCACCCGCGGAGAGCACATCATGGCGCCTGCACAGCTGCGCCACTACAACATCGAGCCGCCCTACAAGCCTGACCCCGTCTATCAGAGTGAGTACGCCGACATACTACAACGTACTCCCCACACTATTTGATGATACTTTTTAGGGTTCGGTACCCAAAGGGTAAAAACGGGACCGTATTACTAAGACTCCGCGATCCGTCTGTCTGTCTGTTCGTCTGTCACAAGGCTGTATCTCATAAACCGTGATAGCTAGACAGTTGAAATTATCACAGATGATGTATGATTGATGAACCTATTTTGTCCTATTAACAATGCCTCTCAGGAATACAGACAAGATTCTTCCCCAAAAAGTTGGAATTTATCATCACAGGTTGAGCTTTCTGTAAGAAAAATAGTATTACTGAACATGCTGATCAAATCTGAAAAGTATGTCCGTACATGGGTCATTGCAGGATTGAAATACCTCGCGAATCACTGCTAATGAAATTAGACTGGATCCATTCATACTTGCCTTAGACAACATAATAATACAGCATATAATTAACACTGTCTCTTTTCTACAGCAACGAATATATCGGAAGGCGGCTACAGAGCGTCGCAGAACCGGCCTCCATCGGTGCAGCCCGCCAGACCCAACTCCATCGAGATAGAGAACTCACAGAACAGACAGCCCCGGATAACTGGCAATGGACATGGTAACATTCTCATTACATTTTTTATGTGGCTAACCTTATTAGTATGTATGGCTCAAATCTTGAAACTGAATTTTAAAACAGTCATCCCCAACTGATTGAGCAAATATTTTGCAAAGATTTTTGGATGTGAAGTGACATGTTATCGTTTAAATTCAATATCTGCCATATTTGATTTGACTCCCAGAGATGGCGGACCATTAATTTTTTATGCACCCAACAACTGAAAGGGTTGGCTGAGAGAAATTCGTAAAAGCCTATTTTTATTAATGGATGATGGAAATAGATTTTTGATACTAATACTTTTCCTTGTTACATCCAGTGGTGGTAGCGGATGAGAGTCCTTATGGGTCGGTGGGGGGCGAGCCGATCTACGGCGGCAGTGGCGCCGGCACGCCGCGCCGTCCGCGCCCCTCCGTGCCGCCGCCCGCGCCCCCCGCGCCCCTCCACGCGCCCCACCACGCCATGCCACACGCCACCTCGCCGCCGCCCGTACATACACCCACCAGGTATGAGGAAGTTACTTTCATAGTGTAATTATTATTTTTATTTATTATTTTATTTATTTCAGGCAACTAAGGCCCATAGATAAAATACACAAACTAAACATACAAAAACAAACTAATACATAATTAATAACAAAGTTAACATAAATCTAATTAGTACGTTGGGTCGGCGACGTATTGCGCTGAGTCGGGGTGTCATGTAACCTACCGCGAAAACGCCGATACACGACACCCTTCGGCCAAAATTCTTCCTTCATGAAGGTCTCTAAATGATGAGTCGGAACCCGCACCACAAAAGATTTGAAATTAATCTTGTGACGCGACTCCAACTGCTCGACTCTCAGGGAGAATTTAGTCTTGATCTTTATGTACTCCACGACCTCTTCTGCCTTCGTGGAGTGATGCAGACGTGACACGTACAGCTGCGTCGACGGAATAGCAGGACGCAGCAACATGTTCGGCCCTGTCAGTGCGGAACCGCACTGATTGCGACAAGCAGACTTCTTCTTCTTCTTCTTTACCACTCGAACGAAGCCTTCTTCATCGGTCTGTCCTGGTCTTGTTACCGCTGGGAACGAGCTTCGAACTTGATCAGAGGGCCCATGGACACCCCTTGCTTGCTTAGGTTGCCGCTGATCTTTTGCAGGAGCAGCAATAACGGCAGCCGAGTAAGCACGTCCCGGTGTTGACGTGCTATTATTGGTCGGCGCCCCAACGTTGGGAGACGCGGGGAGGGCGGTGCACGCTTTTGCATCGCTTGCAGTGACGGCGGCCGGCGACGAATCAAATTTTGCTGACTCGAAACTCAGCTGCGATGCATTGAATGCGCCGTGACGTGTGTTTTCGTTGTTAGCTGGCTCGTGTGACCTACATACCGTGTTGCGTAAAACTGCCATCTCAGTACGTAGATCACTGATGGTAGATTGAGATGCTTCCAACTTCAACTGCATTTCAACCAGGCTTGACCTGAGGGTTGTGATGTCCCGCAGTAGCCTGGTGACGTCGACGTGGTCGAATATGACAGGAGGTAGCTTGCGCAAATCCTTCGCCACGAAAGTCGGCACGTCGTCCGGGTCGGTCTCCTTTAACACTTTAATAATGTCCTGGAGACTCCTCTCTCCTTTTTCATCCCTCCTACGGGACGGTATTCGGTCAGCCATATGTAGCGACTCGTACAGCAGTGTTTTTGCCCTGCGTATCTCCTCTTCATTGAAGTTGGACGTGCAGATCTGTATCACACTGAACTCGTCCATGAAATCCAGCTGATACTGCAGGAATGCCAGGACCTCGTTCGCCACAAGTTCTTCCGAACGCATGGTGGCAGCGGCATTTGCCGCGCTCGGCAATAATTAAATAATTTTCGCGTTCAGTGTAGTCGCGTCCGATTGCAACGGCTGATCGCACTGCACTGATAATGTTTTGCGGTATCTTACTATGGGGAAGGGCTGCAGACATTGAGTCAATTTTTATTCTGCATAAAAGAGCCATCAGAGCGATATACAATCTTCGCCGGCGTGATTCTCTAAGGGAACATCATGACGGTACCTTGTCAATATATTTATGAAAACATCATGTATGTTAGAAAGAATTTAAATCTTTTTAGTGAAAACGGCGACAGACATAATTATGTTACTAGAAATAGGAACCAATTAATTCAAGCAGGTTTCAGGCTGGCTAAAGTAGCATCATCTTTTATGGGGTACTGTATAAAATCTTACAATAAAATACCGCCCAACATTCTAGAACTGAATGAGCCGAAATTTTAAACTTGTATAAAAAGCACACTATGCAGGCAGGCATGTTATAAGTTAAGGAATAACATTGCTGATAAAAATGCTTGGTCGATGCTGGTCCTGCTCGGCAGCCACTAGGTCACAAGAACAAGTGATGGGCAGAAAAGTTTTGAAGTATTGTTGGACCTGCTGAAGACTGTATGAATATATTTGTATACAATAAACTCAAAAAACTAAATACTAAATAAATAAACTCAATTTGTTTTAGTATTATATAACTGTACAGCACATGTGTGATTACTATGTTCCGACTGTAAATCTATCATTCACTGTACCTATGTGTCATTTCGTTGACTTCTGTGTGCCCTGGCAGTTGAGTGTGTCATGCTCTTTCTAATTTCTCTCTGATGGTGGCACATGTGTTGGATCATTGGGTTCCCTTCATGATAGTTGAGCTGAGTGGTGCCGATCCATGCGTCATGTTTGTGAACGGGCGCCATCAGTTAGGATTGGTCATAACTTAGCTGCCTCGGCCTGTTTTTGTATTTTTTAAATAGTTTGTTGTGTGTACGCTAGAAGCTTTTACGTGCACGTCTTTTTACATCGTTCTCACATATATGTATTTTTTCAACAAGAATGATGTAACCAAAAATTTATAATTAAAACTGATGGAAAAGAGTGTCCGTGGAGTTTCTTCAAATTCTTCTCCATTGAGACCTACTCTCTCTCGTCGTCGTCATTTTTTTTGTTTGACTCTTTAAAAGTACCTCTAAGGTTTATTTGAAACTAGCTTCTGCCTGTGCCTTCGCCCGCGTGCTAAAAAAATGCTCCGATCACTACCAAACTTTACAGGAGTATCTGCTGGGTCAATCAATCTAAAGATTCTCTGAAAATTTCATTAAAATCGGTCCAGCCGTTTCGGAGTCTATAAGGAACATACATACATACTTTGTCTATACATATATATTTGAAATAAACTATTTGATTTTGAACATTAAACGATACATTGTTGTTTGTTTGTTAATAGAGCGAGGGAGCACGCGCGACAGCAATAAATGCTAACCGATCACGTACTTAGGTTAATTGTTATTTGGGCTGCTTGACGTAAACGCATATAATGATGATTTGGCTATAAATATTATAGTTATAATGTGCGGTTCGCCGTACATGGTTGATGGTAATGATGACAAATGTGTATTTTTTAGACTGTCAGTTGAGTGATTATAAAAAAAATTGGTCTCGTATTTTTTTTTTCTCGTAAACAGAAATAACGTCGATGCGAGGCGTTGAAATTTCTCTTGACGTCACCTTTTAGAACACTTTTACTCTAAATTGACGTCAATAGCCCACTCCCGAAATTTATCTTTGTAATTTTTTGTTTATTGATAAGATAAAGCAAAAAAAAAACAATATTTTTTGATAATCTAACTGGTGGACCTATTTAAGATTAGAATTAATGTTTTACCCAGGAATCATCTTTTTGTGTACAAAATGTTGGACAGGTGACTAATCTTGCCCCTCCCCCCTCAGGTCAGCGCTGCCGCCGCCGCCGCCGCCGCCCGAGGGCACGGCGTCGCCCCCCATGATGAACGGCGCGTCGCCCCCGCACCGCACGGCGCTCGACGCGCACCTCGACCACATGCACGCCGTAATAGGTAATACACAACGCCTTGGAGGCGAAACAAATCTTAGTTGGTGCCTTCGTTTTGATGTGATACAATAATTTTCATTAGTATAGGTTTAGTTTAGTTTAGTTTAGTTTAGACGGGCTGTCTCCGCAACTCCACGACCAAGCGCGTATTTTGCGTACGGGTGAGATTCAGTCGCATCATTCGATCCATCCCAGCTCCTCGAGAAAGGCCAGCAGCGCCCTGGTGCTGCCGACTACCTCCTGCAGGGTACCTGGGTTTCCGAAGTGTTTGGCCCTGTAACCAGCGATTACAGGGCAGCTTAGGAGCAGGTGTGCTGCTGTCTCTTCCTCCACCATGCAAGCTCTGCAGAGTGGGCTGTCCGTGATACCTATGACAAAGAGGTGCTTATTAAAGGTCCCATGTCCAGTTGTTACGGCAGTGACCGCACGCAACTGTGGCTTTGTCAGTCGTAGGATCTTTTTCGTGAAACGGCCGTCAATGAGGGGTAGTGCCTCCTTGGCCTGCCTGCATTCGCTATGGTCAGTCCATAGCTTGCTGTGTTGATCCCTGGTGCGTTTTCTTACCAGACCGCGTAGATACCCGAAGGGCAAGGGCACTATGGGCTCCGGGCCTACCGGTTCCATATTTGAGCCCCTTCGGGCGAGCTCATCCGCAGCGTCGTTCCCCCGGGAGTCGCTGTGTCCTTTAATCCATTGAATGGTTACTTTATTGTTCATACCGACCTGGTTCAGGCGCTGATGACACTCGTAAATCAGCCCCGAGTTGACCGTGTGGCTGTTTAGTGCTTGCAGGACGGCCATGCTGTCCGAAAGTATACGTATAGGGAATTCTTTTACCTCCCTAGCCAGGACCGCAGAGGCCGCCATGGAAATGCCCAAGCATTCAGCCTGGAACACCGTGTTGTGGATCCCCAGTGGTTTGGCTAAACGGATATTTAGGTCCTCCGAGAAGACTCCCGCACCCGTGCCTGTACCTGTCTTGGATCCGTCTGTGAAGATCCGCAGCTCATCGGGGCGCAGCCCCTCGCAGCGGCTATCCTCGTGTAACTGGATTTTGTATTTTTTATCAAAAATGACTTTCTTGGGTATACGGTCATTAATGGCTCCAGTCATTGGAATTTCGTGGTGGAGACCCTCGAGCAGAGCGGTGTGTTGAGTCCCTCTCTTACCCCAGAGATCCAGTGTCTTTAAACGTACGGCTGCCATCGTCGCTTCCTGCTGTATAAACAGATGCAGAGGGGGAAGTCCCAGCATAGCCTCGAGGGCTGCGGTCGGCGTAGTCCTCATGCAGCCCGTAGTCGCCATGCATGCCAGTCTCTGCATACGCTGTAGCTTGTTCATGGCTGTGGTTAGTTTAGTGCGAGGCCACCAGACCACGGCCCCATAGGTGATCATGGGCCGGATCACCGCACTGTAAAGCCAGAGTATAATCTTAGGGGATAGGCCCCACTTCTTACCTATCATTTTCCTGCATTGCCAGAAGGTGATGCAGGCCCTGTCTAACTTATTGTCTAAATGCCTGCTCCAGTTCAGCTTGCTGTCAAGGATGACTCCCAGATACTTGACCTCGTTGGAGAGCTGGAGCTCTGTATCGAACAGCTTGGGCAGGCGGAAGGGGCCTAGTGCCCTTTTCTGGGTGAACATGACCATTTCAGTTTTAGTGGGGTTTACTGATAGTTCATACTCCCTGCACCATCGCTCCACTATACGTAGTGCTTGCTGAGTAAGGTTGCAGATTGTACCAGTCACCTTCCCAGGTACGAGGATTGCGAGGTCGTCTGCATAACCTATTGTATAATAATGGTGTTCGTTTAGTCTGGTGATGAGATCGTTTATTACCAGATTCCATAGAAGGGGTGAGAGCACCCCTCCTTGTGGGCAGCCTCTAGCTATCAAGGCCTGTTGCTGCTCTCCTTCTAGACGAACCGCTCGTTTGCTTAGCATATTAGTAATCCAGTCAATCAGTACCTGCTCTACGCCATGTTTGGAGAGGGCCGCACCGATGCTGGAGAAATTTGTCTTGTCGAAGGCCCCTTCGATGTCTATGAATGTGCCCAGGCAGGTACCTTTCTGATGAATTGCTTCCTCTATTTGGCTTACCACCAAGTGAAGAGCGGATTCAGTAGACTTACCCGAGCTGTAAGCGTGTTGGTTACCATGTAAAGGTAATGTAATTAGAGCGCCATCTCGAAGCTCCCTTTCACACAGTCTCTCCATGGTCTTTAGCAAGAACGAGGTCAGGCTGATGGGTCTGTAGGATTTGGCGTTTGTATAATCACTCCTACCTGGTTTAGGGATGAATATTGCCTTCACTTCCCTCCATCCTTTAGGGACGTGTCTAAAGGCCAGGCACGCCCTGAACAGTGGCACCAGTCTTTCTACTACGGGCATACCACCCCATTGTAGTAGCGCAGGGAACACCCCGTCTGGACCGGGCGCCTTGAAAGGATGGAAGCTTTGTATGGCCCACTGGAGTTTTTCCATCGTGATCATCCCCCTTGCATAGTTCCAATCGCCGGTTGTTGGTTGTTGGAGAGTATCCTGCCAGTCTGTTACCTGTACGAAGACGCTCCCTGGGAAGTGTGTTTCTACTAGGACGCGTCTCGTTTCTTCAGGTGACGTGGTGAGTGTGTTATCAGGTTTGCGGAGTGTGGCGGGCCCAGGTGTACTCTGCTGTGCCAGTATTTTCCTTACCCTGTTTGCTTGTTGGCAAGATTCAATATTCCCACAGTACTTACGCCATCCCGTGGTACGCCTGAATCTAATTAGTTTTTTGTAGCTGGATTTGGCTGCGTAGTAGGCGTCCCAGTCCTCATCCGCACATGTGTTCATGGCTCTATTCAGGGCCTTCCTTACCTTACCGCGCATGCGTTCCAGATCTTTACCCCACCAGGGTTGTTTACCCGGTGTTTTGCGTGGAGTAGTTTCTGGGCATGCCGTGTGGTAGCTGCATATCATAGATTCGGTGAGTTGGTTTACCTGCGTATCTATCTGCGTCGTGTTCGCGTAAGCCAGCTCCTCGCTTAAGGGCGGGAGCTTGGAGGCGAGGGTGCGTGTGTAGACAGCTTTGTCTGTGTTGCGCGGGTTACGCCTAGGTGGTGTAGGTTCAACGCAGACCTGTATGTCGTAGCGGATCCATCTGTGGTCCGAGCAGGAGGCCTCACTGGAGACCTGCCACCCAGTGATGATTTCCGCAGCGCCTTCTGTCGCCAAAGTCAGGTCTATAATCGTCCGACTGCGTCTGGTTACAAACGTCGGTTCCGTGCCTGTGTTTAATAGGGAAAGGTTGGTTGTGAACAAGTATTCTACTAATGCCTTACCCCTTTCATTTTGAGTGTCCATTCCCCACAGTGGGTGATGTGCATTCGCGTCGGTCCCGATGATGACCTCCTCACCTCTGGCCTCACAGTATGCTATGAGGCGGACCAGGTCATGAGGGGGCGGTGTCTCCGCCTCAGGCATATAAACCGAGGCGAAGACGCACGACATCATCGTGGCGCCGCGCTGCATAGTCAGCCTAGCTGCAGAGACATCTCTGCAACAGAAGTCAATTAAAAACTGTGCTTTGATGTTACCTGTTACATATATACAAGATCTAGGGTGATCATGAGCTGAGGTAACAAGGATCTTACCGCCTAAACCGGACAGTCCTCGTATTTGGCCGCCCCTAATCCACGGCTCCTGGATCAGGGCAATGGCCGTGTGTTGAACCTCCAACCACTTGCGTAACTGGGCCGTCGCTGTCTGACTGTGGTGGAGGTTCGCCTGTACAGCTCTACAGGCCGACGAAGGGGTCGCCATCGCAGATGGGGCCCTCCTCTTCCTCTTCAAGCTGCAGACCCGCGAAGGCGTCGCCCACCTCGTCATCCTCCATCGTTCCGGAAGCCGGCGACAGTATGCTGTCGTCCAGCTCCCCGCCCGACGGAGGGACGGTGACCGTAATGGCGGTAGTGGTGGTGTGGGCGGCCGGCTCTGCAGCTGTGGCTGCGGCCGTGGTCGCTTCCGGGTTGTCCGCTGGGGGATTACTCACCCCTGCCTCATCGACGAGCTGCTTCGCTAGCGGGTCCCATCCCCGGGGAACACACCCGAAACGGCCGTTCGTTCCTTGGAACTTGATGTAGACCGAGCCCAGACCGAATGACAGTCTGCGCTCGGCGCACATCAAGGCCGGGATGTGGTCCTCGGGAACCCCCAGCACCACGAACCAGCCCGTCTTCTGCCTCTCCGAACGCAGGAGCACCCATTTTTTGATGTCGACAAAGGGGTTCTGGTACCATAGCGTTCTACCCACCATGGTGACATCTTTGTAAACCCCTCTGTCGTCTGGGATTGCGATTCCACATCGCACCTGCTTCTGCAGTTCAGCCTGACTCTTGACGACTAGCTGGGTGCTAACCGAGAGAGTCATGCTGGAGACCGTCCTTTTGAGCCAAGCTAAGGTGTACCCATCGCTACACCAAAGCTTGAGCGCCCCATTGCCGAATTTCGGCCTGGCGACGAAGGACGGTATTTGCCGCTCTGAGGTCTCCCTCTCGGGTGACCACGCCTCCTCCATTATCAGCCTCTGGATCTCGTCATGGATCAGGTTAGACACCTCAAGGCTGATAATGCCCGTGCTGGCGCAGGTTACTGCGACGCACAGGTGGGCGCTTGCAACTCGGGCATAGCTCGTCGCTTCAGCCCGCCCGGACTGATCAAGTCGCAGCCGCTTATGCTCTCCTCGAGGCGACATGGTCTCGTTGAGAGCCCGCTTGGCCACGGCTTGACCCTTCCGGGCGCCCTGCCGCGACGTGCCAGCCGTCTGCGCTGGTCCTGCTGCCGCTGAGTGGCTGTCTTCGGACGCAGTCTGCGACCGCTTCCCTTCCGAGAAGTTCAGACAGCCAGTCTTGGCAGCTTGCCCTAGTTGGGAGACTTTGCCTTTCCCCTTTCTTTTTTGTTGGCGCCTCTCTTTCCGCGTCAGGCCATCCCCCTTGATACCCTGGACCTGAGGGGTCGCTTGTACCAAAAGGTTAGGGCAAGGGTCTTGGGTTTGTTTTTTACTTTTCTTGCCCTTACCCTTGCCCTTATACATCTGCACCCGCCAGGATTCGGCCGCCGCCCCCGTTTGACTGGTGGCGGTTGCCCCCCCGGTTTGCGGTGCCGTGTTAGTGGAAGGATTGGGAAGAGGGTGTTTGGAAAGGTTGGAACCGGCAGAGGGATGACTCATTGCCGGCCCCTTACCTTTCGCCAAAGGAAGGTAAGGTTCAGTGCTGGTCCCTTTCAGCCCTGAGCCCTTATGTCGATTCTGTAGGGACTTTTTGTTGGTCTTAGCTGCGGCTCTCGCCACAGCCGGACCGGTGCCCGCACTGGAGCCCGCGGTGTTAGCCGCAGGTCCAGGGGCAAGCGGAGTGCTAGGTGCACCCCGCTTAATGGCGCTACCCGTACTGGGGCCCGTGGCGTTAGCCGTGGGTTTCCCAAGGGAATGCGTCGCTGTCCAGACTGCAGTTTTCACCGCAGTCGAATTGGTGCCCGCGCTGGATTCTACGGCGTGAGCCGCAGGTCCAGGGGCAAGCGGAGTGCTAGGTGCACCCCGCTTCGGAGTATCGTCAGCTTTCGCCGACTCCACCCCCGAAGTATTCAAGGCTTTGACAAAATCCATTGAATATATTTGGAAAATTCATCTCTCCGGCTCCCACCCTCCATCGAGCCCGCAACTGGGAACGACCCACCACTCAAGGTGGGCGTTAGGACTACCATTGAGATATAGGTGCGCAGGGCTGGCTTACAGTGCGACATCAGGTGCTCGTTTGGGCTGGCTTGAACAGAACAGCCCTCCCTTACACCGTCAGCGTGACCTTCACCACCACTTCAGCCGTCCGAGGACGACATCAGTGGACCCCACGCACCTCGCTTATACTCTCAGAAGGAGAGCTCAGCCGATTGATCGTGGTAAGCTACTCCCACGACCTCCCGTGTCCGAAGAAATCCAGGCCAAAGTGGTGTGTTGTGTGCAACCTGCTCCACTCAACCACCAGGATCCCTTCATCCCTCTTTACGGGTCCCCGCGCACGGCACAAACACGCAGGAGGTCATTACTGTCCATCATTGTTCTTCTTCAATGGTGAACACCCAGGGGCATGACCTCGCCACCCCTGTGATACGTCGCACGGTGATTTCTGTTGCGTCTATTTCATAGGGAATTAGACCAATAACAGGGCGGCAACCACGAGAAGGATAAACCACCACACTTGCCTTGAGGATCTACACGACCGTGCGCTCTCCCTCAAAACCACGCCACCTTGCCGTCTCTGAAGGAGCCTGACAAGGTAGGACTGCATCTACAAAGCCAAGCCTTAGGAGGCTTGTCGCTGAAAGCTCAAAGCGTAAGTTTGATAATACAGCCCAGCCCCCATTAGTATAGGTACCAACGATTCTTTTTTTCTGTGTTTACTGGAAAACCAGTTTTTTCTTTCTGCCTCCGAACCCTGACGTGTCAAAACTATTATAGTTCGACTGTAAAAAAGGGACAGATACATCTGATTTGTGAGGTCCTAGTGTCCGATTTTACATATTTTTATATTAAAAACTCAAACTGCAATTTTTATACCTCAGAGATTATATATATATTCTTTATTGTTCACAAAGGTGAGCTTATCTCTTTATAGAGATCTCTTCCAGCCAACCTGTAAAACTGATGTACGAAATAACAATACGGGGACAAGGTTGTACACACAAATAATTACATGTTATTAATATATATAATACATAAATATATAATGGAAAAAAAAAGAAACCTACACCAATAAATATATCGCACACCTAGATAAAGAGTAGCACAACTCAAAATACCTCTTTTTTCAGGAACAGCAAAAAACGTTTTACTCGTTTTCTATTTGACCGATTTAAATGATTGTTGGATGAGGTTGTATATTATTTTACTAAGATATTAATTTGATCAATTACTTACCTTCAAATACACGTATACATTTTTTTTTTTTTCGTGTTATATTAGTAATCGTGACTAAATCATTGTTCAATATTTTTATCAACTCAAATTGATTTCATATTAGTGATTTTTTTTTAATTAATCCTGTCTTAATGTGATTTTTTTTTTTTAATCTTTACATAAAGAGTAGTGTATCTAAATTATTATTTGTATAATTATTATAATAATGAAGTAAAACATTATATTTAATTAAGACACATCTTTATTTTGTATTAAGGTAACAAACAAATAAAGATAATCAAAAACACATCACTTGTTCGGAAAATAGAATGAACACCTTACATTATTCTAATTTGAGATCCATTAAACTTTGAACAGGTTAGTAAAACGTTTAACAAAGTAGACATTTTTCTTATAATTTAGGTATTAAGATCTCTTTAATCAGTACTAGACCATTAAGTCTATAAACTACAGGAAAAGTAGTATATTTTTTTATAAAAAACACAGCCTTTGGAAGATTTTTTAAGAATGACTTAGTTACAAAAACACGTACTTATTACTCAACATAACAGGCATGAGAAATGTGGGTACTAGGTACCAACAATTATCTGTTTTCACTTAACTTAAATAACCAAAAAAAACTACATCAAAAAAATCGTTTAAAAGATTGGGAGAATCCGGCATGGCAGACGGCACAGAGTTACTACCTATTTCTGTATTACTGCTGCTTGAAGAGCTGCTGGAACTACTAGAGGATGAGCTAGAACTAGAGGAGGAGCTGGAGAAACGAGATCTTTTTCTTGTCTTTTTTTTACCTCTTTGTAGGCTTTCAGGATCAGCAAACTGGTCTATGATCGGTTGAGAGGTGGATGGTTCAGTAACCGGATTGTCGTTTAAAAGATTGGCAGAATCCGGCATGGTAGATGGCACGGAGATGCAGAGTTGAGTTGGTGGTGTAGTCTTGTTGGGACTATTAGAACTGGAAGACGAGGTAGTACTGGAGGATCGATATCTCTTTCTTAGAACGACGAGTGATGAACGGTAGCTCTCTTTGGGAGGTGGGTTGAAGGGCGGATCGGCATCTGAATCGTCTAAATCGCTACATTCGCTGTTAACCGGAGAAATATAGTACGATGGTTTCACCTGGGTGCTGGCTGATGGTGGTGCTAACGTTGCTGGATTCTTTTGTGACTCCATGGTGCCATTTTCCGAGATTTCTTCCATCACCATGGTGGTAGTTGAAGGTGTTGTGGAATTCTCTTGGAGTTGTTTCTCCACATGACTGCGTTCAGGCTCATTTGAACTGGTCTCCATCACCTTCTGTAGAAGTAAAAGGCCACGGCCCCTCATCATCTGTAGCAAAAAAATACGAAGTTAATAAAATTCACGAATACCAAATTAACTCAAAAAAGTTTATAAATTGCAGTATTTTATTAAAGAATTAAAATTTATAAAATCAGTTTCAAAAATACAAAGGCAACTCTAAATATTCCTATAACAAAATAAACAATAGCATTTATTGTTTTAGAATAAGAGCGAATTTAAATTTAACCAGCAATAACAGACCAACTCAAATAGTTCCAAATAATTTCACCAACACTAAACTATTATTAGTTAGTAAAACAAAAATTACTTACATTCGTCAACAATACTGGTATAAGTTTTTTTTTTTTTTTTTTTTTTATTTGTTATAGGCTCGCGTTTGACCACTATCTCGCCTGATGTTAAGTGATGATGTGGTCGAAGGTGAAGCACGCTTGCCTAGAAGTAACCTATTCACTCTTGACTTGAAGACCCCTAGGTTGTAGCTATCAGGAAACAAAGACGCCGGTAGGGAATTCCACTCCTTAGCTGTACGCACAATGAAAGTATTTTCAAAACGCTTTGTGCGTATGGGTGGGATATCCACCATGTACTGATGGCGCATTGCCGTACGTCTTGTAGTCCGATGATGGAAAGGGCTAGACGGAATCAAATTGTGCAGTTCCATCGCACACTCTCCGAAATGTAACCGATAGAATACCGACAGGCTGGCAACTCGTCGTCGGTGTTCAAGGCTCTGGAGCTTTGAGTTGACCAGCGCATCGTTGCCGATAAGTCTCTTGGCCCGTCTGTCAATCGACTCAAGTGCATCTAGTTGGTACCTGGCAGATCCGTCCCAGAGGTGAGAGCAGTACTCCATGCATGACCGAACTTGCGCTTTATACAAGTTGAGCAGCTGTTCAGGCGTGAAGTACCGTCTCACCTTCGCAAGGATCCCCAACTTTTTTGCAGCCAATTGAGCCTTTGCCTCAATGAAAGGACCAAAATTGAGGGTCGATGTCAACGTAACACCAAGAAGGTCGAGGTGGTCTGTTATCGGCACGGTTACACCACGGAAGGATGGAGCCGGGTGGAATTGGCTCTTTTTTGCGGAAAAAAGACACGCCTGGGTCTTAGCAGCATTGAAACTGACTAGATTGGCATTGCCCCATTCGGAGACTGCCTCCAAAGACAGGTTCAAGCGCTCAACCATGGCCTCCCGAAGAGACCGAATTTGAGGCCCGGTAGCCCGTGCGCTAGACACATATCTCTCAGCAACAGTGCTGTCGTCTGCATACCCAAAGGTTCCGGGTTTTAGCAGGTCATTAATGTGCAGCAAGAACAATGTTGCCGAGAGCACTGACCCCTGAGGGACTCCGGCGTTAATACCTAACTGACCGGACGAGCAGCCATCAATTACCACTCGGATGGACCGATCCCTCAGGAAGTCTGCAATCCAGTCACACAGGCCACTAGGCAGACCGAAGGAAGGAAGCTTACCAATAAGGCTCTCGTGCCAGACCCTATCAAAGGCCTTCGATATGTCAAGGGAGACAGCAAGCGCCTCCCCGTGTTTCTCGATGGCCTCACTCCAGATGTGGATGGCATACGCTAGAAGATCCCCAGTTGACCGGTTTCGGCGGAAGCCGTATTGGCGGTCACTAAGGAGGTCGGTGTCTTCTAGGTATGCCAGGAGCTTATTATTTAATACACGTTCCATACTCTTACAGAGGATGGACGTTTCTGATATGGGTCTGTAGTTGGCTGGGTCAGCTCGACTGCCCTTCTTGGGCACGGGCTGAACGTTAGCTTGCTTCCAAGCCTTCGGTACTTTTCCAGTCACCATCGAAAGGCGATATAGGCGTGTCATGATAGGAGACAATTCAGGCGCACAAGTTTTAAGAACAATTGCTGGTATCCCGTCCGGGCCACTAGCCTTGTTCACGTCAAGGTTACGCAGCACCCTACAGACCTCCCTCTGATGGATGCGAATGTCCGACATACTCGTCTCACATCGAACAGCAGAAGGAGGGGGCCGCGCGCCATCAGTATTCAGACGCGAAGATTCCGCAAAGAGGGAGGCAAACAAGTTTGCCTTGTCCTCAGCGGAGTGGGCCAGCGACCCGTCGGGTCTCAGCAGTGGTGGTAGTGAGGGGCGACAGAAGTTTGATTCAACCGATTTAGCCAGGGACCAAAACGCCTTGCTACCTGCGGGGTGTGAAGCAAGTTTGTCCCCGATCCTGCTAATGTGGTCAAACCGTGCCCTTCGCATCGCCTTTTTGCAGGACTTGGCAGCCCTGTTGAAGGCTCTCTTCTTCTGACTCACGTCCCTTGCCTTGCGCATACGGGCGTCGACCCATGCTAGGTACGCCTTGTGTTTAATCACGTTTGCGCGGTCACACTCGGCACCAAACCATGGACGGTCAACGCTGGACACAGTTACGTCAGAGAACGGAATGTAATACATGGAGTATTACATTGACGCAACACATCGGTCACTGCGTCAGCGCATGACGATGGGTCATCCGAAGAGAAGCAAGTGGGCCGCCAAGGATAGCATGCGAAGAAAGATCGCATACCATCCCAATCTGCTGACTTGTACCGCCAAACCCGCCGGGTGCCCCTTGGGCTTGGATCGGGCGGGGAGTAGACGGATACAGACTTCACCAGACAGTGGTCGGAACTACCAAAAGGTGATGATACCGACACTGAGTATCGGTCTGGATCAGTTGTCAGCAGAAATAGTTTGAAGAACACCCAAGAAACAAGACCGATTCAATCACGAATACAAAATCAACTCAAAATAATTCACGCTTGATTACTGCGGTTTGCCACGAATACAAAACTAAGTCGAAATAATTTAGTCTTTGTGCGAGTTGACAGCATCTTCCCCTGCGGCTGACATGGTCGTAACTGGTGATGCGTTACTGTTGTTGGTGGGGGGTGACCGTGGAACTACTCAGAAAGACTGACTTACAGCGCCATCTAGTTTTTTAGGAATGAAGTTTGTACACAGGTGTCTTTGGAGTTTATGTAGTTTTCGGCGCTGATTCCGATAATTGCAATAACTCGATTTTGGATTATTTTGAGTTGTGCTACCCTTCATCTAGGTGTGCGATATATATTACATAAACCTACATATAAATACATAAATTAATATCAAGGTTGTTGCGAAAGGAGGTGCTCTTTCAATTTATTTTTAAAAGATGTTACAGAGGGAGAGTCTTATATAGATTATGTGAACTCTGAAGATCAAAAAATTGGCCATAAAAAGTAATAGAACTTATTGGGCAAATAAGTTGCCAGGAAATATTTGGTTTTTCATACAGAATATTATTCTGAAGTATTTCATAATAATCACATAAAAGAAAAAGAAGACTAAAAGAATACTAAACGAAAAAAGTTGTGAATTACTAATATATTCCACATTACTTGTTCATTCATGATTCTGTAGTACATAATATATAGTTATCACAATCAGTGTAATGCAAGTTCATATGAGACTGAGTGTAGGACGTGTTCGCGCAGGTATGATGTCTTCCGAGGAGGCGGACGGGCTGGGCCCCGTGGGGCCGCCGCCCCTGGGCGCCCCGGGCCACATCCCCGCGCCGCCCGCGCCCCCCGCCGCTCCGCCCTCGCCCCCGCCGCCGCCCCCTGCGGAAGACCGCCCCCGCCCGCCGTCGCCCGGGGCGCTACTAAGAGGAGCCTCAGCCCTCAAGCCGCCGCGTCCCACAGCCGAACCTCAGCCTGATCCCAGGTCTGATCTACTGAAGGCTATCCGCGATGGTATGTATATGTAATTAATAATGTATATTTTTGGTTTCAATTAATTCTTGCTGGTACCTACAATTTCATTCAACCAATGGGTAGTTTTCTGTTTTGAATGAGGTTTTCTTCGAAAATTGAGTACTTCAGTCATATTCATTGTTCTGGGTCGTGAATAAATCATTTCATTTAAAATCTCTTGCGGATATATTTATTCAAATCCATTACATGCACAAGGGTATTCAGTGCACCTCCATCCACCATCCGTCTATCTTAAATCTTAAATACCTTTTTTTTAGTCTACTGTAATTATTTACTCTATCTTTCAGGTATAAAACTCCGCAAAGTAGACAAGCGGTGCGACGAGAACACCGGGCGGTACGACACGCTGCGGGGCGCGCCCGTGTTCCTGGACGTGGCCAGCATCCTGGCTCGGCGCGTGGCTGTAGAGCTCAGCGACACCAGCTCCGGCGCCGACTCCGACTCCGACGACTCCGACCAGTGGACCGAGTCACGCGCGTGACGTCGCGCCTCGCCCCGCCCCGACCCCGCGCCGCCGCGCCGTCCGCCCGACCCCGCGCCCCCGGTCTCAGCCCCGCCCGCGCAACCCGCGCCCCCAGCCGGCGAGCCCGTGGCCATCACTCTCAAGCACGAGCCCGCAGCGCCCGCTGCCGCCCCAGCACCGCCACCGCCCCCACGAAACGATGAGACGTGTTATGTGCGCAACTCGTCGTTCCTCAGTCGTGACATCGAGGCGCGAGCGTCCCGGGCGGAGCCGCAGCCGGGCGCGGGCGCCACTCGCGCCCTGCCCAGCGTGCCCGGGGTGGCTCGCCAGGCGTCCACGTCCAGCACGTCGAGCCGCGGCGAGCGGCCCCCCTCCCCGCCGCGCCGTGCGGGCGCTCCCCCAGCCAATTCTCCACCTGTCAAGTCTCCACCGATAAAATCTCCGCCCCCTGTCACCTCTCCTCTGGTGAAGTCTCCGCCGGTGCGAGGTCCCGCCCCGCAATCCGCGAGCGTCACCTCGCCCCCCGCGAGGAAGGCCACTCCACCGCGAGCAGACGTCACGTCACCGCCGGCCCCTGACCACAAGCCGGCGCCGCTCGTGTTGAAGAGTGACGACTCCTCCAGTGCTCCTCCAGTGCGAACTGCGTGGCGCGAGTCTCCTGTCGCCAAGGAAGGGCCCGTCAAGGTTGAGAAGTTATCCCTAGCTTCTACTAAGATAGAGCGCCCGGTGGAAAGTGGCGAGGTCGCGAAGATCGAAAACGTAAAAGTTGAAAATGAGGCGGAAAATTACAGCGAAAAGATGGCGAAGTCGGAGGAGTTGAATGGGGTCGGAGACAAAATAAAAAGATTCGAGAAGGCGGCTGAAGATGCAAGCGGGACTATGGGGCGCCTGTCGCGGACCGGCTCCGTGCGGGGCCGCGCGCGCGCCGAGCGGCTCGGCTCCGACAACAGCCGCGAGGACCTCCCGCCGCCCGCCACGCCCTTCAAGGACAACGTGCACTTTGAGCTCAGCGCCGCGCCCGCCGCGCCGCCCGAGCGGGGGCCTTCGGTGCTGGAGCGCCAGCAGTCGCTGTCACGTGCCGCCGCGCCGCGCTGGCAGCGGGGCGAGCCCGACGGGGAAAAGCGCCCCGAGCCGCAGAAGATCATCAAGCCGGAGTTCAAGCCGATGCCGTCGCCCGTGGACGTCACTATCCGCTCACCATCGCTGGGCGCCAAGATCGGCGACCAGTTCCCATCGCACGGCACCGCCTTCCGCAACGTGGCCTCGCCCGACCCCGCGCGCTCCCGGGACCCGCAAGGAGCGCACAAGGTCAACGACGATGTAAATACTCAGAATAATTTTAAGACTTGTAAATTTAAAACGAAGGACAAGTACTCGGTCAGCAAGGGTTCGAGTTACTTCACCAGAGGTTCGGAAGAGATCTGGCTCGTGAAGAAAAAGGACATCGAAGAGATCGAGGAGCGGGTGCTGGACTCGTTCAGGCGCGCGGGCGGCAACGTGTGCATGCGCAGCGAGTCCGTGCGGCCCGCGTCCGAGGGCGGCCAGGCGGCGGGCGGCGCGGCCGGCCCGGGCGGCGTGTTCGCGCACGCCACCATGGGCCGCAAGCGGGCGCCCTACGCGCGCAGCGAGTCGCTGGACCCGGGCTGGGCGGGCGCGCGCGCGCACACCCTCAAGCGCCAGACGTCCGTGGCGTGCACGTGCGGACACGACAAGAAGACGCGCTCCAAGAGCGCCGGCGCCGACGCCGCGCCGCGCGCCCGCTCGCGCGAACACTCCGAGGACAACGCCCAGCATGTGCTCGACAAGTATGAGACGCTCGTGTAAACGTCCCTCACCACCGCCCCGCCCGCCCCTTCCATTTATGATTATTGTGATATTTGGCATTGTGGAATGGAGAATTTGACCTTTAGGGATATCTTATTAAATTGATGTATCCCTCTCTTCGAGGGAAGTATCTTTCATATCTATGTTTGTTCCATTTTTACTGTATCCTACATATATAGTATAGGCTATTAGTTCACAGGTCGATATTATAAGTAAAACACATGGTGCATTGCATGGAATATCGTTTTGATCTATTTAATACGATGATGCATAGAGTGGTGTTTATATATCAGATGAAAGGTTTATTGGCTAGTCTTAGGGAGAGTTCGGACGGACGTAAATATATATTTCATATGTAAAACCAAAAATATATACGCGATATTGATTATAACAGTAGTGACGAGAAAGGATAGATAGTAGTATTAAAAATTAAAAATATCTACTCTTCCCTATGGAACGAATGGCGGCAGAATGGTTTTTTATTACGTTGACGATATGTTGAAGTTGTTTGAGTAAAATAATTTAAATAATTTCACTGCGTCAGTGTTTGGACTGAAGAGGCCCACCTTAGCACAACTTACTGCATTATGGTGCTTACCTTGTTAATAAATTCGAATATTTGTCTTGACCCTCGAAACTGCTTCCTTTAACGGGTGTGAAATTACGTTTGAGATTCTTGATATTTATATTTTATTTATGAATTTAAAGAAACGCTTTAAAAAAACAGGATTATGAAGTTGCTAGTCGATGTTTTGTATTCAAACAATATAAGGTGCGATTATGATTTAATAATGTTCTGTCTAGTATTCATGTCTTATAATATTACTTATGAACAATTATTTCCATTAGGCACGTTTATTAGGTGGAGAAATTAAATTAGATGCCTCCTACATATAAGAATGCAATGTCTAAAGTAAAATATAATAACAAAATGTTTTTGTAATTTCATATAATATGTGACCTGCGTATGTAGTGCCAATTACATATATCGATTGTATATTTTCGTCAAAGTAATAATTAACTTCCATTTTATACATTTTGTATCATCAGCTAGTGGAAAATTATATTGGAATTTGTTTCATGTACTAGTAATTATAGGTAAGAAAGGAATCTCAAAGTTTTCTTTCGACTATCTCTCTCTAAACAATATAATATTCTGTGTGAGCTATTTGTATTCCCTAAAATATACATTCCGAAGTGTTTAGTTGCTCACTGTTCCCACGCGACTGTGTTTAATACGTTTTAATGTTAAAATGAGCAACGAATGTGTACCAAATTTTCTAAATATGTAGTGTTGTACCTAGCTAGAAATAAGTTAACAAATTCATTTTGTGTACGTACCTTGTCTTATGATTTTTTTTTTACATAGTGGAGGTGAACATTTTTACAATTGCTTTTTTTGACACAAATAATACTAGTTTGAGGATATCCTAATTTTATAAATACAAATCATCCTAAATTATTCTTATGCAATAAAAAATATGTGTCTACCTGATAATTTAAATGTTTTTGTAAGTTATTAAACCCGCCATTTTTGTAAATAACAAGTCTTGTCTCGTAATGAGTAATTGATGATATGAATTCAGGGGGTCTACTTCCTAAGCACGAAGTCCGTAGTTTCGGCCTTCGCTACATGCGTTTCCTTCTCCGTATCTCTTACGGACGGATGATCCATTCGGGGCCCGAGCTAAGAGTGAATGACAACACAATTTGACAGTTGAAACTACGCACGATGTGTTTTTACCCATCCGAATAATTTTACTTAACAATTGTTTTTTTCACTGCGAAGTTTTGGAATACTCTCAGACGTGACCCGTAACTTCGTTGATGGAGATAGGGAATAGACCCCCTGGTGTATAGTTCTCACCAAACATCTAGGCCGCCCTGAAGTTGGCTTTCCGATGTGCAAGGCACGGATCTGTGCTGTGTTTGTATGAGATTTACTACTGCGCAGCCATTGTAGCCAACTTCAGGGCGGCCAAGAAGTTTGGCGAAAACTATATCTTGTATAATCCAGAAATAATTTATACTATGCTATATGGAATCATGGAAATGTCTACTTTGGTTGCGTAATAATCAGTATGAGCAGCATGTAGAATAGTAGTATAATGTACGTAACGGTCACGATAACGTAGTAAGAAATGTAATTATAGCTGTAAGGAAATGATAAAGCATGTTTTATATTATGTAGAATACGAACGCCTCTTTATGTTGCCGTCAATGGCAATTGCTAATTATTTATTTGCATTTTTTCTTAAATGTTTATAATTTTTAATATTAAAATCGAAAGCAAATTGTTGTAATCGCTGAATAGTCCACTAAAATACGGCATCGGTTATTGGTTACTGTGTGGCATGACTTAAATCTTCAGGAACTTTATACATTTTATGACATTTAAAAGCAGCTGATAGAGTTTCATGGTGACCAATGATGGTGTCGGGCTAGAATGCTTCGTATCCTGGACTACAACGTCATTGTGTAATAAGAATTATATTTTATAAATTGTTTATTTGCTAATACAATGTAAGTTAAATATGTCGTGTTTTATTTAATTTATTTCCTGACACATTGCAAATAATGCCCCCGAACTCACCAACTCACAAATCATTTAAACCATATTAAAATGTACTCTGTGACATACAACGCCAACTGTTGTTAAATGATACAACTTGTCCTTAAGGGTACACTAGTCGAAAATTCTTCCATACAAACGTAGTCTAGGAATTATGCCATTGTTTGACAATGTACGTTCAAAATAAAATGTGATATCAATTTGTCTCATCATTATCTAGCCCTGTATGGAACCAAAAAATTAAAAAACGATAATATTTGAAAGTTATGAACGTCGAAAGTTCCACATTTCGACACTAATTTTAACGCATTTTTAGGCTCAAATAAATGCCATAAGAAGACGGAAAATTGAAAAACGGCCAATGTCCGTGACTACCGCAGGACCCCGACGCCCATATAAATAGTAGTCTATGCCGACGCCAATCGTTTCCATATTTGGTAAATAATTACTACTCAATTGGTACCGATTGGTAGGTAGGTAAGGTATTTTTTTGTTCTAGTACTAATCGGTACTAATTGAGTAGTAATTATTAAAAAAATATGGAAACGATTGGCGTCGGGGTCCTGCGGTAGGCACGGACATAAACGGCCACCATACAGGGATAGATTAGTAGTTCAACAATGCAAATAATTGAATTTTGAACAGATACGTTTAGCCGTTTTTTTCATGATATCCAGACTCCCAAAGGTCTGATTATAAAATTTCGCGCGCTCTGTTTCGTCTTAAATCATTATCCATTTCGCTACAAATTTGCAAAAGCGTGTATTCGTACGCGAACTAGCTTCCTACTGCTCATTCGTGCCGTCGACTAGTGTACCCTTAAGCCAGCGTGAATTAAAAAAAATATTCTTTATCAACTGAGACGGTTTTATATGTCATCCTGTCTTCAATCATGTAAGTATATAAAAAAAGTTGCACTGAAGTCGGGGGGTTGTACGTCAGTCGCATCCCTTTATCAGCTGGTTCTGGGAGATGGATCATATCAGAGCTGTACATCGTTGTCAATGTGTTGAAGCAGTCTACCGTCTTGGACAACATAATTGCCTTTGAAGGTGAGCTGGCCTTTGGTAGTTTGGTGTGGGATGCAACATGGTATCGACATCCTTGTGCTTCTCATCTTCTTAGCAGGTGTTTGTCCTGGGTTGGGACAACTGCTGCTGGTGCAGTAAAATCACAAACGGCGCAAATACAACCATCTTATTGGGAGTAATATGTTTGAGCCGTTTGGGGTTGAAACGTTAGGTCTGCGTGCCGAGTGATTATCGAGTTTTTTGGGACATCAGTAAACGGTTAGTCGACTCTTCACGTGACCAGAGGGCTGGGCTTTTCTACAACCAAAAATAAACTGAATCCTGAATCCATACTAATGTTATAAATTCGAAAGTAACAGTGTCTGTCTATCTGTTACCTTTTCACGCCTAAATCACTGAACGGAATTCAATGAAATTTGGCAAGGAGATAGAGGCATCCTGAGGAAGGGCATAGGCAATATGAGGTATAAAAAAAAAAGAATAAAAAGTTGGTCGGTAGGGTTGGGTTGGTAAGGTAGGTGGGTAGGGTAGATTAGGTAGGTATGCAGTGCAGGGTAGATAGATTAGATTGGTAGGGGATATTATAAATTGCATATCAAATAAAAAAATCGTCTATCAATACATACTCATCATTTATATTCTTTTTTACATCAAATAATTTACTAAATGTTTAGCAAAACTCAAACTGCAGATAATTCGAAATTATACATCAATATGACATTACTTTTTTCCTCATAATGCAATACAGTTAAATTTATTTTTGTACAAAAATACTATATATATAGCAGAAATACTAACTGCACAGCAAATTTTCCATATTTCGTAGCAAAATAACTATCTCAGTCGCATATTAACCAGTAAGTACAACAAAACCTGTTCATCACATTTGTCCTAATTTTCAAGAAGTCCCCGACACGGACAGGTTAGGTTCGAAAAGATGACGGCAGCTGAAGTAAGCGAGCAAAGCGAGCGAACTCAGCTCCCGTCATCTTCTTCGTGTTAGGTTACTTTAGACCCTTTAGACAGAAATAGGAGCCCCGCGCAGCGGGGCTCTGTCGACATTGTCGTTAAATAGTAATTGTAAAAACTTTAACCATGGATTTAAAAGAAAATGAGTTAACATGTATGATGTGCATTAAGATTATTAGCTGTGCATTAATAAAAAAGCTTTTGCTTAAGGAAAAATCGCTGTACACTGCGAAAATAAATTGTAGTGTGTTTAGTGATATTTTGCGTTGAATATTTTGCTGCGCAATCAGTAATTTTGATGAGAATTCGGAATTTTATTGCATAGAAAAAGGATATTTTTTGATTTGCGTTTAAATACTACCCGATTGGTAGGTAGGATACGTAGTTATACTTCATTTATGATAGCTTGATCTCTTCGACAGCTGTCAGTATCAGTAACTGACAGTAACAAAAGCGTTTGACAGGCTAACAATAACGTATACGTCAGTTTGACATATGTCACAGAAATCAAGCTATCTTGTGAAGTGTAGGTAAGTATAGTGCTCGCCAAACTTCTGGGCGGCCCTGAAGTAAGTTGCGTTTCTGATGCGCAAGGCACGAAACGGTGCTGTATTTGTATGAGATTTACTACTGCGCAGCCATTGTAGCCAGCTTCAGGGCGGCCAAGAAGTTTGGCGAGAGAACTATAGGTAGGATAGGGTAGGGTAGGTAAGTAAACGGGAGCGAAACCGCGGGGACAGCTAGTGTACTATATAGTAAATGCGGCCCACCCAAGGCCTCTGCCCCTGGGGGGCCTCCAAATCTCGATAATTAAATCAAATTCTAAGCAAGGCTGGTGCTGTCCGAAAATAACGCGAACACGCGACCGGCGCGTTCATTTCGCCCTGAAGTTGGCTAAAATGGCTGCGCAGTAGTTAATCTCATACAAAAAAAGGCACCGCGCTGCACCTTGCGCATCGGAAAACCAACTTCAGGGTAGCCAAGAAATATGTCGAGAACTGTATTTGCATTTTGCAGTGAATTTGTGAATTGGCACAGAAGCACAGAGTACTTTTTTGTATAGGTACACAGAAGGCTCGCGCGAATCCGAATAGTTACTATATGCTGCCGTTCGAAAATCAAAAGATAGGGCAATGTGGCCATGAAATTATAATTGTAATTATAATTGTAATAGGTACTAGAAATTCACGTCTCATTTTTATATTTGGGCTAGGATAGATAGTCTTGGCTAACCGATTCATCTAGATTATTAAAAAAAAAGATCAATAATTCTGAGTGATATCAGGTGCTAGGCTTGCTGAAGTAAAAGTCACAAAAAATCATTGAGATAGGAATTTAATATGTCTATGTAAAAAATGCATACTAGAACAACCATTTATTTTAGAGAATAGGTACTGAACGAAACCGTACCAAATGTTCGCGCCTGATCTTTCACTGGACTTCACGGGAGTTGCCTAGTAAAAACATTCTAATCAGCAGATTTTTTTGTGTATTGTATTAAAATGCTAAAGTTTTATTGCTTTTATCTTGAGGATGAAAAAACCAAAGAATTGCGAGATATTGTCAATCAGCAAAAATCAAAAAAATATTTATAAAATATCGGCCGAAAAGATAAACTTGAAATTCGTTGTTAGGTTTTCAATTCAAACACTATTTACTCGGCTGGCAACACTTTACTTTTATTCGCTTGTTTGAGCTTGAACGAAAATTGTAAAGTGCTTATCACGAATTTTTAGTTTTTCCGTGTTTTTTAAGTGTTAGAATAAATTAAATCATTTAGAATAACTAGATGACTTAATACTGAGAGTAACAAAAGTAGTTTTAGTAGTGTTTTATCAGTGTAACAGTAAGAGTTATTTACAGTGTTTCGCACTTTCATTTTCGCATAGTTACAAAATATTGCAAAATGACTTCTGCACTTTATTTAGAGCATTATCTGGATAGTCTTCAGCACCTTCCGATAGAATTACAGAGAAATTTTAAATTAATGCGTGACCTAGACGACCGTGCGCACGGACTAATGAGGACAATCGACCTTATGGCTGACGAGTTACTACCAAATATTCCTAAAATGGACGATGAAACTAAGAAGGAAAAGGTAAATACCATACAAGGACTCTTCAATAAAGCTAAAGAATACGGAGACGACAAAGTACAACTTGCGATACAAACATATGAGTTGGTTGACAAGCACATACGTCGCCTTGACTCTGACCTCGCGCGGTTCGAATCTGAGATACAGGAGAAAGTAATGAGCGCACGTGCCGCGCAGCAAGCCGCTGCCGACCAGGAGCCGAACGCAGCCACCGTCAAGAAGGGCAGGAAGAAGAGCAAAATTAATGATAAGACAGCAGCAACAACTGGGAAAAAGAAACGTGCTGGGGCGTCCAGTGAAGATGACGCGGTCGCGTCGGGCAGGTCGGCGGCTAAGAAGAAGGCTGTCCGCAAAGGTGCAACAGCCACTGCCAATGCTTCTAAAGAACAGGAAGAAAATGCAGATCTGGATTCAGTGGGCGGTATGGCACACCCAAGTGACGTTCTAGACATGCCTGTAGATCCCAATGAGCCTACATACTGCCTCTGCCACCAAGTATCATATGGAGAGATGATAGGATGTGATAACCCTGATTGTCCTATTGAGTGGTTCCACTTTGCATGTGTTGATCTTAAAATCAAGCCCAAAGGTAAATGGTACTGCCCTAAGTGTACCCAAGACAGAAAGAAAAAATGATCCACGGTTAAACCTCCAGCTAAACAAACAGATAAGACTGTGCCTGTTAAGAAAGAAGTGAAGTGATTATTTGGTAAGCTAGAGTACTATATTATTGCAAGATGTTGAATGTGAAGGTAATATAAGGTTAATGTCACTATTATGAGGAAACATTTTTACAACACTTGAAATGCATGTGCAATAATTGTGAAAATTATGTTGTTTTATTATATGTCATAGTGCCATGATAACAGAAATAAAACATAATAATTATGTTATACCAATTTATATAACAATTTTATATTTATAGTTATTTAAATATTATGCCTTATAATTATTTAATTTGAAGGTGTAAGCATGGCATTGGCAGCAAAGTCAAACTCCTCTTACAAATATTGCATGTGGCATTTCAATTATCAGGAAATAACTAAATAAAAATGTACAATTGCACAAAAAAAATAGTGTTCAATTAATATTGTTCTAAAATCGCTGCCCTAATTTATAATATTAAGTGATAAATAAATTATAAATTAATATATAAAATGCTAGAAACAATAATAGCAGCTTGTACTATTAAGAATAATCTTATGATGTTATATAATATACGCCTTATTTAGCATTTATTTATAAATGGCATAATGATGCAGTCATAGTTTTAAGAACTTTTTGATATGTTAGACGTAATTAAAAGTTATGAGATTTACTGTACATAATATGCATGCAGGATAAGTTGAGACATATCTTTTACTTTTGCTTTGTTGATTATAAGCCTTAATTTAGCCTGTATGCATAAAGTGACCTAATTTTTTATAACCGTTGTATAAAGAGATAGCTTTGAACGGCTAGTTGCCTCACACATAATATACAAATAGTCTGAATAAATAGTAAACTAAATGTCTATAATTAATTATTAATTTAGGAAGATGGTAAAACTGATTGTCCACACAAGAATTGATTGGTGCCAATTTTGTAGGCCACTGGGATAGGCTGGAAATATGTCTATCTTTTATGAACAGATGGAGATGAAAGTAATTGCTGTCATGTACCTTCTGTGTTTTAATACCTAAGGTGCTGTCTACCACAATCTCTTTGATCAAACTTATTTGAGAGCTCTTATTTTCGTGCCTTTCTTTCTATGTATTCATAAGACATAGAAATATTTCAAGTTAAGCTTTGGCTCTGCTTGCATTAAACAAATCAAACCAAGTTCTTATAAGGTATAAAAGCTAGCTATTGTGAAAACTTAGCTAGTATCTACCATCAAGACAATCAGCAAATGAAGTAACAATAACATTATTTCAAAGAATTTGTTAATAATATTGGTTGAATAAAATATGTGCATAATATTTTCTAAAGTCATCTAAAATGTAAAACACACTTATAAGATGTAGAAAAAACATATTGTTTTAAGTATTTTCAACATCTGCATAAGTTGTTTAAAATTGTAAATATTGTTGTAGCGAAAAATGAGAGATAGACTAAGATTGCCCTAAACTAAGAATGTAAAGGTTGACAATCATTATGGCGCGTATTGTGTATTAAACAATCTATTTATTAATTTAAGGGGATCCTATAGAAAATAAATGCCTGTAGATAGTCATATTTAGGCCCGATTTTTCAATAGTCTGATAACTTTTAACTGAGGAATAAAAATGGCGGTTTGACAGTTTTTGTATAGAAAATATGTCAAACGGCCATTTTTAATACTCATTAACTGAGGAATAAAAACCGGACAAGTGCGAGTCGGACTCGCGCACGAAGGGTTCCATACCATTATCGCAAAAAACCGCCCAAAAATGACGTTTGTTGTATGGGAGCCCCCCTTAAATATTTATTTTATTCTGTTTTTAGTATTTGTTGTTATAGCGGCAACAAAAATACATCATCTGTGAAAATTTCAACTGTCTAGCTATCACGGTTCATGAGATACAGCCTGGTGACAGACGGACAGACAGACAGACAGACGGATCGCGGAGTCTCAGTAATAGGGTCCCGTTTTTACCCTTTGGGTACGGAACCCTAAAAATGGCTGTTTTACCTAGCTATGTCATTAGATATTTGAAAAATCTGCCCCTAATCACCTAAAAATGATATTAGTTTCAAGTTCCAATTCCTTATTTTTAATGTTACATGTTAGTTTGTATCCTGTGAGACAAAAGCAATATAGTAATAATTATAGGCTCTATGACTGTTTGATTTAAATATTAAGATAATATATTTCGAAATATTTGAATATAATTATTGCAGTTATTGACTTATTTTGTATTAGCTGGCAATAATATTATAATCAATGAGTACACCAAATATTATTAGTATTGTAACATAATATTATAGGTAAATTTTATATGATATGTTACAAATTACTATCGAGAGTCAGCATTTGTTTTTATGAAATGTATTAATAAGACAAATCTTTGTGGCTTCTGTATACCCCATGCTGGTGAATTTTTTGGCCATTGTCGGATCAGAAAATATTTCTAAAGTGCTTACGTAAGTAGTGGTTTATCAACAGATGCTCAAGTTTACCAAACATGGGTGTTACAGGAATAAAAAGCCATGACAACCAGTAAAAATATTGCCCAGCATCTTGAAGCCTTAATTTTAATAAGACTTACACACAAGTAAACCAATATGATAGTGAATTTGATAAGTTTGTATGTATTTGCACCATAATGTTACAGTGATGAATTTCTATAACCATTAAGGCTATCAGCATTGAAATGAAAAATATGAAATGAAATTCATTTATTATTTTGAAATCAAATGACCACTAAATGGTTCCTCGACTACAACACCAATAGGAATTAATGTTTTGTTATTGCCATTTATTGTGTTTAATAAATATTATGAAATATAAATACTTATTTTTTATCATTTACATTTTACATGACCACCATGATCCCTATCCTACTACTACATAAGTACCCACCTATGGTATAATAATATACTCCGTATACTTGGCCCCACCTAGCCCTGAAAGATTGATGGAATAATCAACCATAGATAAAATTGCAAAGGTAATACGAAATGGAAGGTACACTCCTACCAACTTATCTGTGAAACGGACGTTTTTGGAGCTTACATTTTGAATGGGACATAAGATCGGTTTTTGTTTATTTTTGGTGAAATGGTGACGAACAGCGCCACTCATAATTCACAGTTAAGTTGGTCGAACTGTAGAAGCTATTTCAGGCGTAAAAAGCCGTCTACGAAGAAAATGAATAAAACCTGTATTTGTTCGTACCATTTTTAGGGTTCCGTACCCAAAGGGTAAAAACGGGACCCTGTTACTGAGACTCCGCGGTCCGTGTCTGTCACCAGGATGTATCTCAAGAACCGTGATAGCTAGAAATATTCACAGATGATGTATTTCTGTTGCCGCTATAACAAAAAGTACTAAAAACAGATAAAATAAATATTTAAGTGGGGCTCCCATACAACAAACGTGATCTTTTGCCGTTTTTTTGGAAAATGGTACGGAACCCTTCGTGCGCATGTCCGACTCGCACTTGGCCAGTTTTTTAGCTTAAGGACAGATTCGCTTTACATCGTATTATACAAGACAAAATCATCAACCATTTTTAATACTTTTAGACTTCAAAAAAGGAGGTTCTCAATTCGTTCGAATGAAAAAAAGTTTGGTTAAAAGCGAACAAGTTGGTTAATAGATTCTGCGTATCGCGAAAGGTGGCGCTAGATACAGTATGATTCTATTTTTTATTTATTTATCTTTTCGAAGAGAATGAATAAAACTGCAAAACATTGATACATATAGATAAACTCATTTTCAGTAAAAGGAAGGGCAATGAGTTTTTGGAATACTTTTTACCAAATCACTTGCCATACTCCGTAGTCTATTAACAAGTGAGTTGGTAAATAGTATGTGCTAAACGCGACAGATGGCGTTAAGCACATAAGCTACCAAGTAAATATAATAAAATATAAATTGATACCTATTAGACCACTGACCTCTAATATACAAGTACGCAACATATTACATATTATGAGATGTCAATACAGTAGATGAGTGATACGCTTTGCCAAGTCTACTATTTTGATATTAGTGTAATTTAAAAATATTACTAATACTCATATACTCGTATTAGTTACAATAATTTAATATATTTCCAGGCGAATATATTAGTATTACATAATCTTGAGAAATATCGGGATTAACCTATCTCTAAATGTGTCAATTTTAGTTCCTGAGAACCTCGAGTGGGGCGCTTTGATTCGGCACAAAAATCAACTGTCATTTCATCTAATATATTTAGTCCAGCGTAGTTGTATGATAGAGGTCAGTGTATTAGACTTAGCATGCACTGCGATTTTTATTTGCACGATTTTTTTCCGCCCATTCTGTGACCTATGGAATTGTATTATGCCAGCCTGCATAGTGTGCGTTTTATACAAGTTTTAAATTTCGTCTCATTCAGTTCAAGAATGTGGGGAGGAATTTTATTGTAACATTTTGTACAGTACCCCATGAAAGATGAGGCTACTTTAGCCAGTCTGAAACCTGGTTGAACTAATTGGTCCCTATTTCTAGTAACATAATTATGTCTGTCGCCGTTTTTACTAAAAAGATGTAAATTCTTTCTCATGTACATGATGGTTTCATAAATATATTGACAAGGAACCGTCATGATGTTAATGTCCTTAAACAGTTCCCTTAGAGAATCGCGCCGGCGAAGATTTTATATCGCTCTGATGGCTCGTTTTTGCAGAATAAAAATTGACTCAATGTCTGCAGCCCTTCCCCATAGTAAGATACCGTCAGACATTATACTATGAAAATAACTAAAATAGACTAGTCTGGCGGTATCCACATCCGTTAACCGACGAATCTTTCCAACAGCATAAGCCGCCGAACTCAGCCGCCCCGCAAGGGATACCAAATGAGGACCCCATTGCAACCTTGAGTCCAGCGTGATCCCCAGGAAAACCGTTTTATCGACGAATTCTAGCTTCTCCTTGTTTAATATAATGTCTCAATCAGTACTTTTGACATTCGGCAAGGAAAATTTTACGCACTTGGTTTTTTTACCATTTAAAACTAAATTATTGGCAGTGAACCAATCCTGAACCTGCCGTAGCGCGTTATTTACGTCGTCAACCTGACAAGTACGTCTATTTATTTTAAAAATTAAAGATGTGTCATCAGCAAATAACACCATGTTTAGTTTGTTTTCCAATAAACGGGGTAAATCGTATATGTATACTAAAAATAAGAAAGGACCTAAAATTGAGCCCGTTTAACCCGGACGAATTCACACCGTTTATCTGAACTAATTGCTGTCTATTATTCAAATAAGATTTAACCAAACTTAACGCTGATTGACCTAGCCCGTAATGCTCAAGTTTCAGAAGTAATGTTTCATGATTAACGCAATCAAACGCCTTCGACAGGTCGCAGAAGATACCTATGGCATCCTGCGACTCTTTCCACGCATCAAAAATGTGTTTTAATAGAGTGACACCAGCGTCAGTTGTACAACGTCCTCTGGTGAAACCATACTGTCTATCATGCAAGATGTTATTCGTATTAAAATGAATGAGCATTTGATTTAGCATTATCCTCTCAAAAACCTTGGTGAAAACCGGCAACACGGATACTGGTCTATAATTATTTGTGTCTTTACTGTCCCCGGATTTAAAAAGTGGTATAATCTTACTAGTTAGTGAATATTTAAATAACAAATTTTCAATTGAACTAATTTTAATCTACTAAATACATATATACTTTGTCAAATAAAAGCCCTCTTCCTCTCTCCTACTTTTGCAGTGCCCGACAGGGTCCACAATGGTCTAAATTTGTACCTACCATCTAAGTTCACATGTGGAAGCAATAAATGTATTGAGTATTGAGTATATTTCATTAGATCCGGAAAGACTCCTTGATCCACACACAAATTGAAAATCAAAGCTAAATACGGCGCTATAGTTTGAATAATGGAGGTACAAGCTTTGATGGACATTCCCCACAGATCTTCAGTCGGTTTGATCTTGATTTGCTAAAAAGCTTTTATTACTGTCATGGGGTTTATATGTGAAAAGTTAAATACAATCGGGCAGGCTGAAACGTTCGCGTTTAATAATCGAAAAGCAAGCGAGGGCGAAGAATTTAAGGTTTCAGTAGTTTTAATTGGGATGTTGGTAAAGAAATTAACAAATTCTTGCGCAACTTTTTTGTTATCTCTGATAAGTCCGTGTGTGGTCTCAAGCGTGTAATCACTACTATTTCTTTTATTCCTATTCGATTCATTGTTTATAATTTTCCAAACCGTCTTGATTTTATTTTCTGCTAATTTAACCTTATTGCTAATGTACAAGAACTTAGCTGCCTTGCAAGTATTTTTAAAAATTCTTGAGTAAGTAGCAACATACTTATTAAAAGTTTCAATGTTAATAAAATGCTTAAGGCCATAAAGCTCGTAAAGTCTTTCCCTACTTTTTCTAAGTCCTGTAGTCGCCCAGTCACTGAATAAAAACTTAGGGCATATAGTTCTAGTTTTCTTCTTAAAAGTGTTATTGAACTCTTTTTGAACCACTGAGAAAACTTCATCATACAAAATATTACCATCATTCACTGTGAGGTCCTGGTCACTTAACTTACTGATTAAAGTGCTGTTAAATTTATTTAATTTACCGTATGTTATTGGTCTGGATTGAATCTGCACTTGTTTTATTAGCATAATGGACTCAAAGGCTACCAGTAGCCCACTATGATCCGAAGGCAGATAATTTATAATGGCCTTGTCCAAGCAGTTGCAGCTACAAAAACCATTATCAATACATGTAGAAGTCAGTGTAGTTCGGGTTGGTTCCATAAACACATGCGACAAATTAAATGATTTAATGAGATTTAATAACCTACTGCTGTCTGAATTATCTTCTAGAATATTAATGTTAAAGTCACCACAGACAATTACTAGTTTATTACCTACCCATTGCAAGTTTTGCCAAAACATCTTCCATCACTGACTCGAATATAGAGTAGTTCTTATAATTAGGGGGTCTGTAAACGCACACTATGACATGCTTATCCAGCTCAACACAGGACAGTTCAACACTATGTTCAACTGATAGGTCTACTATATCTTTACTTTACGAGGTTTTGATTTAATACCATTTTTAATTAATATAAGTGAACCCCTACGCAACATAATATTTCTGTTAAAACAACTGCCCATAGTATAATTTTCATAATTGATTAACATTGCATAATCTTTCAGCCAATGCTCAGTGAAACAAACAATTTCAAACATTTTCTTTTATAATAAATTGTAGTTCTAAAAACTAAAAAACACGCTTTATTGGTAAGGATAATGGGACAAACTGTTTAAATTATTGCATTGTCATCGGTCCTTGATAAGTGTGCAAAGTTTCAAATCAATCCAACGTTTTGAAGTGGGTGAAAATCACGTTCAAAGATTCCGTTACATTGATACATTGTTACATTGATACATAGACACATAGATACATACATACCAAGCTAATAAAAGCGTGTTAAAAACAGTTCGATTTCCAATTCCTTCGAAGAAAAACCCTAAATATTCTGGTGGAATAATTTCAGAGAATTCTGCTCAGACCTTTTTTTAAATTAAATTTTTGCGAGCAAGAAGGTACCTTTTTGATGGTGGATATACTCGTAACTACTCCGTTATTGGTACCCTCCCTTGTCCTATCAACTAGTTTAAAGAATAAATATTAATAGCATTTTTGCTAACGTTATTCAAGGTATTGACCACATTTAAATTAGTACTATTACTAATATCAATAATAACTGGATACTTCGACATACTACTTATGTCTGAGTTTATTGTATAAGATAATAGCCGAGCTATTTGACGTCTTACCCTAAGAGGCAGATACAAAGTATCGCCTGTCGACTTTAATTTACCAACAAAAATGTTGATGTCAAAAAAAACTAGTTTATCACTGTAGTGACTCACAAGAAAGTGCAGATGCTTATTAAGCATTTGAATGCGATTTTGTCTATTTGACAATTTATCCAAATAAGGGAAGGTACACAAAATAATTTTATTGTAATTTAACTTTAACATCTCTTTTACACACTCTAAGGTTGGCCCACTTTGTTGGCACTCTAAGGTTGGCACTTTAAGGTTGCCCTAGTCGGCGGCACTAACTATTTTGTGGCCGGGGTTAAAATGCATGCTATATCATCCGACAACTCGTACCTACGAAAGGGATAGACGCTGTGATGAGCTTTAAGAAGCTAGTGCGCGAATAATAAATGGATGATGATTTAGAACGAAAAGGAGCGCGCGTAATTTTATGAACAGACCTTTGGGAGTATGATTATCATGAAAAAACTGGCCAAGTGCGAGTCGGACTCGCGCACGAAGGGTTCCGCACCATTATCGCAAAAAACGGCAAAATAATCACGTTTGTTGTATGGGAGCCCCCCTTAATTTATTTGATTTTAATTTAATCATTATTATTTTTTGAAGCGAATATACAACTAAATATTCTGTGAATATTTCAAGCGTCTACCTGTTGTATTAATATCGAGCAAAAAACGGCAAAAAAATCACGTTTGTTGTACGGGGAAAAAAAATATATATATTAATTAAATATTAGTTTTATTCTGTTTTTAGTATTTGTTGATATAGCGGCAATAGAAATACATCATCTGTGAAAATTTCAACTGTCTAGCTATCACGATTTATGAGATACAGCCCGGTGACAGACGGACAGACAGACAGACAGACAGACAGACAGACAGACAGACAGATGGATCGTGAAGTCTTAGTAATAGGGTCCCGTTTTTACCCTTTGGGTACGGAACCCTAAAAAACTACTGAATGTATTTGTTTAAAATAAAATTATTTGCATGTTTCAACTGCTAATCTATCCTATGGTGACTGTTTTGCAATTTTCCTTCTTTTTATGGTATTTATTCCCGCCCAAAGATGCGTTGAAATTAGTGTTGAATTATGGAACTTTCGACGCTCATAACTTTCAAATACACGTGTTTTTACTTTTTTGTTTCAATACAGGGCTAGATAATGATGAAACAAATTTTTTTTTTTTTTGAGCGTACTTCGTCAAACAGTGGAGTAATCGTCATACTAAGTTTGTATGGAAGAATGACTAGGGCAACCTTAAACGTTTTTAGTACGCGCACGGAAGCAAAGTTTGAAATAAAAAAAAAATCGAATGGCGTAGAAGTTCGATTAAAAATAAAATCGAGTAGATAATCCGCAGTTTTGCGCAGCCCCTTTTTTTCGAAAAAAGGTAGATAACATTTTCCGAAACCAATTTACCAACCAGAGTGAGAGCAGTGGTGGCCCAGTGGTATCGGCCGCGACTTACAAGTTGTAGGTCGTGGGTTCGAGCCCAGGCAGGCGCTTTACTTTGTGTAAATTATTTCATCACTACTGCTCTCAAAACGCTGAAGGAAAACAACGTGAGGAAACCGGCATATCCTAGAACCAAGAATTCGAAGTCATGTGACATCCACCAACCCGCACTGGGCCCGCCTGGTGGATTACGGCCCATTCCCTCTCACAGAGAGGAGGCCTGTGTCCCAGCAGTGGGAACATTAATAGGCTGATGATGTGTGATGTGATTAAAGCAGTGGTTGGTAAAGCCCGTACCTATCTATGTCTGCTTTATTTGGAAAATATTCACAACAATAAAAAAATTGAAAATAAACCTTACTCTACACCTCTGCAGCCATATACTACTATTTGCCTTATTGCGTAATGAATTCGGTAAGGCAAAGAGTATCAAAAACAGACCAATCACATGCGAGATGAAAGACGCGACGTGGATTTCCATCTATGTGATTGGTCGATTTTCATATTGCCCTTGGCCTTGCCGAATTCATCTATACTAATATTATAAAGAGGTAGAGTTTGTGACGTTGTAGGGGGTAATCTCTGGATCTACTGAACCGGTTTTGAAAATTCTTTCACCAGTTAAAAGCTACATTATTCCTGAGTGTCATTGGCTATAATATATTTAAAAAAAATAGAGATTCCTATGAAAATTGCAATAATGTAACCCAACGTAGCAAAATGTTGCCTATAAAATTCATTCTTTGGCGTGCGCTGAGAAAACTGTTGATGATAGATAAACATTATTAGGTAGGTAGGTAAGGTAGGTAGGGTATGCAGGGTAGGCTGGGAATGCTGGGTAGGCAGGGTAGGTAGGGTAGGCAGGTTAGGCAGGGTAGGCAGGGCAGTCGGGGTAGGCAGGATAGGCAGTTGACGGGAGCGATGCCGCGGGGGTCAGCTAGTTACGCAGACAAGCTGGAGCCCCTAGTGGAAAATTCAAACGCGATATCCCACTAGACTTGGTACTCACTAACTCATAGTTAGTGAGTACCAAGTCTAGTGAATACTAAAACTATAGAAATGGGATAAACATAGATATGATAGGTAATAGAACGGACTTATTAAAATAACCAAAACTGACATGTTGCTAAAACCGACGTCGGCGTCAGCTAAAACCGCCTGTCAGTTATGGTTTGAAATAGCAAGCTCTTTTGCCGCGCTCAACGGCGAATTTGACTGAGCGAATCAGCGGAAAGCGTGCCATGTTCTATTATGTATCTACTTTAATTAGGTAACCAAAATAGCTTGTTTTCATGGGCAGTGGCCCGCCTTGACAGATGGAATAGGGTGGACCGCAGGGGCGTATCCATATACTTAGGGGTGGGGCAAAAGTAAGGAAACTCGCAAATAGAAAAACCGGCCAAGTGCGAGTCGGACTCGCGCACGAAGGGTTCCTTACCAATATCGCAAAAATCGGCAAAAAACACGTTTTTTGTATGGGAGCCCTACTTAAATATTTATTTTATTCTGTTTTTAGTATTTGTTGTAATAGCGGAAACAGAAATACATCATCTGTGAAAATTTCAACTGCCTAGCTATCGGTTCATGAGATACAGCCTGGTGACAGACGGACAGACAGACAGACCGCGGAGTCTTAGTAATAGGGTCCCGTTTTTACCCTTTGGGTACCGGAACCCTAAAAACCACTGAAGCGGACTGTCGGGGACCTAGGGTGGCAAAACCAACCAGGGCTCATCGAACCGGTGCAGAAAAGCAAGAGAATGTCAAATAAAAGGGCAAGCGAAGCAAGCTCGTTTTTTTTTTGCCCTCATCTGATAGATTTTTCTCTTGAACAGTTAATTTTTAGTTTCGTAAATATAAAATATTAATGTTAATGCCATGTTAATTTCAAGTAGCTATTTGACTGTATTGGCGACAACTAAAAATCAGCGTCGTCCCCCATGACCAAAGTCGTACGGCAGCGAGATGGACGACGACATTGTTGCCACCTCGGGGATAAGGGTGGCACAAGAAAAGGGAAGCCCAGAAGTGGGTAAAATCAGGCTGCAGATGATGATGACATGATATTGTAAGCCGTGTTTACCTGTGTGGGTGTGTTTTACAGGAAAATGATATGTTGTAAGATTTTTTATATTTTTGTATAAGATCGCGAGCCTCGATGCTATTGTTTTGTAACACTCGTTGGTGATCAATGACACGACCAGCACCCATTGATCCTATAGTTAGATGTACCACAGATAATAAATAATACGCTGTACCTACCCGCACTAGGCGTAACTGCGCGTCAGCGTAGCGACGCGACAAAATAGATGAGATAAAGTGTCGCGTCGCGTAGTTCCGCTGCCGCGTACTGCGGTTTATCTCATACAATATCATACAAAGTATATTTGGTTATGTCGCGTCGCGTCGCTCCGCTGACGCGTAGTGCGGTTTGACATTAAAAGTTTAAAAAAAAAACTGTTTTATTGTCATAACTTCATGATATCGATCGATACCCATTTAGCTAATTACTCATAAGTATCCAATTTAATTTCACTCAATTTGGCTGTTTCGAGGTGGCTTAATATAAGAGAGTATGGAAAAATTTGAAAGGCCTTTGATCAACAGTGGGATACTCTATATTCTCTTGATAAAAAGAAGTAGTTATACTTATTTTAGAAAGGCGTCATATTTGACAGCAAAATATTTCGTGCCTACGATAAAGTACCTATGTGTAATTATGTCTACGCTCATTGCCTGCATAATTACAGTTTTCCAGCAAAAAAGCCGTAGTGGGGTGTGCCCGCGCAAGCCCCGTTTGTGAGTGCAAAAGCTTCCACATTGCATCAGCCATGATCGACGAATGTGCAGACTTGCGTCAGACTGACAGGCTGACTATACAGCCATTATGGGCTATTCGCTTTCGGAGAAGGATACATTCGGCCTTGTCTTGTTCCGAGTTTGAATCGCATGTGCAACTAGTGTGAGTTTTAGACACTCCTGCATATTTAAATATCTGAACAGGAGATTTTGTTGAGCTTTTTATTTCTAAACTAAAAAAGCGATCTTTAGGTAATAGACTCGCACGTAACATCAGTCTGTAATCTCCGATGCGGCGGAAGTGCATCTAAACTACACCCACATTAGCGCATTTATAATGGGGTAATTTAATACTGTCAATCAGACTCAAATCTAGAATCCGGCAGCTATATGCATCACATCACATCACACAATTCATCAGCCAATAGGCTGATGATGTGTGTGTGAATGTTCCCACTGCTGGGACACAGGCCTCATCTCTGTGAGAGGGAATGGGCCGTAATCCACCACGCGGGCCCAGTGCGGGTTGGTGGATGTCACATGTCTTCGAATTTTTGGTTCTGGGACATGCCGGGTTCCTCACGATGTTTTCCTTCACCGTTTTTAGAGCAGTGGTGATGAAATAATTTTACACAAAGTAAAGCGCCTGCCTGCTATATGCATAATGTATATAGCCAAAGTACATCTCCAATAAGCCTAAACATCACGACTAGGATACATTATTTTATTTCGGAGGTCCAGTGCCTACCTTCCGCCATCATCATCTGATCAATTCGATGGTAACATTTAATAATAAGTATTTGCTCCATCATAGTCGTTAACTATTTGAGATATCTTATACCACTACTCACATACTTATAATTAAGGAGTTCCAGTGGCCATCTGTGGTCTTCTTAATCAGTTCCACTTCACCAAACGATATCTACATCCTGAGTGCAATTGATTGCATTGTTGATGAAAATTACCAAAATCGCTATGTATGCTTATAATATTTGAGGAATGCCCTCGTTTTCCATGAGATCCCAACATCAAATTCTTACTAGGTGACAATGTGAACACCTCGGGAGTATATCCTTTCAAACACAAAACTAATTTTCAAAATCGGTCCACAATTGGCGGAGCGATAACAAATATACAAAAAAATAGAGTCGAATTAAGAACCGCCTCCTTTTTGAAGTCGATTGAAAAGAAAACCTACCTATTTCCTAACCTTTTGTCTGACCTGTGTATCGAACCCGGGATAAAAAGTAAGTTTTCGAACCAAGCGATCAAAGGTTAAACGCGAGTCTACCCAAAATAAAAATAAAGTTAATACAAAAAATAAAAAACCCGACTGCTAAGAAGCGAACTAAAAAGACGTAAACAAGAAGAAAATCATGCTGTGCAGTCGGAGGATACATATTCGCGAACTGGCTGACCAAAACCAGATGTATCCTCCGACAGCACAGCATGATTTTCTTCTTGTTTACGTCTTTTTAGTTTTTTATTTATAACTTTTTGGTTGACATTTTATTTTTCGAATTAGGGTCCTATAAACATAGAAGTATTATATATTTTTGAAATCACCTCTTAAAACCTCTCTTATTTTCTCTCTTATTTTAATACCCCACACGATGGGTTTGGAAGAAAAAATAAAATTGGGACCCCACATTACGGCGCCCACAAATCGCCTTTTTCCTATTTTCCAATTTTAATGTAGCCAGTGACACTAGCAAGGTTAAGACGAATCGATTGACCTAAGAATCATCAAAATCGGCCAACGCGTTTGGTCTCTAGAACGCCACATAGGAACAAACATAAATACATAGACTGGTAAACACATTACCCACATTCGGCAGTCGGGTAAAAATAAAACATAGTTTGATTTTAGAGTCAACAATTTTCTTTAATGATTATGAATTAATCCAGAACGATGAAGAGCTTAGTAGCAAATTAAATTAATATGCAATAAAATGCAGTGATAATATAGTCAATACCTACTCCTACACAACACAACACTGGATGATAGGTAATTCTAGTAATAACTAGGTACCTTAACCCACTATACCAACGTAATGTCTCTGTAATAAATTATCATATATTTGTTATTCCAATGTTATTGTATGAAAAGTCGCGTAGTGTAATAGTTGCTTACTCTGACCCTTACAGTTTTATTACTTTTATTGGTAACTAACAACTTTGTGTTCGGCAAGTGCACTTTACGGCCGTAAAAGATGTGATATAGTGGAAATATAGCTTTAATTAAATGTATTATAAATACATTGATCTCGTCGCGTCGTCACAACTCGTCCTCCATACAGCAACCCTTTGCTGTCGAGATTGCATGTGCTCTCCGAGTTTATAGTGTAGTATAACAGGAACCGCGCGCGGGAAAAGTCGTTCCGCCATCTTTTTAGGCAAATATTTTTTTATTTAACTTTTTTTCGCGTTTGAATTTAGAACGCTTGGAAAATGACGATGCTCCTGAGAAAAATGTGGAAGACCCATTCAAAACATAAAAGTGAGTGTAGAAATAATAACGATTTTAATTTTAATTCGGTAAATTATTGACATAATATTAGTGAGGAGTTAATATTTATGAAAGTTACAGATTATTTAATTAATTTAAAACTGATGTCTATCTTATTAAATAGAAAAGAAACATCAAATCCAAACGAGTTGGCAACTCATTTACTTACATATTTTATTTATTTATGTAGCTACTTGTATCTATATTTAAATATATTGATTAAATTAATTTAACACAGTTCAATATAGGTATTTGTATAGATTTATTTTGAACGTTTTTATACATCGTTGATTAAATTCATTGTCAGTTAACAGCAGTAGACTATCTGAGGATCTTTATTTAAATGCAAAAAAAAACCAAACAATTTTTAAGTCATAATTTCATGAATATGAAAACCGTGCCACGATTTCCTTTTTTCATTAATCACCATCTAAAGTGCAGCAGAAAGACCGGTTTGCGCTACCTTTTTCAAATTGACGCATTCCCATTTAATGGCGCTCAATCATCTGCGTTCACGTTTTTAAGTCTTCATTAAAGGTTCCGAGTACGGAGTATCTAACCTCGCCTAAGGCCGCAGCCCATCTCCGGGGGCAAGTTTCTCTAATTACTCTGGAATTAGGAGCTCTCGCTAAGCCTTAAATGGCTGACTGTGAAAAAAGTTGCTTTGCTACAAACCTCCATAGTACATTGTGCTGCAAGTATTGTAGAGGGGGACACTATTTGAAAGCATGCAGCAATGTACTGTGAAGTGACAGGTGATTAGAGCGCGCCTTACCTAAAATGACGAGTCGTTTTCTTTTTAAAGGGCTAGGGTAACAGGAAAGGATTAGAAAGTAGGCATTTTTGCGTGATTTTTTTGCAATGAGGGTTAACGCGTTGATATTTTCCGCTAGGGGCGCTAGTGTAGCCTGAGGTCTTCAAAATGTCAAAAGTCATAATTTGTTTGCTTTTAGTGCGTTTTTATTTATTTATTTTTATTGTTGTGAATAATTTCCAAATATGGCAGATTAGATAGGTACTGGATTTACCAACTACAATAGAGTTTTAAGTTTCTGTAAATGTTACCCTCCTATTTTTCGAAAAAAAGGGGCTGCGCAATACTTTAGCATACTCGATTTTATATTTAATAGCACTTTTACGGCATTAGAAATGCATTTTATTTCAAAAGTTGCTTCCGTGCGCGTTATAGCAACGTTTAACATCTATATTTATGGGCCTTAGCACGGGGTCTCATTGCTGAGAAAGAAAATTTGGTTCAAATAAATCTCGCTAGATGGCGCGACATGTACACACAGTTCAATAGAATTGAATTGAATCAATAAAATCTGTGGCCTTAGTCAACAGTGTCGCCAACTGGTGAGCAATAAAACGTTAGCCCCCATTACTTTATTGTATTGGCTTTAAACTTACATACTGTCTAACGTTAGGTTAGAATATTAATTAATTTATTGTTTATTTATAGTTAATTGAAACGGTACAAGTTGGCAACATAAATTTACATAGTAACATGAACAAAAATAGAAGAAAACATAACAATCAAATAAGGAACAGTGGACACCCACACGCATGTAATCAGATCAGAGTTAGGTTAATACGGTGAAAGTTCAAGTTATCACTGAGATATAGTTATCTATCAGCTAATTGCATGTATGTGATGAATGCCGCACATCTCGACAAGCGTGCGACAAAGAGAGTGTTATCATGGCGGGAGATAGACAGCCAGCTTTGTTATCTAATATCAACGCGCGTAACGTGCCGATCGATTCTGTAAAAGAACTCACCGTGAAAACTTGATAAAATGAGCTGTCATTTCAATTTGACAGGTCTCTTCAAGCTTGACGATATTTACGGAATAACACTACTATATGGAATGCCTAGGTTTCTTTCATGTGGATTTCATGAATTTCAAAGAAGCAACGAAAACAGATACTAGATATAGGTAGGTTCTGCAAATACGAATTGTGAGTTTTAAATTTAATTTTTTCTTTTGCTTAGGTACTCGAAATCTCATATTCATAATCTTCCCGTTGATGTTTTTTTTAATAATTGTTATTCATGACCATAGACCAGTCTTTCAGTCGGATACATAGATGGACTTTAACATTTTTTAGTATGCATTAGAATGCGGATGTAACAGATTCTAATGTTTTTTGGAGTATTTGACAGTAAATTGTATCGAGTCAGCCCTCCCCGTAAGCTTTGCGGAGGTAGTCAATACTTCGCTTCTGTTAATGATTTCACATATTGTCCAGTTGCGAAGACAGTTGTGGTTGTGAATCAATTTGCAAATAATAATAACAGCCACTTAAATTCACTCGAGAAAAGCCCGCCAAAAACTCCATAAAGGATGTAACGGCAAAGTGTTCTCATATTTTGATTATTACCTTGTTAAATGAGAACAGAAGCAGATTTTAAAATATGTCCGTACCTTGCCGTTACAACCTGTCAAGCCAAAATTTATATTTTTCCTGAAAGATGAGGAGAACTTATTATCAATGTTTACTTGCTGAAAGTATATTAATACTTTCAACAAATCGAAAACCAATTAGCTGTGAAATTGGTTTTTCTTAAAATTATAAAATCTGCGTATTATTTTAAAACGGTGGGTGGGTTTTTTATTTTATTATCTATAAATAGGTGCGTTGGGTAAACTTAATTAAAATGTAGCGGTCACGCACAGGATACAATTTTAAACTATATCTAAAATAAACTTTGTTTTTCCTGATGGGTTTTTTACCTAGCTAACTTGATAGGTAGTATACGTACATAACAGTGCTACCACTATAGTCTTATTTTACAAAAAAAAAAAACAATGTCCGGAAATTTAAAAACTGCCGAAAGAAGGACCATTAAAAAAAAACCGGCCAAGTGCGAGTCGGACTCGCGCACGAAGGGTTCCGTACCATTATCGCATAAAACGGCAAAAAAATCACGTTTGTTGTATGGGAGCCCCACTTAAATATTGATTTTATTCGGTTTTTAGTATTTGTTGTTATAGCGGCAACAGAAATACATAAACTGTGAAAATTTCAGCTGTCTAGCTATCACGGTTCATGAGATACAGCCTGGTGACAGACGGACAGACAGACAGACAGACGGATCGCGGAGTCTTAGTAATAGGGTCCCGTTTTTACCCTTTGGGTACGGAACCCTAAAAAAGAAAGATAAATTAAGTATGTTACACGAGCCCTGATACTGTCTTCTAAACACACTTCACCTTGACCGATATTTTTTATCTGTGCTCCAACTATTCAAAAAAAAAGTAGCCTCACATCGCAATATTTCTAGATAAGTGATAAATTATTAATTGGATGAAAGGCTGTGATCAAATGGAGAACGAGCTAAACGGCCTGGTCGGCATTCTTAGTAAAACGTTGCACTTATCTAGCCCAAAGCAAACTGCGCAAAAACTAAACGTGAAAGCTAGCTGGAAAAGCGATATAGTTATTCATTTGATGGCGCTTTAATCGCTGTGAAGTGCTTGAATACACTAGCATTTTCGTCAAGGTTGCGGGAGTCCGGTGGATGCGAGACGCACAGGGCCGATCAGTGTGGCGACGCTTGGGGAAGGCCAATGTCCAGCAGTGGACGTCTTTTGCCTGAAATGATGATGATGACGATATTCGTGCGTTTTTCCTGGGTAATAAGTTTGTGGCACTCAGCGAAAGATAGTGCAGCTTTTTGTCAGATAATGAAATTTCCTAAATCGGATCAGTACTTCCAAAGTTCCTTTGTTTAGTAAGAGGCCTAGAAGGTAACTTCTGAATTCAACGGGTAAAAGGGTGATAAGTTTTGAATACTTCTGGGTAAGCCTTACAAGTTTTTAAAGCTTAACACTCTTTTAACTCTTTCGCCTGATATCTAATATACTATAGAACGTTATTTTAATGCATATTGTCAAATCTAATCTGAATTTTTTTGCTGGTCCTTTGCAATTTTTATTTTCTCAGGCGTATTGCCTACTGTAGAAACATTTCTGAGGACAGAACGTCATTACAAGAAAAATCGCGGTGGAATGAACAATTAGTTTTTCTGTGGTTCCCAAATCCCATTTTTAAGTGTTAAAACATGTATTGTCTTCTTGTGTGCGATCGTGTCGTCCCGCAAATATAGCGCGGGTAATTGTAAGCGTACTTATTGATATATAATATGAAAACTGGTATGTATTATTTATTTATTTATTTAATACTTCATGCACTGCAATATTTTGAGTAAAGCAAATCGCGTTTATATAAAACGTATACCTATACTATAAATACAATATATACTCAAATAAAAAACTAAATACATAAATATACCTAAACAATAAGTAGTAATAGATAAATAATTGAAAAAATTAGCGCTGTGACGATACTACTGCCAACTTCTTACGAATATGCTCGCGAACTTTAACTTTGAAGGTAAATCGGTTGGTTGCCATCCTGATTTTCCTGATTTTTTGTTTTTTTTTAATTTTTTCCTGATTTTCGTGGTTTCTCCCTAATTTTTCTTTGGAGTTTCGCTTTCTATGATATCTTACTCTTTTTGAAACATGGTTTTGATTACCTAGTCATTTCTTCGTCTGTAGATATCAGTCATTAGAAGCCGGACTCCGGCCAATCCGTATGGGCAGAGCGCGTGACCTCTTGTGAGCCTGCAGTCTTCGTCGTTCCGTGTATTGGGTTTTACTACGAGAACTGCGGTGCTGTTTCAGCCCGTAATCCAGCATTGGAGCGGTACTTCTGAAGGTGGATTTTCTCGTCTGGCGCTTAACCCCGACGAGTGGCTGACGTATAATTTTTTATTACATTTATATTTTTTTTGGGTTAGAATTAAACTAACAATTACGTAGTTTTATGTTAAAATCCTCGGATTGAAACTTAGCTATATGTCGTTAAGGATCTGTTCCCACCTGGATGGTTAAGCCAGAATGTAACCGGTTTCAACTGCGTTGAGGATAGGCACTTGTGTTCAGCGTAATATTTTCAAACCTAGCAAAAAAATGTCATACCCAAGTTTTTTTCTTATATTTAAAATAACTAAATCGATATCGATGACTGCGGTAATTTATATTTTTATATTCAAGTGTTTTTTTTACCTTTTTATATTCTATTATATGTTTTTGGTGTATTTTTATTTTAAAACAAAATTATACGAATAGTGTTGGCGTTAACTACCTAGAAAAAAGTTTGTTTGCCGTTGAAAAAAGAAAATAACCGCCCTCATAAAACAATCTTAATTACGCACCAACACAACCTACTTTCATATCTAACAACTGCAGTTAACTTCTAACGCAATGCAATCAGTACATTAATTTCCTTTACACATCTAACGCGCCAGGGACTACCAGATAGAACCAGTTTTCCAGTGTGACAAGCGCATCACGGCTTTATCAACCACTCGTACGTATCGCTGGAGTTTCGTTCAACTTATTACGCCTAATAGCTGACCTATGGCCTAGTTCACTATCGATACCACCCGTCTGGCCTAGATGAAGTATAGATATGACTTAAATAGCTGTCTGATTGCTGCCATTTTGTGATTATTGTTTTGCGTACCCGTCTGCGTTTTTGTGACGTGGTTTAGATTAGTGGACATTTACTATTCTACTTATATGAATATAAAAGCTTGTATGTTTAAATGGTTAGATGTTTGTTAATCTTTTCCTCAGCGACTGAACTTTTTCAGTTCTGGGGGGTGACCATAAGCTCTTAGAGCGGTATCATTTTGAGATCGAATAAGGGACAGATGTATACAAGTCATATACATCTGTCACTTACTCGATCTCAAATTGATACCGCTCTAAGAGCTTATGGTGACCCCCTGGTCCTTCGGCGTCGGATATCAAGCGCAAGTTCGATCACGAATGGAACAGACAGTGTTCTTATCTCTGGCACGGATCTGCCAAATACCAACTTGATGCATTTGAGTCGATCGTAAAACGGGCCAAGAGGCTCATCTGCTATGAGATATTATTGGTCGAGTCTGGGCTCCAGAGCCTTGAACACCGGCGCCGAGTTGCCAGCTTGTCGGTTTTTGATAGGTTACATTACGGGGAGAGTGCGATGGAATTGCATGGACTAATTCCTCCTAGCCCGTTCCATCATTGTACTACAAGACGCACGGCGGCGATGCACCACGGTACATGGTGGACATCCCACCCTTACGCACCCAATGTTTTGGGATTACTTTTATTAAGCGTACTAAGGAGTGGTATTCCCTGCCGGCGTCTGTATTTCCTGATAGCTACAACCTGGAAGTCTTTAAGTCAAAGGTGAATAGGTTTCTTCTAGGCAAGCTTGCTGCATCGTTGACCACATCATCGCTTACCATCAGGTTAAACTGTGGTCAAGCGCGAGACAAGCAAAAAGAAAGAAAAATGCCGTCTCGAGAGCAGTTCTAACTCTAGAATTAGAACTACTCTCGTTAGTTTCGTTTCTTCTCGTTGGTTCTCGTTCATTGCCGCCGTCTTTGAAACACAGATAGACCACGGCCTGGATAAGGGTATAGGATGCCTGTATCCTGGTAATACGTTCTCATGGGATAATTCTAGACGATAACGATAGGTATTATAAATGCGATAGTCTGGAAGTTTGGATATTTCTTATATTCTCCAATGTTAACGCAGCACTAGGCCGTGCGCGCGCTCGGAGCCAGAATACCAATATTGAAACTTCTTTTGGACAGTTTTTTTTGCAAAATATTATTAAATATTATATTAAATTAGAATAATTACTATTTTATAATATTATTTTAAATATTATTTTATATAATATATTTGATTCACATATGCTATTTCAGCTATGAAGAAATTCTAGTCATCAATTTTAGTTTAAAAATATTTTTTAACATCCAAGACGTTTTGGAGGAGTATCCAAAAGTAGCGAAAAAATATCGTGTTCTTAATTATATTTTTAAAGGAAAACTATTAGTTACACGGCATTAACAGCCTAGGGGTAGACTGCGGCCTGGATTAAGACGTATGATGCTTCCAACCCGGAAGTGGGCTACGTTCCCGTGGAATAATATATGACTTCCAAGCGAGCGGAGCCGCTGAAAAAACCTTGTTTTATAATTTTGTAAACAAATGTCTTGTTTGCCAAAGATTTTCATCAGTTGTTGATATAAGTAGGCAACTTTACTGTTGTTATTGCGTAAGCTAACTACGACTGACCGTAGTGGCGTCGATGACATGTGGCCTAAACCATATAGCCTAAGATCCGAGAGAGATCTGCAGGATTCAGGGTTCATGATTAAACCTAATATTCATGAATTATACTGGTAGTAGAATATATTGCTGCAGGGTCTCCTGGAAATATCTTGCCGCAATTAGTTACCTTAATTAAATAAATTGAAATTTATATAAGTTTTTCAAGTCAATCTAAAGTCTTTTGAAAGAAAATGGTGTAGAAAATAGGAAAAAGTAAGGTTGCCAGCTCTGTTAGCCGTAACCTGTGGGTTGCCTTTGCCAGTGTACCTGCTTATCCTGGTAACCCACGAATGGCGGCTAATTAAGAGCTAGATGACGTTCCATACAGCCCTACGATACAGGAGAAATTCCTAGAGAAAGGCAAAGTTAAAAAAAAAAATTGTTTGTTTCATTTTGGGCAATTATCCAATGTCTTCTCCCACTCTGGGTGAAGCGGGAGGGCGTGTCAGACTTTTACTGACTAAAACCCACCCGTGTTCCTTCAGTTGCTTGTGCCAGAGCCACGGTAATCTATTGCTGCAGTAACCTATTCTATTATCAAGAATGATCCCTAAAAATCAAGATCAAAAACAAATTACCTGCAGATTTATGCAGTGGGATCTCATCTCATACTAATAGAAAAGTTCAACAATTAAACTCAGAAAAAAAAAATTACCTTTTTCATTGTAATACATGGTTTTTTTTCATAGGTAAATATTTAGGTGTTTGTAATTTAGCTATTACCTGTTTATAAGTACTGTCATAGGTACGGTGCAGTCAGGCGGCGTCTACGTAGGTAAATCCTACAAGGTATGTCCCTACTCCTCCGTTATTATTTTCTGATTAATTTCGTTGCGGGATCCAAGACAGTTAAATTCATTCTCCGGGACTTCGTCGAGCTTCATTGCCTCGGCGCTTTTCTGGTGGTCGCCACTGTTGATTCTGGCTTTCAGGAGTTGCAGTGGTTTGGGAATAGTGCGGTGGGATTGTCCCAATAAAAAAAAGGTATGTCCCTAATTTTGCCTAATAATAGTTTGCTCATTTTTCTGACCGACACCTCATTTATCCCATAAAGTCATCATCATCATTTCAGCCAAAAGACGTCCACTGCTGGACATAGGCCTCCCCCAAGCGTCGCCACACTGATCGGACCTGTTCGTTTCGCATCCACCGGATTCCCACAGCCTTGACCAGGTCATCACTCCACCTAGAGGGAGGCCTTTCAACGCTAGGTCTTCTGGTACGCGGTCGCCACTTTTCAGCCCCATCGACCATCCGTTCTGCGAGCAATGTGCCCTACCCACTGCCACTTAAGTTTGGCAATTCTTCGTGCTATGTCGGTAACCCTGGTTCTCTTACGGATGTCTTCATTTCTGATTCGATCACGCAAGGATACTCCGAGTATATCCCTCTCCATTGCGCTTTATGTGACTTTACGCCTTCTGATGAGGCCCATTGTGGCCACAACGTCTCTCGTCCCTTAGGTGGTCCATGATAATAACTATTTCTAACCAAGTTTCATAAATCGTCGGCATAGATAGCGTTGGCCGTTGTTAGGGTGTTTAATACATGAGGGTTTTCCTAGTTTAATTTTTCCAACATTCATTTTGATTCGATGTGATATTCGTCTATCTAGGAACAGGTAGTCTGTGGTAGGTTTGATATTTTTATTGATCAATAGTTTTGATGCGATTGGACTTCACCTTAAGTTTAATAAAATTATCAAATTGAGGCGCAATCCATCTACTATAATCTTTCAGGGGCTTAAAGTACTTTGCGTACTGATGTGTAGAGTCAGCTAGGACTACATGTTATTCACAGCTTGGTTGGCATTCAAAATATAAAAATACTAGAATAGGTATCATTATTTAACACCTTTTGTTTCATCATCATCATCATTTCAGCCGAAGGAGGTCCACTGCTGGACCCGCTTCCCTCCCCAAGTGTCGCCACCTCGATCGGTTTTTATTTTAGGTACCAATAATATTTTCGAGATTTTAGCAACGAAAAGGAAATAAACATAAATCACTTTTGAGTGATTTATGTTTATTTATGTTTAATAGTCAGTAATTCCTAAACATGAAATGAGGTTTTATTACCCTATTAAATGGCGAGAGACGACCATCAAGGTTCGGTGCAATTTGTTCACAATTTGCTGATCGATTTCCAAGCGAGTGCTGACGAAACCAGTTCAGCCTGTAATAAGCTAATGAATCTAAGCTGGGAAAATTGCCACGTCGAGTTACTTTAGCGAAATTAGCAGCTAGATATAGGTTGGTACAGTCAACCACGCTTCAGTGGTAACTATTTGAAATTGATAGTGTTTTATGTCGTAGCACAAGATTGATTTTCATTGTCGGCACTGCATTCGATCCAAATCCGAAAATGAGTTCCAAGTTCAATACGAATTCAAAATGTGTCTACTGAATTCGGACGGACGGAGTTCGGATTCTCCTACAATTTGTAGGTACCGACATTATCTTTTCTTTCTTTTTATTAAAAAAACTAGCTGACCCGGCAAACTTTGTTTTGCCATAAAAACACCAAACATTCATCTACCCTACACCTACCCTACACCTACCCTACACCTACCCTACACCTACCCTACACCTACCCTACACCTACCCTACACCTACCCTACACCTACCCTACACCTACCCTACACCTACCCTACACCTACCCTACACCTACCCTACACCTACCCTACACCTACCCTACACCTACCCTACACCTACCCTACACCTACCCTACACCTACCCTACACCTACCCTACACCTACCCTACACCTACCCTACACCTACCCTACACCTACCCTACACCTACCCTACACCTACCCTACACCTACCCTACACCTACCCTACACCTACCCTACACCTACCCTACACCTACCCTATGTCCGTCTCCTGGCTCTAAGCTACCTCCTCACCAATTTTCAGCCATATCGGTAAAGCCTTTCTTGAGTTATAAATAGTGTAACTAACACGACTTTCTTTTATATATATAGATTGCGTTTTTAGTGATATTATTAATTTCTAAGACCATGGCAAATTACAGATTTTTTACACTCAATAAGTCTCTGACTTGAACCGCGAACGGATGGAGGGGCAGACCGACCGGCGTAACTAGGAAGGTTTCTTTTTGCTTTACTTAAAAACGGAATTCTTAATCGACTTCTGTTGCTGACAGTACCTACTTAGACACTTCGCGACAATGCCCGTTTTATATGCAGTCATATCAAGCCGGAGAAATTAATCATTATTATTTTTTAATCTGCGTCAAGTTCACTCTGTTTAGATAAGTTTCAAATATATTGTTTTATAAAAACACACGTAATGATTATTTCATCGGCAAGAAATAAGTTATTTTTAAAGTTATGCTATCTATTTACTTATTATATGTTTCTTACGTATAAACAAAAAAAAAATGTTTTCTTTGATAAGCTTCAAACAAAACCGTCTTAACCGTTTTATGTCAAAGGGGTCGTATTCAAATGTTTTGTGGACTAAAGTAAAGTGTTTGATACCGTAACACAAAAAAATCTTATCATGATTTATCCACCTGTATCAAGGAACAATTTTATGTTGGAAACAAATATTTTAGGCAACAGCTTGAGCACTATATTTATAAATAATGGAACTTTCTGTCGTTTTCATGTGATTCCATAAGGGAGTACCCCAAGGACACAAACTGTGGCCTATGCTGTTGAAACTAACTATTAAATCCAAAGATTACTTCGTTCGTGTTGTTTTATCACCAATAGCGTATTCATTTTTTATACATATATGGACAAGAATACAGTGATTCATATATGAAAAAAGCCGCAACAGCTTAGAACAATGAATATTCTTAGAATTTAGACATACAATAATGCACTTAGTAAGAAAATTATGTTGGATGAAATAGATAGATACCTACATATTGCGTCGTTCCCTATCCGTATAAGCATCAACATCCAACAAAGCATTGTGATAATTTTCTTTCATAAGCCCACCATTAAAGGATTGCATTTCCGTTCTACACAACTTGTAGTTGTTGGTCTGGTCTGCACTTTTTAAAGGATGTTAAAATTTGTTTTAATACAGCTTTGATCCTGTTTAGCAACTTTGTTCCCCATATCAATGGTACAATATATCGACGCATATTTTTTATTTAGAAGGGACTATAAAGGAATAGCACTTATTGCTTAGAGAATCCCCAGTATAAGGGATCGTTGTGGAACATTGAGCGCTGTGTAATCCCCTGGGGGACTGATCCAGGGGATTTTAGTGGAACGAGTGGCAATTTGTTTATTTATTTATTATTACACAGGTGCTGCTTGTTTTAAAATAAATTTATTCCAGCAGAAGGTTTATACGTCATAGTTTGGACGCTAGTCGTCAGTAACGACTATTATGGTTCAAGATACAAGTGAAATCATGTTTAGCTGCTTGGTGAAAAGGTACAGACAGTGGCTAGTTTCTGCCATTACTTTATTCGCGTCTCCTTGTTTCCAGAACTATGCGAGGAGTGGGCGCTAGCGGAATGCGAGGGTGAGGGCTGGTGGCGCGAAGCTCGGGATTCCGGTCCTGGCGAGGTGGACGTGCGGTACGCAGGTGCAGCCCCCGTGGAGCGGGCAGCCTCCGCCCCTGCCACGGCACTCGCAGTCAGATCTGCGCTGCATTCGGCTAAATGTATGTATATATACAGAATTATAATAATCTGCTTCTGCTTCTCGCATTGATCATATTTTTCCCAGTTAGTACGTACTACGTAGCGACCTAGACAGCCCTGTCGTTTACTCAATTTATATTTTCGAGGGTGTAAAAACAGAAAAAAAATATCTTGTAACGGGGCTCCACATTCATACTGTGGGGAGTACTATAGTAGGCAAATGGAAAGGTCAATATTGTAAGGTTTTTGGGAGAAAAGCCCTAAGTAGCTGTGTACGGTGAACCCGCACATTTCATAATATTAAGTAGGTTAAGCTACATCAGCGTTTGCATACGCGCAATCATTTTAGTTCACCTGCTAAGTAAAATAAATCAGTGATTTTACCACACTCAACACGGGCGGTTTATTTCATTATCCCCGGGTTGCCATCATCTCAAGTGTACATTTTTTTTTGGGACAATCCCACCGCACTATTCCCAAACCACTGCAACTCCTGAAAGCCAGAATCAACAGTGGCGACCACCAGAAAAGCGCCGAGGCAATGAAGCTCGACGAAGTCCCGGAGAATGAATTTAACTGTCTTGGATCCCGCAACGAAATTAATCAGAAAATAATAACGGAGGAGTAGGAAAAAGTACAAATTTCCACTTCCCTCCATATCAAGCAGGATACAGAACAAACAAGGCCAATAGGCACAAAGGGTCGTTTACAACTGGGATAAGCCCAGTTGCCTAGCACCACGGATAAAACTTTGCATTAATATTAAGAGGTCCTACATTGTGAGCTGCTATATTTGTTTCCAATAATAGGTATGGCAAAAATGTTTGAACGCACAGAAATTTGTTCTAGTTTCCACAAGGTCCGTATAGTAAACAACTCCAGATGCAGCCTGTACATTCAACATAAAATTGCGCTCATTCTGCCAAAGAATATACTCCCATAAGATATGATGTGCAGATTGTATATAACTATCATCGTGCACTTGAACTAAGTGTATAGACCTTCGTCATACATTTTTTTTTGGTCCTTCGAGCCGGATTTGAACCAGCTACCTATGGATAACTTCAAAAAAAAAAACAAAACCAAAACCCAATCCAATCCAATCTTCTTCTCCAAATGTGCAATTAATCACCGCGAATGTACGGGAAATGGTATACAAAACTGATACACATGATATTATCCCTACTTAAACCAACATCCCATAATAATTGGAGTGTCCACAAGTAACTTAAAACGACGTAACAGACTATAGGTCTAGAAAATGAGCCATAAAAGCACTCAAACATGGATAGCTGGTTCTATATACTGATAGTATTTTTTAATCATGAAGTGATTTCATGCCTAGCAACGCTTGTGAATGAAGCTCCCGGGATGAGGTTACAAAGGTTTCTGCGGTCGTATCACAATAATATTATATCATATTGATTTGTAGCCTTATTTATAGAACGCTCCGAGATATCTCGACTTCGAATATTCCGGTCAAGAACACAGTGTGATCGGGGTCTAGAGGTCCCACTAACGTCTTAGATAATTGTGTTTTGGTCAATATTTTCGTAATTTATTATGTTTGTTTACCCCGTTATGTCAATATTATTATTTTACACTTCCGTACCTATACGAATGTTATTTCGGGATCGTTATCTTAGGGAAATCAGTCTCTGATATGTTAACTAGAAGGAAAACTAACCTACCTAATATGAATTCATATTTCAAAACCTCTTGTCATATAGGGTATCCATGATTTAGTATATCTAAACAAGGCATTTGGATTTCCCATCACCACTCATAGTACGAACTTCCATAAAAGAGAAACTCTCTAATAAACCACTTTTAGGTGTGTTATGTTAAAAAAAAAAACTCTCGTATTTTTTTTTATTCTATACTTTTTCAAGTACATAATTTATCTAGTAGTAGATACGCTTCGATCAACAATCTATCGAACAATTAATCATGACACGATATCTTGCGAAAATACTCCGTTTCAAACAAAAAACAGCCCATAACTTTTGAACGGCTAAACCGATTTTCACCAAACATAGTTAAGCACACTTTCGACAAAGTGACCTTTGAAAGGTCACACACAAAAAAATCTAAATCAAAATCGGTTCTTCGGTTTAGGCGCTATGATGCCACAGACAGACACACAGAGACGCAGTGGTTTAGTTATCTGTCAGTGAAATTAAGAATTTTGTTTAGTTTATAATTTGAACTGGCAGATGAGTGAGGCGTCGGTCGTCCGGCGGTGATATCAGTTACAGTGCAACGCTGGATGAGGCTGGCACAATAAACGTGGGGATTAGTACAAGAAAAGAGAGAGAAGAAGAAAAGAGAGGCGAGGAGACAGAGAAGGATTCTCTTCAGTGGACATTGACAGGCTGTGGATGATGAATAGATAATTTGAAGACTTAACATTTATACTTCTTTTCAGTGATAAACAAGAAGCTACCGCGCGTGAACTTGGACATAAGCGCAAAGGGCATCGTGGTCAGCGATGCGGACTCACAGGAAAACGTTATCAGCGTTTCTATTTACAGGTAAAAACAATGGTTTATTAAATTATTGTTATTTATTTATCGCGTCTTGCTAGCATGTGCACATGGGTTGATAAATAAGAGGTTACCTACTGATTCAATTTACGTTGTTCAAACGTGGTCTGTAACGACGGTAACAATAACAATGTTAAAATCCCTATGGATGTCCTCCATGGATACAGTGGTCTGTCAGATTTTACCGAGTTAAAAATATCAAACTATCCATACATGCTCTGGGTGTTTGTGTATGTGAGTTTAAATGTTTGTAAACGCACCCACGATACAGGAGAAATTCCTAGTGTGGGGCAAGGTTGTTAAAAAAAAAAAACTACGTCTGGCTTGCTGGTTAATGCCAAATCAGAAAACAAACAATTCAAATCTGGCGTATTGTTACTGTAAGCATGATAGCACTGGTTCAAAATTAGCCAGTCCACAAGAGCTGACTCAACACTACACAGCATAACCATATACAGATTATTTAAATCATTGATTATTATCTTTCACTGGGTGAAAGCAACTAGGTATTCATAAATATGAACAACATTTAGTGAAATCGCGAAACAAAAATTAGCTGGTTCACACATTTTGTCGAGCCATGTGAACATATGAAATCATCATCATCATCATTCATCATAAGCTAACTTTAAGTAAACAATGAAAAACAACAACAACAACAACAACTGTTTTTATTATAGAAAAACTTAAGTCCGAATTGCTACTGAAAATTTTGAACAGAATCGATTTAAGATTTTACTAGTCGAAAATTCTTCCATATAAACGTAGTCTAGGGATTACTCCGCTGTTTGACGATGTACGTCCAAAATAAAAAGAGATATCAATTTGTCTCATCATTATCTAGCCCTGTAGGGAAACAAAAAAGTAAAACAAATAAAATTTGAAAGTTATGAGCGTCAAAAGTTCACTAATTTTAACGCATCTTTGGGCGGAAAAAAAGGAAAATTGCAAAACGGCCACCATACAGGGATAGATTAGTAGTTCAAGAATGCAAATATTTTTATTTAGAAAATATACATGTAGTCGTTTTATCATAATATCTAGACTCCCAAAGGTATGTTTATAAAATTTCGCGCGCTCGTTATCGTCCTAAATCATCAACCATTTTGCTACAAACTACTAAAAGTGCTAATTCGTACACGAACTAGCTTCTTACTGCTCATTACAGCATCTATCTCTTTCGCACGTGCTGTCGGATGAGATAGCATGCATTTTAACCCCGCGCACAAAATAGTTTGTGCCGTCGACTAGGGGCAATAAATTGAAATAAATTGTGTAAATGTAAAAGTCACGCCTGTAGTTAGTCATGGAGGTTTCTTCTGCGATAGTGGCTTTAAAGTACTTCATCAATGAAATATAACTACGTAATGTTACATAGTGGAAGATAAAGCTCACAATGCCATAACAAAGATTACAAGAGCCGGATGCACCCTCGTGCCTGGTACGGAAAGAAAACATAACTGATTGAACATGATTAATTGTCCAAGTGTAATCAATAAAATTATATAGACAAAAATAATTAATTAACAAGGCGTTGACAACTCTTTACACTATCTAGACTTGAGTCGTATTAATATTAATGGCTGCAATAATTAATAACGGCTAAGTTGAGTAAAAACAAATATTTTTGAAGTCATTGGCACTGTGATTATACGAGTTACCTATATGATGGAGGAAGTCAGTTTTTTTCCTTGGTGCACACTTTTTCCTTGATTGTAATGTTTTTAAATGTTAAATTTTTGTGTAGGTAGGTAATATGCGGTCTAATTATTTATTTAGGATAATCCGTTTTAATATGCGGATGGAAGCAGTTAATTTAACGTACAAAATAAAATCTAATTTCCATTTCGTCGAATTTTGAAATTGGCAATATTGAGATTTAAGGTGTTTTTAGACTCAAAGAAGAATATAGGGTTTATTGAAGCAAAGTCGTCTTTGTAAAACGAGAAAATCTATACTAATAATATAATATATATATATATATATTATTATTATATAATATAATATAAATATCTATACTAATATTATAAAGAGGTAAAATTTGTAAGTTTGTATGTAGGGGGTAATCTCTGGAACTAATGATCCAATTCAAAAAAATTTTTTCACTGGTAGAAAGCTACATTATTCCTGAGTGCTATAAATCATCACGCTACGACCAATAGGAGCGGAGCATAAATGAAAAACGTTGCAAAAACGGGAAAGAATATTACTTTTTGAGGGCTTCCGTTGCGTACGCTGCGTAAACGGTTTCAGTTATGCAATCATGTATGTAGGGTAGGTAGGGTAGGTGTAGGGTAGGTGTAGGGTAGGTGTAGGGTAGGTGTAGGGTAGGTGTAGGGTAGGTGTAGGGTAGGTGTAGGGTAGGTGTAGGGTAGGTGTAGGGTAGGTGTAGGGTAGGTGTAGGGTAGGTGTAGGGTAGGTGTAGGGTAGGTGTAGGATAGGTGTAGGGTAGGGTAGGTGTAGGGTAGGGTAGGTGTAGGGTAGGTGTAGGGTAGGTGTAGGGTAGGTGTAGGGTAGGTGTAGCTTAGGTGTAGCGTAGGTGTAGCGTAGGTGTAGCGTAGGTGTAGCGTAGGTGTAGCGTAGGTGTAGCGTAGGTGTAGCGTAGGTGTAGCGTAGGTGTAGCGTAGGTGTAGCGTAGGTGTAGCGTAGGTGTAGCGTAGGTGTAGCGTAGGTGTAGCGTAGGTGTAGCGTAGGTGTAGCGTAGGTGTAGCGTAGGTGTAGCGTAGGTGTAGCGTAGGTGTAGCGTAGGTGTAGCGTAGGTGTAGCGTAGGTGTAGCCTAGGTGTAGCGTAGGTGTAGAGTAGGGTAGGTAGGATAGGGTAGGTACGTAGCCAGTTGACGGGAGCGAAGCCGCGTGGGACAGCTAGTATAATATATATTATAATATATTTTATAATATTATAAAGCTGAAGAGTTTGTTTGTTTGTTTTTTTGAACGCGCTAATCTCAGGAACTACTGGTTGGAATTGAAAAATTCGTTTTGTGCTGGATAGTCCATTTATTGAAGAAGGTTATAAGCTATATAACATCACGCTACGACCAATAGGAGCGGAGCATAAATGAAAAATGTTGCAAAAACGGGAAAAAAATATTCCTTTTTGAGAGCTTCCGTTGCGTGCGCTGCGTAAGCGGTTAAAGTTACGCAACGTTCATGTATGTAGAGTAGGGTAGGTAGGTAGCCAGTTAACTTGAGCGAAGCCGCATGAGACAGCTAGTAAAGACACTAAAAATGTTTTAACTTTTTAGTTGTAAGCTTGCCCACGGTTATGCCAGAATAGATTACCCAAATAACATGAAATTGCAAACAACCTGTGAAATGAGAGTGTACCAAGGTGAACTGTATGAAATGTAAATAGCAATATGAAATGGCGAAGACAATAAACAGAAATGCAATAGCATGCAGCAATCCCGAGAGATTGTCGTTGTTTATTGAAGATTTCTGTTGTATATATCCGAATCTCCGAAGTTCTTCATCAGATCTTGATCAAATTTAAATGAGGCCACACGAGAGGTTTTGATAAAAAAAATCAAAAAAAAAAATCGGCATCACCAAAATCGGTTCACCTAGTAAAAAGTTTATTAAATACAAAAAAAAACTTATTTGCCTACTCCTTTCTGAAATCGGTTGTAAATTGTATCGCCCATATAAATTTTGGTCAGTTGGCAGTTTATCACTTTATAATAAGATGGGATTTAATAAGTTTGCGTCCTGATGAAAAACACTAACTCGCCTAATTGTGTGGAGTTGTGGAAGACCTTCACAACTCTAGTGGAAGGCCGTACTTATTGATAGACTGTGTGCGATATGAGTCTAAGAAACGATTTGTTTGTGGTCTTGAGGTTGAACCGACTTGTCTATATGACTTCTGTCTCAACCAAATGTCGATGATGCGAAGAGTCTGTTCAAGTTCATGGCCCGAATAATTTGAAGTAGGTACCTAGTATATATGTAAGGTACGAGTATGATGGGACTGTCATACGCATGGCGATTATAGAAGTCTGTAAATAAATAAAAAAAAAATTCAATTATTTTAATTCCAGGATCTCGTACTGCTCAGCGGACGCAGCAAACGCACGCGTGTTCGCCGTGGTGGAGGGCAGGCCGGCGGGGGGGTCGGCAGAGAACCACGTCGTGCACGCGTTCGTGTGCACGCGGAGGAAGCACGCGCGCGCGCTCGCGCTGTCGCTGGCACATGCCTTCAATGATGCTTACCAGGTAAATAGAAAACGGTTCTGTGCGTGCAATGAAAAATATTGTAATATATTAGGTTTGCTCACTAGTGGGCATAGCCCTGTCAATTGTTTTGCTTATCCCCACGCTTTTGCGCCACTCTTAACCAAGTTCTACCCGCGATGGCATATAGCTTACATGCCTTCATTGTTTCTACTAGTCGCCAACTATAAATATGATTGAAAAGTCTGCTTTCTCGAGTAGTAGATCCATCTCTAATAAAAATAATAGTAGCCCATAATCCAGACCAGCAAGGCTATTCACAACTATTCGATTCCATCCCGAATCCAACGGTTGTGGTTTTGAAAGGTACGTTTAGCCAATAATACAATTTCGTAGCATTCTCCCTAAACCAGTAATTTTCAAAGTGGGGGGCGCCACAACTCATGGGCCTGCCTGAGTCCGCGGGGCTAGTGCATTGTACCCACTATGTTGTGCACATTCTTCTATTTAACCCAGAATTGGGCACACATCACATCACATCATCAGACTATTAATGTTCCCACTGCTGGGACACAGGCCTCCTCTCTGTGAGAGGGAATGGGCCGTAATCCACCACGCGGGCCCAGTGCAGGTTGGTGGATGTCACATGTCTTCGAATTTTTGGTTCTAAGACATGCCGGTTTCCTCACGAGGTTTTCCTTCACCGTTTTTTATGAAATAATTTACACAAAGTAAAGCGCCTACCTGGGCTCGAACCCACGACCTACAACTTGTAATTCGCGGCCGATACCACTGGGCCAACACGGCTCGAATGATGAGAATTGGGCATTTTGTACTAATCTTGTCATAAGCATACGTGTGAGGTAATAGTAATCTCTCTTCTCTTTAAAAAGCTCGATACGAACCCGACTCGACTTAAATCTCTGGCCAAAACAACTTCTACCCTTTCTTTCTTAATCTTTTCCTTCCTCTTCTTTAAGTATATTTAACTTAAGAATTTTTGTATACGACTGTTTGTTACCAAAATACAAACACAAATACTAAAGCTTTTATATTTTTTGCAGTATACTGTGTCTCATGAACCGTGATAGCTAGACTGTTGAAATTTTCACAGATAATGTATTTCTGTTGCTGCTATAATAACAAATACTAAAAATAGAATAAATAAATATTATAGTGTGACTCCCATACAACAAACGTGATTTTTTGCCGATTTTTTTTGCGATAATAATACGGAACCCTTAGAGTGCAACTCCTACTCGCACTTGGCTGGTTTTTTGTTTTGTAAATTATAATCTAAGAGTAGTAAAGGTAACTAATAAGTAATTCCTACTTGTTTTCAGGCCTGGCAAGCAAACCTCAACCAAGGCAGTTCATTCGGATCGGACAATAAACGCTTAGCTCCCTGGGTACGTAACAATTTTTTTTTTGCCTGAGTACAAACTAAACTCGGAATAATAACAGGGCTACCTACCTTAAATCTTACTATATATATAATGCAATCTTACTTAAAATATTATAAATGCGAAGGTTTGGATGAATGGATAATGTGTGGATGTATGTTTGTTACTCAATCACGCCAGAACGGCTGAACGTATAAGGATGAAATTTGGCACAGAGATAGATTATAGTCTGGAAAAGCACGTAGGCTACTTTTTATCCCAGTAATATGTTCCCTTGGGATAATTTCCGAATATCATGCGGGCGAAGCCGCTTGCAGAATCTAGTCTTACTAATATTATAAATGCGAAAGTTTGGATGTGTGGATGTATGTTTGTTAATCAATCACGCCAGAACGGCTAAACGGATCTGGATGAAATTTGGTTCAGAGATAGATTATGGGCGAAGGCTAAGCCGCTGGCAGTAGCTAGTACCTATATACAAAGACAAACTGGTTACATAGTTTGTGCATGAAAATTGTCAGCATGACTTCAAGATGTCTCATCAACAACTACCTCTTCTTATACACAGCAAGTCCATAATTTCTAGCTTCAATAATCAAGTATTAACAAGGTTTTCTTTCTCTTCAAGGTCCGATTCCAAGAAGAGTCTGATGAAGAAGACTTGGACGCTGAAGACTGGCAGTCTCCAGCTCCCCTAGTTACATTCGCGTAGTAACAATAAGTTTGTGTATCATGACAGTATCTGTATCTATTATGTATATAATAATCGTCTACTTATGTAGTTGTAAGTTTAGCTAACAGAGCCCTACAACAAAATATTTTATGTCTATTTCTTCATCCTTGTAGGCAGAAAATCTCGTTCTATAAATAACGGTATATAAGTTGAGATCACAATATTTCACGTTTATATTGACTTTGGAGCTTTTTATTATAAATGAAAATAAATTCTGTAAAGGTTAAGAATAAAAATTCAAAAAACAATCACAGAACGATAGTAGATCTACAAAGATGATTGATGAGGCTAATTCTTAATTCTTTAATACATAATATCCTATTAGAATTAATTTTAAGTACTGTAACAGAAGTTTGAGCTACTACTTTAATTTAAACTTAAGTTACGTTTTCGCATTGGGTGTTCGTCCAGCGTAGAACGCAAGATTGTCAAGAGTAATTTTGTTAATGTTTCATCGGAACAATCACTGATCAATGAAAGTATTACGAGGCGACGTACTGCTACGGATTTTATACGAATTTTATACTCAGTGCTACGAGGCGTCTACGACCGGTCTACAAGAGATCTACGAGCACACTGGGCAAGTCTATGAAGTGTTTTCGAGGACTATAACGCAGATCTACGAGTTTATAACACTGCGCTAAGAAGAGACTCGAAAATTACATTGCAGCGCTACGAAGGGACTCGAAGATTACATTGCAGCGCTACGAAGATGCTACGAGGGCACAACGCAGCGCTACGAAGTGACTCGAATATTACATTGCAGCGCTACGAAGGTGCTACGAGGCCACAAGGCAGCGCTACAAAGGGTCTACGAAGTTGCTACGAGATCACTATGCAGCGCTACAAAGGGGCTACGAAGGCACTACGTAGCGCTACGAAAGGTCTATTAGGTGTGCCCAATGCGAAAGCATGAAAAAAGTATCGATGAGGTAGCACGTGAACGTCATACAGTCAGGGCAATCAATTATTTACCAACTAAATTAATACAAAACGTAACGAGGCAAAAGGAGTAAGTAAGGATTGTAGCAGGTGGCGTTCTGTAGTTTCTGTCTTCCCCCATAGAAAAGGCGTGAGTCTATGTATGTACGAGGTTGATGTTCTGAAAAGAAGTAAACAATTAATTGCCCTGACTTTCATTTGTAAATTATTAACATAAAAATCTTTCGGAATTAAATTCGGTTTCGAATTTGTGGAAAACAAGAACACCATTTTTTTCATGTAAATATTTTTATAAGCAATAATTTAGTTTAAGGTAGGTTATAGGTTATTATAGGTGGGGATTACATTGTAGAAAGGAAAAACTAAGTACATAATGTATACGTAATTGATATTGTATAACTTAGTGTAATTATTATAATAAGCATTATTTGACTGACGTTATGTATTTTACGAATAAAGTTATTTTTACGTTTATTTTGTTTTTTAATTGCCTGCTTAATTAGTCTGTCTATTCGAAGAAAATACACTGTCAAAATTTCGACGGGTTCAGTAAAAACTGCTTTATAATATAGAATATACTTATAAACTAAGTTTAATTTTACTAAAAATGCATATTTATGTCTGGCAAAAAAACTGGGAGGTGTGCCGTTCATCTTATCAATCTTTATATTTTTTTTATAGATCTACAGCATAGCACTTTTCCCGGCTGATCACAATCATTTTCAAGGTTAAGTCCTTGATACTACTACAGCTTCAATATTTTGAACAAAGCCATATTTTCATCCGTAACTAAGGTCGGAACATGTCTCCGAAGAACCTAATGGTACTAGCGCTGTTAGATATATATCAATACCAAGTTTAATGCGTAAATTTAGAAATCGGGGTTAAGTCTTATATATGGCAAAACTATGGCTAGACCTATGGACTGCATGGCTCTCTCGCACATAAGTATCAAAACCGACACTGCTGGTAGGAACTGAGCCATCTTCTCCCTGACTGCGTGAGGAACAGGGGCTTGGAGCACGACGCGCCGTGATAGTTGATCATCATATAATCGAAACAGTCCGTGACGCCATCGTTGTTGCAGTCCTGAAATGTACCGAAGTTTTATTGAATAATGATGCCATATAATCTCGATGAAAGTTCGAATCTAAAGCCTGTTTTCAGTAACGGAAAATTCTAAATTAATGCCAAAATGAAATGAGACTGCCATTAGGTCCATGGGGTCCGAGTGCGCATCGAGTTTTTCGAGATATTAGCACAAAGCTCGTCGTGACTCTTCACATGACCCGTGCTGGCCTTTTCTTCGGCCAGAGAATCAGCATTGCTATCCAACGTGGCAATGCTGCCAGCGTTCTGGGCACGTTTCCCATTGACATCGATGTGGACGAATTTTTTGATGCACAATGAGCCCTTTTCCCTCCCTTCTTTGTATTTGTATATAGCCTTGTTTTTTTTTTTAGAATATTCTATTATATATATAATAAAAAAAGCAAAATCTAAGATTCATTAAGGCTGATGGGTATTATAGTGCGCTTGTATTATAGTGATTAGAGCATTAATTAAGGTGCCAAGTGTTAGTAAGAGAAGTTATTTAGCAGTTTCTAAAAGCCTGATCAAGCCTTATGTTAGCAGGATTTTGCTAAATTAAAAACGATATAGATGAAACCTTAACACTTGCCTTTCCAAATTTCGCCATGTAACTCTCAACGATTCTGATTGAACAGTGATAATCTTTGGCGCAGTCTTCGAATGCTGAAACAAATTATAAACGTAATGTGAATTATTATTACAATTAGATTTTTTATAATCAGAAATCCTAATTTGGGGGCCCTGCAGAAACAGGACCCGGGGCGAACAAGGCCAGTAGTCTTAGTCCATCAGTGGCATGCATCGTCGTCTGTATAGTGACGAACAAAACTCTCAGGCAACGATAATTATTCGATTAACAGATTTATAATTACAAACTATTTCTCAGGATTTAGGGGGGCTCCAAGACCGGGGTCGAGCAGGCCCTACCGAGCCCTCTTAGTCAGTGGTCTATGCAACGCCATCTGTCATAAGGACGAATAATACTCTCTTAGGAATCAACTTTCAAATGATTAAGCGGATTTACCTTCTTTCCTATCCGGGTCATCATCAGGTAGGGTCGGCTTCCCGGCATCGACCCAGTACACCCTGGAGATGAAAAAGGGGCCGCAGTACCCCTCACTGCAGCCCCTGTTCACATCGCACCCGGCTACGTGGCAGAGGCACCGGAGACACGCCCCGTTCAGGTTTGATATGTGCACTCCTGAAATTGGCAGGGTTTTAAGTTTTAGACAAGGGGATTTTGAGCATGAAAGGGAGCATTTTTGGAGGTTGTGAATAAGGGATCATTGTTTAGATGAGTAATCAAGAACCCCCAAAAGTGTGTTGGCTGCTAACTGTGCGATACCACGTAGATATGGATACCTATAGCTCCAAGCTATATGATTTCATACCGCGTTTTCAAAAAGGTGAAGTACAGTTGTCATCTTAAGCACACTTACAGGTAGACTATTTACGGTTTTTTCATAACAAATTTGTTAGATGCAGCGTGGAGCCAAAATGTTATACTGATTGAATGCCGCAACAATTAGGCATATGTGAGATCACCTTTGTCTCTACTCTTCAAGTATTATATGCGTAAAAAATGATAAGCTGACATCGAACGTGCTGCTGTGGTCAACCCAGTTATTTATTGATTTGCAAATCAAAGCAGAGTTCGCGTGCCATGCTAACAAAAAGCTTTCTGAACATTATAACAGTTTTATTGTGATGTTCGATAAAAAATCTAATCAACTCTCAATAGCTTTTTGCGAATACGATGACAAATCTAAATGTACAATGATTGGATAAACTGTTTTAAGTTTTTTGCTCCCCATTGTCTGTGGATGTGGTCCACCCACACGTAACCTATGGTAGGTGGTAAGAGTCATCTGGCCAGTGACCTCACAGGCTCACAGAAGCATAGATTTTACAAAAACCTAACATCACGCCGGTATCCCCGAAAGGTTTGCCAGAAGTGCACCTAGAAATAAAAGAAAAGAAAGAAAAAAGAAAAGTAAGAAGGAAAAAACAATATTTGTGACCCAGACAGGAGACACGAGAAAAAAGCAAAAAATTCAAAAAAAATCGTGTGAGTCCAAAAAGGCTGCTATTTCAGCACCACGCCTATAGTATACTCATATTGCACCAGTTATAGTTAAGTCCCATGTAATTAGGGACGAGCCTATTCCCATCAACCGGGTACAAATCCGAACTCCGGGCTGCTTCTGAGAAATTCCAGATGGAAAAACCCTTTAAGACTGCCCGAACCGGGCACCGCCCCCAGGACCTCTTGCTCTAGCCCAGGGATTCCCAAACTATTTTGGGCAAGATACCCCTTTTCCAAAATGAACTGACACCTCAGACCCCCATAGCCAAATAACTTTAAAAATCCTATCTCTAGTTTTTTCATATTGATACAAAATACTTAATATTGGCAAAATTCTTTTTTTTTTTGTGAATACTCTCTCGTCTATTCAAATTTACCGATCCTGCCTAATCCTTGCTACCCTAATACCAGCAACGACTCAAAAAAAAAAATACTCAAATCTACATCAACAACCGAGTTATTAGGATAACACGATACCCTTTTGGCCCAGTTTACCAATTTAAAAACTTAGCGGTTGGTTAAATGAGTAAACTTGACAACATTTTCTCAACAAAATTTAACAAAATAAATAGAAATTAAATTCAGTAAATACCAAGTATAATTATTTATACAAATTACGTAGAAATACTTAAAATTTTATGGAGAAGGAGGGCCTCTTTATGATGAACTCCTTCTTCAAAAAGCGTGAACACAGGAAGTGGACCTGGCAAAGCCCCGATGGTGCAACTAAAAACGAGATCGACTTCATCATGTCAACCAAGAAGCAAATGTTCAATGATGACTCTGTGATCAATTCGGTAAAAACCGGGAGCGATCACCAAATGGTAAGAGGCACATTGAACATTAATATTAAGCTTGAAAGGTCTCGACTGATGAAGTCCACGCTCCGTCCAGCACAGATCCAGGTCCAAAACCCCGAGAGATTTCAGCTCGAACTCCAGAATCGTTTCGAGTGCCTAGGGAGCTCCGTGGACGACTACGCAGACGGGTTCGTGGAAGCTGTCCATACGGTCGGGTCTAAGTTTTTCAAGACCCGTCGTACAGATCGAAAGAAAAAGCTCTCTGATCCTACCCTCAAGCTTATGAAGGAGAGGCGTGAGATGATCCTGCAGTCTTCAGATGAGGCGTGCAAATACCGGCAGCTCAATAGACAGATCTCTAAATCCTTGAAAAGATACCTCCGCCGCTTTAATACCGAGCGTATTAAAGACGCGATCGAGCGAAATAAAGGCTCCAAGGTTTTTTCAAGGGATCTGGCTATGGGGCAGAGCCAGCTCACGAAACTGAAGACCGAAGATGGCTGGATCGTATCCGCCAAACCGGAGCTTCTGAGGGAGACCGAGACATTCTATGGGCAGTTGTACACATCAATCAGCAAGCCCGTTGTTAGTCTAGCAAACAACCCAAGAGCTAGATTGACCCGACACTATACCGAAGATATTCCGGACGTCAGCCTGTACGAGATTAGGATGGCTCAGAAACAGCTTAAAAACAAAAAGGCGCCGGGTGATGACGGAATCACGGCTGAACTCCTGAAGGCGGGTGGAAAACTGGTCCTTAAGGCCCTTCAGAAGCTGTTCGATGCCATCATACTCGAGAGCAAAACGCCACAGGCATGGTGCAGGGGTGTGGTGGTACTCTTCTTCAAGAAGGGCGACAATGCCCGGCTGAAGAACTATAGGCCCATCTCACTTCTTAGCCATATCTACAAGTTGTTTTCAAGAGTTATCACGAATCGTCTCGCGCGCAGGTTTGATGATTTCCAGCCTCCCGAACAAGCCGGATTCCGAAAAGGCTTTAGCACCGTAGACCACATACATACGCTGCGGCAGGTTATACAGAAGACCGAAGAGTATTACCTGCCTCTCTGTTTAGCGTTTGTGGGCTGTACTACAGTCTCTCCAACGGTGCCAGATCGACTACCGGTACATTGAAGTGTTGAAGTGTTTGTACAAGAACGCCACTATGTCAGTCCGTCTTCAGGATCAGACCTCGAAACCAATCCTTCTTCAGCGCGGCGTGAGACAGGGAGACGTCATTTCTCCGAAACTGTTCACTGCTGCGCTGGAGGATGTCTTCAAGGTTCTGGATTGGAGAGAGCTTGGCATCAACGTTAATGGCGAGTACATCACTCACCTTCGGTTTGCCGACGACATAGTGGTCATGGCTGAGACCATGGAGAGCCTCAGTAAAATGCTCGATGACCTCAGTAAAGCTTCCGAAAGAGTGGGTCTTAAAATGAACATGGACAAAACCAAGGTCATGGTGAATGCCCATGTTAAACCCACTCCTATCAAGGTCAGAGACTCTACACTCAAAGTTGTGGGCGACTATGTCTACCTGGGACAAACGATCGACTGGGACGAAAGAGGTCAACCGTAGAAGCCGACTCGGCTGGGCAGCGTTCGGGATGTTGCGCGGTATCTTCTCGTCCAACTTACCAGAGTGTCTCAAGGCGAAAGTTTGTGACCAATGTGTGTTGGCTCTGAGACGTGGTCGCTTACAATGGGCCTTATCAGGAAGCTTACAGTCACTCAAAGGGCAATGGAGAGGGCTATGCTCGGAGTTTCCTTGCGTGATCGAATCAGAAATGTGGTGATCCGCAAGAGAACCAGGGCCGATGGGGCCGAAAAATTCTGGAATGGCGACCGCGAACCGGAAGACGATACGTTGGAAGGCCTCCCACTAGATGGACCGATGACCTGGTTAAGGTTGCGGGCAGGCGCTGGATGCGAGACGCACGGGATCGGTCAATGTGGCGACGCCTGGGGGAGGCCTATGTCCAGCATTGGATGTCTTTCGGCTGAAAGACATCCAATGCTGCACATACAACAAATGTAAAAAATGATACTTCCTACTAAAATATTAATAACCGATTTCGACCCAAGGGGTATCGTGGTCGATATTGATTGACCACTTTGGGAATCCCTGCTCTAGACCAACGAGGCAGTTAGATTAGCTTAGATTTTAGGTAAGCAATAAGTTTTATGAATCCTATTGATATTTGCAGAACTCTATCTGGAAGATGTCGGAGCTTTTATAGATATTTTATTTATCATCATGTGAACTTGTGAACAACGAAGGTGTGACTGGACTCTGAGTTAGCGCCTTACTAATCGCTCGACGCGATACAATTTATTTCATTCGTCAAGCGATTTTTTCTTAACGAAATTGCAAATACGATGCAGTTGGACCGCTTTTCATCTGAAATGTTCTTATACATACGCGATATCGCCCATCAGGAAGGTCCCTTGGCCTTTGTGGATTTCAAGAAGTAATACAAAGGCTTAGGTATTTAGTCTTTGATCTTACGACAGATACAGTATATAAATCAATATATCGACGATTACAGATACAAAAACTATGACGAAGGCTGAAACTACGGGCAGGTAGAGCCAGTTTGCTGTTAGGTTGCTTGTTTTTTGTGGGTTAACAATTAACCAATATCATTGGTTTGGCATCTGTCGATGCAAAAAGTCGAAATAAATAATTACTTTAAGTAATTGATTGACAAGTGGTTGTATTCTTTTTGATGCATCAAAATAAATAGAATAATCACTTTAGTGTATCTAAAATTATAAGTGATTCAGTCACCTCGCTCTTTGCGACTGCAGTTTTACCACTATTTCGAACCCACCTTAGATAACATACTCCTTGACTGTTGCGAAGTAACCACACAAGGGGAACCTACCAACTGCTACCAACTTATCATTACCACGCAAGGCTACGCAGAGGCGTATAGCACAAAGATTTAATTACAACACATCAATTAAGCTATATTATAATAATCACATTATGATATTATTATTTAATAACCCTTTTTAACCTATAAAAGCATGACGTTAGGGTCACGTGTGATATTAGTCCCAAGTATTTCTAAAATTGTCCACTTACACGGACAAAAATAAACTGAACAGTATGTATTAATTTTCTGAAAATCATACAGAAATAAAATAGAGCTTCAATAAATGAATCTTACGAAATTCATTAATAGGCATTTATAAAATAATAAAAATAACAAGTTACTTACCTAACACAGCCGAAAGAAAACAAAAACATCCAAATACATTCACGAAAAATATATGTAACCGCATTTTCTTCAATCACTTTTCAAATTATTACTGCACACATCTTTCTATCACCAAAGTACATTCTACAATAACGTTGTAATGTATTAAAACTACTACATAATATGTATTGTAGTATACACATTACGGATGTTCTAAGCTACTAATGTACAAAGGTAATGTACGCAAGTTGATTCACGGAATCGAGTCTAAAAAAGTTTTGGTAAAAAACTTGGCATTGTCCAGGTGATTCATCGTTGTTTGCTATCTTTGAGATCAAGTTTATTTTTAAGAATAGGTATAATAATTTTGTTTATAGATATATTTTACTGTGTTTTGAAGGAGGCCTATGTTGTTGTTGTATGAGGCAGATGTCATCTTTAATAGGCAATAACTTATGAGGTAGACCGTGCATTTGAATGGAAACTGCTGATTATAAATAAATAAATCCTTTATTTAACTCTTCACAAAGTTTCACACCAGTATATACTAAATATATATAATACCAACAAAAAAAAAGCGTAAAAAAATATGATCCTTTGTGAGAGACTGGAGTCCATACTAAGATACCCTGTGTGACGGATCACCAGGCTCCCACCCCGAATCGGTGTCTATGTCAACTATTGCTATAACTTATATCTTAACAAATCACAGACTATATCAGGAGAGAATAATATTGTTAATTCAACACAACTACGAGAAAGTATAAAAAGGGTAAAATTTAATTCCAAATTTATAAACAAACAGAAAATATAATAAAATTTTGGTAAATATCTTTATCGAATCACAATTTAGTGATGCTTGTGAGTGTGCATATAAAAGAAAGTTTATCTGAAGGTGTTAGTATGTATGGTGGTTATTTAGACATGATGGTAAGATACAAGATACATTCTACGAGGGCACAATGAGCAACTGCTCCGTGGCATCGTAATCCAACCCGTGTAACCAGACTGAGAGTTTTTTTTTGCAAAGCTGTTTAGGAAGGGCATAAATTGATAAGACTTCGTTTATTTTGTTGTACAGATAGTTACCGAGGAAACCAAAATGTCGACGGGCGAAAGTTGTATGAGAGCGAATTGTGGGACAGACCGCATGTTTACGACGCTTGTCCTTGAATAAGTTAGGGTTATAGGTAAGGTGAGAGTGTTTGCGCAAAATGATATTGTAAATAAAGAGTTGGCGTACAGTTAAAACCTCAACTCTCTCATATAGCTCTTTGGTTGGAAATAGGAACGGCAGGAAATGGCTCACTTTTAAAACGGCCCTTTGTGCACGTTCGATCCGAAGCATGGATGTTTTTGTCGCACCCCCCCATATAGTTATGCAGTAAGAGAGTAACGATTGGCATAATGCAAAATAGACCGTCTTCAAAATTCCAGTGTGCGCAACATGACGAAGATTCTTAAAGACAAATATAAGTTTCCGAATTCTGGAGGCAAGAGCATCTATGTGCTGGTGAAAGCTGAGATTGTTATCTAGTATGACGGCCAAGTACTTTATTGATTCTGTATGTTGTAGATGGGGACATGAGCAATGAGTGTTGTGAGTCAACAAGCACGAGGATGAATGGGCAATAATATTAAGATTATCGAAAGAACAAGGTGGTTTTTTAATGTAAAAAGAAATGTACTTCGTCTTGTCGACATTGAGAGCGAGTCTATTGTTAGCCAGCCAAGATAAAACCAAGTTTAGCCCACTCTGGGCACTACTATAAACTTCGGGCCAAGTGTCAGCCTCAAACAACAGCGCTGTGTCGTCAGCGAAAGTCACAATCCTACCGCTAGGCAACTTGAGCTCACAGAGGTCGTTGATGAAAGTCAGGAATAAAGGGGGACCGAGAATACTGCCTTGGGGAACTCCGTGTATGACGGGCAGATCAGTACTAGTCCACTCACCAACCTTTACTCTCTGGAATCGATTTGTAAGGTAGTCCGAAAAAAGATTCAGTGGCATACCCCTTACACCAATGTTCTCCAACTTCTTTATCAACAGTGGGACGGAGACCGTGTCAAAGGCTTTGGCAAGGTCCATGAAGATTACTATAACCTTTTTATTTACATCAAGTTTTTCAGAAATAAACTTGGTTAAATCATGAATAGCGTCGCTGGTCGATAAGCCCGACCGAAAACCATACTGAGAAGTTGAAAGTAGGCATTGCTGCTCGAGGTACTCGACCAAGCGCTTCTTCATGATTCTCTCCAGTACCTTTGACAAATTTTTGATTATGATGATAAGATTTGTCAAGTAGCTAAACAATTATTTATTTATTAGAACGCTTTGCAGCAATTACACCAATGGAGCACAAACTTATAATAAACCCAATAACAATAACTTCATAATCTATAAAAAACTAAAACAAATATATTTGAAAACACGTAAAAGTTCTGCTATCCCACGGGAACTGTGCATTTTCCCGTGATAAAAAGTAGTCTATGATTTTCAGCGATAGTTAAGCAAAAGTTCGTAGTTGGATCAGTCATCATCATCATCATCATATCAGCCGAAAGACGTCCAATGCTGGACATAAGCCGCCCCCAAGCGTTACCACATTGACCGGTCCCGTGCGTCTCGCATCCAGCGAATCTCTGCAACCTTCACCAGGACATCGGTCCGGTACTCTCTTTCTTCTCCTAAAATTGTTTGCCCGAAAATCGTTATCCATAACACGTTTGCTATAAACTTCAGTAACCATAATGTTCAATATCCCGCTATTTTGATTAACATCTTTAGTTCTAAAATTATTCTTCTGTCATAATATCGAGTACTATAATAATTGAATCTCCTAATTTAACATGACCTAAAGTCACATGTCCTAAGTATTGTGTTAAATAATGTGTATTGTTCCGAATGTTCATTTACAATTTTTTTTAGTCTTTAGGACTAAAAATTAGGTTTTAGTGACAAAAACGAATCGCTGTAAATCCGACTCCATGCAGTCTTGTCTGCTCTACCCCTAGAGGGTAATTTAAAATCGCGTAGGCGCGGAGGGGCGAGGCGGCCCGCGAGATGAGGAGCAGGTGGTTGTAACACACGCCGACGCGGCTGAGGCTGAGGCTGAGCAAGCCGAAGCTGCGGTGGTGAGCGTTAAGCCCATCTGCGACGATAAACTCGCGTGGGACAGCCGGAGCCCCGCAGCGCCGGAGCCGTGACAGAAACCATGCCTGCTGCATGTTTGCTTGCATGCTGCATGCTTGCTTGCTTACAAAAACCACATGTTCTCAATCAACTGCTTTATTCTGACCCAAAATTAATTGAATTGTATTTAGGACTTATAACTTTTATTGAAAACTTTTATGTCTTTTGTATATTATTGATTGTAATATTTATGACAAACGGATTTAGGACATATTATATATAGGGATTTCAATTTTATGGCATGTGATATTATCTGATATTAAGTTCGGGTAAGTTATCATTCGGACAAATGATGATTAGGACAAAAAAAGTTATGGCACTTTAAATTATGGATAAAAAAGTTAGGTGACACAATAGAGAACCCATCGGTCCACCTAGTGGAAGGCCTTCCAACGCAACGTCTTCCGGTTCGCGGTCGCCACTCCAGAACCTTTCTGCCCCATCGGACACCCGTTCTGCGAGCAATGTGCCCTGCCCACTGCTACTTAAGTTTGGCAATTCTTCGGGCTATGTCGGTAACCCTGGTTCTCTTGCGGATCTCTACATTTTTGAATCGATCACGCAAGGAAACTCCGAGCATAGCCCTCTCCATTGCCCTTTGGGTGACTGTAAGCTTTTTGATGAGGCCCTTTGTGGGCGACCACGTTAGAACCATTTGTCATCACTGGCAACACACACTGGTCATAGACTTTCGTCTTGAGACACTGATCTTGTAGTTTCAGAGATTAACTTTTCTACAAACAAAGAATTATATCTCTATGTTATATAGAAGGAAGGATATGGACTGGACAATTAGTTTTCAATCAGAGATTCCGGAGCGAGACATCACAGAATTAGCATATAATCTGCGTCCGATCTACATTACCTGTCTACGTAGGTTTAAGATCGTGTCTTACTTCTTACGAGGGTTCCTCCAATGTGTCACGAGTAGATTGAATTATTCATAGTAAGTGGGATTTAAAGGTGACATCCGTGAGCTGAGCTGTAGTTTCCATATCCTGTTTTATACATTACTTGTACCTACTTTGAATTTAAATTATAACTAGCTAATTTGTTATCTCGGGTATTTAGTCTTTGAATCTAAGTTTTATCTACTTATATCACCACCTGCATACTCCAGAAATTGAACGTGACAATTGACAGAAATGTTCCAGTGGCTACATACTGGTCGTACAAAATCTGTAAGAGTTGAGACTATAATTTGAGTTTATCGACACGAAAGAAGAAAAACCGGCCAATTGCGAGTCGGAATCGCGCACGAAGGGTTCCGTACCATTATCGCAAAAAACGGAAAAAAAACACGTTTGTTGTATTGGAGCCCCACTTAAATATAAATTTTATTCTGTTTTTAGTATTTCTTGTTATAACGGCAACAGAAATACATCATCTGTGAAATTTTCAACTGTCTAGCTATCACGGTTCATGAGATACAGCCTGGTGACAGACAGACAGACAGACAGACGGGCCGCGGAGTCTTAGTAATAGGGTCCCGTTTTTACCCTTTGGGTACGGAACCCAAAAAAGCAACTCCTCGATGACTCCAAGATGACTTGACTTCCTGTATCTGCCAGGCCCTTGCTTCTTCATGTCTTTTTCGCGCCCTAGAAGTAAAGTCATTGTTATCCGTAACAGAATAGGCCATGTTGCTCTTTCCACCGTAAATATTTTCAGCCGAAGTCCCAATCAAAAATATTGTCTGTGTTGGTGATCGTTATGGTGGATGTAAATTGTGTGGATCGTCATACGAGTACAATGGGTTCATTGTACTTAGGTGTAATGTTTTATAAAGCTAGTTTATTGAAGTTTTCAAAAGAATGACACAGGTGAACACAAATGAAAATACGTTCATTGATTTATTTCTGTTATTAAATTCCTCACAAAGAATTCCAAGAGACAACCCATTTTTTTTTGAGGGCATAAAAAGTTATAAAGTAAATTTGTAATGTAAGAAAGGATAGAACAATGATCTCTTCCATAATGTTCTGGTCTAAGGACAGTAGCTGACAAAGTCTTTGACATGACACGGCTTGGCGCAGCACAGGTCTGCCAAGGAGGTGGTGGTGTCTCTCTTCGTGGCCTGTCCCTTCCACTCGTGGTGGTGATGGTTGTGCTGGTGATCGTGGTCGTGTTGGTGATGATCTGGGGACAATAATTTAATTTGATGCTATAAGACGGAGCTATAGAGGAGCCGCACTGGTCGATCTTTAAGGTTAAGTAACGGTTGCCGAGGTTGGTACGCGGATGGGTGACTAATTTTACGTAGCTACTTCATCCAGTTAGACTGGAAGCCGACTCTAATATAGGTAGTTGGAAAAGAGCTTAGAAAATTAATTGGCGAGTTATAGTTTTAACTAGTATCGGAGCGTAAGAAACTAACAGAAATTGAAAAAAACCGCCCAAGTCGAGTCGGACTCGCGCACTAAGGGTTCCGTACCATTATCACAAAAAACGGCCAAAAAATCACGTTTGTTGTATGGGAGCCCCACTTAAATATTTATTTTATTCTGTTTTTAGTATTTGTTGTTATACCGGCAACAGAAATACATCATCTGTGAAAATTTCAACTGTCTAGCTATCACGGTACATGAGATGCCTGGTGCTAGACGGACAGACAGACAGACAGACAGACAGACAGACGGATCGCGGAGTCTCAGTAATAGGGTCCCGTTTTTACCCTTTGGGTACGGAACCCTAAAAAGAACTCTAACAGCGATAAAGATTAGCCCAAAATGTTTCGGATTGACGATTGAGAAGAGCTACACAAGAATGTTGCATTGTGTACAACTAGGTGTCACCAATTACAATTCATTTGGGGTTCGTAGTCTTTAATAATTTGAACGTCGCGGTTCGTAAGGTTTTAAAGCCATCGGCACTTAAATCTGGGCGACTTTTTTAACCAGTGTGACTTTTTCAAATGCATTATATACTTTCTAAGTTTATCTTGGACATCATAGGCAACGGTGAAGGAAAACATCGTGAGGAAACCTGGACATATATAGTTAATCATCTACATCTACCTACTGGGCTTTTTCCCAACTATATTGGGGTCGGCTTCCAGTCTTACCGGATTCAGCTAAGTACCAGTGTTTTACATGGAGCGACTGCCCATCTGACCTCCACAACCCAGTTACTGGGTAACACGGTACCTCTTGTCAAGACTGGTGTCAGATCTCAAGCTTCTGACTACCCGTAACGACTGTCAAAGATCTTTAAATGACAGCCGGGACCAACGGCTTAACGTGCTTTCCGAGGCACGGAGGAAACTCGGTATATTGAAATGGACTATAGTTAATATAAGTATGAAATAGCCAAGTCAGAGGCCTGTGGGGCTCCCAGAGGAAGCTTAATTAACCCTGACACCAGAGGTGGCCACATCCTCACACGAAAAGAAGAAGAAGAATGTAGATTATGAAGAGATGATTCGTCCGTTGTCGAATCCACGGCAGTAAAGACAAAGCCCGGGATAATTTAATAAGTGAAGTACTCAACTAACACAAGTAAATTATATTGTACCGGCACCGGAAATCCACCGAAATCTAGAAAAATGCCTTTTATGCCACATTGAGCTGTAAAAAATGTAAAGAAAAAGTTGACCGAAGCATTGGCAATGTTTTCTTTCATTGGTAAGTAAATTTGTTTTTAAATTGTTTGTGAAAAAATGGCACGCTTGGTTTTCATACAGATGGAGTGACTTGCGTTATCTAATTAGATTTTTGTCTGTGGTCCACACAAAATAGGTCGGCGGTCCGGATCCTGACCGCCGTCCGTCATTTGGTGAATCCTAGTCCAGAATGTCGCGTTGTCTATAGGTCTATCATAGCACAACAAATAAACTTACGCTGCACATGTTGAAGGTTGAAGAAGTCAAGGTCTCCATCTTCGCAGACACGCTTCATAGCTCTGGAGAGCTCAGCCCCGCACACCTGAATCAGCTTGCCGCGAGGATGCACTTCCTCAGCACACGCCATCGCCAGGATGCATACCACCAGGGCACAGATGACCTTCATTTTGATGCTACAGGAAAATGTTTGGGTGGTTTTAGTAAAGCAGAGGGTTTTTAGGGTTCCGTTGTCAAAAAGGAACCCTTATAGTTTCGCCATGTCCGCCACAAAGTGGTAAAATAAAATCAAGTTTTTTATTTGCCTGTATACGTAAAGTATGGATGTTTTTCTCTCGTCTATCCCATGGTGGGGGTATCGTTGGATAGGACATTTTAAAATATTACGGGTCTGTCCCCTGCCAGCTAAATGGTTGCTTTTGAATATGTAAAAAAAATCACTATTTATAAAATGTACTTGGAAAAGTAAAAATTTTGTATATCTATACTAGTAGTATTATAAAGAGGTAAGATTTTTTTGTTTGTTTGTTTGTACCGAATAGGCTCCGAAACTACTGGACCGATTTGAAAAATTCTTTCACCAATAGAAAGCTACATTATTCCTGAGTGACATAAGATATTTTTTAATCCCGATATTGGTTTCTGTGGGGTGTTCCACGAGAGCGAAGCCGCGGGCAATAGCTAGTTGATATATATACAGCAGTTTTCGAACGGTAAAGTTAATTTTGTCCCTTCGTAAGAGCAATGTTCGGTGCTTTCATTGTTTATGAACGTTAGTAATGTTACCTATTTATTTTGGTGAATGTAGCTATTTATACGGAAGCCTCTGTGCGCGAGTCAGACTCGTACCGCCTAAGATGAAAATATTGTTGGAGACACTTGGCGTAGCTGTATATTGCTCTAAATTTTCATGATTGACTACTTTACAAACATATAGGAGGTACAGGTGCGCACGGTTGGCGCAGTGGTTGAGCGATTGACTGCTGCGCTGCGTGTCGCGGGTTCGATTCCCGCGCGGAACAAATATTTGTAGACCTACAAATAGTTGTTCCGGCTCTGGGTGTTGTGTGTGTGAGTTTATATGTTTGTAAACGCACTCACGATACAGGAGAAATTCCTTATAGTGTGGGGCAACTTTTTTTTTAAAACAAACAAACAAACAGGTACCTTTAGCCTAAAGCACAAATAGTTGTTTGTTAATAATTTACTGTATTCAGGAAATATACAGTCAGAGTCCTCCTATAAACTGAAACCAACATACTGCGATCGCACATTTGTTCGGTTATTGTGTGTTAAACATTTGTTATTGTGTGTTAAACATTTGTTATTGTGTGTTAAACATTTGTTTGCCAGTTTGTGGTTCATGTTAAGAAATTACAGTTCTTAATCCTATTGATAGTGGACCATTATTGGAATAATATTCTTTTCAACACACTTGCTCATAAAGTGGCTCTAATTTCACCGCAATTAGGCATATAATGATACCTGTAATCAAACTGTGACTTTTTCATTGCTATTATTCACAAGTGAGTTATAGTTTTTTTTTTTAATGGTTTCCTACCTTCATTTTAAATACTTTTAAATTAAACTAATTTTAAAAGTGTCACAAATCAATCCAATGAAAATTAATAAAATAAGTCATTAATTCTAATCCAGTTAAAATTGAAGTATTTTCAATGTAATAAAATGTAACACTGTTAATCAATTAAAAGTGTCCCATTCGAAATTAATCCCTTTCTATTCCTGTCATGGAAGTAGTACTTACTATATCCATAACATGATATGGGTAGTAATTACTATTTCCATGATATCCATTAAATACATAAAATGTGGCATAGCTTCTAGTCAAACAATTCAGCAAAATGCTAGTACCTAACATATTGCTTGCTCATTTCATGCAACGTACGTGTTTAATAAATAAAACTTGCCCTCAAATATAACTTTTGTTTCTCTGAAATAAAGAAAACTTGAAATGCCCGATTTTGTACGTGGCTAAAACGCTAACCGCGATAAGTTAAAAAAAAAGTAACCTCATTGTTTTAGTCTATGGCCGATCGCCATTGCGAAAAAAATTTCACAACTCGTTTTTACTGTTGAAAATGTTTTTTTTGTATTATTTTCTTCACAAGTGTGTTGAAAAACGTCGTATGATACACGTGTGTATTGATGATTACCGTCCTCGGCTTTCTTAAGACCCTCACCTACGGCTCGGGTCTCAATGGCGCCTCAGCGGTAATCACCAACATTGCACACTTGTACCATAATGTACTATTATTGTATCGGCCTGTTATTGTATTTTATTTTAATTGTTTGTTACTCTAAACGCTTTTACGTGCACGTCTTTTTACATCGTTATCACATGTATGTATTTAATCAACAAGAATGATGTATCTTATCTTATCTTATGGAGGGGCCGAGAAATAACTCGGACACTTCGACCCATTGGGATCTTTTGTGGTCCCCTAGAATGATGTTACCAAATACTTGTAATTAAAACTGCATGGAAAAGAGTGTCCGTGGAGTTTCTTGCCAATTCTTCTCCATTGAGACTGAAGCTTGCGAATTTTTAACTAGAGTCTTCTTTTTTTTTGTTTGACAATTTAAAAGTACACCTCTAAGGTTTATTTGAAATAAACTATATGTTTTTTTTTTGATTATGTACTCCAAAATCTTAAATAAATGGGTACAATGGCGGTCTTATCGCTGACAGCGATAGGTATCTTATTTTTGTACCATTACAAATATATTTTTTTTTATTCTGTGGCAGCTTTAGATCACGTGAGGCATAAGTTCATGTCAAAGGTTCACAAAAATAATACATGGGGATATAGTTCAATGGAACACATTTTGTTACCCACTCACATAATTCGAATCGACCGGTGATTCGTTGTAAAGATTTCAGATGAAAAAAAAACTAAGTAGCAATAATTATATAGAAAATATTACTAAAAAAACAAACATTTTGTTTTCACTCTGTTTAAATGTGTTGTTTTGGTATACAATAAAGAATTATAAATGAAATTATTCTTACCCTTCACACTCAACTGATGCACTACTACTGTCTCCAGAAATTGGGATCATCCTTTATATACGTCCATTAATTGCTTCCCCTTCGTTGAACAAACAGGATGGCTGCATTAACCGACAGCAAGTCATTTTACTACGAAATTGCTTATTAACGGTAGTAATGAACTTTGGGATGCGAGGAAGGAGCAGTCTCATGTTGATAGTTAAAACTAGCAATTGGCTCTTGGTCTTTTTACCCGACTGCCGAAGGAGGGTAATGTGTTTATCAGTCTATGTATGTATGTAAGTATGTATCTATGTATGTATGTTTGTTCCTATGTGGCGTTCCAGAGACCAAACGCGTTGGCCGATTTTGATGGTTCATACGTCAATCGATTCGTCTTTACCTAGCGAGTGTCACTGGCTACATTAAAATTGGAAAATAGAAAAATGGCGGCTTTTGGGCGCCATATTGTGGGGTGCCAATTTTCTTTTTTCTTCCAAACCCATCGTGTGGTGTATTTAAATAAAGGTTTTAAAGAGGTGATTTTAAAAATATATAACACTTACATGTTTAATTGTACCTAATTGAAAAAAATGTTAGGTAACTAAAAAGAAATAATTAAAAATAGTTAATTCAAAAAATCAAAAAAGCCCGACTGCTTAAAAAGCGAACTAAAAGGACGTAAACAACAAGAAAATCATGCTGTGCAGTTGGTGTTTTTTATGTATATTCACCGATATCTCCGGCAAATCTGGGCTGATTTTAAAATTATTTTTTTTGTTTGAAAGAGTATGTTTCGAAATTGGTCCCAATTTAATTTGGTGAAGATCTAATGAAGATCTTCGAAGATATACAACATAACTCTTCAACAAATAACGGCAAATCTCTCGGGACTGCTGCAATCGCATATCTGTTTATTGTTTACACCATTTCATAACATAACATCATGCCAGTACGCTCTTAAGGGGTAAGCAGATCTCTCATTTGATCGGTTTTGTTCAAGTTTCATGATATTCGGGTAATCTATTCTGGCGTTATAGGAAACTTACTAAACAACTTGCCTATTAGGTAGGTACAACTAATAAAAAGTGAAAAATAAAAAAACTTTTTACAAAAAAATACTACCGACTTCCAAATAAGAAAACTACAAAGTGAAAAATAACTTTAATTTGGAAGTCCATAACGCAAAAAATGGTACCTACGAAAGACACCGACTTCCAAAAATAAAGTTAATTTTCACTTTGTAGTTTTATTATTTGGAAGTCGATAGTATTTTTTTGTAGAAAGTTTTTTTAGAATGTTGCTGTAGTAAGTGAGAACTTATATTAATGATAATGAGTGTACGTTTATGATGTTATTTAAAGGCAGTTAGGTGTTTGTGAAATTATGTCGAAGTTTATAATATACGCGATGCTAGTAGAGTTATATCGAAATTTATAATATTCTAGCTGTGCCCGCGGCTTCGCTCCCGTCATCTGTCTGCCAACCCTACGGCCCTGCCCTACTAACCCTCCTGCCCACCCTACTTATACCAACCTACCAATTTTTTTATCTATAGTCGTCATTCTTTCGCGGAGAATCTTAACACCGCCATTCAGAAAATGATTTCAAAAGCACAACGCCATCTATAGAATATCGAATTCAATAGTTAGTACATTAGTTATATTTTAATTGCACATAGTACGGTAGTTAATTTAATCAAAATATTTACTACTCTACTATGTGCAATATGCAAACTATTTTCTGCAAAAGTAGGGTATTCATATTTTGATTTCGACTGTTCGAAATCTGATATATTGATAATCTGGTGTTTAGATAATCTGGTATTTTGAGAATCTGGTATTCGGAGATTGAGCCGTACAATCTGCCTCTCTGTTTAGCGTTTGTGGACTACGAGAAAGCCTTCTATTCGATCAAGATTTCAGCTGTACTGCAGTCTCTCCAACGGTGCCAAATTGACTACCGGTACAACGAAGTGTTGAAGTGTTTATCCAAAAACGCCACCATGTCAGTTCAACTTCAGGATCAGACCTCGTAACCCGTCCTTCTGCAGCGAGGTGTGAGACAGGGAGATGTCATATCTCCAAAGCTGTTTACCGCTGCACTGGAGGATGCCATCAAGGTTCTGGACTGGACAGCCCCATGAACATCAATGGCGAGTACATCACTCACCTTTGGTTTGCCGACGATATAGTGGTTATGGCTGAGACCATGGAGGACCTCAGTACAATGCTCGATGTCCTCAGTAGAACTTCCGAAAGAGTTGGTCTTAGGATGAACATGGACAAAACCAAGGTGATGTTGAATGCCCCTGTTACACCCACTCCTATCAAGGTCGGAGACTCTACACTCGAAGTTGTGGACGACCATGTCTACCTGGGACAAACAATCCAGTTGGGTAGGGCCAACTTCGATATAGAGGTCAACCGTTGAATCCGACTCGGCTGGGCAGCGTTCGGGAAGTTGCGCGGTATCTTCTCGTCCAACTTAGCACAGTGTCCCAAGACGAAAGCCTATGAGCCGTGTGTGTTGCCCAGTGATGATATATGGTTCTGAGACGTGGTCGCTAACAACAATGGGCCTTATAAGAAAGCTTACAGTCACTCAAAGGGCAATGGAGAGTGCTACGCTCGGTGTTTCCTTGCGTGATCGAATCAGAAATGTAGAGATCCGCAAGAGAACTAGGGTTACAGATATTACCCGAAGAATTGCCAACTTAAGTGGCAGTGCGCAGGGCACATTGCTCGCAGAACGGATGGCCGATGGGGCAGAAAGGTTCTGGATTTGCGACCGTAAACTGGAAGACGTTGCATTGGAAGGCCTCCCACCAGGTGGACCGATGACCAGGTGAAGGTTGCGGGGATCTACTGGTTGCGAGACGCACGGGACCGGTCAAGGTGGCAACGGAGGCCTATGTCCAGCAGTGAACGTCTTTCGGCTGATGTGATGATGATTAAATAATAAAATAAATTGGATCAAAGTGCATATGATCAAGTTTTGCCGTTTTTTGCGATAGGGGTACGGAAACCTTCGTGCGCGACCCGACTTGGATTTGGCCAGTTTTTTAGTTTCTGTTGTTCACGATTTACTGTTATTTTTGTGCAAATAACTACCTGATATTTTAGTTTATTTTACTTTGTTCTGTAATTTGATTATTTATTCTGAAACGATTTTGCATTGAACTGTATTTCTGATATATTGAGAATCTGGTGTTTAGATAATCTGGTATTTTGAGAATCTGGTATATTGAGAATCTGGTATTCTGAGATTGAGCCGATTGTACGCTTCGGTCTTCTGTATAACCTGACGCAGCGTATTTATATGGTCTACGGTGCTGAAGCGGTGTTTAATAATAATAAAATACGTGAATGCGAATAAATAGGAGAAGCCTTTTCGACGTCATGACAATGTCATTAAAACAAAAATAGTTAGTACATTAGTTATATTTTAATTGCACATAGTAGGTACGGCAGTTAATTTAATCAAAATATTTACTACTCTACTATGTGCAATATGCAAACTATTTGCTGCAAAAGTAGGGTATTCATATTTTGATTTCGACTGTTCGAAATCTGATATATTGATAATCTGGTGTTTAGATAATCTGGTATTTTGAGAATCTGGTATATTGAGAATCTGGTATTCTGAGATTGAGCCGTCCGAGTATCTGAATTGCGTGTGTTGTGATAATTTTACTTCTTGATCACTTTAAATTCATCTAACTTTTGATATAGTCAAACCGATTGCGATGAAACATAAACTAAGTAATTCTTCAAGTTACGCAATTTTTTTGTATGAAATTTATCTACATTGGTTTCGTACATTTTACGTGATGCGTGCACAAATAAACAGACAAACCGATCAACAAAAAAACGGACAAAAATGCCAAAAATGCTGAAAATAGGTTCTGTTGGTTATGCTTTATCACGCTGGCTATTTTTTTGAAAATATTTTCGATGCACAAAAATTACTTTTCTACAGAAATATGTTGAAAAACTTTAGGATATGCAATGTGTTCGTGTAGATATAGAAAAGGGTTTTAGCATGAGCAATTGATTGAGGGGGTATGTTGGAATGCGGTTTGATTTATCAAATTCATTTAAGTCCTTGGCTGAACATAATATTCGGCCATTACATATGAAATTGGCGTTTTGTAAGGGAGGAACATAAAGTCGTTTTTTTGTTAATCAATCATCATCAATACATATAATAAATCTGTAGAAAAATATTTTTTGTACATCGAAAACATTTCCGAAAAAGATGACGGGAGCGAAGCCGCGGGCACAGCTAGTATAATATATTTAATCAAAGTATCATTGCTATCTATGCACTTTTGCCATCTCATAGGTAGTTCATTGATCCCTTTACTAAAAAACCATTCGTACGGGAAACAATAAAATCTTTGAAGGCGCTTTGGAGTTGAATTTTTCCCTTGCAAGAAGTTACCCAAATTTCGAAAAAAAATGCTAATCTGTTGGAGCAAGGTCCGGGGAGTACGGTGGATGTCTTAGACATTCCAATTGAAGCTCCTCTAATTTGTTAGCCGTCTGTTCTGCAGGGTGTGGTCTAGCGTTGTCCTGAAGCAGCAGTGGCCTAGAGCGATTGACCAGCCTCGGCTGTTTAGCAGCTAGCTTTTCCATCATGGTTTGCAGTTGCTGACAATAGACATCTGCCGTAATCGTCTGGCCAGATTTAAGAAAGCTGTAGTGAACGACACCGGCACTAGTCCACCAAACGCTCAAAAGTTATTTGAGTAAATTTTCGCTTGGGGCAGGATTTGGCTAGTTCGCCAGGGTTCAGCCATTGCGTGAGCGTTTCCGATTATTGTACAGGATCCACTTTTAATCACAGGTAATGATTCGATTTAAAATCCCTTCATTATTGTGCCGGTTGAGTAATATAACGCAGCAGTCGACGCGCGTATGTCGGTTTGCTGCACTCAATTAATGCGGTACCTGCACCTTTCCAGCTTTATCACCCTCTCAATTTGCTTCAAGTGGATTAAAACAGTTTTATTACTAACACCGCAGCCTGCAGTTAACTCGGACGTGGTTTGCGATGGATCCGCTTCCACAATAGCCTTCAATTCTTCATTATCTACTTTGGACTCCGGCCGTCCACGGGGCTTGTTCTGCAGGTCGAAATTTCCAGAACGAAAACGTTGGTTCTTTTGCGACACATTATTAATCCTTCAGCCGTTTCTGCAGCACTGGTGCCACGATGAAACTCGTACTCGTAAATAACGCGATATTTTAAGTTTTCCATTTTGTAAGCTGATTGGCGCAAAGAAAATACCAAAAGAGGAAAAAACAAATGAATTACGGTTTTCCAAACACAAAAGCATGAGTATTTAGCTGTATATATTTAAAATTAGAATTCCAAACCAAAGAGGAGATATTTGAGATCAAAGTGGCCAGTACGACAAAACACCAATTTCATATTAGTTCTTAATTTACAATCAATGGCATAAGTGCATAATGAGAAATTCAAATATTAGTTGATTGGATGCGTCAGTCGTGTTTTCTTACTTTCAACTTCAAAATGTATGATTGTTTTATATTAAGTTTTTTGTGACTTTACCACGTAAAATGTTCTCTTCAGTAATGTAAATACATATTTATCTGCCCCCTACTTCCTAGTATCCTTTACAAAATTAATACGAGTAAACACTAAATATATCTAATTAAAATATCGCGTATTATTAACATGGTTGCTTCAAGGCTATCACTGTACCTAAATCTACATTTAGCCAGTTATGTTTTTTTTAAAGTCCTATAGGTGGCGTGCGTGCCTATTGCCATCAACCAAGTCCAGACTCCGGTCTACTACTGAGAAATTCCATAGGACAATGCCCAATAAAACTTACCCAGACCTGGGGATCGATACGAAGACCTCAGGTTTAGTAGTAGTGCTTTAATTTTTTTATTAGTGCTAATTGTTCAGAGGAAGGCCAAAGAAAAGTTGGATGGACTGTGTGAGGAGTGATATGAAAAAAAGGGGAGTCAGTGATACCGTGCCGGGAGACAGGACGGTATGGAAGAAGAAAACGTGTTGCGTCGACCCCAAGTAACATGGGATAAGGGCAGGAAGATTAGTGCTAATTGTCATCAGTGCTTAGTGCTCTTTTTGCCCCAAAAGATGCAGTCTAAGTGACCTGCTGCAATCGACGACGCAATGGAATGTTGGTTGAGCAAGCAACAACTATCTAGCACGGAGAGATTAAATTTTCTTTTGGTCCCTTTACAAAAATTGTAGTTCTAATTGTAGTTCTTGCGACAAGGCTAATTAAATCTATAGCAACCCACCTTCAGTAATAATGTCCCGTTGTACCGTATGCACCATTGACCTGCACCATCAATGGTGCAGAGGAGAGAATATTCGTTTGGTATTCGGTATTCGTGGTATATCTTTTCACTATTTGTATTCGGCCGAATTATTCGGTTTTGTTCCGAATATATTCGGTTCAAGCATTTCTAATTTCTTGGCTACATGACGTGCTGTGGAACTAAAAGACAAAACTTGCTACTAGCTAACGAGCTATGTTCAGTAGCACTTACAGAAGTAGACATGATTACTGGCAGTTGTTCTTTGTGCTTCAGCTTCAAATGATTTGTCATACCACTTGTCGAAGCACACTGCTGACCTGCACCATCTAATTAGTTTGTCATTCATTCATCATATGTCAGATAATCTTTTGAGCCTTCATTCAGAAACAGGAGTTAAGTACCTACCTAAAATAGTTTAACACAGAAAGTGGCTACACGACACGTTTTCAAATGGCACTATTTACCATTACCATTTATTTTACCATCTTTCACATGCGCAAGCAATAAAATCTATTTAGTATTTATTTCATTCAAAACAGTTTTTCGCATTCGACAGTTTGGCGAACTTGCCGCTTGGCGCCTTTATGAGCGGTCCACTCTACCTTAGGGCCGGCGCTGTTTGATGTCAGGTAGATCCTGTAATTACAATTATTATATATCTTGTTCTATTTTTATTTCTTAAATATGATCCGTTTCCGTGAATGTGTCCGTGGCATCAACAGCCCTATCATTCTTTTTAATATCGTTGCACATGCTGAGATAGGAGCTTTTTTGGTCTCGCACGGGGTTATTTATTTTTAATTTTTATTATTGTTTGTGTTTTTCTTGTCTCGTGTCTCCTGTGCGGGTCACAAATAAATATCTTTCTTTTTTTCTCTTTCTTACAGCCCATTCCCTCTCACAGAGAGGACGCCTGTGTCCCAGCAGTGGGAACATTAATAGGCTTTTGATGATGTGTTGTAGATCCTGTAAGACTGGAGACCCACCCCAACATATTTGGAAAAAGGCTAGGCAGATGATGACATTTATTCATTTACTGTTCTTGCTTTCGGAATCGAACCGAACCCAAGCACTTCCATATTTAGATCAAGACAACTCAAGTGGTTAGCTTTCATTCATAAAAGGGTAGGAGAGTCAGAAAAAATAAAAAACAGAATATAATCCTAAAGACTAGTTCAATTTTATTGTTTTTTTAGAAAAGTATAAATATAATTATTGATCCTTATCGTTGGTTACAACTAAAGTTCCAAACATTAACGAACAAATACGTTATTGCTCCACTTGTTCTTTAGAGAATTATCAGATAGTCTACCGAAGTATACGCTGCAGGGATTATAAAGACGTTTGAACTTAGAAGTCTCAAAGCAGTTAATGCACTTGACACTGGTTCGTCCGGCCTGCCAAATTCACTTGGCTAATGCTAACACCGCAGTCAATCTAGATCACAATTTGTAGACACTCTGTCGAAATTCGATTATGTGTCTTTGTTTTTGTGTAGTATTTTGTAACTAGTCAAATGTTGATAATTTGACTCATCGAATATTTTTTTTCATTTTTGATTACAAGACACTGCCCGGGAAAAAGCAACAGTATTTTTATGGTAAAGAAGACTATAGACACTACATTTTGACTCTTGCAATCGTGCTCAAGATTGACTTATAATGGCATCTGTCTCATTGCATCGTATACTCCGCTAGCCAATCCACTCTCTTTAGCGCCTTATCATCTGTTCTCTTTAACGTCCGTAGTGTTGGTTCTGGGCCACAGCAGCGACGCACTGGTTGAAGACACTGACGTATTGGAAGGGCAGGTCTCCCACGCACCCGTATCCACCCTTCTTGTGGATCGCCATGTAATCGTAGCAGTCGACGCGACCGTCGCCGTTACAGTCCTGGGGAAAGTAATATGGAGAAGTTAAAAAAGGGTTAAGATGCATGGTGAAATCAGCCATAGAGCATAGACCAGCCTGGGCTGTCGCTGTTAAAGTTATGGCCAATATTTGCTTAAGGTCGACGGCACGAACTATTTTGTGCGCGGGGTTAAAGCAGACCTTTGGGAGTCTAGATATCATGGAAAAATTACTAAATGTATATTTTCAAAATAAAATTATTTGCATTGTTGAAATACTAATCTATCCCTGTATGGTGGCCGTTTTGCAATTTTCCTTCTTCTTTTGGTATTTATTGCCGCCCAAAGATGCGTTAAAATTTGTGTTGAAATATGGAACTTTCGACGCTCATGATTTTTTTTTTTTTTTTTTTTTTATTGATAGGCTCTCGTTTGACCACTATCTCGCCTGATGGTAAGCGATGATGTGGTCGACGGTGAAGCACGCTTGCCTAGAAGTAACCTATTCACTCTTGACTTGAAGACCCCAAGGTTGTAGCTATCAGAAAACAAAGACTCCGGCAGGGAATTCCACTCCTTAGCTGTGCGTACAATGAAAGTATTCGCAAAACGCTTTGTACGTATGGGTGGGATGTCCACCATGTACCGGTGGCGCATTGCCGTGCGTCTTGTTGTCGGTGATGGAAAGGGCTAGGCGGAATCAAATTGTGCAGTTCCATCGCACACTTCCCGAAATGTAACCGATAAACAACCGACAGACTGGCCACTTGGCGTCGATGTTCAAGGCTCTGGAGCTTTGAGGCGACCAGTGCATCGTGGCCGATAAGCCTCTTGGCCCGTTTGTCAATCGACTCAAGTGCATCAAGTTGATATTTCAAATATATTTCTTTTTTACTTTTTTGCTTCCTTATAGGGCTAGATAACGATGAGACAAATTGATATATTTTTTTATTTTGAACGTACATCGTCAAACAGTTGAGTAATCCTTAGACTACGTTTGTATGGAAGAATTATCGACTAGTGTAACCTTAAGAGGAAATTCGATCGTAGAGATCTCACTGAATATCCTGAGTAAATAATTCATGATTTGGCTCTGGCCTGTTTCCTCCTCCAATATTGGGCCAAACTTAATCAGAAGGATATAGACTGCGCCCCTATATTATAATTTTTTCATTAACATATTTTTTAGTACACTAAGCCTTTCTTGAGCTGAGAGCGCAATTTTAAGTACTTTTTGAGGGTTCTTGTGCTTATGAATATAATGTATCATCAATAAGTTAAACACACTATAATAGATAAATATATCCTTGTTTTTCAATTTATAGAATATCTTAAATTGGCCCAATATTAGAAGCGCCCTAATGAAAACCACTGACCGCTTACGACACAACGGCTTCTATTTATATTAGACGACTGGTTAACAGGTTAATTAATTAATTAAGTATGTTTTATTTGGATAAGGTCACAGGGGATTCAAGGTCAAAAAGGGTGTGTGTCGTCAAGTCCAATAACAGAATGACGTAGGGGGAGAGCAAACATTTCGATTTAGATTTTTGGACTATAATAGTATTAACTAATATGTTAGTCATCAAGCTAATTGGTCTGTAAGGTATGTAGATGATGTTAGGTTTTCTCCAAAATTATCCTAGACCGAATAACTATCAAACTAGATGAAAACCAACCATTTGAGCAGGCCGGTTTTAGGAAAAACTTTGCCACAAATTACTATATACATACTGTCAAACAAGTAATAGGTAAATATAACGAATATAACAAGCCTCTGTATATGGCCTTCATCGATTTCGCGAAAGGCTTCGTCAGTATAAAATATTTAGCTATATGGGAGAGCCTGGCAACTCAGGGAACCAGTGCAGTCTACATCAACCTTATCAAAACCCTATTTCAACATTAACACAAGAATACAACTGGAAACCTTAGACGAAGAATTTAAAATCAAAAGAGGAGTTAGACAAGGCGACCCACTGTCTCCAAAACTATTTGCCGCCGTTTTGCATAACGTTTACCGATAACTGAATTGGGACCTAATATACGGGGACTTAACATCGATGGAAAGAAACTGAACCACCTCAGGTTTGCTGATGACATTGTCTTGTTCGAAGTAGAACCACATAAACTGGCGAAAATAACCCAATACCTTAGCAACGAGAGCAAAAAAATTGGATTATCACTAAACACAGATAAAACTAAATTACTAACAAACTCCGAACCAGTTGAAGAAGAATACATATACCTGGGTCAGATCATCTCCCATAAAGACCAGACTACCAGAGAAATATATAGACGAATCGCAAACGGCTGCAAAAAGGTACTGCAGCCGAATTGCGTAAGTATATTATCCAAAGCAAAAGAATCGATTCCTTCCCAAAAACGACTTTACGTATCAATATGCAATACGTAAAGTCGGTTTTGGGAAAGAATCGATTCTTTTGCTTTGGATAATATACTTACGCAATTCGGCTGCTGGTCAATGAAGGAAGTGGTGAAATCTAATGACCTCAGTATGGGAATCAAACGGAAAGTCTACAACACCTGCATCCTCCCTTGCATCACATATGGATGTGTAACATGGTCACTTTCAAAATGCCATAGAGATATGTTGCAGCATTGCCAAAAAGCTATGGAAAGAAGCATGTTAGGTATTAATAAACTAGACAAACAACGAAACACCTTCATCAGATCAAAGACCAAAATAAAAGATGTGCTTGCCAAGATAGACCAACTGAAGTGGAGACGGACAGGCCATATGCTACGTAACCCACAAGAAAAATGGAGCAAATTTGTGACTGACTGGTATCCTAGAGGTGGAAAAAGGAACAGAGGAAGACAGAGAAAGAGAGGGAACAAATTAAAATTGATGCTGTCAATTTGGAAAGACCTAATTGGAAAAAAACCGCTAGGGCCAGAAAACAATGGAAACTGTTAGAGGAGGATTTTGCCCGGAGGCACACTAAATTGAGAGATGTACTTTAAAAAGAACAATGATGAATATTTATTTCGGTCAGCAATGTTGACGTTTTTGATATGACCACTTTGCATCATAAAAGTTTTCTGACCCAAGTGTTTATAGGAACTAATAGCGCATGTTATAATATTGTGCAGTATATTTAGATAGGTATGTTTGTTTGCATCTATTTACTCGTGACATCTAATGCTACATCTAAAACCTTTATTTTAGGTCAGTGAACCTAGACGTGGTCAGTGACACTGCATCTCTGGCCAATTACAGTGACAATGTTATAATGGATGTAACTTAATTATCACTTGACGTTTGAATGAACCTCTATGACAGTAACTAACCTTATCACTGCTATTGTGTATACATAACCTACTTATGAAATAACACTTTTGCATATTCATTTCTATTAATTGTATTGTATTATTTGACGTATTCCAAATTGGGCACCCGTTTTAACGGCACCTGAGTGAATGGCACTTGATCGAATGGCACCTGAGGTATTCCACATACGGCACCTATCGATATTTTGACGTCCTTAAAAAAATAAACGTCCCAACACTAGTACCTACTGATCCATAGTTGCCAAATGTGGAATAAAATTAAAAAAAAAATGATTTCACTAATGGCACCTGCGAAAAATATCGATAGGTGCTATATCTAGAATACCTCAGGTGCCGTTAAACCAGGTGCCCAATGTGGAATACGTCTCTTATTTTTAACAATGTTCTTCTCTTTAGTTTGTGTTTGTTGCTGTTGTATTGTGTCTATACCGAATAAATGGTTTATATTATATTCTATGCACATTTAACATATTTCTTTGATGTTCCATACATCTAAATGGCTAATTCAGCTATCAACTTTTCGCCTTTACTTTGATCGTTCAAAAAACGTCTCGGATGCCTTACTAAAAATGATTTTTAGTAAGGCATCCGAGACGGTTTTTGAATTTATAAAGAACTTAAATCATTTGTTTGTTAATTATAAGTAATCTCAGGCAGTACTAATACTGATCCAATCATGAAAATAATTTCACTACTACAGCGATGGTATAGCTATACCTTCGCTGAGAGCCATAGCCTAGTTCTGTCCAAAAAAAAAGCGGACGCACGCTCGCGCGCGGCGCGGTTCCTGTAGGATACGCTCGGAAGGGAATCCGCTGGGAAAACCTAAAAGTAGAACTATTTCAAAAAAGGAATTTAAATGTATTTCTTTATCATCACTTTGACCACTTTGCTCTGCATCTGTATACACAGATTTTGCTCTGAAGAATATCTTGGTACCAATGATTCAGTGTACCATAGTGACTAACTTGGCAACTACGGTAGAACAACCCACCGACAGAAAGATTACCTTTTAAACAGCCCATTGTATCTAGGAGTCATCAGAGTTCAGTCACGACTAGATTTAACATAATGCATTAGTAATTTTAAAGCTATCATTGTTCGTGGTGGTTCACGTTTTTCGGGTGATGTCATTTCGTCTCGATATGCAAATGGCCACGCAATGTCAACAGATTTGAATGGAATATGTTACGCCTACGATTCTATGTTCTACTTTGTATGGAAGATTGCAAAAAGTAGCACAATAATTTGAATGTTATACGAGTATGTTTTTACGACCAAAAAGTAGGATGTCCTTCAGTCACTTATATTTAAGCCAATATTTACCTCATTTTGATCCGGTTCAAAAAGATTAATTTATGTAGCTTTTAAGGGAGGAGAATATATATTTTTTCAACACACTTGCTCATAAAGTGGCTTTAATTTCACCGCAATTAGGCACATAATGATACCTGTAATCAAACTGTGACTTTTTCATTGCTATTATTCACAAGTGAGTTATGGAGTTTTTATTTTTATTGTATTTGTTGAGTTGCTTTGTTCTTAAAAAAGTTTCGATACAAAAAAGATCGTGCTCAATAGTACCTACAGATAAATTAATGTACATATTGCTTGCTCATTTCATGCAACTTCGTATTTAAATAAATAATTTCAACTTGTACGTGTTTAAGAAAAACAACTTTCACTTAAATATAACTTTTGTTTTCGTATTTAAATAAATAATTTCAACTTGTACGTGTTTAAGAAAAACAACTTTCACTTAAATATAACTTTTGTTTTCTCTGTAATAAAGAAAACTTGAAATTCCCAATTTTTTTCGTGCTAAAAACGCCATCTGCTAAAACCCAAAAAAAAAAAGAATCTTCATTCTTTTAGTCTATGGCCGATCGCCATTTTTATATGCGCGCGAATAGGAAAATTGATAAATGTTTGCCGCCATTGCAAAAAAATTTCACAACTCGTTTTCACTGTTGAAAATGATTTCTTTGTATTATTTTCTTCACAAGTGTGTTGAAAAACGTCGTATGATACACGTGTGTATTGATGATTACCGTCCTCGGCTCTCTTAAGACTCTCACCTGACGGCTCGGGTCTCAATAACGCCTCAGCGGTAATCACCAACATTACACACTTGTACCATAATGTACTATTAAATAATGAAACATCTGTTCAAGTTCTGCCGATACAGAATTCTCGATCTTGTTTTTAACCCCCGGCGGAAAAGGAGGGTTGCTAAAAATTTGAAGTGTGTGTACCTGTCTGTGGCATCATAGCTCCTACACGGATTTGAACCGATTTCGATTTCGTTTTTTTTTTGTTTGAAAGGTGACCTCATCGATAGTATTCTTAGCTATGTTTGATGAATATAATCGGTTCAGCCGTTCTAAAGTTATGGGCGTTTTACTGTTTGAATCGGGGTGTTTTCGCTAGATATCGTGTCATAATTACGTGTTCAATAGATTGTCGATCGAAGCGTGTCTACTATTAGACAAATTAATAGCGTGAAATAAAGATGTGTCCGGGGTTTTTAAAATTATACTTGTAGATTTTTAATTTTACTTGTAGATTTTTAATTTCTTGTGGGTAATTTTTTTGACATAGTTGGAGGGTCTCACCAGCTGAAAATGTTGAGTTGAGAGCTGTTGTTGTTGCTTGTTGATTTTGGGCTTTCGGTATATTATGGCCACGCTTAACGCAATTTTTATTTTACTTTTTGTAACTTATCATTCTCTGTAACTTTGTGATTCTTGCTGTTGTGTTGTGACTGTATATTTTCTATTCTATAATTTATGTATGGATATATTTGGCTTACCTGAGCGAACTTGTTCATGTATCCTTGGACAGTCAGGGCGGCGCAGTACGGGTCATTTGTGCAGCTCGGGAACGCTGGAAAACGATGAAAAACAAATTAATTATATAACTATACAAATACATTATGTAAGTACTAATCCGTCACATTAGGAACTATATGAAGACTGGCTTTAAAAAGATGCTAAGACCAGTCTAGTCAACCGTGAGGCATGTTATCGTGGTCATAAATAATTCATTACTAAGACTGGTGATCTTTGATATATGTACTAATATTCTAAAGAGGCAAAATTGTATTTTTGTATATAACGAATAAACTTAATCACTACTGGACTGATTTCAAAACTTCTTTCACTGTTGGGAAGCTACACTATCCCCGGGTGACATAGGCTACTTTTTATCCCTGTATTCCCACGGGAACGGGCACTACGCGGGTGAAACCGCGAGGCGTCTGCTAGTCTGAGATAAGTGGCCACTTGCCCGACCTATTCTTTAAAAGATTCTGAGTGCTTGCAGTTGTGTCAAAGATGACGAATCTTGCGTATTTCCTAAGACTTTTGTTTCTTTATCCAGACACCAAAATATATGTATGAATCTTTCTGATACCTTTTGTATCATCTTAAATATGTCTTCTCTTACTTATGTCTACTTTCGACACATAAGTGGTGAGATTCTTAAATAACGATTCGTTTGCCATTCAATAAAAATCAACTTTATTATATGGCTGTCTTAACACGTGATAAAATCATCATAAAATCATCAACTAGTTAAACCAAGGCCGGTTAGTTTGAACAAACAAGTTTAAATCTTTACATAATTGGTATAATTAACATATTTATCTATCACCTGTGTAATTTATTGTAATAGATAACATTACTGTGTCAAGCGTGCAAATTAATACAAAATATTTATGAACAAATAACCAGTTGGAAATCTTTCCGGATGTCTGCAAATAATTTGCTCTGACAGAGTTCTCTCTTAAGCATACGTGGGACACTCAGAAAGTTTTGCGAAACTAAAAAAAATTGTTCTATACGTACATATATTTTTATTAAATCTTTTCAAAGTACTTTCCACCAGCCTCTATACAAAGATTCATGCGCCTAAACCAGTTTTCAAAACACTTTTTCCAGTCCGCCGCAGACACCTCGTTTACAGCCTGCTCGAACGCAGCCAGCGCATCTTCCGGCGACGAAAATTGTATCCCTTTGAGCTGATTTTTTATTTTTGGGAATAAAAAGAAGTCACACGGTGCTAGATCAGGGCTGTAAGGAGGGTGACCCAGGAGTTTGACTGGCGTGCTGTCCAGGAAGTCCCTCGTTTTGAGTGCGGTGTGCGCAGGTGCATTGTCGTGGTGGAGCAGTAGCCCGCGGAGCCCTGTGTTTGGTCGCTTGTTGCTTATAACAGAGAAAACTTCTGGCAAACATTTGGTAGTATACCATTCGGCATTAATGCTTCTTTGATCCCGTAAGGGAATTGATACCAAGTGGCCAGTCAAATTAAAAAAGCTAGCGATCAAAATCTTACCCCCGCTTCTAGATCGCTTCACTTTGGTAGGCGTTGGCTCATTTTGAAACACCCAAACAGTCGACTGGCGCTTGGTTTCTGGGTCGTATTGATAAATCCAGGACTCATCACCTGTAACGATGTCGTAAACACGCCGAGACGAGCCTGCTTCAAATTTGTTAAGCATATCACGGCACCATTCCACCCGGGCCTGCTTCTGAGCATCGGTGAGGTTGTGCGGCACCCAGCGTGATACTATCCTCCTCACGCGAAGATGGCTGTGTAGAATCTCGTGAACGCTTCCCGATCCAATCTTCAATATGTGTTGAATCTCCTGATATGTAATTCGCCTATTGTCTTGGATTAAATTTTTCACTGCTAGCACGTTTTCTTCGGTAACAGCCGTCAAAGGGCGACCGCTTCTTTCGTCATCCCCCAAAGTTGGTCGACCGCGCTTGAATTCGTTATACCAACGATACACGGTTGCCTTGGAAGGGCCTTCATCCATGAATGCCATTTGAAGTCTATCGTACGATTCATCCGGTTTCAGGCGACACTTGAAATCGTATAAAATCATAGCTCTAAAATGTTCCCGGCGCAGATCCATATTTCAGTGAGACACAATACTTTGAATTAACTCGCAAAAAATGTGGAGGGAAATTTTGAAATTGGAACTTACTTATTTTTACTTATAAATAATCATATTTTCGAAAAACATTATAACTGGCCAGTCTCCCATATATAAAAACTTTTTTTCGCAATACTTTCTGAGGGGCCTGGTATCTACACTAGCCCTAATGCAGTTTTGTAAATTTTACGGATAGCTTCCTAAGTGGCAAAAAAAGCTGTCAAGCTTTCCGGGCTCGGAGTGGCACGATTCGTTTGCTCGGCGTCGATCCGCGCGCTGGGTTTAAAGATAGCGCCTCATAAAATTGAGGCTACGTAAACTGCCGAAGAACTTACCATCAGGCGCATCAGGGGACTGTCCCCTCAAGGTAGGCTTGCCGGCATCAGCCCAGTAGGCCCAGGTGATGTGGAACAGACCGCAGTGGTCGCCCTCGCACTGTTGGCCCTGTTTGCAGCCAGACACGGCCTGACAGATGCAGCCCAGGCATACTTCTGTCACGGGCGTAGCCTGTGGCTGCCCCACTCCTTGTAAGTGAGCTGGAAGTTAGGAAAACATCATTAGTCTATGTTTTTTAAAAGGTAGTAGAAATTGCTTAAGAATTATAAGCGGTGTTAAAATTTGCTTGAAAAACTGCAATGATATAAAAATTAATGATGTACTCAAGATTTTGATTAAAATGCTGTATTTTGCATCAACTTTTATTTTAGCATATGTTTACATTTTTACCAGCTGGTAAAACTTAATGTGTAGTTTTTTGTTATTTTATAAAAACCTATAGCAACAAAAACAAAATAAAAGTCTCATCGGATAAAGAAAGCGAGGATTAATTCAAAAAATCAAAAAACCCGACTGCTTGAAAAGCGAACTAAAAAGACGTAAACAAGGAGAAAATCATGCTGTGCAGTCCGAGGATAGGTACATATTGGCGAGCTGGCTGACCAAAACCAAAAACAGTCGGGTTTTTTAATTTTTTGAATTAACTTTTAGGGTTCCGTACCCAAAGGGTAAAAACGGGACCCTATTACTAAGACTCCACGGTCCGTCTGTCTGTCTGTCCGTCTATCACCAGGTTGTATCTCTCATGAACCGTGATAGCTAGGCTGTTGAAATTTTCAAAGATGAAGTATTTCTGTAGCCGCTATAACAACAAATACTAAAAACAGAATAAAATAAATAAATAAGTAGGGCTCCCATACAACAAACGTGTTTTTTTGCCGTTTGTTGCGATAACGGTACTGAACCCTTCGTGCGCGAGTCCGACTCGAAATTGGGCGGTTTTTTTTTATTTATAACTTCTTAGTTATGTTTTTCGAATTAGGTACATTTAAACATTTATGTATTATATATTTTAGAAAATACCTCTTAAAACCCTTTATTTTGATACACCACACGATGGGTTTGGAAGAAAAAAAGAATTGGGTCCTTTCAATATGGCGCCCAAAATCCGCCATTTTCCTATTTTAATAAAGTGACACTCGCAGGATTAATATGAATCGATTGACGTAAGAACCATCAAAATCGGCCAACGCTTTTGGTCTCTAGAACGCCACACAGGAACAAGCATACATACATAGACTGATAAACACATAACCCTCCTTCGGCAGTCGGGTAAAAAAAGGACAATCGACCATAAAGTTTTATATTGACACGCGATCTTTTTTGAAATTAGAACATTAACTAAAATCCTTAGAATCATCATTTCAGCCGAAAGACGTCCACTGCTGGACATAGGCCTCCCCCAGGCGTCGCCACATTGACCGATCCCGTGCGTCTCGCATCGTTCCGTATGGTGCCGGACGTAAAGAATTTCACCATCCCATGTCTTCCCGTGGGTGTCGTAAGAGGCGACTAAGGGACAAACCAGAGAATGGGCAGCAGCGTTCTCTGTGCTTCTACAACAACCATACTGCGATCGCCAACCCGCCTGCCAAGCGTGGCGATTATGGCAAAAACCCCCCATGAATAGCACAAATAAAAAAATCCTTAGAATAATGCTTTATTATTTTAAGCTTAAATCAATAAACTTTATAATAGTAGTGTGGAAAACCCAGATCCAAGGTGGCATACCTTTGTATGTGATGATGACGAAATGGATGGCTAAGTGTATGGCTATGGTAATGTGACCGCAGTAAATAAGTGATAAGTCCTGTTTAAGGTCAAGGTGGTTCTTGTGGCCTTTGCTGGGCCTTGTCATGTTCGAAGATGTATGATTTGTTTATTTTGCTTAGCCCTTCAGTTTTATTTGTAGAATTAAGTTTAATGCTGCCAGCCTTTTGGGTACATTACCCTGTGGGCAACGATGTGGAGGAGTTTTTTGACGCCATATTTTAGTTAAGTATATTTTTAGGTTTAGGTAGTGAGTAGTTTTTGGTTTAAATGTATATATTAGTAGTATTAGTTAATTAAGTATTCCATACACGGTATATTGTCAAATAATTGAATAAAAAATTAATTTTACATGAAAAAAAAAAAAAAAAAAAATAAGTTTAATTAAATTTATTTACAATTCGAAGACATGTGACGTCCATCAATCCGCGCTGGGTCCGCGTGGTGGATTAAGTAAGACCCGTTCTATGTCTCACAGAAAGGCGGCCTGTGTCCCATCATGAAAACATTAAAAGGCTGATGATAATTATGAAATTTACAATGCTTGTACAGTAATTAGTATCATAATTAACAAAATCTATATTCTAGTCACGGATATTCACGCCAAGTGGTAACAAGAACTTGAGTAACACGCACGTTTCACGCACGGTTTTTCCAAATACCCCACATTTTCAAGGAAGATCCGTGTGTGTTTATCATCTCATATAATATCATGAGTTATTTTTTTCTCAGTTCTTAGAATTTCCGCTTGTTAAACTGTTTTATAATATAAGCTATTATGATTGCCTATTACATAGTAAATAACCATTGTTCTGAGAAGACGTCACTTGTCGAGTCATCGAGAGATGCAAATTATTTTTTGTCCAAACGTTATGGACTTAAATGTCAGGGTCAAGGTCTTTGAAGGTTGTTCTGTAGGTTTTAACGATACAGTGTGGTTTTTAAGATACCTACTTGACTTTAATGCGAATATAAAGTCATTTAGATTGATGGTTATGGGTGATTTTTATGGAATACTAGCATCGGCCAGTGGCTTCGCCCGCGTTAAGTGTTTTTATCCCAGGGAAACATATTATATAATTTAAAAGTAGCCTATGTCCTATTCCAGACTATAATCTATCTCTGCGCCAATTTTCATACAGATCCGTTCAGCCGTTCTGGCGTGATTGAGTACCAAACATACATACACAATTATATATAAGATATAGGGTATTTGGTATTTATTTTTAAACATTAATATAAATCATATTTTTCTGGGCCTCGTCGACTGCGAAAAGACATTTGTACCTTAGTTCTCTAACAATGTTTACAGATCGAAATTGTTAAAATTTAAAAATGCCTGGTTCTGGGCTTTAGAGCCAGGTAAAGCAACTTCTATAAAAATGATTTTAAACACTTTGAAAGATTTTATGTTCAGATTTTTTGTTTGTCTCACCTGTGATTATTTCTTATTTGGAACTGCGTCTCTTAAATTCGATAGATGATCTATGCCTGCTAGATGATCTATGCCGGCTGAGTCATACACACGCTGACATTTAAGCGAAACTGAATGACCTGCGCCAGGAGGCGGCGAAAACAGGGCTCAAAATTAACATCCGGAAGACCCAGGAGATGCGTACAGAGTGTGTGGAATTCTTCGCCGATATTAATCGGCAGTGAGGTAGAGGAACGCGTCCACAAATTTAGGTATCTCGGGAGCGTCGTGTCAGAGACTGGAGGAACTGAAGAGGATATCACTTCACGGATCGCCAAAGCGCGAGCTACCTTCGCACAGCTGAGACCTGTGTGGCAATCACGGAAACTGATCCGAAGGGTTAAACTCAAAATCTGCGGGTCCAATGTCAAATCCGTGCTGCTCTACGGATGCGAAACGTGGAAGGTAACAAAGGACATCTCACGCCAAATCCAAGTCTTCGTCAACCGATGTCTTCGTCGCATCCTCGGCATTTACTGGCCCGAGATCATCTCTAATGTAGAGCTGTTGGAGAGATGCCACGAGACCCCGATCGACCGCCAGATCAAGCGGCGTAAATGGTGTTGGATTGGTCACACGCTCCGGAGGGATTCCAATCACATTCCTAAACAGGCCTTGGATTGGAATCCTCAAGGAAAAAGGAAGCGAGGCCGTCTCCGTCAAACATGGCGACGCACCGTTTTGGCTGAAGCGACGAGTATCGGAATGACGTGGAGCGAGGTGAAGCGCGAAGCTCAAGACCGGTCTCGATGGAAGACTACTGTGGAAGCCCTCTGCCCCAGCTAGGGGCCATAGGATCTTAAGTCAAGTCTCTTAACTTCAACAGCCACGGCTGCAGAATAATTAAATCCCAATTTAAGTTAACCTCTAAACATCAAATCGCCATAATATCACATGTACCTATTCAGGACATAAACATGGAATAAATAAATAATAAAGTAATGGATGAATAATATCATCAATGCGGAAACACATCTATTTCTTGTGTATACCTAGTTGCTTATATAAACCTCTTCGACACTGACCTATTCTAATAACAAATACCTACCACGGAAGTAATTACGTATGAGAATTACCTAAGCCAGTCCATCTGATAGATATTAGTCGCGATTTGAAGGAGAGAAAGGAAATACTTCGGGCAAATCCGTATTTAAAGTTCAATATCGCAAGTGTCATAATTCCTATGTTGATACGTAATGGGTGAGCAATAAAGACATGTCTTTGTGGGTGTGGTTATCACGATATACGGGTAGGTATGTTATATAAAAGTTTGACAATGCAACAATAAACATGCAAAAATGAAAAATAATGGTAAGGTCTAGAGGCCCTAATGATTTGCGACGTATTCCACATTAGGCACCCGCTTTAACAGCACCTGAGTGAATGGCACCTGAGGTATTCCACATACGGCACCTATCGATATTTTTCGCAGGTGCCTAATGATTCCACATACGGTACTCCGTTAGTCTCTACCGCTATGATTCTATAGGCCCGCAAATACTTCTTGATGATTCTGGCCCCCTGGGTGGTTTGGTATAAATACTTAAAATGTTCAACGTCGAACTAAAAAATCAAAAGAGGAAGTTATATTTACCCGACTGCCGAAGGAGGGTAATGTGTTTATTTTATCATGTTATATATATAACTGTCTACTGTTGACGTCCTAAAAAAAACGCCCCAACACTAGTATCTACTGATCCGTGGGTGTCAATTCTGGAATAAAATTTTAAATAATAAATAATTCCACATTTGGCACCTGCGTAAAATATCGATAGGTGCCGTGTAACGGATATTTTGATCACACTATGTATGTTAGCGACATCTACCTCCTTTTTGCCAAACAAGTTCGGTTAGTTGTGTCGCTGATTGATTGTTTGATCATTTGGGTACTAGATGGCGCTGACATACGTATGACATAGTTGAAAGTTTAAATAAAATATATTCTATTTGTGTGAAATCATTTAATTCAATAAGCACACAAATTCAACATACAAATTAATACATTATTAAATTCTTTTCAAATTAGTTACATAAAAAATGATAATTTAGTAAAAGGCCTATGGCTTAAAAGCAAAGTATTCAAGATCGATAGTTGCAATGACTTGAGCCTTTACTACGAGTGAACTTGCATTGAGTGGAAGGTGTCCAGAAATAACCTCAAAGGCAAGGACCTAAAAGTATACGTAATGTTATATGGGGCAAGGCTGGCTAGCGTCAAAATGAAAAGCTCATCATAATCAATGATCCAGTAGGCGCTGTGAGTATTGGTTTGAATTTGTCTGAATGCCCATTTTCATGACACATGTGCGTTTGATCTTAACATGCAATTTTCTTCTCCTTGGCAGGGCTCCAAATGCCTCTTTAGGTATAATTTTATATATAGTTAAAGCTAATGGTCAACTAGCTGTTCAAGCTACAGCAGTCTCCTCTTGCAAAAGGTTCCGAGCATAATTGACATCATCTGATATACAGCAAGCTTACGGACAGCTACACAGAGAACGATGCTGTTTGAGGACTCATATCTCCAGCATTGAATATTGTGGGTAATCTATATCCCTTCAGAAAGTGAGTGGTTCATACTTTGTAACCTCAATTTATTGTATTGATGGAACGTGTGCTTGAAGAATTAAATTAGTTGACCAAACTTAGGTGTGTTTTACTTCAGTCAGCTTCATGTGAGTTAATCCCTGCAATTGTCTCAAGCTACTTGCTACCCAAGAGTTAGCCGGTTGGGTAAGGAAAAGCTGCCTTACAGCCGTATGTGGAATACCTCATGTGCTGTTAAAACGAGTCCCAATGTGGAGTACGTCTTTTTAGCGGACTGCAATTTTGTGTCAGGGACGCAAACTGTCCCGTTGTCTTCGTTAGATACAACTTGCATTTCTTTGAATATGCTAAAACATCAACCAGTACAGTAGGTAGTCACGAGAAAACGGCAAATTAACATGTCCAGAGACCGATAACTCGATAAAAACCTGTCTCACGTCTTATCGAGAAATAACGTTCAATAAATCATAGATTATAGTGCAATATAGAGTCATTAGTTGTTGATATATTAGCTAGTGTCCGACCGAAGGCCCATTTCTGACCGAAGACCGAAAAACGGGCATCACTGCCTTTGGCCGAAGCTGAAACGGTTTTTTTTTTAAATTCCGTTTATGATTGGCTAAAAGAAGTATTTTTTTAGAGTTTATTACTATACATTAACAACTTAAGCGCTTATTACACTATACGGTATTCACGTTATAAGCGCTTTAACAAGATGATTAAAATTATCTTGCACCTTGTCAAAATAAGTTACATTTCCCAACAATGTTCCATCGGGCATTCGTAACGGTTCGTTCTTCCCACTCTCGTTTTCGGGCAAAAGTTCGGCTTATTTTGACCGAAGACGGCCGAAGCCGAAGGTTCAATCAGTCACTAATAGCTATCTAACCTAACAAATATAGCTAGCTAACCACGTTGCAATATTGATATTGTGGTCTGACGTCATGACTTGACCTATTATGGCCGTTTACCATTCAGCACACAGATATCTGTGATGTCATCCATATGAAGGGCACGATGCGATTAACTACACATTACTTATTTATCATTTTTATTTCTGCTTTGTCTGTTACCTGCATGACGGTTATTTATAGAATTGTTGTTAAGGCAATGAGAATTAAATAAGCTTTAAGTTGTTAAACTTAACTTTGATGTCAGGGGCCTTGAATCTTGGTTTAATTTTGTATAATAGAGGATGGCGTTAAAGAAAATTTATCAGTTAGCAATAAGTAATTGAAAATGAATATTCACAAATCTCTAAGATGACAATTTTTCTGTTAGCAATCATGTATAAGTCATAGACATCGAAAATGAGGAAAATATCGTGTAAAATGTTTGAAGTACGAAAGTGGATGGGCTATAAGAGAAGTAGAAGTCCAAAGAAAATATACATGAACTCTGTGAAGGATGGTGAGTCTAGAAAGAGGATGATTACTGAGATGAAGACGAATAGAGAAGTAGGTATGACAGAAGAAGACATGTTACATCGATCTCTAATAAATTGAGATAAGGACGAGATAATGTTGATGAGAGATTTAAAACTTGACGAGGTGACAAAAAATTACACTAATCTTTTATTTCGCCTACGCTAACAGACCAGCCTATTTTTTCTAATATTGGCTCGCGCGTGACCATCTATCTCACCGGATGGTAAGCGATGATGTGGTCGATGGTACAGCACGCTTGCCTAGAAGAAACCTATTCACTCTTGACTTAAAACTCCTAGATTTTAGCTATCGGGAAACACAGACTTAGCTATACGCATAATAAAAGTATTCCCATAACGTTTAGTGTGTTTGGGTGGGATGTCCACCATGTACCATGATAGCGCCGGACGTCTGGTAGTCCGATGATGAAACGAGTTAGGCGGAATTAGATCGTACAATTCCATCGCACACTCCCCGAAATGTAACCGATAAAAACCGACAGTCTGGTAACTCGGTGACGATGTTCAAGGCTCTGTAGATTTGACTTGACCAGTGCCTCATTGTCGATGAGGCTTTTGGCCCGCTTTTCGTTCGACTCTAGTGCATCAAGCTGGTATTTGGCAGATCCGTCCTAGATATGAGAACAGTACTTCATGCATGATCGAACTTGCGCTTAATACAAGTTGAGCAGCTGTTCTGGCGTGAAGTACTGTCTCACCTTTGCAAGAATCCCCAACTTTTTGGCAGCCAGCTGAACCTTTGCCTCAATGTATGGACCAAAATTGAGAGTCGATGTCAACGTAACGCCAAGAAGCTCAAGATGGTCCGTTATTGGCACGGTGAATATCTCGCTAGGTGAAATTGCAGTTATTTATTAACGACAATTAATTAAATCATAGAGTTACGTAATTAAACAGCTATCAAATATCTAAACATTATTCAAAACAAGAGGCACTTTTAATTGATTTTTATCCTTAATCAGATCTTTAAAATAAAAAACCTGCTCTTCGAAGGACTCGTGGGCAGTAAAGCGTGAAAGATTCGTTGCTTATGTTAAGGCGCTGAGTACTCCTAATTAGGTTTTGACTATAGTCTTTTTGTCATTAACCGTTGTAGTTGCGAATATGAAATAGAATATGAATTTACTCTGTTTATAGTTTTCTGCGATACTTTCTTTTTCGACTAAATTCGTTTTTCTCTTTTATTAAGCTTACTATTTCTTTCAAATAACTCCTATAATTTATTTACTCATTTTGTGTAAATAATAATTTTCTGCAATTTTTCAAAAAAAAGTTCTGCTTTTTAATAATTCGAAAATACTTTTATACAATTTTTACAAGACGCGAGGCCCATGAGATTTACTTGTCACGTTACCCAGTGCCTTAAGTATTACTTGATCCGGTTGCAGACCGGTTCATCTACGTTGCTTACCGGACTTGTTTGGCGACATACTCCTAGGATATTGCATACAAAACAAGGTGCATGCGTTGGCGGGAACACCTTTGTGGAGCGTCAAGGTTGGTTTGGTACCAGGCACAAAGAAAATAGTCAGGTGGAGCAAAGGTATTTATATATTTGTGACGTCGAGGCTTAGTTCTTTGTTTTGGACCGATTTTTTTAAGTCTGCGTAAGTTTGAGCGACTTCTTGGCTACATAGGACAGTAATACAGGCACTGCTTATGAGGCGTTGAGTCTAGCCAATGATAGAGAGTTTTTGGGTGACTATAATATTGCTCTCCAGCAATTTGCATTTAGGATTTGGAAAGTTGGAAGGACCGACGACCTTGGTGACTGCAACGGGAATACGGGCTGTACATACCTATACAAGAGAGCTAAGCCATATTTAAAAGAGAAGAGGAAATACCGGTCGAGCTGACGACGTATACGCTTGGCAGAGGTCTATGTCCAGCAGTGGACGACTTTGGAATGATGATAATATTAGGCAAATAACGTCTACTACGGCATTAAAAAATCTGCGAGTTATTATTTAACTCGATGTAATAATATTTATAAAATCAATGTTTGTTCTTATGTTATGCGCTGCCGTACCATTCATTTCGATTGCGATACAACTTTGTCAACTTATTGTTTGCACTTCGCGCGTTTGTGCAAGTGCAAGCAATCACATTTTTATCTTCTGTGATAGGTACTAGCTAGTATGTAATATTTTATTCATTATAGAATTTCAATAGAAAGGTGTAAATATCAAATATTGATGCTAAACAACCATCTGCCTGGTACCTTCGTGACATTGCTGCTTTATGATGCAACGGTTGACCACAAATATGCCGTTGGCTCATCGGCCATATATTGCAAGAGCGAGGAATGAAGAAATTCCGATACAATATGTCACATGGTCATTATGGTCATATCGTAAGTTCATCTTGGACATAAGTCCAAGGTCATAAGTCATAAAGCCTGTGGTGTTCCCAGTGGCAGCTATATTAACTCTGACACCAGAGGTGGCCACATCCTCACACGAAAAAGGAAGAAAGAATCTTGGACATCATTGACATCGGTAAAGGAAAAAATGTGAGAAAAATATTAATATAAATCTTAAATCGTCAACACGCCTTGAGCAAGCGTGATGACTTCAATGCTCATTAAAATAAAATATATTAAGGGGGGCTCCCATACAAAAAACGTGATATTTGCCGTTTTTTGCGATAGTGGTACGGAACCCTTCGTGCGCGAGGCCGACTCGCACTTGGCCAGTTTTTTATTTTCTTAAGAAAAAGAGGCATGTCGTAGTGAAAATATCATGGTTTTCTACAAACGACCTTATAGAAAGAGGAGAGCGAAGACAAAATGGTGATAGAACTTTCTATGGTCGTGTGAAACATTGTATGCCCGACACCAATAAACCGTTTTATAAATGCTCTGTAATTGTCTATAGGAGAATAATCACTTAATTGTTAATATCGTTAACAATGGCGATCTATTTCCAATTAGTTTCCAATACACTGCATTGTAGTACTACTTCCTATAGTTAATTGCTAGAGAAAATTAAAATTAAGTATGGATATTACAACTGTTTTTGATTACCGAAAATAAACATCAACGATTTCACGGGCAGATCGCTTAGTTAACGCTCATTAACGATAAACAAATATAATTTATTATAATTTGTATTCAAGTTAATAAAGGCATAGTTTCATTTTTCTTTTTTTTTTTTAATCGTCCTCTATATATATAAGTCTCAATGGATTTTGAAACATGTTGCATATAAGATCATAGGCCTTGTTACTTAGGGAAGCCCAGCAGTGGAATGATACAACAAAACATATAAAAAGAAACATAAAAAGAAGATGATGAATATAGATGTCGAATGTCCTGTCTCCTGACATCAACATGATTAATATCGTAATTAACTACTAATTAATAGGCAATGTTACACGATAATTACGATCGATATGCCATTAATATATTAATTAGCTCTGACAAGGGTCGGAAAATTATGACCTATTCTCAATGATAGTAACTACTCACATAATCATATATAAGTGTTAGTTATTTTATGTCTGCACGGTAGAAAAGTAAGGAATTACACAACAAATTGTGCAGTGATTTAAAACGTTTGTTATGTAAAAAAATTGGTAAGGTTAACATAAAAGAGGTTAATGTTCTGTGCCAAATGACAAACTTGGCAACATTTTAATGATGTGGTCACCATATTTAAAGACATTATGATGAAGATAGGCGTCTTTGCTACTCGCACAGGAGACACGAGAAATAAGCTTAAAATCAAACAATAGTAAAAAACAAACCCCCGTGCGAGACCAAAAAGGCTCAATCAATAGAAATAACTCTGCGCTGATATTCTGATAAGGCCCAATGTGTCTAAGGGAAAGAGAAGGAACAGGCCTACGTTGGAACGACAAGCCCAGAAGCAGCCCAGTACCTGTCTATTCACTCTTATTTTGGAGTTAAAAAGTGGTAGAGAATGATGGCAAGGCTGGTCACAATAGTAGGCAAGTAAGTATCAAAATGTGGAGTTATCACTATGACACAATAAACACTTTACCTATTCGATGAAACAACTGTACTGATAAACAAATGCCATAATAACCTATGCTTACGAGAATATAGATAGAGGAACCAGAGAGGTAAATCTATATATATTCTTAGTAACAGTCAGGCTGCAATCAAAGCCATGGCATCCTACAAAGTGGACTCCAAACTTGTTCTGGATGCTATCCAAACCCTTAACATGCTTGGTAAGCATAACAAAATAAGACTGATGTGGGTCCCATGACATAAAGGAATCCATGGTAACGCAATGGCAGATGAACTGGCAAGAGAGGGCTCAGCAAATGATTTTGTGGGTCCAGAATCATGGGTTGTCATTTCGAGGTGTCTCGTGAAAGCTACATTCGGGGAGTTTGCAGAACACGGCCAACAAACACATTGGCTTTCTAATAGCGGTTTGGAACAGTCCAAGAAATTCTTGGGCTCTACGTTCAAGGCACGGGAATGCATTTGAATATGAGCACGGGGCAAATCCGCTACCTGCTTGGGGCCTTCACTGGCCACTTTGGAACCAACGACATGCTCATGAAGATGGGTCTAACCGCGACATCCATGTGCAGGTTGTGCGGGGAACATACGGAACGCATGGAGCACTTTCTAAGCACAGGCGATGCACTGGTTGGTAAGCGAATGAGTCTTCTAGGGGTAGGCTATCCAACACCAGAAGACTTAGGCTCATATCTCCTAATCTCGTTGTAAAACTCATGAAGAAGATTTTCACCGAGATTGGGGAGGAGTAAGTTATCTAGGGGACCACAAAAGATCAAACATATTTCTCGGCCCCGCCACAAGATAAGATAAGATTCTCGATCAACAACGCTTTACCACAGAATACATGAAAGGCTTTACCTACATATTTATTAATAAGAAAAATGGCCAGTATTATTTCGAAATCATTTTTGCTTTTTTAAAATCGGTTTGTAGGTATAATTTAAGAATGTTTATCGCCTATTTTGATAAACAAATGTGATTTTTAAAGGTCACTTGTATTTAGCGAAAAATAAAACCTACCCGGCTAAAGGAAACACTGGTTATTTTTGTTTAATGCTTTACGCACACAAATGTACAGAGGTGGACTTAATGCCATAGGCATTTTCTACCTGTCTACCTTTGGGTAATGCAAAGGCAGAGTGACCAATGTGCAAAAAGTTAAAAAACTATAATCCGACTACGGTTTTTTTAGCCTATGTTACCGGACCATAATAACGAATGACACCTTATTTATCAAAATCGGATGAATAGTTTAAGCGCTACGGAGGAACATACTTAAATACAAACATACATACATTGATCGCTAAAATCATAACCCTTCTTTTTGGCTTCGCCGTAGTCAGGTAAGAAGATCAATATATACCAGAAAGGGATGACTATAATGATGAAATAAATTAAATGGCTAGAAGAGCCTTTGCCCTGCAGTGGGAAAACTCAGGCTAAAAATTAATTTTCATTATACTTTTTTAGAGTTCCGTACCCAAAGGGTAAAAAACGGGACCCTATTACTAAGACTCCGCGATCCGTCTGTCTGTCTGTCTGTCCGTCTGCCACCAGGCTGTATCACATGAAACGTGATAGCTAGACAGTTGAAATTTTCACAGATGATGTATTTCTGTTGCCGCTATAACAACAAAAACTAAAAACAGAATAAAATAAATATTTAAGTGGGGCTCCCATACTACAACATTTTTTGCCGTTTTTTGCGATAATGGTACGGATCCCTCCGTGCGCAAGTCCGACTCGCACTAGGCAGGTTTTTTAAATATAGCGATGGCAGCACGGCTATTTACTTTGTGTTTTTAATTTATAATTCATGTTGTATGACGCCGTTAAATATTGTAATCACGTCATCTTTAAATGGTTTTTTATTTTACCTATTCATATTATAATTGATTTGCTTTTAATCACCGAAACTTTACAAAATGATTAAACACGGAACTAGCAACTGAGTCGGTTACTCATTCTAAGAATGTGTGGAAAAAACTATTTTACACATAAATTGCGAGATCGCTGAAACGTGATTTACATTTTTTTCAGGCACACACACACTGTTCAACCGACACTAAATTTATTGCGAAAAATAAATAAAATTATATTTTATTATTATAATAATTAACAATCTTTTACGCAAATAAAAGTTCTGATTTTAAAGAACAAAGAAGCAAGTGTCATCCCCTTAATAACTTAGAACGAGTATCTTAGAGATTTTCAGCACAAAACGATATGTAGAAGTTTCAGGATCATTATATACTGTACATTATCCTATATATTAACAAAATGCTATTATTTTTATGAAAAGTAAGTTAAGTATTTATCACAAAAGGAAAACGGAAGGCGATGTGCTGCAAACCTTATCGTTCATTTATATGGGAAATTGTATGGCTACATATGTCAAGATTTCATGATATTTATGTATCTGCATGTGTAAGTTAGTATCTATTTGTTTACAAACAATTTACCTTGATCGTTGACACTATTATTGTGTTACGAGATAATCTGTTAATAATCACCCTTGCAGCAAACCTATATTTATTTTGTTGGTCTAATAATTTAATAGATTTACATAAATACTTAAGTTATATTTTTAACGGTTGATTGATACATAAAAGTTGTTATAAAGATGCTAGGTTTATTTTCTTTTTGTATTAATTTTGTTGTTTCTTAAAAAAATAAAAAATAGATAGGTAATTCATGTTTTTTTTTAAGACAAGTTGGGTTTTTGATTTAGCTTCGAAGTATCATTGCAGTTTTTCAAATCCAAAATTCGTGCAAGCATAGTGCGAGCTTTTTCTCCACAAGATCATCGCGAAAACGTTTAAAAATTATAATAATAAAAACAAAAAATACTAACAAACATCAGCGACGACCACAGCAACTAACAACAGTATGGCACTAAACGTCACGGCAGACGCCATTTTGGCGATTTAAAAAAAGAACTTAAAGATATAAAAAATATTACTAAATTAACGTAGCGTGTGTTCTCACGCGCAGAACTCGACTGGCATTGAACATGGCCTTTGGCCACTTTATATTGCCAAGTAGATGGCCTGAATCATCGCGTTCCATGAATTTATTGAATTTTGATTTCGATTTGTTTGTTGTCATTGTCAATGTGTATCCGTGTAGGATTTTGTTTTCCTTTAGGTAGGCTAACAGATGAAGGTTAGATTTTTGTACGTTTATTCAGGTTTTGCAGCCGGCTATAGCACGTTTAGCAGTTAGTAGAGTAGAAAATACTTTCTGTATTTTTTCTGTGTATTAATTTAAAGATCTTCTGATAACTGTTGACGTCAATTCCAAAATAAAGCTCACCGTTTTGAAAATATGTCCTAGGTTTTTATTCTGTCTGTACCTACTTACTACGTTCTTAATAAAACTTGAATAATGTACCTGATATTTACTATAAGTAAGTACGTACCTATTAAGTATTAAAAGTTAATACCTATGTACTTACTTTTAATACTAAATACTTAAGTAGGAAGGTACTATTATATAGGTTATTTATTTACAATTTGCATAAATCAACAATAAAGTATCTACAATAAACGATTCTATTTATTAGACGTTAAATTAATGTTAATTTCATTCATTTTTTTACAAATAATCTACAATCTCTTTAAAATCTAGCTTGTGAAGGCATATTTTAAGAAAATCATTGAACTATCAATGATAGATAATTTATGAATAAAGCGCGATTAGGTATCTCGGTTTAATAAAATCTACAGGTTTATACAAATATCTATTCAAATATTATTTGTATTTGCGGCGATATCTAAAACCGATTGAACTGATCGAGCTTAGGATCACCACAATCTAAGATTTTTTAGGACACACAGATATACCTGACCGCGTGGAGGTGGTCGTTAAAACGCTTAACTGTTTTTAACGACTTTTCATTCATTAAAGAGTTATTAATCAATGAAAGTATAGGTTAGAGCTATTAGGAAGATCAATATGCCGTATATCCCTTACTTTCAACAGAATTTTTTAATTAATTTTAAGAGTGAATAGGTTACTTCTAGGCAAGCGTGCTCCGTCATCGACCACATCATCGCTTACCATCAGGTGAGATGGTGGTCAAGCGCAAGCCTATATAAGAAAAAAAAAAATTACAGTGGTTCATTTCTGATTTTTAGTAATATTTGTTTTCAATTGACAAAATATGTAGGTGCATCGGCTTAGTAGGCGTTTCGGCCGCTGAGTTTACTCCGATCCGGTCGAAACAGGCATTTCATTAATATTAATATTTTTGAGTGGTGTTTCGGACTATACATTTTTAAGAAAATTTTGTACAGTCAGAATGAAAAACCTTAGTTAAATTATTTAAGTGAAAGTTTTTTTGGAAAGATATAAAGCTTATATATATCGCTACAACAATCAACAGTAAACATGATATATCACAATAATCAATCTTATATATCAATTAAAAAGCGTACAAAACAGCACCTGAGGAATTCCACATGCGGCACCTATCGATATTTTTCGCAGGTGCCATAAGTATAATAATTAATTATTTAAAATTTTATTTCACATTGGCACCTACGGATCAGTAGGTACTAGTGTTAGGACGTTAATTTTTTAGGACGTCAAAATAAAAAACAAATCGATTAAAACCAGTTGAGAGTTTATTAACATGATAAAAATATAACTTCCTCTTTTGCTTTTTTAGTTACATGTTGAACATTTATACCCAAACTACCAGGAGGCCAGAATCATGAAGAAGTATTTGCGGGTCCAGAATCATAAGCAGTAGAGACTAACAGAGTACCAGGAGGTCAGTATCTAAAATCTCCCGGTACTCTTTTTACATCTCATGGTTCCAGCCTCGGTAATACTTCCTTATGATTATAATCTCCTATTACTTAAGTTAGTCTTTACCAGTAATGACTCCAGCCCCGCAAATATTAAGACTTCTTTATGATTCTGGCCTCCTGGTAGTTTGGGTATAAATGCTTATAATTTTCAACATCTCACTTAAAAAGCATAGGAAGTTATATTACTGATTTTGTGTTTCTGACGTTACTTAGCCTCTTAAAAAGGATTCGTCCGAAACACCACTCAAAAATATTAACAGTAATGAAATTTCTGTTTCGACCGGATCGGACGAAACTCAGCGGCCGAAACGACTACTAAACCGGTACATCTATACTTCTATACTAATGTTATAAAGAGGAAAGATTTGCATGTAACGAATAAACTTAAAAAACTACTGGAACGATTTCAAAAATTCAATCAACGATTTCTTTCACTGTTGGGAAGCTATCCCCGGGTGACATAGGCTACTTTTTATCCCTGTATTCCCACGGAGACGGGAACTACGCGGGTGAAACCGCGAGGTGTCCGCTAGTACTTAATAACTAAACAAAACTAAACTATACTAAACCTAACTACTTACATAATAATAGTAGATAGTATCCTAATACTTAATAGTATGTAATATATAGGTACTATTAGGTATTAATCGCTGAATCTTCTTCTTCTTCCTAGCACTGTCCCACTTTAGGTGGGGTCGGCTCTCCTAATTTTCTGGCGCCAGAACAATCTGTCCTGGGTTGTCGGGTCGGGCAACTTTTCCTCCAATAGGAGTTTCGTCATGCTAGTCCACCACGTAGCTGGAGGTCGTCCTCTACCTCTCTTATGTTCAGATAGTTGCAAAGCTTTCTTCACTACGTGTTCCTCGTCTCTTCGCATCACGTGACCATACCATCTGAGACGGCTCTCGGTTAGTTTCTCCGATATAGGAGCGACTTTAAAACTACCGCGGATATGCTCGTTTCTTACTTTATCCAGTCTCGTCACACCCCCAGACCACCTCAGCATCTTCATCTCGGCAGTGTGAAGCTTTTGTACGTGCGTCTTTTTCACTGGCCAACATCCTGCTCCGTACATCATTGCCGGCCTCACCGCCGTTCTGTAGATCTTGCCTTTAGTTCTTACTGGCATACGAGCATCGCATAAGACTCCTGTTAGTGATCGCCACTTCAACCATGCCACGTTTACCCTGTGTGCTACATCGGCGTCGACGTCTCCTTGGTCTGTGATTACTGAGCCTAGGTATTTGAATTTATTTATTTTCGGCACAGGAGTACGATCTGGGTAATAGATTGTGGCTGGGCTACTGCTGTTAAACTGGCACTGTAAATGTTCAGTCTTTGCTCTACTGACTTTAAGACCTGCAGACTCTAGAGCAGTCATCCAAGTGGTCAAAGTGGTCTGTAACTCGGTTGCTGAACTGGCCATTAGGACGATGTCGTCTGCGTACAGGAGGTTCCAGGGCAGTGGCGCTTGGATATGTTTAGTAACATAATCCATGACAATGTTGAAAAGCAACGGGCTAAGGGCAGAGCCCTGATGAACTCCCACTCCAACCTCGAACTCCTCTGTCAACCCTGCGGGACTTTTGACTTTGGTACGGACGTCAGTGTACATGTCTTGGACTAGTTTAATGTATATGTCCGGCAGATGTTGTGCTCTTAATGCTTGCCAAACTAGTCTGCGTGGTACCCTATCGAACGCCTTTTCTAAATCTATGAAGATGAGGTGCAGATCCTTTTTATTGAGCCGATGCTTTTCCGTCACCACTCTTACAGCCTGTATAGCATCTGTTGCAGATTTCGAGGGGGTAAAACCGAATTGATTTGGGCTCATGCAAGTTAGATGGTATATGCGGTTATTCATTACTCTTTCCCAGATTTTTAATGTGTGTGATGTTAGCTTGATACCCCTGTAGTTACCGCATTCTGTTACATCGCCTTTACTCTTATAAAAAGGAATAAGGTGACTTAATCGCCAAGAGTTTGGGATCTTGTTACTATATAGGATAAGATTAAATAGTGCTGTAAGCCAATCCACTCCCAGTTTCCGCAGTGATTTCCAAATTTCAGCTGAAATTTCATCTGGGCCGACAGCTTTTCCGTTCTTCATTCTGTCCACTGCACTCTGTACCTCATCTCGGGTTATGGCTTGTACCGGTCCTTCTACTGGTGCCAGGGGTTCCAGCCCTTGACTGGGAAATTCTTCGTTCATTAGACCTTTGTAATATTCGTACCATCTTTTATTTATATCTTCATTATTTGTAAGTAATTTTCGGTTTCTATCTTTAATATATTTACTTGCTTTTATATCTAATGTTGATTTATATCTAAACTTTGCAACTTTAAAAATTTCTGATTCTGATTTTGCGTTTTCCAATCTACCGTAAAACTCCTCTCTTGCTTTGGCCCTAGTTTGTGCAACGCATTTCTTTGCGGTAGACTTTGCTTCCTTATATTTAATGTGATCTTCCTCGAGTCCTGAGGATTGCCAAGTTTTAAACAGGTTCTTTTTGTTCTGGACTTTAGCTTTGACTTCTTCATCCCACCAGGAAGGGTCTTTTCCGTTTCTCAGCCCTCCCTTCGAAATGCCCAAGATCTTGCCAGCACTGTCCTTGCATGTTTTCTCAAAGTTAGACCACATCGTTTCGGAGCTGTCATATGTGTTTTCCATATCCTTTGTCAGATAGCCCCGCAATTCTTCGAGAAGACTCTTGCCCTTTGGACCGGAGAGCTCTTTCCATTTAATTCGGACTGTTTTGTCTATACTTGGTCTAAGTGGCTTAGGCAATTTGTAGACTCCCACCAGTAGCCTATGCTGAGAGGTGAGAGGCTCCCCTGGTATAACTTTACAGTCTTTAAAGTTCTTCTTAAGCGGGTCATCGGCCAGGATGAAATCTATCTGTGATTTATATCCTCCACTTTTATACGTTATGAGGTGTTCAGATTTCTTTTGGAAGGTTGTATTTATAATGCTCATGTTATGTCTAGCCGCAAATTCCAAAACACGTTCACCCTCTTTGTTAAGGCCACCATATCCAAAACCCCCATGGATGTGTTCATAAGTGTTGTTGAATTTACCTACATGCCCATTCAGATCACCCATGATGAATTTTGTTTCCCCCAGTGGCACATTTACCACACACTCGTCCAAATCATCCCAGAAAGTATCTTTTTCTTGTTTACGGCATCCAGTTTGAGGTGCGTATGCGCAAATGATGTTCATTATGCTTTGACTATCCATGGCCAGTTTTACTGCAATGAGACGGTCTGACTTCCTTTCGATGTTCACTATTCTGTCCTTAAGCTGATTGTCAAGTACGACGCCTACTCCATTCTGCTTATTGTTCGTGCCATGGTAGACTAACTGGTATCCTAGTCCTAGGTCCCTCGATTTTGACCCCTTCCAATGAGTTTCCTGTATACAACATATATTTATGTTTCTCCTTTTCAGGATCTCTGCTAGTTCTTGGCTGCGTCCTGTGAGGGAACCTAGGTTCCACGTCGCCATTCTGATTCTATAAGTAAATTGCGAACGTTTGTTCTTGTCAAAGCCGTCGCTTGGGGGGGACGCGACGCCCTAGTATTGTTCGCATTACTCGCCATCATTTCTCCGTCGCTTGTGGGGAACGCCCTAGCTATATGACCCTTTATCTTTCTGCCTTTTTTCATAGTTAGGAGAGGGTGTTTTGGCTATATGGTTTTACGGCCGGCTGCCACCTGACGCCAAGATTGTGACCCTCCTGGAGGGCTTGGGTGCCGCCGTTGACCATTGGTTCCTCCGCCGCCATCCCTACTGAGTTCTCCAACCTAAGAACTCAGTACACCAGCGGTCTTTTCTCCAGATATGCCGGAGTAGCCCGCTGGCGAGGTTTTTTTTAACGAAGTGTCCTTCTTCGGCCTTGTGGTCCGCGGGAGATATTTTATTTTTCTCCTACCCATTGGTTTGCCGCACTCTAAGAGTTTGCCTAACCGCCGGGAATTCCCCTATCCGCCACCTGGGGACGCGTTCTCTAGGGAGTGAGGCTACCCCGAGAATATTAATCGCTGAATATCATAGGTAATACCTATAGGTTTGGCGATTCCAGTTGGATTGGTCAAGGCAGAGTCTCCGTGGAAAAAGCTAGTGTCTAAAGTATTATCGGAATCCAAAAAACATATTATCTATACTAATATTATAAAGAGGAAAGATTATTTTGTTGGTTTGTACCGAATAGGCTCCGGAACTACTGGACTAATTTTGAAAATTCTTTCACCAGTAGAAAGCTACATTATTCTTGAGTGACATAGGCAATTTTTTTATCCCGAAACGGTTACTGTGGAGTGTTCCACGGGAACGTAGCCGCGGGCAACAGCTAGTAAAAGATAATCTTAATCACTATAACTTCCATATCCGGTTAGGTATTGAACTTTTCCTCGGGTATTCTCCTGTATTTTCCTGGCGGATGTAGGTGATATTATCTTTGTTGAAATAATTTACTATAATCAAGATAAGAACTGCGGTTTCACGATCATCTAAGAAGACATGTGTGTTGACAATAGATTCCTCGAAGTAATTAAGGGTGCTAAAGTTTTATGGACTTCTAAAGATAATATTCCCGTCGACCTCCCCACAGGACCCGTTTTCGGGATTAAAAAATAGCCTATATCACTCAGAAATAATGTAGCTTTCTATTGGTGAAAGAATTTTTAAATCGGCTCAGTAGTTTCGGAGCCTATTCGGTACAAACAAACAAACAAATAACAAAAAAATCTTTCCTCTTTATAATATTAGTATAGATATATTATTATAGTATAGACAAACACAATTTGCCAATTTCTATAGACAAGAACAAACGATAATAAAATTACATAGGTAACTAAAGCCGAACCACAACTTTGATCTTTGATGGAACTACACTCTAAAGTCTAAAGGATATTTTTACTTGTAACAAGCATTGACTATAATGAGAAAATTTCATTTATCACTCCTCCAGACCGAAAAAAAAAATAGGTATCAAATATCTATAAACTGAACCTTGTCTTTGATGGAAAAAGCCCGCTATTCTTAACTTCTGCAACTTCTGAAAGCCAGAATCAAAAGAGGTTACACCAGAAAAGCGCCGTGACTAACACGCTTGACATTGCGGAGAAACGACTCAAGTATTGGATCCCGCAACAAAATTAGCAAAGAACAGCGGAAGAGTGCACGCCCTCCCTCATCAAGACATTCCAAATCCAAACTGAGCCCGGTCGGTCTAAAAAAGATAAAATTAAGAACTAAATTTTTCTGTAAAAAAATATTACTTTAATTTCACTAACCTATCCTCGTAAAACAAAAACCATGGCCATCCCAGCCGGACCCACGCTACTTAGTTGTTCTCAAGTTCAAGTTTATAAACCTGGAAACTGGTTCCACCTCCAGCTAAAACTGGAAATATATGCAAATTTTAATGTCTAGGTAGGCAAAGGCATGAACACAAGCAGCCAGCTCTGACGAAATAACGGAGAGTTTTATGATGCCATTGAATTTATATTTTTCTAATCAAGCGCATTGATTAAGATTTGCATATTAATTAGGTCTCTTCTTTTTACAGTTAATTGATTTTAAAACTCGTTTTTGCAAGCCTATATTTGGATCTAACTATTAGAATACCGTTGCTGCCAAAGTTGTCGGCATAGCTGAAGTGGCAATAGGCCGGCCATATTAGACGTAGAACCGATGACCGTTGGGGTAGACGTGTTGACCATCAGTGAGTGGAGACAAGGGCTTCGCCAGCCGATGGACCAGGGGGGGAAATTGATATATGGAGGATGGGAAAAAGTATGAATTATAAATACGGTACAGTCATAAGCATATGAAGCTTTAAACTGGTAGTACGAGTCTTACCCCTACGGCGATTGTTATAAGTGTGCTTAGTGCGAGTTTTTTAACGTACTCACTCGTGATAACGTAAACGATCTCTTATGTCAAAATGTATACAAAAAAAGAGGTTTTGCCTTGCCGTCACCAGACGGCGCTTATCCAGTTTCAATACAAATTGTAGTTTACGTTAACGCGATTGAGCGTGAATAAAAACTCGCACTAAGGCCTTAGAACGGTATAAAGTCCAATGGGTAACGTTCCACGAGCTCAATCATCGGGGGTTTTCAATAAACTTCTCGACCACTTAATTATGTAAATCTTATAAGTTTTCTGTGCACATTCATAATGGCCAGACCATTGAGGCGATTTTCCCCCATAGTACTTCTTAACCAGAGTTTTAGTCTCCTGAGGCTGCTTAGCGATTGATTTTGGTAGACCGACTAAAATTTTCAACGCTTTTAGTACTCTTTTAGGACAGCAAATGGCTAGACTTGTTGGGTTGGGTTTATGTTGACTTAGGACTTTGATTTCTTTACATTTGTCTACTTATTTTTTAATCTCTAGGGGGGTAGGGGGGGAGGGTGCACTGCTCCTACCTGCCCTCCCTTGGCGTGCCCTTGAGTGGAGACCACGAATTTGTAAACGTATGGTGGGACGCCTGGGTAGGTGGAGCAAAGATCTTCGCAGTACGGCTGGTAATAGCTGGATGAGAACTTCGAAAGACTTTTGTCCAGCAGTGAACTGCTTTAGGCTGATTATAATGATTATTACAATCGTCTTGATCTTCGTGTATCTTATTACATGCGGTTTTATCTCTTCAAAAACATGTCGTGTTTTCATGCTGTTTATTTATTAAAACTTCATCTAACATAAAGGTAGGTACATAGGTGGACTTAATACCTGAGGCATTCTTTACCAGTCAAGTAAGGTGGAAAGATCATTTAGGGGTCGTGGTCCAACTAGTTGGTCTACGGGTCTTCGGTAGGGGCAGATGTCCAACTAAAAATAATAATTGGACACTGTACAAAAAGGTAGCTCTCAGACAAAAATGCCAAATTGAAAATGATGATTACATCATGGAGATACAGTTACAAGTGTTAACTGGTGAAATAACTGTTGGTAATTCTTTAGAAAAACAAAGTATATATAAATATATACAAAAAAAAAGTTAATTACAGTGTTGATTTGATTGATAATGATTTTTCTTAAATGTATAATTATAATTCAATAACATCAATATTCTTATGTTTTATTTAGCTGTTAATGTCTCACTGCTGGGCCAAGGCCTCGTCCATATCTTTCCAAGTTCTCTTTTCGAGCGCCATTTGAATTTTAGTTATTTATATATTAATGTAAATTAATAAAATAAGTCAGTTGGACCACGAGTTTTCAGTTGTCCAATCATTATTTTTAGTTGGACAACGGCCCCTACCGAAGAGCCGTAGTCCAACTAGTTGGACATTAAAGTTGGACCACGACCCCCTAAACGGGAGAGATAACAAGGCAGGTGCATTAAAAAAAGAAAGAGAGAGAAAGCTGTGCCCATCACTGTCATTCTTTGCTCGTGCCAATTCCCACGCTCATATGTCAACTTCATCCAGGTTCTACCCTCGATGGCAACAATATCGTCTGTCCATCTCTCGGACGTCCAACGCCACAAACGGTATCCATAACATAAAATAATTGTTTCTTGGCCCATTCTGTTGGAACTGAACCAATTACTTCTGAGTAATTATACATCTACTTGGCAACTTTTCCGGGGTTCAGTCATATCCACGATTTCTTATGGTTGCAAAAAACTTAGTCCATTTTTTTGTTACTACATTTTTCTCGTAACGTAAGCAATAGATTGGGTAACTCTACTCATGATACTTTCACTGAACGTAAGTGTTACAATAACAATAATCTTTTAGATCATACACGCATTTTTCATCGTGTAATAAACAATAAAATGTTTTGTATAGGTTATAGTGACTCAACAAAACGATATTGCCTCGTTGATCTAATTATTGCATGCGCTGTTCTACAGTTAGAGCCTCAGGGACCTGTTTAATATAATTGAAAAACCGAGTTATTCCGAAACGAGAGTTATTTTGCACTTTTTATTGTTTTGTTTTTGAAGTCGGTTATTTTTTTTTGCGAAAAAGTTTTTATTTCTATCTTTTTAGTTTTGGTTCACCATCACTACAAATTGAGCAAGTTCCATAGTAAGGTACCTAAGTAATTGACAAATTATTCATTATAACTCAATTTACACATTTGTACCTACTGCATGTCGCTAAAGAGTTCGGTTGTATGCTCCATATCTTGAAAACTGCCTAACCGATTTTGTTGTATACCAAAACCTTCTCCAGAATGTAACAAATACTTTTCTGAAAACCGCATCAAAATCGGTTCAGCCAAATGCGAGTAAATCGCGGACAAACATACAGGTCAAATTTAGAGCCTCCTTTTGAATTCGGTTAAAAATGCGAAATATTTGTTGGAGAGTGACTTAACTGTCACATTTTCATGACAGGTGTTGTAGGACTTGTAGGTAGGTACCTAAAGTAGGAAAAGAGCGGCGAATGTGTGAAACAAATTTTTGCGATGCTCGAATTGTCAAGAAATTACCATTGTCTTTCGGGTATTTTGACAGATAAGGGGAATAGGGCCCTGGGGCTTCACCATATCGTGCTAAAATAATCATGGTTCTACTGTGAGACACAGACGGAGCTACATAGATATATAGTGCTGTTCCTTTTTTGCAGTGGCATCATGTTTGAAGTTAGTTTGGACGATCGAGAAAGTGTTATTAAAGTTTCCCCTAAGTAACTTATCAGTACGCAGACCGGAGTTTGAATTTGTGCCCGGTTGGTAATAGGATACCTCCACTTAAATATCCCCTATAAAATGAACTGGAGAGAATTTGTTTTTAATTTGCAGCATCCGGCACAGACTGTTGTACAAGAAGGCGCGAAAGTAGAAAGTCCCAACCCTGGCATTACATTATGTGCATCTAAATAAAGATAAAGTTGACTTGATCTAAGTTTCCCTAGCTCTCGTGGGAAAATCTGCAGAACAGCCTGTCTGTACTTACTGGTTTTACCGCTTTTCCATGTTGTAATTGTAATTGTGTTAACTAGAGGTAGTTATTTGACAGCATCATTATATTAAGGCGCCTCCCCGAGCAAAACGCCGCGCTAGTCGAAATTTGTGCAGTTTTTAAGAGGTATCTACTCTTTATTTAAAAAGAAATATCAATTAATAAAAATACATTAAATTTCTACATAATGTTGATTCTAAAATGGTAGTACACTTTTTTTGAAAGAGTGTGTGTGTGTGTGTGTTATGTGTCACTAATCTCCTTCCAACAATCGAGCTGCGGAATCGAATTAGTCCGGCAAAAATTAATAGTTATTTATTTATACAGGCCACCGAAAATTATCAACCTAAATATGTTCTATGAAAAACTTGAACTTGTTATGAAAACTTCTTGTATTAACTCGAGTAAAGCGGTTGTTCTTTGCGGGGACTTCAACATTGATACCTTAAAAAAGAATAGAATGTCCCTTAGACTTTGAATATTTTCTTTTGGGCTGCAATCTAAAGCTGGAACTGAGGCAACCAACTAGATTGTGCTGCAGTAATAGCTGCATTGATAACTTCGCTCACAATTCTCATCAAAAATGTAAATGTGAAGTGATCGATTTAGCTCTTTCAGATCACACGGCACAAACTCTGCAAATTAAAGTAAATAAAACATATAGATTGAAGTCTTGGCGAATCAAGAGACGAGATTTGTCGTTAGAAAATCTAGTTAAATTTAATAGTCATCTTAGCTGCATTTCGTTCGCCGACATATACAATACGGAGAGTGTAAATGTAGCATATGATATTTTCTTGGAAGGGTTCCGTTTATTGTATGACCTTTTCTTTCCCTATAAATTTATTACTATACAACCGCATAAAAAAGTTAAATGGATCTCTCGAGGAATGCGTGTTTGTAGTCACCAAAAAGCAACGTTACCTCTTATGGCAATACAGACTTAGGCCAAATAATGAAAATAAAAATATATTTAAAGACTACTCCAAAAAAATACGAAAAATTATCAAATTAACTCAGAAATCACAGAATAGCTACTTCATACGAACTTCAAGTAATAAATCGAAAGCATCTTGGCAAGTCATAAACAACAAAACACACACTCACGACCCAATTCCCCAAATTAGACTACATGATACAACAATTACAGATCCTCAAAAATTGCTAAAGTCTTTAATAACTACTTTATTGATCAGACCCAACAGTCACCTCAAGTGTCATTTGAAACTAATAATATTTCAAAAAACTTAAACTCAATGTTTATGGCACCAGTTCTACCCCAAGATGTAATTAGAGCAATAAAATCTTTAAAAAATAAAAATAGCTTTGGGTATGACGATATAGCAACGAAAGTTGTTAAATTTGTGACGAACAATATAGCTGTACCTCTTAGCCATATTATCAATCTCAGCATTAACTCTGGTGTGTTCCCTGATAGCTTAAAAACTGTTATAGTTATACCGCTTTACAAGAAGAATAAAAGGGATGAAATAGCTAATTACAGACCGGTAGCCTTAATTCCGGTATTGTCCAAAGTAGTAGAGAAGCTAATCTACGAATTACTTAACAGTTTTTTATTTAAATATGACATTTTGTGTAATGAACAAAAAGGTTTTAGGAAAAACAAAAGCATTAATACGGCTATTTTCGAGCTATACAATACTATCATCAAAAATGTAGATAGCAAAGTACCTATTTGCGCAATCTTCACAGATATGACGAAAGCTTTTGATTGTGTAGATCACGGCATTCTACTAAACAAGTTGGGTGTTTATGGAATAAGGGAAAATGTACTCAAACTTATTAAATCATACCTAAGCGATCGGAAATAACCAGAATTTGCCCTAAGACGAAGAGAGAAAGAAAATACCGATCCGAAGGGCGAACTGTAAAATATGGGGTACCACAGGGCAGCATCCTTGGGCCACCCCTTTTCTTAATTTATATCAACGATTTGCCACGTCATGTTGATAATCCAATGGTGTTATTTGCCGATGACAGCACCGCGTTGGTAAAATGTGAAAATCCGGATAGCTATGAAAAGGACATAAATAAGACCCTGGAAGATATCGTACATTGGCTAGAAAGAAACAACTTAGTGATAAACCTACAAAAAACTAATATAATGCACTTCCATCAACGCACAATTTTAAAACAAGTATCTGTAGTAAGTGGCAAAATTTTTGGGGATATACATTGACAGGCAACTGAATTGGCAACCACAAGCAGAGGAAATTTGCAAAAGGATAAATTCAGCGGCATATGTCCTTTCAAGGTTGTCCAAAAAAGTTGACATTCAAACTACTTTGGTAGCTTATCATGGTCTGGTTGCATCAGTTCTAAGATTTGGTATTGTTTTCTGGGGCAATTGCAGCTCAAGGGAATATATATTCAAAGCGCAAAAACGTTGCATTAGAGCGATGTGTGGTTTGAAGACCACAGACAGTTGCGAACCAAAGTTTAAGTCCCTAAAAGTGCTTACATTTCCGTCATTATATATTTTGGAAGTGGCCATGTTTGTAAAGACCAATAAAAACCAATTTTCCATGATATCAGAAACTAGTAAACGACCCGTTAGAAATCAATACAAGAATTTATTACAAATCGAGTCCTGCAACACAGCGTTATTAAGAAAAAGCGTTATTGGTATGGGTCCTACCATCTACAATAAATTGCCAGAAGTAATAAAAATGATACAATTAGAAACTTTAAAAATAAATTAGTGGCCTTCCTAACAGAAAAATGTTATTACTCGATTAATGATTTTTTAATGGACAAAACTTTTTAATCAGTAATGTATATATTTTATCCTGAACTAACATCTTATTTTGAATTTTTTTAAAGTATTTGTGATAAATCTGTGACTTTTTAATTTGTAATATTATTGTGACATTTTTCAGTATTAATTAATGTATCTATAATTGTAATAATTCTGTGACTTTTTAATTTGTTATTTTATTTTGCCATTTTTCAATATTAATTAATGTATGTCATGTATTGTAATAATTTTGTGACATTTTAATTTGTAATTTTATTTTTTGATATTTATTTAACAATTTTGTGATTTTTTGCGTGCCTATTTCTAGGCAGAATGTACATGGCTCACTCCTATTTACTCCACCTGTATTTTTGTAACCTACATTCATTGCAAATAAATGATTTGATTGATTGAACAAAACCATAACAATGTGAAATAATTATTGATAGCATTCTTCTCCTCGTAAAGTCTTCATTAATTATTTTTTATACTAACACTAATGGATAGAAAATTTGATTATTTGATTTTATTATTTGATTTGTTTAAGTTTAATTTTTTTCAACAGACCAACATTCGATTTTATAAAGATTTTATTCTAAAATCTGGGCGTATTAACTACTGTAATTCATGCGCTACCAGTGCCGCTAGGCCAATATGAATGCTCATATATCATGCTGATTTTTTGGTCAGGGTACGGCCAAAATGTAAGTAAATAGGCAGCGGCCCGCGGCTCCGCCCGCGTGGTGTAAGTACTCGTCCCAATATGTTTATAAATTATGCCTATGTGTTATTTTTAACCGACTTCAAGAAAGGCGGAGGTTTCACAATTCGACCGTATATATATATTTTTTATGTGTGGTGTATCCGCGAAGGATAACTTCGTCGTTTAAGAACCAATTTTGAAGATTCTTTTTTTGTTGAAAAAGAGATATCCCAAGAGTGATACCATGATAACGAAACATCATCCGAAGTCGGTGTCGAAAAACGGAAAACAATAGGTACCAGAGACACCGACTTCGGAAAAGAAAGAAATTTTTCGCTTTGTAGTGTTTTGTTTTGGAAGTCGGTTTGGTTTTTTTTTTGTTAAAAAGTTTTTATCATGTATAAGCTATATTTATGTAAAGTTTCATTAAAATCCGTACAGTAGTTTTTGCGTGAAAGAGTAACAAATATCCATCCATCCATCCTCATACATTTTCACGTTTACAATAGTAGTAAATTTGAGCATGCATCTTCAGGTCGAAAAGTTTATAGCTTAGTAGGTGCGGATTGCTCAGAGAATATCGGCGGCGGCGGCGGCGCGGCAGCCTAATTCCGTACCTATAGAGGAGGAGCTCATAAGGATTTTGAGCAACTATATTCAGGGCGAAATTTTAGATACGAGCCCTGTGGTCAGGTGTCAGATTTCGAAAAGGGACACTTTTTATTTTGATCTTCAGGGCGGCTAATTTTCTTTTGACGCAAAATTACTTAAAAACGCAAATCTGACAATGAAATTGTGGGCTTTCTCTATATCTGACGCGTCTGAAAATTCCAATTTAGATTTTTTTTAAAGGATACGCGGGGCGAATAATATTTGTTCTCTGCAAAAGTGTTACTTATTCTGATGGTAAATATATTAATGTCAGACAGGATGATGAAGCCTTTTCGAAAATATTTCGGAATTTCATTGTTATAGAGAGGTACCCAAAGTGGTCATAATTTTGCGTTTATCCCAAAATAGATACGAATAATAGTTTTGATTACTATTAAAATGTGAAGCCGACCCTTTTGTGAAGATTTTTCAGTGTTCGTTAAGTGTTTTCGTTAATTTTTAACCGACTTTCGAAAAAGGAGGAGGTTCTATGTTCGACTTCTTGTTTGTTTTATTTTTTATGTATGTTCATCGATACCTCCGTCAAAAAAAAAAAAAAAGGGAGACTGGGTACGGTTGAAGTAGGGTACGGTTGAAGCAACGCTAATTACTCGTAAACTATTAGTGGTGTGGTGCGCGGTACAAGGGAAAAGCGACGCGGCGGCGAGTCCGGTCATGAATTACAGTGATGCATTTCACTTCGCGCTCTGTGTACTTTTCCAGGTGACTCGTTTATATGTTTACGACAAAAAGTAAGTTTTTTTTTATTGTTTTCTTTTTCAAATTACTTTGTTGATATTAGCATATGCATTCTGAGTGATCTTCTGCTTTATTTTTAGATGTTGAAGGATCGAAACCTGTGATACGTTTTTGTGTATGTTGTTTTGTCTCGACGACGTTATGTTTGTTTTATTAGCGGTTGAGGGTTATGGGGACGCATCCGTCACAATAATTGCTTCATCAAGCAATTATTGTGGGTACGATTGAAACAATTATAACTGTTGCTTTTTTCGTTGTAGTTGCCCAGACAACATCAAAAAAACTTCAAGAGGCGAGTGTGATATAACTCACTACGAAAATACGTGAGAAGAAATCAAAACGGGACTTTTTTGTATTTTTTCAAAATTAAGTTTAGACAGCAGCTGCTGTTCAGCTAGCTGGTTTTTGTTACTATAGATAATTTGATATATGGTAATCATAAATTATCATTTAATTTAATTTTTGTTTATTCGTGTTAATTTGTTAGTTCAGACCAGAGCAGAAGAGCTCTTTTTATGTTAATTTCTGTTCATTCAGGCAGGAAACAATTATTATTAAGACTGATAGAAATGGTGTCCAAATAGAGTTTAACTATTTCTAGTTGATAATTAAAAAAGAGACTGATTTTGTATTACTTATTTGTTTATGTTTCAACTGACCCCATCACGGTTTCAACCGCCCCGCCCTGGTATGGGTACGGTTGAAACAGTGGCACAATATTTTATTAAATTCTTCCTATCTAGTAAATATGGCAGTTGAGCCTTTAATTCTGAGATGTATTTGAAGACAAAAGTCTAATCTCTAATTTTAAGGGTACACTAGTCGAAATTTTTTCCATACAAACGTAGTCTAGGGATTATTCCACTGTTTGACGATGTACGTTCAAAATAAAAAGTGATATCAATTTGTCTCATCATTATCAAGCCCTGTATGGAAGCGAAAAAGTAAAAAAATAAAATATTTGAAAGTTACGAGCGTCGAAAGTTCCACATTTCGACACAAATTTTAACGCATTTTTGGGCGCAAATAAATACCATAAGAAGACAGAAAATTGCAAAACGGCCTCCATACAGGGATAGATTAGTAGTTCAACAATGCAAATAATTTTATTTTGAACAGATAGATTTAGTCGTTTTTTCATGATATCTAGACTGCCAAAGGTCTGTTTCGAAAATTTCGCGCGCTCGGTTGCGTCCTAAATCATTATCCATTTCGCTACAAATTTGCAAAAGTGTGTATTAGTATGCAAACTATAGCTTCCTACTGCTCATCACAGCATCTATCTCTTCCGCACGTGTTGTCGGTTGATATAAAATGCATTTAAACCCCGCGCACAAAATAGTTCGTGCCGTCGATTAGTGTACCCTTAAGTGTTTTGTTGTATCAAAATGGCTGTGCTACGGGCGTTCAAAGCAAAATTGTTTCAACCGTACCCAGTCTCCCTATCTCATCGAAATTCGAGTTTAGGTACTTAAATTTTAATCATTAAATCCAACAGTAATTTAGTTTATTTTGAGATAAACGTAAAATTATGACGACTTTTAGGCACTTCTCTAAAATTTGCCAAAAGGCTCCATTATTCCGTCTGACATTTATATATTTACAATCAGTATAAGTAAAACTATTGCACAAAATAAATTTCAAAATGTACAGGTTGGAATTTTCAGACGCGTCAGATTTAGGAAAAACCAGGGAAAAGCACACAACTCCGTTGTAAGATTTGCGTTTATATGTCATTTTGCGTCAAGCACCACCCGATCAAGAGCCCTGAAGATCAAAATAAAAGGTGTCCTTTTTCGAAATCTGAAAATGGACCCTGCCATGACCACAGGCCTCGTATCTGAAACTTTTTAGATATATTCTCGGTGTTCTCTTAGCATGCTCCCACCTATTCAGCTATAAACTTTTCGCCCTGAATATGGTTGCTCAAAATCCTTATGAGCTCCTCCTCTATACGAAATTAGGCTGCCGCCACTAGCTGCTTTTTTGTTTTTTTAAGTCGTCCAATACCCTGCCAGATCTCTATAACTATAACCATTGATATATTAATGACTATAACACCAAAGAACTACACACTCCTCCGTCATAGGAAATTATGTATCTACCTACCTATATGTACTCAATTAAGACTGATGACTGAATCGAATTGATTTAACGATTAAAGGAATCCGAGGTTTTTAATAAAGTCATAATCAAACCAGCTTTTAGCATTGGCCATAAAAACAAAAGCTCTTTTTATTGTTTTTAACCCACGATTGCAAATCTGCGTTCGATGGCCGCCTTCTAATTTTGAATTCGAATGAGATGCCCGCCCAGCTTTGTCTGGCAACACAGAGATTTATGAGTTGAATTTTCTGATATATACACGATATTTGTATCACGATTTAGATCCTTGGATAAGGGAGAGTCACGATTAATACAAGCATTAGATAATTTAAAATCATGAATGTATCATGATCCTAAAATAACCGAATAAACAGCTGTGGTTGATAAAACTGCATGCGAAATGCCATGCATCGAAAAGAAGCAATAAAATGTATGCTCCTGCTTGTCATTCTCTTGCACTTGTCTTGCTACTTCCAACTTGGTGGAGAGGAAATATGGGCAGAGAGCGCCGACTGAATTTCCTTAGTAAAAAGTCACAATTCGAGGTTTGGCTCTCGCCTGTTTCCTCCTCCAATTGGACCAATTTAAAAGATATTCCATAAACTGAAAATTAAAGATATAAATACTATGCCCCTATGTTTTCCTATTTGATGATACATTATCTTTAGAAGCACTAGAACCCTCCAAAAATGCTCAAAATTGCGTTGACGTCACATCTCAAATCAGCTGACAATTTGTCACAAATTAACCAGCCCTCAGTTGTTAGTGGGTTTCTCAACACTTCATCACCGAGAAATTACGTAATCGCTTGTTACATTAAATAATCGGCATTAATTTATTTCGGTTGGCTACCCTAGCTGGTATTCATTCACTTCTTTCACTACTATAACGTAATCAGTAACTTTAAATAGTATTTTATCTTGAGCGGCTGGGTTGGTGTAGCCGCCATGTTAAAAAAACCTTACCAAGGACGATTTTTGGATGGGTAACCACGTTTTTTTTGGTTTGCTTGTTTTTGGATAGGTGACCCTGCCAGGGTAAGCAACACTCACCAAGGTTAGTCTTTGGATGGGTGACCATCACCACAAAAAATTTGATCACTTATCCTAAAGTCACCCCGCTAGGTTAAACAACATCTACCAAGGTCACCCATACAAAAAAAAAGCGAACCAAAAAAAAGTGGTCACCCATCCCAAGACTGCCCTTCGTAAGTGTTGCTTAACCTGTGTGGGGTCACCTATCCAAAAACAAGCAAACCATAAAAAACGTGGTTACCCATCCAAAAGTCGTCCACTAGTCAGACAGACGCCGACTAGTCGATCTAAATCGCAGCGTCGCGGTTACAATGTCCTAATCGGAACCAATCTGTTCTAACTGCGATTACATCTGCCGATTTCCTCGTTAGATTTTCTACAAATTGGATAATGTAATAACTGCTTAAGGGCCTACATCCGCATTAGTGCCGTAAAACGGTAATTTTTAAAAGCATACTCCTTAGTAACGGCTAGCTTAAAATATTTGAAAAAATATAATATATATTTGTTATTGTTTCATGTATATCATTTTAGACATATGGTTTTTTCGTAAAACAAATAGATTTGCTTAAAAAAAAAATTAACGACACGCTACTTTTTCGCTACTTTTGGATACTCCTTCAAAACGACTTGGATTTTTGAAAATATTTTTACACAGAAAAATTGATGGCTAGAATTCCTTCATAACTAACATAGCATATGTAAATCAAATAATATTTTGCAAACACAACTGTTCAAAAGGAGGTTCAATATTGATATTTTGGCAACGGGCGCACGGCCAGTACTGCGTTAACATTGGGGCGTATATATCGCCTTAAGTAACTGGCAAGTCCACAGTCCGAATCATACGATACCATGCAGGTCCTTCATCCATCCATCATTACTGATGCCTAGTTTTTCTATCCCACATTCTATGCAAATGATTTTTCTCATGGTTTTCTCATTCATTACGTGAAGACACCCATGTGTTTTGCTCTAATAAGCACATGTCAAAATGTAATTGGAAAAAGAAGAATACAAAGCAATACGATTTGCGTAACAACGGTTTTGCCAACAAAAGACAGGTAAATCCCTAAGTTTTTCCTAGAATTATCCTTGCTTGTAGACTTGCTATTAATTACGCCATAATTATTAAAATTCTGAGTAATTTGCAGGTTTTTATCAAATATTTAAGGATAATGTCGGTGACTGAAAGTCTCAAAGGTATCTTGAACTAAACTTGTTGCACGTCTTGTCAAACCTGCTTTGATTACTAAAACAGGGTCTTCAAAAGCTTCCATCAATGGTGTGCCTGTCCTTATTATTTTGGTTTTTGATTGGGTCTTAAATTGGGCATTGATTAGGCCCGAATTTTAGGTTTTAGCAACAGCAATTAGACTCTCTTTCAAATTATAAAAAATAATAACTGTGGTATATAATTAGTAGAAAATGCCTAAGGGATTAAGTCTGCCTTTGTACTTGCGCATAGTTTTAATATAGTACATTGTGATACAAGGGTGGGAAGTAGGTTATTGCAAACGAGCTGCCATTAACAAGCCCGAGCCAAAGGCGAGGGTTTTTAATGACACGAGTTTGCAATAACCTACGCACCCGTGTATCACACGACGTTTTTCAATACAGTTGTGAGAAACAGTAAAAACAAATCAAAGAATTAGATTTGTTTATTCACAAAAAATAAAATTTTCAACATGGCGCGTTTTTGCAACTGGACATATTTTTTTACAAAGAAAACAGCCTATACAGCATATTCGATTTTTGACAAACGTTGATGTGAAAATAATTAACTTAAAACTGGTAATTAAATATACTATACAACTATTTAAAAAAAAATGAGAATTCAATGCTAAAACGTATGGAATCATTAATTTTTCCTCGTATAAAATCGTATCCCATTTTATTCTATGTATGAAAACTCATTGCTACTAAACTTTTTTTAATTGACTTATGGCGCGTTTTTGCAACTGGACATTTTTTTTTTCAACTAAAACAGCCTATACAGCCTATTCCATTTTTGACAAATGTTGATGTGAAAATAATTAATTTAAAACTGGTAATTAAATATAAAGTGTATATAAATAAATAAATTGTATATAAATAAATAAATATATTAAACAACCATTTAAAAGACTTTTGAGAATTCAATGCTAAAACGTACAGAATCATTCATTTTTCCTCGTAGAAAATCTATCCCATTTTATTCTATGTTTGAAAACTCCTTGCTACTAAACTTTTTTAAATTGACTTATAAATTTAAAACTAAACTGCAAACATAATGATCGAGCTCGTAAACAAAAGTCACGACCGCGTAACAGAAAGATGCCTATGCGTAAGATTTAACTTTCGAATCATAATTATAGCCTCTGAAAGTACGCCATGTTTAACAACTGTATTGAAAAATAAATAATTGTCATAGGTACCCTGCTTTTCTGTTCCGTGTTGGTACTTACTTAGTTGGGAAGGTACACAAATGAAAAAAAAAATTAATTAAAAGAAAACAAAAAATCCGACTGCTTGAAAAGCGAACTAAAAAAACAAGAAGAAAATCATGCTGTGCAGTCGGAGGATACATATTCGCGAGCTGACTGACCAAAACCAGATGTTTTTAATTAACTTTTTATAAGTGTTATATATTTTTGAAATCAACTTTTAGAACACTTTATTTTAATACCCCACACGTTGGGTTTGGATGAAAAGAAAAATTGTGCCCCCACAATATGGCGCCCAAAATCCGTCATTTTTCTATTTAATTTTTTTAATGTCGATTCGTCTTAATTCGCAAGGTTAAGACGAATCGATTGACGTAAGAATCATCAAAATCGGCCAACGCGTTTGGAACGCCACATAGGAACAAACATACATACATAGACTGATAAACACATTATACTCCTTCGGCAGTCGGGCAAAAGAAATACTTCACTGACTAACTATTCAATAGCCTTAGGTGTTTGTTGATCATGCACAATACATTACAATTACATAGTCCCGATTATATGCTCTGCCGCAGATATCACCTTACTAAACTAATGAAATTGTAATAAATAGTTATCCAGATCCAGTCAACACTTTAGTCACTTGGCAACAATTTTAAGATAAGTAGTTAAGCCACAATCGATCCTAAACGGGATGAGGTATGAAATTCTTTTGTACTTCGTCATAAGCAAAATCTATTAAACACATTCTGCAGCCCTAAGGTCAGATCGCACTAGGCGTAACTGCGCGTCAGCGGAGCGACGCGACAATATATATTGTACTAGCTGTGCCCGCGGCTTCGCTCCCGTCATCTGCCTTAGAGATGTGCAACTCGAGTTACTAACTCGAGTTAACTCGAGTTGTGCCTGACTCGAGTTGACTCGAGTTATCTTCCGAACTCGAGTTACTATCAAATAATATCAAATAACATAAAATAAAAAAAACATAAGAAAAAGTTTTTTTTTTTTAATAAATAACTCGATCGAAAGCTACAAACGTAAAAGTCAGAATTAGCAGCAACCAAAATGATTTTTTGTGATTGTGATAATTTGTGAAAGCTGCTGTATGTGTATAACTAGTTATGCTGTTGATTATATTATATAATTATAATTGTTCAAAATAAGTCAGACTAAAATCATAAATACAGATATGTGATTTATACTAAAAATAACCTCTATTATTTTATTCCTACCTACTTAATCTCATTTTATTTTCTTAGCCTGTATTATCGGTATTTTATCGGTTACATTTCGGGGAGTGTGCGATGGAATTACATGATTTAATTCCACCCAGCCCGTTCCATCATCGGACTACCAGACGTACGGCGATGCGTCATCGGTACATGGTGGACATCCCACCCATACGCACAAAACGTTTTGGGGACACTTTTATTATGCGTATAGCTAAAGAGTGGAATTCCCTGCCGGAATCTGTGTTTCCCGATAGCTACAATCTAGGGGTCTTTAAGTCAAGAGTGAATGGGTTACTTCTAGGCAAGCGTGCTCCATCGTCGACCACATCATCGCTTACCATCAGGTGAGATAGTGGTCAAGCGCAAGCTTTTTTTTTTTCGATGTACAAAAAATATTTTTCTACAGATTATTATATGTATTGATTTATTATATGTATTGATGATGAGATGAAGTGTCGCGTCGCGTAGTTCCGCTGCCGCGTAGTGCGGTTTATCTCATACAATATCATATCATGCAAAGTATATTTGGTAATGTCGCGTCGCGTCGCTCCGCTGACGCGTAGTGCGGTTTGACCTTTAAAAAAAAAAAAAAAAGGTATAGACCTTTCCCAAGTGCTGCCACTGCAACCGTTCTACGTCTGCGGCGGCTTCCAGTCAGCCCTGCATTCTACGGTCGTTGATCGTCGGTATATCTAGCTAGTTCTGGGTTCTTATCCCTTTACGTAAACGCAGAGTACAATTCTGTCAAACTTAAAACCTCGAAAAATATACCAACGGCAATGGCCAACGGTATCTCTTGAGACAACGAATGGTAAACACGTGGATATCACTTAAACAAGAGTTCGCTATGTAGCGAGCGTAGTAGGTACCAATTACGCAAGAGTAATATTTATCAAAATTTGACAGTGGACCTTAGTCAACGTTCGTAGTTTAAACTGACGTTATTTAGTTCATCCTCTTTCCGGCCACTCATTTCGAATGTAAGACCTTGCATCAAATTATGATTAATATAAATTAGATTAATTACACATTATGATTTGACTGTAATGTGCTTTGAGATTTAATCTAAATTTAGACTGAAATTAAGTTTTTTTTTTTTAAATAAAGTATACTAATCGAAGATAACGCAATGCCTCAAAGTACAACTTGGGTCATAATATTTTGGGCGTTACCTTACCATAGGTATCAAAATTTGATCGACGATCGATTCGAGACTTCGGTCGATTGGTGTGCTAGGCTGCTAGCTTTCCCCCCGGTGGGTTTCCGCATTGTCGATGAGGGTGGGGGGGGGGGGGGGGCTCAGTAACCGTGGCTTGGTCACCCACGTTGAAGCGAAGAGGAACCCGAGGAGGGGCCGCTCTTCAGGGCTTTGGCCGATTAAGCCGACGACGTAGCGGCCAACATGCAGGTTGCGGTGCCGCTTGGTAACAGGCGACATCCCTATCCCCTGCGTCGGCAAAATGGTAGGTGGCGTGGCCATTGACCTTGACCCGTCACAATGGGACCGAGGGTGCCATCATACACGGAGTCGTCTGGCACCCATGTGCTGATTTCGTCCCTGGGGTGGTCACGGCTACAGGGTGTTCTTGTGCGCCGGTGATGGGGGGTACTCCCCCGAGGAGGGGCTGGTGACGGACATCCGCGGCGGGTTCGCGGTGAGTGCTAACGCGTGCCCGTGTTCCCGCCATAAGCGGCACTGGAGGACACCGTGGAGTTTTAGTGGGTTAGAGTCCCACATAACTGCACTATCTCCCCGTCGTAGTGCAGTATGCATGGTCATTTCTCCAAGCAAAACAAAAAATGGCTGCTAGCTTGCACTTGTTAAAGTAGAGATTGTCGAAGACAGCTAATGATGTAAATACCGATCGTACCTAATAAAATTTGGTCACGAAGAATCCAAAATACAGTAGGTAGGTATGTAGTTATGTAGCTTATGAACGCCCAGATATGTAGGTATCTGAGCGTTTCAATGTGACACATAATTTACAGCTGAGCTTTAGGAATCCGTATGCGTGAAGCACAGCATCGTTAGATATGACGACAATCGGGGCAGCTCTATGTTTAGCAGTGGACATCTTCCGGTTGAAAAAGTGGTGATGATGAGTATTAAATAGGGTTTTATGCAAGGCATCAGTGACAGAGACAACTGACTCCAACCAGCTCTCAAAGCTCTCCAACAATGCCAAAGTTCGTTTTCGATGACACGATGTGACTATTTACGGTCGGGTATGATCTGTATCCGCCAAGTCAACGTCCGCTAGAAAATACAGATCTATACAACAATAAATCCTAAATACTTTATATCTATTCATCATCAAGATTGTATCGGAATTCAATGAGGTTTCCGACGCGGATTTACGCGGTGGTTGGCCTCGTTATCTTCGGCTAATGACGGCACCAGTTGCTGAGTAATGTTATAAATATTACACTTACTTAGGTTCTCATACTTATAGTTTTTTTTTTCTTTTTTTTTAAAACGTTGCCCCACACTAGGAATTTCTCCTGTATCGTGGGTGCGTTTACAAACAAAGTATTAAACAAGTTATTTATTTCCATTTCCATTTGTCTTTGTTTATTAACCGACTTCCCAAAAAGGAGGAGGTTCTCAATTCGGATGTTTATATATAATGTATAAAAAAACGGCTTTGCAAAATTCTTTTTTTTTGTTCGAAAGAAGTTTATTCTGAAATGGTCCCATTTAAATTTGGTAAAGATCTGATGAAGAACTTCGGAGATATACAGCAGAACTCTTCAATAAATGACGGCGAATTTCTCGGGATTGCTGCAATCGCATGTTATTGTTTACACCATTTCATAACATACCATCACGCCACGCCAGTATGCTCTAAACGGGTACGCAGATGTGTACAGTTCCCCCTGGTACACTCTCATTCCACCGAATATGTTCAAGAATAGAATAGAATAATGATTTATTTGCACAGAAAGTAAGTACCTACAAGATACAGATGTACAAGGTACCTACATATGTTACGGTTATCTATTCTGACATCACTGTGGGCATTACAGGTAACTTACTCTAGAACTTGTCCATTATTTACCACTACAATGTGAAAAATAAGTTCAATTTCGGAAGGCGGTGTTCTTGTTTTCTTTTCCTAGGTTTTTGACACAACCTTCCGAAATTGAAGTTATTTTTCACTTTGTAGCGTTTTTATTTGGAAGTCGGTATTATTTTTTTGTAAAAAAGATTTTATATTTAGTTAGCTACCTACATACTTATTATCCACACTCCTAACGGAGGAGCTACGTGTCAAGTCCTTTGACCTCAGTGATATTCGGTGATAGTACTCGAGGTGCCAGACCTGCAGCCTAATTGCGTAAGTGAGTTCGGCATGGCAAAAGCAACAACTCCATGAAAGAGTAGGAGATATTTACTTTAAATGTTTTCGGTTTTACTTTATTGCGCAAATCATTTTGAGAGGATGCGTCCGTTCTATGAGCTATCCTTTTTCGATTGTATTACGCAATACGAAAGGAGTTATTTTAAAGGTGTCGTCACCTTTAGACCTATATGTGTCCTTTACCGAATTCACTTAATATTAGGTACCTATGCAATTAAGGTGCTGGATGTATTTGTATACATTTTAGCTTCTGAATGAGAAGAGGCAGTTGCCTTGCAGTAGAACGGTAAAAGGCTGTTATAATTATTATTTAGCTTTAATCTACTATCAAACTGTGATCGTGCAAGTTGCTGCTCAAAACAGTTTTATCGCCATCGTTAAATTCTGACAGTTGTAACTTGCAGGTCGGCGCGCTGGCTGAAGGATAAGATCACAGGATCACGGTCACGATAGTCATTTGAGGATGACAATTTGTTTAGATATAGCTTATTAATAGCAAGTTTTCCTTAAAATTATTCAAAACAAACTTCACGCAACTGCACTCAAATGTCTAAAAGTTAATCTACTGAGCTGATTCATAATATTAAGTACAATTAAACAAATTTAAAACAACACAAATAACAGGAAGCGGAAATTTTAATCAAGTTAGATTGTGAGGTCATCGTGATCCTAAGTTATGATCTTTCAATTTAAAGTTATTTGTTGCACTCACTGTCCTTGAACTTTTGTATAGAAAACTGCACCTTATGTATTCAGCGCTACGTACGACGAAGCAATAATAAATATTTTTTATTAAAAATATATAATTGCTTAAAATGTTTACAGAAAAAGTTCAGCTATAAAAACGAGTGTTACGCGTTTAAAAATAAACGAATTAATTAATAGAAAATATTTCACTCTAGCAACACTATTCTGGAAATGTCATGTGACGTGACATCCATCAGTGACCAATCGGTGACATTAAACAGTGCGTTTTCCTTGACAGTTTTCTTAATGTACCATTAAATTAAACCCGACATAGTGTTTTCTATTGGCCCAAAAAATTATCTAGAATATCTGAGCCAGTGATAACATTTTATTTACGAAATTTATACAACGAAAACATACTGTGTCAATCCCGCAATAAAGTAGGTGAAATGTGATTGAATTTGTGTAAAATAATCTAATTAATAAGTTAATGAGCTAGTTTAGTTGATAAAATCGTCGAGAAATAGATAACAGGTAACCAAAAATCTGTATAATTCGCTATAATGTGAGAGGTATGAGGTGTTAAAAATTGCACAGTCAGCCGTGCAGTTCTAGTAAAAATAAAAATTTATAAATTTAGATTACCTTGAGAGCTAAATTGGACTATATTTGTGCCGTAGAAAGTTTAATGAAAACAAACGAAGTCTCCAAACATAGTTTTAAATGAAATAAAACTTGTCACCTTCAAGGCCTAATATATGTTTTCTTATTGTAGTCTCACGTAAGTAAAGGCCATTGAGGACAGTAGAATAAAGTTAACGTTTAGTTAACTAATTCCTTGAACCACACCTGAAACCTTACACACTATAAAACAACCTTGGAAGAGAGATAAGATTACTGTGTCACTAAGAATTTAAAGCATTCATTCAAATAACTATTTGCATAAGGAAAACTGTTTTAAATTCTGTACTTGCTTATACAAACAACTCATCATTCCTGTTTGAAACTGTTCAGAGTAAAAATTCTATAAATAAACCTATTCTTCTGTGGTGGAATGCACTTACTGTATTTGAATTTTTTTTTCTGATCTAAGGTATAAAAAGGCAATCAAATTGGTCTTCATCAACTAACCATTGCAAGATCATAACCATCAGAATTTAGTTAAAAATCCATTGCCTGAATCTTGAATGAAAATAAATTGCCTTTTTTTTCACAAACTCCTCAAAAGTAGGCAACTTAGTTGTAATTCAAAAAACGGTGAGCATTTACGAAAACTGTCTAATTTAATTTTGATGTTCAAAACCTTTAGTTGCCCAGTTTCTTTTGAATAAATAGTTTCTGATTAAGAGGAGAATGGTTCTAGTGTTTTTTGTTTCATTTAATGTTGTGCCAAAAATCTCAATTTGCTCCCTTTGTTCTTATCACCTTAAATGTAAGTATAGACTAGAGCATTTACTTGTAACAGAACATTGAGCATTCATTGTTTTTTAATATACTGGAACGTGACGCTCGATGTATTGTTATAACTTGACTATAAAAACCAACAAGTGTTTTTGTGTAACATTTTATCAAGCAAAGGCACAAGCGCGGGTGACATGGAATGAGGTCAATAATGAACGCAAGGTACAAAAAAATGTTACAGGTAAATGTTCACTCCCCTTGAGTATTATGTGGAACACAGCGTCGAATATTCGCAAGAATGTTACATTACATGGAAATGCTTCAGAAAACTGAGCATTTATCTGTATTTTGCCAATCTTAAGAACATCACATTACAATGTAATGCTCGCGAAAATGCTCTACGGTATACTCACCTTTATGTAAAAGAGTTTTGTTACTTTTGCAGGTACAAAATGCGGTGGGTGCTATTATCAATAGTGGTGCTGCTATGCAGCACCTATGTTGCCCAGGCTTATGAGGATCAGGCCTTGGAAGACGATGACTTTGCAGAGTTTGAGCAGTTCGAGGCAGAAGATGATGATCTTGCTGGTGGTAAGTAAAATGCCATTCTGTATTTTTACAATTTAAATAAGGTTAGGAATGCTTATTGCTTAACAACATGAATGGGAATGGTGGGCATCAACACGCTGGAACTGCGACGTAAGTGTGCGCTGCTGATGCACTACTTCTTTGTGCTAAACAATAGGATCGGCGACTCGTCCACGCTGGCTCGCTGTTCACTGTTTGCTCCAGACCGAGTACGGGTGTCGCGCGCCTGTGCTCCGCGGTGTCTGTTCGCGGCTCCTCCCTCGCGTACCCTGACAGCGCGATATGCCCCTACAACCCAGGCTCTCAATCTGCTGAACGCCCTTATTGCTCAGGAGCCTGGCGTCGACATATGCGTGTACAAGGATAAATCTATGTTAAATTTTTGTGTAAAGTTCTTTAGTCTATAATGTTTATGGCTTGCTGTACGCTTTGGTGCCAAACTGTTAGACAGCAAGCAATTGTTACTAAATAAATAAATGTATAGGATTTTAATTCACAAAAATTGTGTCAGAATGTTTCAAATGTACTAGATTTATTTTTGTAAAAAGTATTTATTTAGTGTAAATGACTGGTTTTATATTATGAATCTACAGAAAATAAAAACATTAAAACTAACCAAAAATTATTACTTTGTGAGCTTGGCCAGGGGGGTGACCATAAGCTCTTAGAGCGGTATCAATTTGATATTGAGTAAGTGACAGCTGTATACAAGTCATATACATCTGTCCCTTATTCGATCCCAAATTGATACCGCTCTAAGAGCTTATGGTCACCCCCCTGAACTGTTTATAAAGTTACATAAATACCTACCTGCAAGCTAAAACATAATTGTTAACCAAATATTATTGTACTCCACCAGATTTTACTGAAGAAAAAGAGTCTCCTCCGCCTTCAAAACAGAAGATGCCTTCAAAGGATCAGTTTGAAGCCAATGTTGAGACTGAAGACGAGATCTTAGTGGAGGTAAATTACTTTAATTTCTGAAAGTTTGTAAAATAAAGCCACATGAAAAAGCTAGTAAGAATAATATATATTTTTTAAACTTCTTTTTTAGCATACCATGTATTGACATTCCGATAACTGCTTTAAAATTCAGTTGCAAGATTTGACCCGAACCAGTGGTATATCATCCCATACAAAGAATATTATAATACTGATTATTTTTTGTACATCGATCGCTTTCGGTTCCGTTCCACCGATATAGATGGTGATTTATCTATCACCGTATAATGAGATGAAAAACGCTAGTTACGTGGGCACGGTTTCTTTGTATGGGATGTGGCATCTGAATGCTAGTATTATATTATCTGTGCCCGAACATAAATAAAAAAGGGAAAAATCATACCATGTGCTATGGATAAGCTAGTCGGCTAAGTCTAAAGCTAAGAAAGCTTGACTGCCCTGGTACTTGACTTTACACTCAATCACTCTAGAGATGTCAAAATTGTATTTCAAAAGTTGTATATTTATGAGGAAAGAAATAATGATTGGTTTTCTTATAATTCGTAATTGCTTGTGGTGGACCAAAATTAAAAAAATAGTTTTTTTTTATTATTATTGGGAAATCTTCATGGATAACCTCTATCTGGGGAGAAAGAAAGATTACATCTCACTCCTACCGACATATACCCCACAACCAACAACAGCCATCGGGCAGTTGCCCGGGACAGGGGGTCTACTCTCTAAATCCGTCAACGAAGTTACGGGCCGGTCCGAAAGTATTTCGGAACTTTGGAGTGTACCCTATTCCGTAAAGATAAACATTTTCGGACGGGTAAAAACTCATCGGATGTTTTTTCACACATTCATTAGTAGTTCGGGCCCCGAACGAATCATGTCGTCCGTCCGTATGTGATACGGAGTAGGAAACGCCCGTAACGAAGCGACTTCGAGCTTAGGGAGTAGACCGTCTGACACAACACCTGTCTGGTCGGAGAAACCTCTCTTTTCAATGGAGGTTTGTGGGACTTTGCCTCTGAGCGACGGAACTGCACGATATGATTCCGCCTAGCCCTTTCCATGATCGGACTACAAGAAGTACGGCCATGTGCCATCGGTACATGGTGGACATCCCACCCATACGCAAAAAGCGTTTTGCTAACACTTTCATTGTGAGCACAGATAAGGAGTGGAGTTCTCTGCCGGAGTCGTTGTTCCCTGATAGCTACAACCTTGGGTTCTATAAGTCAAGAGTGAATAGGTTATTTCTAGGCAAGCGTGCTTCACCGTATACCATATCATCGCGTACCATCAGGCGAGGTAGTGGTCAAACGCGAGCCTATAGATTAAAAAAAATACCTCCATAAAAGCACGTATGACAAATACAATAGTTCGCCGATTCCTACCTAACCTAGGCTTGCAGTATACTTTAGTAGTATAGAGGTCACTTACATACATTTTCATTTAAATGTAAATTAATTCTTTTGTTATTTCTTGAACGGAGTGATGTTCAGTTTCTGTTATAATAATGTAGTATGTTATTTATAGTAAATGTTTTCACCTTTTCATAGAAAGTCATGAGAACTTACCTTCTGTGGGAATTGAGTTAAGTATTATTTTATTTCAAGTTCTAGAGAAAATCAACAAGCTGAGTTAACATCGCACTATAATATTATAGAGGCGAACGTTTGTGAGTGTGTGTGAGTTTGTTACTTTTTCACGCTCAAACGGCTGGACGGATCTGGATTAAATTTGGCACAGAGAGATCATAGTCTGGAATAGCACATAGGATACTTTTTATTTTTGATAGGTTCGCGCTTGACCACTATCTCACCTGATGGTAAGCGATGCATGTGGTCGACGGTGTAACACGCTTGCCTAGAAGAAACCTATTCACACTTTTTTCAAAATTATAATCATTTTTTTTATTTTGCCTAGGCCTACATGGGCACTTATAAAACGTCGACAAAAGGTGCACGGTTCGGGTTAGTTGTTTCCTATGGAGAAGAACCAGCAAGAAACTCCATGGTTGCTCTTGACTCAAAGACCCCGAGGTTGTAGCTATCAGGAAACACAGACTCCGACAGGGAATTCCACTCCTTAGCTGTTCGCATAATGAAAGATTTTCAAAACGTTTAGTGCGTATGGGTGGGATGTCCACCATGTACTGATGGCACGTCGCCGTACGTCTTGTAGTCCGATGATTTTTATTCCGGGAATATGTTGCTTCGGGATAATTTCACGCGGGCGAAGCCCGAATAATTTAAATGTGACAAGCAACTCATTTCAGTCTGTCTGTTACCTTTATAAGCCTAAGCGGCTAAGAAAATTCGTACAAAACTTCGCACACGGCTGGACCTTGAACTGGATTAGGAGATAGGATGCTTTATCCCGGTACTATGTTCTTTTGGGATAAAACACTTGTGACGTAGACGCACCTTTTTTTTTTTTTGATCACGCTAGGAAAAAATGCATTACGCATACCCACCCATTGGGGGAATGGAGGGCTATGTGGGACTCCCCGGGAAGACCCGGTATACCCACTAAAATTACCCAGCGGCACTTCCGCATCGTCTGTATGGAAAAGGACTGGGAAACTGGCACAGCCTTTACGTCCAGTCCTCCGCCGACGACCGTGACGCACCTACGGGCAGTAGTTAGTTTACAATACTTTTGTATCTCACCCTTTGCCGAGACCTGCGGCAATAACTCAAACCACCATTTTATCCTTTTATCTAAAAAATCTTTATTTCTTTCAGGATGAAGACAATGAGTTCGAGCACTTCCAAGACCCTGAGGAGTTCGAAGGGTTCCAGGACAGTGCTCCACGCTCTTCTGAACAACCAAAGATCACTATTTCTAAGGTAAACTCTGTTTTTTATTTCGTTATACAAAAACTTGCTTTATGCAAATGGTTCTAAAGTACTTTTTTCGTTGTTTTCGAATTAGTCTAGAGGTGACGGGCAGGCAGCAAAATTTTGCTCTGAGTATTATTCGCGCCGAATACACTCGCAGCGTTTATTCGCTGTGTGTGACCGTAACTTTAGAGTAGACCCGTTATTCTTAAAACTTAAAAGTACTTTTTTGGCGATCTTAATGTTCAATTCACTTAAACTGCAAGTAGATTGCACTGTTGGATTTTTAACGCTCAATTTAGCGCTGTTCAGTTGTTTATTGCCTAGTATTAGTGAAAACGGGCGTAGTACTAAAAAAACTAAGTCACATCTGTGTTTCCCAAGCATTTTACATTAATTTCCTCTATCCTAAATGTCTACTTTATTTTAACTCACTCTCCAGGTTCCTATAATGATCCGTCCCCGCTGGGACGCGTACTGGCTGGAGGGCATCCTGTGCTGCCTCCTGGCGTCGTACGCGCTGGCCTACGTCGTAGGACGCGCGAAGAACACCTCCATCGCCACCAACTTCCTCAAGCTTCATAAACCGCTGCTTGATGATAACTTTACTTTAGTTGGTAAGAAAAATAAATGTATTTATTACTAGCTCCCGCCCGCGGCTCCGCCCGCTTGGTACAGGGTGTCTGGCGGCAGATTTATATTTTCAAAGTTAAATAAAAAAAATTACTATTTGACATATCGTTTTAATTAAAATATTGAACGACAGAATAATAATGCGGATTTAATTTTTTGAAGATTATGTCGTCCAAATGTTTTCCATCGAGTTGTACACACTGTTCGAAACGGAGCCACAGATTACTACGGAGCCTCGTATTCTGCGCCACACGCTGCAATAAACTTGGTTCAATTGTGCTGATTTCTAGATTTTTTTCTTTGGCCGTGGATTGTTCATAGCCGAAGCAGTTGTGCGGAACTTCTGCACCCAGGGACGAAATAAATTCACACTCGGCCCGAATATCGAAGTGTGAACAAAATTGTCGACGACCAATTGACCAATTATGAACGAATCGTTACTCTTGAAAAATGCCTCGATGGCGAACGCGCGATGCCTACTCGACCACTGCGACATCGTGACTGAGAAATCCGCATTATCACTGATTCCAACGACACCATTCTCCTCCCACACCGTTTATTACTTTTTGAAATATTCGAATTTCAAAATATAAATCTGCCACCAGACACCCTGTATAAGTACTTCGCCCAAGCTATACCAATATTATAAAGAGGAAAGATTTTTTTGTTTGTTTGTACCGAATAGGCTCCGAAACTACTGGACCGATTTAATAAAATTTTTCACCAATCGAAAGCTACATTATTCCTGAGTGACATAGGCTATTTGTTAATCCCGAAAACGGGTCCTGTGGTCACCCCACAGGATCCACGGAAGCGAAGCCGCGGGGAACAGCTAGTATCTTTATAAATTATAGCCTACTAGCTGTTGTCCGCGACTTCGTCTACGCAGCAATAGTACTTAGAATATCATTTTATTTTATATTGTAGGTGTGTGGTCACGCATTGGAATGCGTGACCACAGACTTAATAACATACTTATTTTTTTATGTACGAACGGATAAAAATTGCCTCTAGATTTATATGAGCCATTCAAACAAAAGCCCGTCTTTTTGGGCACCGCCGTAGTCGCGCAAAAATGTACCCGGCAAACTAGAGGTGGGCCGCTAGAATTATAATATTTTACGCTATTACGGACAATTTAAGAAGTATTCTGACTATTTAAATGGTTGTTTCTAGGAGAGACTGGCTTAGACGTAGTTGCAGCGAGTGACGAGCACGGGTGGAGACGCGAGGCAGAGCACTGCTTCACCATGTGGTGCAGCGGACGTCTCTGCTGTGAGGGCATGTTGCTCACACTCAAACTTATCAAGGTATGAAGATACAGCATTAAATGTAACCACTGACGATACTATTTGGACTAATATAAGCCCCACTTGCCCATCCCTTTTGAAAACATGTATTTCCAAATTATATAAAAATTACTGTTCGGCGTAAGTTCCAGCTGAGCATTATTAATCGAACACAGAATAAAAACAAATATTAACTGCTCCAACCTTTTTTCAACCCAGGCATGCCATGAGCAAAGAGCGAAAGTCTAAACAAGCATTTCTTGTATGTTTAAGGAACATTCTCAGTCTCGCTCTGTCTCAATCTGCCGAAGAAACCTCAAATTTCCCTATATTTTGGCAAGTTTTTGACAAGTGGCCTCCGCTTTGAATTTGAGTTAAATCAACTAAAATTTTGTCCAACCACCATTGTGTAACCACCTTAGCTCTGTCATTGTTTTTTTTTAATTCCTAGAAGGTGCAGGAGCATGAAAGAAGGTGAATCATGTCCTATGAACACTGGCACTTAGTCGGGATGATTCTAAGATGAGATGATGATGTTTGCTATAAGAGCTAAGCTGTCCTACTGTATTTGTATATGTATGTTTTAGTGTACAATAAAAATTATGAATATGAGGGCTATCTGGCCAGATTATCTCACAAACTATAATAAAATAAACATAGTTTATTTTAATTAGAGGCTATGGGGACACCTGACGTGTTTTCAGTTACGCTACCGACTGACGTCGGTCCTGGAGACCGCTTGCGTATTTTCCATGTTTGATAACCATTATTTAAAATATTAGAACAAATAAAAGTCAATATATTTTTATTAATCGTGAATTTTTAAACTATGCAAAAGTATGCATTTACATACAAAAAATCAACACTTAAATAAATTAATTTTAGCAAAATCTAGAAATTTCGAAAACCTCAGTTCAATTTTTGCACGATTAAGGCACAATTATTACAAAATTGCAACATTTCCGAAAAAAATTTGGTTGCATTCACTGCAAATCGTATCTTCTAAGTCAATGCAATCTTAACGTATCTTCTTGACCGACGTCAGGTAGGTACTATTGTAACTACCTGATGTCGGTCTCACGGACCGCACGCGAAATATAATTACCTATAACGTTTAAATGCGCGTACGTCTGGAGTTGCAGAGCGATCGATGCGTATTGCGTACTGAAAACATGTGGAAAACAAAATCGTCGGAATCTCTGAAACCGACGTCAGATGGTAAAGGGTTAATTATTTACTGTCTGTTATAGCGACAAGACCTGGTCCACGTGATGCTGGGTGTAGTTAGACCAACCCCGGACACGCTGCTGGTGCGCGTCGAGCTCGGCAAGGACGACAGCGACCCCTTCGTGCTGTGCGTCGCGCAGAAGAAGATAGCCACCAAGCTGTCCAAGGAGATGCAGGACTTGGTGTGTATATGTTTTGGAACAAATTATTCCCAAACACTGCAAATACTGAAAGCCAGAATCGACAGAGGCGACTGCCAGAAAAAGTATCGATACAAGTAATCTTGACGAGTCCCGGGGCAACGATACAACTGTCTTGAATCCCGTAATAAAATTAATCAGACGAGGAATACAAAGTTAAAAAATCCACTTCCGTCCTTACCAAGCAGGAGACAGAACAATGCTAGGCCAATAGGTACAAAAGGACATATGGTTTACGAAGAAGTAGCGCAACAAACTTCCTAGAAATCATCAATCAATCAATCAAATAGTTTATGTCAAATAAACCTTAGAGGTACTTTTGAATTGTCAAACAAAAAATAGATAAAAAGATAACTCTAGTTGCTAATTCGCAAGCGTCTGTAGGTCTCAATGGAGAATAATTTGCAACAAGCTCCACGGACACTCTTTTCCATCAGTTTTAATTACAAGTTTTTGGTTACATCATTCTTGTTGATAAAATACATATATGTGAGAACGATTAAAAAGACGTGCACGTAAAAGCGTCTAGAGTAACAAACAATTTAAAAATAAAATACAATAGCAGGCCGAGGCAGCTAAGTTATGACCAATCCCAACAGATGGCGCCCGATCACGAACATAACGCATGGATCGGCACCACTCAGCTCAACCATCATGAAGGGAACCGAATGATCCAACACATGTGCCACCATCAGAGAGAAATTAGAAAAAAATGAAATTAGATCATGTCCCTCTCTGCTACCGTAACGCCCTCATTTTTATTGCTATATGGCATACCGGTACTAATTTAAAATTGTTGCTTCCAGAGCGTATTCTGTCCAGAGCGTCGTCCGGGCGACAAGCACGGCCTGCCGGCTGCACTGTCCGTCATGTCGGAGACAGCGGAGGCCACGTCCGCAGTGCTGGACACCAGAGTGTGTGCCGCCTTGGAGCACTATCACCAATACGTGCAGTTCATACATATCTCCGACAAGTACTCCGGCCCCAAGCAGATGGAGTGAGTATTACTTACTATCGTTCTAAGACCCGGGTTCGATTTCCAGCAGCCTTATTGCGTAATGAATTCGAAAAAGGCAAAGAAAGCAAAAAAAAAAAAAAGCGTATGAAAAATTGACCAATCACAAGCAAGCTGAATGACGCGATGTGGAATTGTGACTTTCCGTCTATGTGATTGGTCGATTTTTCATACTTTTTGCTCTCTCATGCAATACGGTTGCAGGTCAGGCAAGGTGTTATTGGGTTTTTCCAATTGGAGTTTCTCATTGGCTGTCCAGAGTTTGAAAGTTAGTGGTGTAAAACCCTCGTGTCTCGGAAATATGCCGTTGGTCCCATGCTTGATCTCTCTTTGGTCGCGTTGGATTGCCGCCCATTGAACTATGAGAGTGAGGGAACAGAGAGTACACCTGGGTGCATACCCTCGTGCACTATAATATCTCCCGCGGCGAGATGGCTAGTCTCCGCTAAGATTGGCCGCCCGCGCCGTGGCCGGTCGGTCTGGCGGACTATTATTTTTAATTTTTAGGGTTCCGTAGGTACAAAGGGTAAAAACGAAACCCTATTACTAAGTCTTCACTGTCCATCTGTCTGTCTGTCTGTCTGTCACCAGGCTGTATCTCATGAACCGTGATATCTAGACAGTTGAAATTTTCACAGGTTTTTCCAGGCATTTCTGTTGCCGCTATAACAACAAATACTAAAAGTAGAATAAAATAAATATTTTTTTGCGATCCGTAGGTTCGCATCCGTGGGTCGCCCAACCCTTCATGCGCGATTTGACTCGCACTTGGCCGGTTTTTTGTTTTATTTTGAGCTTGTATCTTGAATTTAGATCTTGATTCAGACCATGTCAAACGCTAGGTCGCAGGATTTTTATTAGATGGCCTTATCGTCCCTTTGCACGATTTGATTCTTCATCATAATCAGTACTCAGTCCACTGCTGGATAGATCTCTGCGTTTACGCGTAATTCAATTTATACCATACTTGGTGTTCCTCGCGGCTTCGCTCCCGTGGACCACCCCACAGGACCCGTTGGGGATTAAAAAATAGCCTATGTCACTCAGGAATAATGTAGCTTTCTATTGGTGAAAGAATGTTTTTAAATCGGTCCAGTAGTTTCGGCTCCTATTCGGTACAAACAAACATACAAACAAAAAAATCTTTCCTCTTATAATATTGGTATAGATTATCTTATCCGTATCGCTCGATAAAATAATAAACTTATCTTAGGGCCTATTTTACCGTCGACAGATTAATTTTAACTGAAGAATATTTTCTTTACAAACTACATTTTTTAATTCTCAGATAAAAGTTATCTCAATAAAGAAAAATCGGCACCGAATCTAAATAACAAATATTCATTCCAACGGTGAAGGAAAACATCGCGAGGGAACCGAATGTCTAAGGAATCCCTAGAATCAAAAATTCTCGTCAAATTCGTTATCTAGTTTAAATATTGTTTAGTGTTGTAACCATATATTTGTTACTAGCTGACCCCCGGGGCTTCGCTCCCGTCAATTGGCTACCTACCTACCTACCATACCTACTCTACCCATCTACCCTACCCACCTACCCTACCTACGATACCCTGCCTACCCTACCTAATCATGTAGCGCATAATTTCTATGTATCAATGAATTTTAATGCAACATTGCTTTGGGTTACATTATTTCAATTTTCATGAAGATCTCAATTTTTTTTGAAAATATGTTATAGCCTATGATATTCAGGAAAAATATCTTCCTACTGGTGAAAAAAATTCAAAACCGGTTCAGTAGATCCAGAGATTACCCCCTACAACTTTACAAACTTTACCTCTTTATAATATTAGTATAGATGTACCTCCAAGTGCACTTATGATATTGTGTCATGAATGACGAAGAAACTAGATCCCACGACACAGGGTATCCTAGTGTGGGGTCTAGGGTTACTTTAATGCACTTGATATTTGTGTTTTCTTATGTTTTATGCTATAATTTTTGTTTTTTTTTATTGTGCTTAATGTATGTAAAGTAAGGTTACACTAGTCTAAAATTATTCCATACAAACGTAGTCTAGGGATCATTCAACTGTTTGACGATGTACGTTCAAAATAAAAAGTGACGTCAATTTGTGTCATGATTATCTAGCCCTATATGGAAGCAAAAAAGTAAAAAAATAAAATATTTGAAAGTTATGAGCGTCGAAAGTGCCACATTTCGACACAAATTTTAACGCATTTTTGAGCGCAAATAAATACCATAAGAAGACGGAAAATTGCAAAACGGCCTCTATGCAGGGATAGATTATTAGTTCAACAATGCAAGTAATTTTATTTTGAACAGATAGATTTAGTCGTTTTTTCATGATATCTAGACTGTCAAAGGTCTGTTTATAAAATTTCGCGCGCTCGGTTTGGTCCTAAATCATTATCCATTTCGCAAAAAAAAATCAAAAGTGTGTATTCGTACACGAACTAGCTTCCTACTGCTCATCACAGCATCTATCTCTTCCGCGCGTGTTGTCGGTTGATATAAAATGCATTTTAACCCCGCGCACAAAATAGTTCGTGCCGTCGACTAGTGTACCCTTAAGACGTGACATCCACCAACCCGCACTGGGGCTGCATGGTGGATTAAGGCCCATTCCTAGGGCTTTTACAGAGAGGAGTTCCCCCATCATTGGGAACATTAATAGGCTGATGACGATGATGATATTAACGCCTGTTTGTCCACAGAGAAGGAGCAGTAACGAAGCCCCCGGACACGGAGAAGGTGATGCTGATGAGCGTGGCGCTGGGGCCGGACGGCGGCGGCGACGAGGTGCGGCCGCTGCTGCAGCTCGTGTTCCACCTCATGGACAAGATCAAGAGGCTGAGGCTTAGCAAGGAGGTCAGTGCAGCTTTCCTTTTTTTTTGTTCAAAGCTTGATGCTTAAGGCGGTTTACACACGGCACTGCCGCGGTAGGCGGTGAAGCGGATCTCATGTCGCTTTGGCCTCTAATAAATCCGTTGATGCCTAACACACGTACACCTTAAAGCTAAAAGCCTTAAAATCAGACCTCTTTCTTCAGTGTTTCCATGACATTTTTTTTGGTATATTGCAAAAAAACAATTAGAAAAGAAAAAAGTGTATGCTTTGTATTATTTACTTACAAACATAAACTTACGCCTTTTACCCATGGGAGAAACTGCAGAACGCCACCTGCTACGATCCTAACGTACTCCTTCTGTTTCGAATACGTTCATACATCTAGTCTTAAAAGCACGCTGGTTATGATTACTACGCACCTGACCTTTCTGAAGAACCAATAAGATCACTGACATCGCTGAGAGGGGCCTAAATTGCCCTAAAAGGTCTTATGTCCTTTTAGGGCAATTTACCTCATTCACGCCTGCCAAATATCTTTTGTTAGTCACCTATACTTTATCATAATTAAAATATTTTATTATTGTTATAACATCATTAAAACCACAACGTTGGCTTATCAATATTTTAACGAATCATTTGGATTACAAAAACCGATCTTACTGTTTTTGGTAAATGCGCTGTCAAAGTCTCTCTTAAAGTAGGTGGTGTTTTTAGAGTTTCGTACCCAAAGGGTAAAAACGGGACCCTATTACTAAGACTCCACGATCCGTCTGTCCGTCTGTCACCAGACTGTATCTCATGAACCGTGATAGCTAGACAGTTGAAATTGCACAGATGTTGTATTTCTGTTGGCGCTATAACAACAAATACTAAAAACAGAATAAATTTATATATGTAAGTGGGGGCTCCCATACGACTAACATTTTTTTCGATAGTGGTACGGAACCCTACGTGCGCGAGTCTGACTCGCAATTGGCTAGTTTTTTATTTGTATCTCAAAGAGATATTGTAGCAAGTCAAGTCTTTAGTGTATAAACGACGCCCCTAACGCTTCATTATAATAGGTAAAAACCTTACGTAACTATTCTCGTGGAGTCAGATCGACCCCCAGCTGAGTCCTCTCGTGACAATTACTTATACTCATATTTCTTCACAAAAAATAAAAAAAATCGAAGATTACTGTCACTTAGAAAACTACTAAGACAACAAAGTCTGTAGTTATAATAAAATAAATGAAATATGAGTAATTGGTTGCACGCTGGGGTCAATCTAATTTCACGCAAGTAATTAAGGTTTAAAAATAAAACATGAACAACGTAAAAAAAATTGTCTTCGTGTCTCTTGGTAGTTATAATGCACGAGTTGTTATGCTACAAAAATCTTGACATGTGCTTTAGAAGATTTAAATCGAATGTAAAAATGTTTAAATTCAAAGTAATTCAATTAAATTAAATTTATTGCCACACACACGTTAAATCAGATACATAATTTCACAATGAAAAAAAAAAAACATGAACAACACAACACATTGGAAATGGCCGTGGGCCCCAAACTAGGCATAGCCTGTATCTTGGTGGCCCAATTAAACAAAATTTAGAGTAGGCAGATTGGATGTTCTGTGTGACACAGCACAGTGTACAGTATTATAAATCAAATAATCAGAATTTAAAACAATAATCATCATCATCAGCCTATTAATGTTCCCACTGCTGGGACACAGGCCTAAACAATAATCAAATTCAATAATAACATTAAAAATATTATAAAATTAAGAATAGGTATGAGGCAAAAAAAAAACAATAAAATTTAAATCACATTGTTACACACACATTCTCACATTTGGTGAGTTAGCAAGGATGTTTACTTATTCTGCCAGACTGTAATGATAAATATGTAGTACACTGCAGAATAACGCAAGTACACGGAAGAAAAAGAAATGTTCAGAAACTAAAGTTATATTCAGTTCAGTAGCTGGTTGTTATTTTTTTGTTGTATTTAGTTTCCCAGTTCTTATGTAATCCATCGATAATTAAAAACATATTTCTAATAATAATCCCGTTACAGGCTCTAGCGAAATGCGAGAAGCGTCGGCAGAAGGTGGCGGAGGCGTGGCTGCGCGGCGCACACGCGGCCCGCCAGGAGCAGGCGGCGGCGCGCCGGGAGGAGAAGCGCAAGCAGGAGAAGGAGCGCATACTCGCGGTACGTAGTGTGCACCCCCACCCCCACACGTGTATTAGTTAGTGGAGTTCCCAAAGTGATCGCCGCAGCGACCTGCAGCCTTATTGCGTAATGAATTCGCCTAAGCAAAGGGCAAAGAGTATGAACCTTCCACGGTCTTCCATCCCGTATGTGATTGTTGGATTTTTCATACTCTTTGCCCTTTGCCTTGACGAATTAATTGCGCAATATGGCTGCTGGTGCGCCGTAGAAAGTGAAGAAGGGCGCCGCCCATGAAGCGATTCTTTTTACTGTTCTCCTTTCCATTCAAAAATAATGTGTGGAGATCACCAAGTTCACCCGTCACATCTTTAATGTTTTCTGTGTCAATTTTATATTCTTATAAACAGTTTAGAGTCATAATGTGGATATTTTAATTTTTGTGCCTACCTAATTAATTATCATTGTACCTAACTATTTCGACCAGTTAGAGAGGTTAGGGCGCCGAGACAAAATAGTAAATATGTATGTGCGCCGCAGACTGCAAAAGATTGGGCACCCTTAAGGGTACACTAGTCAACGGCACGAACCATTTTGTGCGCGGGGTTAAAATGCATTTTATATCAACCGACAACACGTGCGGAAGAGATTGATGCTGTGATGAGCAGTAGGAAGCTAGTTCGCGTACGAATACACACTTTTGCAAATTTGTAGCGAAATGGATAATGATTTAGGACGAAACCGACCGCGCGAAATTTTATAAACAGACCTATGACAGTCTAAATATCATGAAAAAACGACTAAATCTATCTGTTCATAATAAAATTATATGCATTGTTTTGCTATTTTCCGTCTTCTTATAGTATTTATTTGCGCCCAAAAATGCGTTAAAACTAGTGTCGAAATGTGGAACTTTCGACGCTCATGACTTCCAAATATTTTCTTTTTTTACTGTTTCGCTACCATACAGGGCTAGATAATGATGAGACAAATTGATATCACTTTTTATTTTGAACGCATATCGTCGAATTTTTCCATACAAACGTATTCTAGGGATTACTACACTGTTTAAAAACAAAAAAGTAAAAAACAAAAATATTTGAAAGTTATGAGCGTCGAAAGTTCCATATTTCAACACTAATATTTACGCATCTTTGGGCGGAAATAAATACCATAAGAAGAAGGAAAATTGCAAAACGGCCACCATACAGGGGTAGATTAGTAGTTCAACAGTGCAAATAATTATATTTTGAAAATATACATGTAGTCGTTTTTTCATGATATCTAGACTCCCAATGGTCTGTTTATAAAATTTCGCGCGCTCGTTTTTTTCCTAAATCATTCATTTCGTAAAAACTTGCAAAAGTGCTAATTCGTACGCGAATTAGCTTCTTACTGCTCATCACAGCATCTATATCTATCGCACGCAGTGAACGGAAATAAACATGGAAGCATTACTTCGAAGGAACTTAACGCGCATCCTGACACAAAATCCCAAACAAACTCACACATCGAAACCCCGCCACTGATTCGTCAAACTAGCCAAAGTACACAAACAATATTATTACAACTCATGATGCACAGTAAAAAATAGACCTTATTTACTTAAAGTTTGGGTTTAAATTATCATCTAACGTATAGGCCGCTAACGACATTTCTACGACGCCACTGCGTCCACCAATCGCGTCGCCCGGGATTCTTTATGCAATATGGAGCAACGCAATAATTAATTATGATAGTGATGGTATTAAAGTAATATGAAAGAAAATATAGAAGCATAAATAAACGTGTGTGATCAGGGTACCACCGTCAGGAACAAAGTTCCTTCTCACGTATGATTTAAACAAAAACATTTTTTTTATTTTTGCCGTCTTGTATTATTTTAGCCTCACAATCGACTTAAGCATCCTCGAAAACTAAACCCATGATGAAAAATATGAAAGATTTCGCAGCCGCCATTTTGGATTTATATTTTGACCAAATTCGAAAGAAGGATATCGCATAGAAGTATGAATGCTTTTTCGCGTGATGATTTCTACCAGTCAAATCCTACGGCAATTCGTGTTAAAGAACCATCTTTTATTGTATTAAAAATATATCTTTTTGGAACGGTCAAAAATATATTAGAAAAGATAAAGATACAGCAACGATATCTATTTTCTCCATGCTGTTAAAGGAACTTTTATGTACCTACAATAACTTGGTATATTTTGCATAGTGCCGTCCCCATAGAAAAAAAAATACACGCCATTTTTTTTTTAAATTATATTTGCCATTATTGTCAGGTAAAAAAGTTAATTGTTTGGTTGGCATAACATCATCCCTATAGATTTCGTGGCATACTTCATTTTTAATAGAAATATAATGAATAGCGATGTATTTACACGTGAAAACTAATTCCAACATTCTTGTTATGCAAATGTGATTTATTTATGCACCACTTCACTGCACAAGAAGGCATTTTTAAATATTTAACATGCGAAAAACAGTAAATATTAGTCGACCGCCGCTGTTGCCTACTGCGGACGAACTAAAAGCGTGAGCGGCACGATCGGTAAGCCCCGCCCACCGGGGCACAATTTGCGTTGGGTCATCTTTTAAAGCTAGGAATGCTTCCATGTTTATTTCCGTTCACTGATCGCACGTGTTGTCGGATGACATAGTCGGCATTAACCCCGCGCACAAAACAGTTCGTGCCGTCGACTAGTGTACCCTTAATACACTAATTTGGTGTATTCTTCCTACCTTCATATAAGAGCCCACTAAGGGAGGATTGTGTGAAGAATGCATCAAATTATAAACAAGACGCTGTATAAGAAAAGCATTTTTTCTAAACAAATTGTATGCAAAAAGCCTCATTTATTCCACTGAAAATTGTTTTGCAAATCATATATTGCCTTTATTACCGACAGAAAACAGTTTGAACATACACAGTAAGCCTATAACCCTCGACAAAATAAGCTTGATTAACAACCGTTTTTGTGTACTTTAGGAGGACGACCCAGAGAAGCAGCGTCGTTGGGAACTAAAAGAGCAGAAGCGACAACAGAAACGCAAAACACCTAAAATGAAGCAATTAAAAGTAAAAGCCCTCTGATCTTACAAAATCTGATCACGGCCGCTTTGGCCCTTACCCTGCAATCAGTCACAGATATATTATATACAATCTTTTGTTATTTATCATAAGTGTTACATACTCAATGGCTGCGAATAAATGAATTTTAAGTTATAGTTTTGTGTTTTATTGAAGTTGTTACGGGTTTATCATACAATACTCGGCGTGCGCGCCGGTTGGTCTGAGCAGAGGTAGTGCTGCCATCTAGCGTCACTGGCTGCTACTTAAATTACATCATTCTAATTGGTCCAGGCGAATGTTGTGGTAATTAGCCCGCCAAAAGTTGTAGTAGAACACCATGTGGGGCGGGGATCATCGAGGGGTCTGTCTGACTCATACTGTTGGTTGGTATGAGTCTGACAGACCTCTCGATGTCGCCTGCCCCAGAGCGGAGGACATTCATGAGGATTTTCACACGCAAAAAGATATCATACAATAAATAGTAACTGGGCGACCGAGCTCTGCTCGGGTGAAAATAGAGAAAAAGACGTTTTCTAAAAATGAAACCTAGCTAGATCGATTTCTCGCACCCGAAACCCCCTGTATACTAAAATTCAGTGTGGCTGACTCTGGCTTGGCCACCATCAGGGATTTTAATTTTGATAACACAAATATTTAGTCGCTAATTAGTCGAAATTAGTCGCCAAATATCAGATTTAGTCGGTCACTGGTTCAAAAGTTAGAAGGGTTGTTAGGTGGCCGATCTGGAGAGACTCTCCCCAGCTTGGCCAAATTTATATCTCAAAAACTAGGGCACCTAGCGAAGATCTGTTTGCTCCCAGATTTAGTCGCTAATTAGTCGAAATTAGTCGCCAAATATCAGGATTAGTCGTTTACTGGTTCATAAGTTAGAAGGGTTTATCGGTGGCCGATCTGGAGAGACTCTCCCCGGCTTGGCCACATTTATATCTCAAAAACTAGGGCACCTAACGAAGATCTGCTTTCGCCCAGATTCAGTCGCTAATAAGTCGAAATTAGTCGCCAAGTCACAGATTTAGTCGGTGTGTAATTAAAAAGATTTTATAGTAATAAATTTCTCCATACATTGGTACAAGCAAGTACAAAATACTTTAAGTAGTTTCTAGACAATACCTATGATTTCTTAAGGTGGAATGTTTGTTTCGAAATATAAACCTAAATTTAAAGTTATTATATACCAAAAAGGAAAGCAGTATGCATTACCTAGAAACAGATCTACAATAAATATAATATATTTATTTATCGAACATAATGTGGCAATCGCTGGCAGATAGATCACTGCGCTCCTGTGCGCTCCTTTTCATTTATGTATGGTAAGTAAGAAAGAGAGATGCGCGTGTACAGAACTACAGACGAGTAGTTCGTCTGTAGTTCTGAGAGCGAATAGCCCGTGACGTAAATTAAAGTCAGCCAATTTACAGTGGAATTTGTTAAGAATAGTTAAGAATTCGAGTCTGTTTTGTAAAAAATTGTGTGCGTTTTATATATTTTATCTACTCTCATATCGTAATATTCGAATTATAAACTTCAAGACGAGTTTACATTGACATACTTTATAAACACAATACCGAAACTTAAAAACAAATCGGTACATATAGCCACCTAGTAATATTTATTTGAACCAAATTTTCTTTCTTAGCGCTGGGTCCCCGTGCTAGGATAGTATTTGGTAGATACATCATATATTCATAATTGGCAACAGACGTTTCATTATTTTAACGTAATTTAGACCCTAACATTATAATTTGGTAAAACAGTTGTACGCGACTGTACATCTTGACACCTAATAGACCAAGAGCAAGGTTTAAAGTTTTCAAAGAAAATTAAGCTACTCTAACCTAGTAATATAAAACATAAAAATATACATTTAATTGAGAATTTATATCTCTATGACATTTCTATGGACTTTAGACCGATAAAACCTGAAGTATATTACACATATTAATAGAAATATTTTTTTCTTGGCTATTTTTCGTAAACTTTTCGTTCTAGCTCTTGGACTATACCTTAAAAGTTGAACTTATTTTATCTTCTAAACTAAGACCCGACTAAATCTTTGTCTTGGCGACTAATTTCGACTAATTAGCGACTAAATCTGGGAGAAAACAGATCTTCGTAAGGTGCCCTAGTTTTTGAGGTATAAAGGTGGCCAAGCCGGGGAGAGTCTCCCCAGATCGGCCACCGATAAACCCTTCTAACTTATGAACCAGTGATCGACTAATTCTGATATTTGGTGACTAATTTCGACTAATTAGCGACTAAATCTGGGAGAAAACAGATCTTCGCTAGGTGCCCTAGTTTTTGAGATATAAATTTGGCCAAGCTGGGGAGAGTCTCTCCAGATCGGCCACCTAACAACCCTTCTAACTTTTGAACCAGTGACCGACTAAATCTGATATTTGGCGACTAATTTCGACTAATTAGCGACTAAATATTTGTGTGATCAACATTAAAATCCCTGATGGTGGCCAAGCCAGAGTCAGCCACACTAAAATTCATGAAAATCGTTGAAGCCGTTTCCGAGACTCAGATTATATATATACATACATATTGCTCATAAATGTTTTTCTGAATTATCCTGCGGTACCATCGTTATAATAAATGAAAGTATTTTGTTTGTGTTTTTTTTTAAATGTAACCTAATAATATGTATAAAAGGTTAATAAATTAAAGTATCACAAATATTCCACACTCTGGGGACAAGCCTTTTCTCTTCCCATGAAGTATTTGCAGCATACTACCAAAAATTGGATAATTTGGAGTGCGTAGTCCGTAGTCATTAATGACGAGCTAAACGGCCGTGATTCGTTGGAAAGTAAGAATGCGGCACAGAACGATTACTCTCTCAAACGAATACTGGCGCAACCCGCGGCAAATTAATGAAAAATCCTTGTATACATACCTAGCCCCTTTTTTAAGACAAATTTATTTTCTTTTACCTTTTTAAGGTTCCGTACCCAAAGGGTAAAACCGGGACCCTATTACTGAGACTCCACGATCCGTCTGTCACCAGGCTGTATCTCATGAACCATGATAGCTAGACAGTTGAAATTTTCATAGATGATGTATTTCTGTTGCTGCTATAACAACAAATACTAAAAACAGAATGAAATAAATATTTAAGTGGGCTCCCATACAACAAACTTGATTTTTTTGCGATAGTCGTACGGAACCCTTCGTGCGCGAGTCTGACTCGCACTTGACCAGTTTTTTTATTATTGGTAGCGTCGCGTTAGTTGACGTTGAGGCACGCTTGCGTAGAAGTTATTTTAATTTCTGCTATAGGTACCTAAACATTGAAGTAATGGACAAACGACCTTAAAAAGGTGGGTAGTAGACTGGATGCGGATGATGGAGGGTGTTGGGGCGCAGCCTAAGAAGAGCAGACAGTCGACTGACACAGGCAAAGTTGATGCCACAATATAATAATAAAAATAGCCCAGCAATATAATCATCATCCGCAGCCCGACTTCGCCCACTGCTGGGAGTCTCTCTTCCAATCTCCATGCTCCTTTACAACCTTTATCCAGGTTTTGCCTGCGTTGGCAACAGTTTCATCTACCCATCTCGCTACCGGATGGCCGAAATTCTTTCTTTCTTTGGTGGCCACTCAGTACACTGAGTCTGTGTACTGAGTGGCCACCAAAGAAAGACAGAAAGGATGGGTCATAGGTCAGTTGGCCTAAAACGTGGATCCACGCAAGACACAATGGGTTTTAATTGTTTCGGTAATTATGGCATTCAACCAGTTATGAAGATAGTGCTAAACTCTTGAATATCGTATGCTAAAAAGCATTTTATGATTAGGTGAGATAGCGGTCAACTGTGAAGGCGAGCCTACCGTAAAAGAAAAAAATAAAACTGGTTTCTGCCAATTACATATTATAATTGTTTATTTTCTCTTCCACAAAGGTGTCTTACAAACTAAACATAAAAATTATATATTATTTGTTTTGATTGGTATCAGCATTAAGAAATCCTGACATGCAGGTAACCATTGACTTTAATTTGCTAACCCATATCAGGGTAAAAAGGCTCAAACATTCTTGAAAATCTTTCTAAATAAAATACCAATAAGAATTAATCAAAGCAATATTTATTTCAAATATTTGTTATGAAATTAATAAGAACAAAATAACAAAATATGTTAACAAACATAAGTATCTATTTCTAAGTCACAAAAGCATGGGTGAAAAATAAATAATTCTTGGTGTTGTTAACACATCAAAATTTTATAGGTTTGAATTTTTGCAGATGCAATGAGATCTTTATACAGTCTTATTCATAATTGCACAATCATAAATATGCTCAAATATATTTAATGCTCATTTAAATATTACTTGAAAGAACAGACTATATAAAATGAAGTGCACATGTGACTTAGATCAAAACCAAAGTATTTGTTCTCAAAAAACACTGCAGTGCTAACTTGAGGGTAACCATAAAAATTATTAAAACTCTGACAGTTTACATAACACATCAATCAACTTTATCAAAAAAATTGTCTATTTCAGATACAACATGTATCCAACATTTGTACCAATTCCAAACTTTTTGAGCAATTCGCTTAAACATTAATGAAAGTAGCTGCAATATCATTTATCGTTGGGGTGGATAATACATGCAAAATTAACTCAAGTACACCGAGGAGCTAGGAACATTTAGAATCAGCTTCTACACTTATATCCATGCATCAGTTATAAATACACTGAAAATACATTATTCAACATTCATTAGATCACTTGAATACTACTTCTATATTTCTAACCTCCGCCACTCTAACTTAGAGTAAATACGATTCGAAGGTCATCTCACTGGATTTGGTGGTGGTTTTGTGCGTGTGCCTAAATGGGTCATTCGTCGACTTGTAGCTTCTGAATGCGCGTGGAGACGCAGTCCATGTCAGGCGAGGGATCACCGTGCGGCGGCTCTGCCACCAGTGCGAGGTTCTCCAGCGACTGGCAACGCTTCGCCGGGCTCTTGACGCACTCGTGCCCGTACCCGCTCGTGGATGGCTCCAACAAACTGTTTTTGAACTCGCACCCGCTATCGCTCACGTCACTACCGATCGCATCCGAGTTTTCACTCTTAGTTCTGTGTCTAATTGGCAATACGTAAGGGCAGAGTCTGTTTTTGTTGGTTGCTCTCTTCATACAATATCCCACGGTCACGTTCGACACGTATCGCGTGTTGAGACGCATCACGCTGTAGTTTGACTTTGATTCGCGTAAATAGTCGCGCCGGGCTTCGGTAATTGCACTCAGCATGCCCAAGTCCTTCAAGGCTTTATCCAAATTATCCAGATTCATGTGGCGAGATTTCTGTGAACAACGCGACAAAATTAATAATGCGATCTGCTGTCCTTCCTATTATACAAATTTCCTGATTTTACATACACTTTTTTCGAATTCATTACATTTCATCCTGGATTAGATCTAGTTAGAATTCAAGAAAAATACATAGAAAACAGTGAAAATAAACATCACAAAAAAGTCATAATAAGATATGACAAGCAAAACTGCGGGTTGCCAGTAATTAAAAAATATAGTACCATTTTTTCACCCGTTTATTTGTTTTTCTACCCGGGTCTACATTATTCAGAGACTGTATACCTCAGTATTTAACTCATAGATTTATTGAACTATTGACTGATTAATTTGAATAAAAAAGGCTTGTCATATTAATTTATGGATTTTTTCTATAAAAAGCAAAGACCAGAAATACGTTTAAGGTCTTTGATAAAAAGTGTGTTGTGTGCAGTTCTCATTCAATCTATATATATTAGTCTATGGTTCTCATGTCAAATTGTATCAAAAAGTCAACTATTAAAAGAAATATTTTTTATGTACCTACCAAAAAATGTTCTGTGGTACCTACTGATAAATTATGGCTGAAATATTGAAAGAGTGGCTCTCGGAAAGATTGCAGCAACCAATATCATGGGACGCTGACGACTTTGGGTCTAAGATGAAAAATGGTTATGTTATTGCTAATGTTCTCAACAGCTACAACGTTATTAATGAAGAAAAACATTTTTTAATAAAGGCTAGTTCTGCGATCGAGGATATTAGAAGCAATTGGAAATATTTAACAGAATGGTTAGCAGACGTAGACGTGTTTTTAAATCCTTCTGAACTTGAAAACATAATAGAAGGCAAAGGTTCTGCGATACTTCGTCTATTCTATCAAATGTTCCTTCATTTAGACAAAAGAGATCGTACAAATTTTATAAAAAAGGAAAGGAAAATGGTCTCTAGTTTAATAGAGAAAATCGGCCACAGGTTTAAAGTAGAAAATATTCCTGAGGAACAAGAGTCAATCGTTGATAATCTTTCGAAACCTCTACTAAATGAGAAGCATTTTATAGAATGGCAACAGAAAAAAGCCGAACAAGTTAAAGATACATATGACTACATTAGACATAAATACTCAAAAATGCTTAAAAACATCAAAGAAGCAAATACTCCGCTGTGCTTTAAAGATGTACTGCCATCGAAACCAACGGGTCAAGAGCGAAAAGAAATGGAACGATTTGCTTTAAGGTATCCTTGTAAATTTGAAAATTACACTTATGATCAGCTTCTGGCTTTGGAACAAAATGCTTTGGATCAAAAATCTTCAATTTCTGGGTCCGAGTGGACTAAATGTTACATGGATAATCTACACACCAGAATGCGTAAGAAAACAGATTCCGTGGAGTTTCAGAATGAACTTAGACATAACATAAGTGGTTCCATGTGGGACCTATCTATTGCTGAAGAGGAAACTAAGCTGGACACTGAACTTGCGAAGAAAGTAATGAAACTATCCCAGTTTGAAAAGCAGATGTGCACACAAATAATGGAGACAAAACAACAAGCCCGGAATTTAGTCAAAAATAGAGCTCAAGCGGAAAAGGAATTTGCACAACAAAGAGCACAACAGTTCGACCAGTATCTTGATAATGTTAAAGAACAAATACATTTAGATAATGTAGAAATTGATTTTGAAAAACAGAGACAAAACAATCTTCATAAAATATTATATGCCGAAAAAATGAGAAGAAAACGGCTGCACTATTATGACATTTGTTACGACACGATGTTATCCATTGTGGACTACGCAACGAAATATGCATACTTCAAGAAGTTGATAGGAGATGAGATCCCTGATCATTTTATTCACGAATGGAAAATGTTATATTTTAAACAACAGCCAATATTTGATATTTTGGAACCTCCAGAAGACATTTTGAAAGATCAAGCCCAAGAGGAACCTACTGAAGCAGAAGAAGAAATTATAAGGCTCGAATTAGATCGACAGGAAGCTCAAAACGATAATGAATTTAAAGAATATCATGATTACTCTTATCCATGGACTTTGGATTTATTACTACCTAACTACGATCCTGAGTCAGAAGAAAGAAAATATGAATATTTGGGGACTCGCGTACTGGGTCATTTGGTTTACACTTTACTTGGGATTAAATATCCATATCCGCCACCACTACCACCTGCTGACTTGCCGCCATATTCAGCTAAAGCGTTAATACGCGGTCTCCCAGACAGATCCATAACGGTTCCAATGCAATATCTGCTCAACATGCGTAAAATACACGTTGTACGCCTTGAGACCGCCATTAACTTTTGTCTGAGAAAATTCAAATCTGAAATGTTAGGTTCTATTGATATAGACCTGTCGTTTGATAAGTTTATTGTGGCTGCTCCCGAGGAAGAAGACAAAGAACTAATTAGATTAATGAAATTGGATGACGATGCTACGAGCAAAACTAGTGAGTTAGCCGTCAGTGCTATGCTAGGAGTGATTCCAGCTAATACGAAACAAACGCAAACACCGAAGACATTACCAGAAGAAGACATACAATTGTCTAATCCTGCTGAACTCGGCAGATATGCCTATGAAACCTTGGGCATAGGTGATACTTTAACAGATCATCTTATAGCAGCTATGATAGTAGAATATCTTAAGGACCAACAGGACATTGATGGTTTTGTAATCATTAACTACCCAAATTCATATAAGGAAGCGCAAATTTTGGAAGAGACTTTCTCGGGCTGTACACCACCTGATGAAGCTGAACTACTAGAAGATAGAGACGACATTTATCTCGAAGAGTGCATTATAAAGCACCGTAAAAAAGAAAAAGATCCTTTTAAAGAAGTGAGAGTATCTAAACTTGTAACTAATCCTCATAAGAACAGAATCGAAAAACCGTTTCAAAGCTATTTCACAAGTTATCTTCATCTTAAAGAGACCGAAGACATTCTGCAAGAACTTGTAATATGGGATTTAACGGAAGATAATGCAGAGTTAATAGACAGATTTTACGCTGTGCTAGGTATTAATTATAGTATGTACTTTGAAGTCATAGATAAAGATTTTTTGGTCCAAATTTGTAGATATATAATTGGTGATTTCTTGCCAGTAAAATCAACAGACGCACTGTTTGGCGAAAATGTTCTAAGTAATCTCGAATTCCCGTCAACTGACGATAAAAGAATGAAATCTAAAATAATGAAAGCCGAGCTAGATAATGGCAAATCAGAGAAAAATTCAAAAATGAGTAAAAGCTCTATGGGTCAGTCGCTGCAGGTAGTGAAAGAGCCTTCCATGGATGAGTTTCCTGATGAAGATGTGGCTTTAATGGAGGAAGTATCTGGGGAAGATGCTCACACCAAGTCGATAAGTACTATTGAGGACGTACACTTATTGGCTGGCGAAGAAGATTGGGATTATGGCGACATAGCTATTTCTGAGATAATAGGTGTTGCACTGGCAACTTGTTGGCAGGCGATTGAAAAAGTATATATCAAAGATATGAAGGAATTGTTATTTGCAAAGAGGTTACAGTTGAACTGTCTGATTCCATACGCGAGGTTCATTAAGGACAAAATGGAACAAATAATTACTTTACCGTCTTATAAACAAGATCTTGTGATTCTTTTTCAAAAAGAGTACAATGACTTCGAAAATGATTGGCGAGACATTAATTTGACGAAAAATGAATGGCACTGCCGAGTTAAGGACTTACAAGATCGGTTGTATCGTATTTGTGATGAGAGGAAACTGCACGCTGAGAAACAAAGGCATGCTCTAATATGTGATAATTGGGCTATGGAAGAACTATTAACACTAGTTAATACCTACATATCGTGCATGCAAACGGAACTAAACAGGTAACGCACAGTCCAATTTAATTTAAAAATGTTTTGGTTACTAGGGAAATGAATAACAATCAAAATGTGAGAACCTCTTCGGGGAAAACAGCGTGGTTTAAGGACATTTATGGAGAGGACCTCTTAGGTGTACAAACCTATAAGGTCCCCTTCGTCTTTCGTGCCCTTTTTTATTACAGTACTCTCTCGCTAATCCGCCATCACAAAATTTCATCCCATGGCGGATGTCTAATATCGGCGGATTATACCGTATATGGTATATGAACAAATATTGAATTAAATAATAACCTAAGATCCGATAAGGAGCGACCTTCACCCATCTGTTTAATGAATGAAAAGCATTTTATATAAAAGTAGCTGTGCCCCGCGGTTTCATCCGCGTATTATCATCATTTCAGCCGATAGACGTCCACTGCTGGACATAGGCCTCCCCAAGGCTTCGCCACATTAACCGATCCCGTGACTCACCCGCGTATAACCTAAATAAATCCAGGCCTCTACCTCTTTTTTGTTGCGGTAGTCGTAGAACGATTTGCACCACGTGTACCTAGATGTCAGTTCGTCTCTTGACGTGCTCATACCAACGAAGGCGGTTTTCGGTCATTTTAAGGCCGTTTGTTGAAGACGCGTCAAACGACACAGCAAAATGTGGTCACGATTCAGAGTTCCATATATTTGTATGGACCGTTTGTTCAAATGGTTCATTGCACGACACCGCACCACACGCGACACGATATTCATACGGTTTTTCAGCTATGTCGTCGTGTTATTTTTGCAGTTACAATTTAGCGTCTGAACAAAACCTGGTTTGAGCTTGTTGACGACACGACACATCGCACCGCACGGCTCACGCATGGTTCGTCACTCACGCACTTAAAAAACAATACAAGTGCACTGCAGTATCGTTGCAGAATCGTGTCTAGTGAACAAACGAACTGACGACAAACCGTCTGGAGTGTGTCGTCTGTTAAAAATCGTGACCGCAAATCGTGTCGTGCGGTGCCTCGTGAATAAACGACCTAACGGTGACGATGATGTCGTCAGTGTAAAGCATAGTTGGCATAGTGCACCGCACTGGGGATATAGTACCTATAGTATAGATTTTATAGGTTAAAAAATAAATCGCGGGTGTGTTGTCTCAAAAATCATGTCGAGATCAACTTTTAACAAATTCTATTGCTTCAATCTTGACATCCGACCTTATGCGTCTCAGGTCGAGATTTGTACAAGCCTGTTTTTAACCGTACTCTGTTAAATAAAAATACAAAAATGCATTCGATGAGTTAAGAAGTTAAGATAAAATGAGTACCAAACAGTGGCTCATATTTTTTGAACGGACTTATGTTCTTCATTTTATGCTAAAGAATCTAAAGTCAACTGTGTCACAGTTTTGAAATATTAGAGTAAACATACACTGGCTATATTCTATGAGATAAGATACACCAAATAACAATAACATTAACACTGTATAGTCCGGTCAAATTAGACATATCAAAGTGCATTAATTCGCATAGAGCTGAAAATGGTAGGAATGTTCGGAACACCATTATAAATGCAGTGTAAAAAGTCCCCATCGATACCACACTTGCATTTTTTTTATTGAAAGGTAAATATCGCAAATATGGGTTTATGCGTTTTTTAGCTCAACGGTAAGTTTTATGATAAAATAGGTCAGACAAAAATTGTAGATTATGCAATTATCTATAAAAAAAAATCTACAATTTTCTCCTAACCGTCACCGTTTCTGAGATATAATGGTTGAAGAAGTTGTAATCTTAGGTATATTGAAGTAGTGTACTTGGCGCGTTTTTTAACGTGGTTTCCCCGAAAGGCTTATTCCACAATCTATTGAAAGAAAGAAAGAAAGAAAAATGTTTTTAATTGTCACAAAACGACATACAATATAAAAACATTATTGTGATCCTGTTTAATTCAATACTATTCAAAATTATGGAAAAACTGGTACTATTGGAAATGATGATAGCCATGTGAATTCTAAAAAAAATAGGTAAAATTATTCGTCTCATTCATAATCATTTGATAATTCTGCTTCCTTTTCTTATACTTGTACTTCTTCTTCTCCTTGTTCTTCTTCTTCCTGTTCTTCTTCTTCCTGCTGGGTGGAAGTAAATTGTTCTAACAGCGTTGTATCTGATGTCTCCTCACTGATATCGTACGAATCCTCTTCTGATGGCTATTCAAAATTGGAGCACGACTGACTTTGACAACATGCTAACGAACAAAACAATTAAGTGTTCTATTATTTATATATTATAACACCCAGCAGAAAGAAGAAGAACAAGGAGAAAAAGAAGTATAAGTAGACGAACAAGAAGAAGAGGAAGCAGAATTATCAAATGATTATGAATGAGTCGGATAATTTTACCAAATTTTTTAGAATTCACATGGCTTTCATCATTTCCAATAGTACCAGTTTTTACATAATTAACCCCCAACGGAAAAAGAGAGGTGTGTCTGACTGTGGCATCATAGCTCCTAAACGGATGAACCGATTTTGATTTAGATATTTTTGTTTGAAAGGATACTTTGTCGAGAGTGTTCTTAGCTATGTTTGGTGAAAAACGGTTAAGCTGTTCAAAAGTTATGTGCTATTTTCTGTTTGAAACGGAGTATTTTCGCAAGATATCGTGTCATAATTACGTGTTCGATATATTGTTATTCGTACTAGATAAATTATGTAGTTTAAAAAGTATGAAATAAAAAAATATGCCGGGGGTTTCGGATATTTTAAATTTTTACTTGTTTTGAATAGAATTGAATTAAACAGGATCACAATGTGGAATAGGCCTATCGGGGAAACCACGTGAAAAAAAAACGCCCCAAGTACACTACCTTCCAGGTGGCGTGGAAACGTGTGCATATTATGAAGAATACAACTTTTTCAACCATTACATCTCAGAAACGGACAATTTTTATAAAAAATTGCATAATCTAAAATTTTTGTCTGATGTATTTTTATCATTTAACTTACCGTTCATCTATAAAACAGTAAAAAACCATATTTGCGAAGTGTGGGATCGATGGGGACTTTTTACATTTCATTTATAATCCAACCCAACCCATTATTATTAATGCAATTTTTTATCCGTGGAGCTAGGCAACTGGGCTTATCCCAGTTGTAAACGACCCTTAGTGCCTATTGGCTTTGTTTGTTCTGTCTCCTGCTTGATATGGATGGAAGTGGAAATTTGTATATTTTTTCCTACTCCTCCGTTATTCTTTTTTGATTAATTTCTTTGCGGGATCCAAGACAGTTAAATTCATTCTCCGGAACTTCGTCGAGCTTCATTGCCTCGGCGCTTTTCTTTTCTTCATTGCTTTGGCGTGAGATATCCTTTGATACCTTCCACGTTTCGCACCCGAAGAGAAGCACGGATTTGACATTGGACCCGAAGATTTTGAGTTCAACCCTTCGGGTCAGTTGCCGCGATTGCCAAATAGATCTCAGCTGCGCAAAGGTAGCTCGAGCTTTGGCGATCCTTGAAGTGATGTCCTCTTCAGTTCCTCCAGTCTCTGACACGATGCTCACGAAAAACGTGAATTTGTGGACGTGTTACACTAATTCTGTGCCGATTAGCATCGGTGTAGAATTTTTCTCCCCTGTACGCATCTCCTGGATGTTAACTTTTAATAATAAGGGATTATTATTTATTTATTTATTTAACCATTTATGCACACACACATAATATACAGACAAGATGAAGAAACAGAAAAATAGGTACATAGGTAATGCTTAATTCTATAGAAATCTCTTCCAGCATACCTGCGAAAGGGAAGATGAAAAAAAGAGATGTAGACATAGTGTGTAGAGTTGAAAAATAATTAACACAAAACGATTTAAAACTAAGTAATAGCTACTAAACAATACTGATAACAAATTAAATATACCTACTGTTATAATAATATATACAAAATTATTTATAAAATAAATATTAAAACTATAAATACGAATACCTATTTAATATATAAAAAATAATAATACATAATTATGCAACTATGACGGAATGGAAAGGTAGTGGTCTTTCACTCTTCTCTTAAAAACTGCAAGAGTTTGGCAGTCCCTAATGTCAGGCGGTAGAGAGTTCCACAATCGCACGGCGTACACAGTAAAAGAGTAGGAGTAGAAGTCGGTAGTGTGGGAAGGGATATTAAGGAGATTCTTAAGATGCAACCTGCAAAGCGCATCGGAAGGACGGGAGTAAGAAAAGCGTTCACGGAGGTAGGAAGGTGTTTTAGGACTGTGAAGGATGTTAAATAATAGACACAATATGCGAGAGTTCCTGCGAAGTCGAATAGGGAGCCAAACTTGCGAAAATCTGAAACGTGATCATACTTTTTAATGTTGAAAACAAAACGAATATGTACATTTTGCAAACGCTCAAGTTTACTTAATAGCTCCTCGGTGGCATCCAAATAACAGGCGTCGGCGTAGTCAATGATGGGCTGAATGAGTGTTTGGGCAAGGGAAATTTTGGTTTTCAAGGGCAAAAAGCTCTGGAGGCATATTTCAGCGAGTGGAACGAGTAGTGCACTTTGCGACTTACCTCAGCGACATGGGCAGTCCACGACAAATAGGAGTCCATGATTACCCCCAGGTTTTTAGCCGTCTTAGTGTACACAATCTGTACTCCATTCAACCAGAGTGGAGACAGCGACGCAACATCAAGCCTGTTCCGCATATGCCTGCCGCCGATAACCATGGCCTGAGATTTCCTAGGGTTGATTTGCAGCCCAAAGGACTGCGACCACTCCCCAATCGACTCCAGGTCACTGTTTACGGCAGACACGGCAGCTTCCGCATCAGAACTAAGAAAATGATGATAAAGCTGGAGGTCGTCTGCGTAAAGATGGAAGTTACAGGAGATGATTCTAGTAACAGTGTTAATAAAAATAGAAAAGAGAAGAGGAGAGAGAACGCCACCCTGGGGCACACCCGCAGCAAGAGAGCACCAATCCGAAAAACACTCATCAAGGCGTACCCGCTGCAAGCGGTTATTAATAAGGAATAATAGGCAAACTATTTTTGGCGGCACCCCTTGCATATTCCAACAAGCGGGTCCAGATGCTGGACCACTTCAACGTATCAAAAGCCTTTTTCAAAGGCCAAAGGTAAGATATATCTCCTTTGCCATTCTGCTGCCTGCTCGTGTATGATACGAAGAGTGTTGATCTGGTCCGTATTTCTGCTGCTTGCGCAGAAGAGGTTCCACGGCCTTGGTGGCTTTATACAGCTCTTTCAGGTTGCCGGTGTTCGCAGCGTGTTGAGCACGATCAGCAATATCCTCCACCCACCGCCTTTTATCAGCACGCGTACTGCGATAAATCACCTTTCGCTTCTGACGGTATTGAGCATTGAGATTGAGGTCGGCTCGTTCGGCATCACGGTTCCCAAAAAGTTTGAGATGTTACTTCCTTCTGTTCTCAATGAGGCTCCATGCGTGCTGCGACATCCAAGTCCCCGTGTGAATGTGTTGATTCATGCCGTGGCACCACGGAGCCCTTGCTGTTCGCAAATAGGCATGTTTTTGAAAAAATGCCATCTTTCGTTTTTTATTTTATGCCATAGATGCTACTATTAATGTATCCCAGTTCCGAAATATTAAAGTAAACGTACACTGATATTGAATTCATTTTTTTTATTAATTGTAGTCTAAAAGGGTAGGGGACATTCGGCGTCATAAAATTCGTCCACATCGCTGTCAACGTGAAAAGTGCCTAGAACGCTGGCAGCATTGCCACGTTGGATGGCAATGTTGATTCTCTGGCCGAGGAAAAGTCCAGCCCTTATACTTATACAATACTCGATGAGCAATCGGACCCCATGGACCTAATGTTTTAACCCCAAACGGCTCAATGACCCCTGCCCTTTTATACGCGTTCGTAGTTTAAAAAAACAATTAAATGTATATAGGTAGTTATTGTTAATTAAGTATTTTATACTATTTAAATTTATATATTGGTAATAAAACCCGTTGAGCATTATAGTCTTTACAGGCATTTTTCAAATCACACTTCACACTATAATATTATAAAGGCGAAAGTTTGTGAGCGTGTTTGTATGTTTGTTACGTCTTCACGCTCAAACGCCTGGACGGATCTGGATGAAATTTGACACAGAGATAGATTATAGTCAAATAGGAAATAGGATACTTTTTATCCCGAAAATATGTTCCCTCGGGTTAATTTTCGACTTTCACGCGGGCGAAGCCGCTGGCAGAAGCTAGTTATATATAAAATGCTTATTATCTATTAAACAGATGGGGTGAAGGTCGCTCTTTTCCGGATCTCCCACCATAACAAAATGTTGATGTATTAAAAAAAAAACAAATATATACTTGCTAAAATTACAAGGGTTTCTTGATAAAGTTATCTAAATTGCCTTGTTCTTTGCTAGAATTCTTGTATTGTCTTGTCGGATTACCGAGAGACAGATTGAACAGGGAGTACTACTTAAAACGTTATGATTATTTCAGATCGATTTTGACATTTCAAGCGCTCCATGACTTTTATTTTTCTATGATCAAACACATGCCATCAACGGACAGAATAACATTTAAGGAATTGAATAAAATATACAGAGAATCTGATGACACTTCTGGGAGTAGAAAAGGAGGTGAAGACAAGATGTATAGACATTTAAGATCTACATTTCAGGAATTACAACTAAAAAATATTGAAATTGACTTCGTAAATAATCCTTTTAATTTAGTGATTGAGAATAATGTTAAATTTGCATTGAAAGTTATTAAAGACGTAAATGACTCATATAGATCCATAATAGCAAGAGAATACGGTGAAATTGCTAGAATCCAACCGGCCATAAAAAAGAAGGACGACAATATTTCTGAAGAGTCTGTAGCTAATCTTGAAGAAATCTTTAAAGAGAATGCGTTAAAATGTGTTGAAGAATGGACGATGGGGATCAATGGAGAAATGTATAGAGCTAGCCTTCGAATGCTAGCTCTTCAATACAAATGTTACCGTGATATGAAAATGTTTAATGACCACATTTATCGAGCGTTTATGGAAATACAAAACGATATTGACAGTTACTACATTAATGAGATAAAATCTGTCGATAGACTTTGTAAATATTTACAAATGGCAGTTGAAGATGGTCGAAGAATTCCGGAAACGCTTATACTTGAACATGATACATTTGTGATTGATCCTAATCTCTTACAATTTGCTCTTGAACCGCCACCAGTTGATAAAGGACCAGTAACTGAGGAAGTTGGGATTATGGATTTCAAAATCAGCCAACTAGCTACTTTACGGTCCCAGTTTAAGATCGTTGCACCAACGGGAATAATTCTGACACAGGCTTTCATTTACCTTCTTCAGGATTTCTTTTTCTTTGGAAAAGAGACTTGTAGTGGGCTTGTTTTTCCGGAAGCTTGGATGAATATGAATCCTGAGCTAGTTCCCAAATTAGTGTTTCTGCTGTTTGGCGAAACGGTGTACCTCGATTGGCGAGATTTTCTTATATATTGTTTAAATATTCAATTTCCCCAAGTGGAGGAACTATTAGAACTTCGCAGAAGATTTCGATGTAAAGATCTCGAATCCACAGAGTTGATAGGAAGAGATGATTTTATGGAGGAAGAGCTTTGGTTTGAAAAGGCTTTCGATCCACAAGATCAACATGAACAACTTAGAAAAAATTTGATGAAACATTTCTTATTTGAATTGTTTGAAACAGACGAGAACATGATGAATTACTCTGCGTTTTTATTGGCTTTTTGTAAAAATTCTGATCCTATACAGGGTTTCGTAACCGCGTTAGCTATGGCTGTTGGTAAAAAGACTTGTTATGACGTACAAGAATGTGAGGAAGTAGTTCTAAAATTGATTAAACGCAAACAGTACAGAGATGAATGTTTAGCTTGTGCTAATAAATGCACAAAGGAATTTCTTGACACAGTATTAGATAAAGTAATAGTGTATTGTGAAGGAACTTCCATTGTTGAATTAAAATACGTTCCAGTAGTAGAAGACAAGAAAGGTAAAAAGGGAAAAGGTAAAACTTTGGGATCGAAAAAACTTGACGCCACTCAAAGCGCACGTGTACCTAAACTCCAAAAGAGCGCTCTCGTTTCTAAAAGTAAACTGGTGCAGTCAGAGACTAATGTGAAGAGTACTTTCATTTGCCGACCATGTGAAGATGAAATAGAGCCTGAAGAAAAGCCAGCGGAAATCGTTGAAGCTACAGAAGACACTAAAGTTGAGCCCGAGGAGGACCCTGACTTAGCGTATGCTGTTAGTCAGTCAGTTATATGGAATGTCCTACGGATTTGCTTGCCCGGACATTTTGTGATGATTCCGGAAGAGATTAAGACGCCTTATGAAGATGATGTAAAAGAAGTGCTGAAACGTTTAGAAGCGGATTCGGATGAAGGCGACATTTACGTTTGTAAATTCGTTACAGATCCTAAGATATGCCTGCTGTTGAACTCCGTGAAAAAATTTACTGAACTGATTCTTGCAGAAGAAGTAACCAAAGTTTGCGTTTGAAAGTGAACAGGATAGAGAAGTAGGTACTATAATTATGCACATGTTTATTTTATTTTACTTTTATTGTCATAAAAATGAGGGTTTTCTCTTATAGATTAAATTAATAATAAATATATATTTTTACAGAGCTTTGTTCATATTTCTATTATATTGTTCTTGTGATATTTTTATAAGCGTTCGCACTCAAGTCTTGTCGAGCAGAATCAGATTGTGATATAATAAGTCCGTTACGCAATTAGGGTGTTGAACGTTTAGGCTCTAGACAGACGGACTGAATTTCAACTGCATTTTGAAAATTTGCAGTTTGAATGCAGCTTATGAGCAGTTGACATACATAACACATCTGAACAACTGCGTCGAAACTGCTAACCGACTGAGCAGTCTACTCAAACGCAGTCCGTCTGTCTAGAGCCTATAAGAGACTTTGACCTGCTGGTTTTTTTATTTTTGTCCGGAGTTTCTTCTGAGTAGTCAGATAGGAAACATCGATCTCACGATGCATATGCGGAGTTAAATGTAACTAAAGGAGGGATCTCTTTCAAAAAATAAAATAGTCTTTTCTATTACTTTTTTTTATTAATAACAACATAGACAATTTAGAATTCAATTGTGAGGAGATCGTATTTTGAATTTTTCATGGCCATACACAGATTTTTCATTATAATTGAAGAGCCGTTGCATCAAACTCTTCGGGTCTAGGGGCATATTCGTTGGGTTAACGTCAGCAAGTATGTGTGTATACAACTTTTCTTGAGTGACGTTGATGAGGTTGTATTTCGTACTTGTAAGGTCGTCTCTCCGGAAACGCTGTTTAGAAGCCGTGAGAAGCAAGGTTCTGCAAAAAGTGTAAATAATTTTGATGTAGGGATTAAAACGTTCCCATCCCAGTAGTACCACCGGTGTTACTAGCGGGCAATTTCGTTCTCTACCACCATTTGTATTAATCAATATTAGTGGTACTAGTGAGACTTTTTTTGCACAATAGTACTGCCTACCTACCTAATAGGGAAGGCACCTGCACTTTAATAAAGAAATTAATAGATATTATCACTTTTTGACAGCCAATACGTTAATATATCTTTGATAGGACTTTCAGCCAAACTCTCTCGTAGTAATTTTGGAAATTTCTTATTACTGGTACTGCTTATTTTTGGAAATTTCCGTAATTTTTACCGTGCCCCCAAAGCAAGGTTACTAGCCAAATGACGATTCGTTGATTATCCCTAGTTTTCTTCATTCCCAAAGATTTTGCCTTATATCGCAGAGCATTTAAAAAGTGATAATGACAGCCTGTAACTTATATACCAATTTTTGTTAATGCAGTTGTTAGGTTGCCTGTTCAAAATCAGTCATGACCACATCAGGCTGCCATTCCGGATTTTTATTTTGAGAAGTTCGAAAAGCGTAGAGTACGATTTTTCATTTTGATGAGTCATAAACGCAAAGGCTAAGGGGACAATATTTTAATATTCCAAATTGCCCAACATAGTAAAAATTTCGGAAATTTCCAAAAATAAGCAGTACCAGCAATAAGAAATTTCCAAAAATACTACGAAAGAGTTTGGATGAAAGTCCTATCAAAGATATATTAACGTATTGGCTGTCAAAAAGTGATAATATCTATTAATTTCTTTATTAAAGTGCAGGTGCCTTCTCTATTAGGTAGGTAAGTAGTATTATTGGGAACAAACAGTATCACTGCTAGTACCACTAACATTAATTAATACAAATGGTGGTACTATAGAGAACGAAATTTCCCGCTAGTACAACCGGTGGTACAGTTCGGTGGTACTAGTGGGAACAAAGGATTAAAACAGGGAACCAAATCAAGAGTCGGAAGCCGTAATATGGCGTGTAAAAGCTATAATAATTCCTTTGTAAACAAGGGATATTGCTATTCATGTGCGCTCATTGAGACTGTTCACACTTGAACAGTGCTGGTTCTTACACGTCATATGCCAGCCCAAATTCTGGTTATCTTAGATTACTATATGCTGAATGTGCGTAAGAATGGAGGGCACGTCCGTGAATTGACATACTTTTGTGATCGTGGTTTAGTACAAGTAAAAAAACCGTTTCAAAATAGGGTAAAACAAAAAAAATATGTTTTAAAAGCTCAAAGGGATCCCTTAGTCGTTACTCAATATTATGTTTTTAGTATCTATATCTCGGCAAATCGCTGCAATATACATTATATCTACTAAGACTTAAAAACACCTCCTAAATTCAGCACGATCTTTCGGTTTAAACGGGTCCCTCAAATTATTACATTCAATATTAGTATTAATGATGGAGCCACTGCGTGCGTTCTGGGAAACTTTATTTTAGTAACAGTCATCTAATAATTTTTGTAAATATAAAATTCGACGTACCGTTTTTTCTCGTCTTCAGTTGTTGGGTGCTCCAGTAGCGCGTACCGTGCTATAGATGTATTGTATTTTGCAATAGTGTAGTTCTTTGCAAGTCTGCCAACAAAATGTCATTATTTAAATACAAACACAGGAGATAAATGGAAGGATTGGGGGGATGCCTTTGACCAGGAGGAGGACAGATAAGCCTGATAAAAAAAAACAAGATTATTATGCATGATGCATAAGTAGGTACCTAAGTTAGTACCTACTACCTATAAAAGGTATCATGTATATAATCAAAGGGTAGTATTTAAAATTACTTTAGAATCTGTTGGATTAATGGTAAGGTTTAAAATCGCTTTGCTTCTAAAATAGAGCGATGGAAGTTCAGTGCTCCTTCCGCTAACATTGGGAATGAATAACGTGAACAGAGAATGTATAACGCAAGCTGACGCCGACGATTTCCTTTTCGCCATTCGTTTATCGGAAGCAACTTATAAGCTTCGAACTCTACAATTTTGACATTTCACTGTGTTTGTTTAAGGTTACACTAGTCGAATTTTTTCCATACAAACGTAGTCTAGGGATTATTCCACTGTTTGAACATGTATGTTCAAAATAAAAAGTGATATCAATTTGTCTCATCATTATCTAGCCCTAGAAGGAAGCGAAAAAGTAAAAAAAGAAAAATTTGGAAGTTATGAGCGTCGAAAGTCCAACATTTCGACACTAATTTTAACGCATTTTTGGGCGTAAATAAATACCATAAGAAGACGGAAAATTTCAAAACGGCCTCCATACAGGGATAGATTAGTAGTTCAACAATGCATATAACAATGCATATCGGTTTCGTCATAAATCATTATCCATTTCGCTACAAATTTGCAAAAGTGTGTATTCGTATGCGAACTAGCTTCCTACTGCTCATCACAGCATCAATCTCTTCCGCACGTGTTGTCGGTTGATATAAAATGCATTTAAACCCCGCGCACAAAATAGTTCGTGCCGTCGGCGTCGACTAGTGTACCCTTAAGACAAACTATGTAGTTCTGGTTTCGATGCACGGGCCTTCAAAGTATTATAAGGTTTTCCTTCTGGAATTTCACAATAGTTGTCCGGAGTCTGGACTTGTGTCCGGTCACAGATAATATAATACTAGCATACAGATGCCTCATCCCATACAAAGAAACCGTGCCGACGTAACTAGCCTTTTTCATCTGATTACTCTTGTTATTCTTGTAAGTATATCAATCGTGTTCGATCCCGTTTCACGGCAATAGATGGTGTTAGCAGCGACTTGCAAGTAAAAGGGGTTTACTAGGTTCGTGAATTTTTTTTCTTTAAATACAGTGAAGGTTCGTTTTATAGTATTTTTTTGCACGTTATTACAGTCTTTTTGCACTCAAATGTGTTACAATGCAAATTTAAAAAATTGGGTGGAATGCCTCAGAAATTTCAAAACGCGCCATCTACTGGCATCAATTTTAAATGATCCGTTAAAATAATCTTTGAAATGTGAATTAAGAGCCCAATATTCCATAATTTTGTGCTTAGGAGAGTTGATTAAACAAGAACATACAATTTTTATGTTCAATTCCAGAAAATGTTAATTTTACACACAATTACTATATTCTATTGAATTGTGTGTACATGTCGCGCCATCTAATGAGATATATTTGAACTAAATTTGCTTTTTTAGCAATGAGACCCCGTGGTCCGGTTGGTGGCCTTTTACATGAGATCTAAACATAATTGGCGAAATATTGGTGCACTTTAGGTACTCTTCCAAACCCTTCGGTTATGTTAATATTTTTATTAAAAAAATCTTACCTGCCATAGAAATCATCGTCTTCGACACCCCAATCCCAGTACAGATTAGAGTAACCGTTGACAGATTCATATTGCTCAGGAGTGAGTGCTATTACTCCACCGAAAGTAGTTATGTGCAGGTCACTGAAATGATTTGCAAGGAATGGTTGATAAGGAGATTCGTGAGGAGTCTCGTGGTTAAGTAATTATAGCCGCACGGGTCGATCTTTAAGTTAAGTGTTCGTTCTGACAGAGGTCCATTTTACAGGTCCGCTTTAGGCAATTGTCCCACCGCCGACGATCAACTAGTAGCGAGTAAAGCTAGAAACTAAAAACGAGTTGGCAGCGAGTAACGAGTGTGTAGTTCCGCTAGTTTTGTCGCTCGGCTATAAGCAAGTCTTCTTGAGCGACGTGCGATTACTCGCACCACCCGTTCGGGGCGGTCGTTCTGTAGGTAGAAATAACCGCTGGTTGGTCTCTCGGCGTGACATCTGACCGCAAGTGAGCAAACGAGCAACGCTGAGTGAGTATCACTGAGCGGGTACAGCTTTGGTAGCTCTCAAATCTATACCCACTCAGTGATACTCGCTCAGCGTTGCACGCTTACGTACAAAAGATATAAGATCTCGTGTCAATTAAAGAGACACATATACGAGTACCTACTCTTAGTAGAGTAGCGAGTACTCTTGTGATGAGAGAGTACTGGCCGGCAGTGTGAACAGCCAGCGATCAACTATTTATATATGTGTCTCTTTAATTGACACGGGATCTTATATCTTTTGTACGTTACTTCAGCGAGAAAATAGTCGATAGCTAATCGCTTCTCTTCGGCGGTAGGAGAAGTGCCTAAGGCGCGTAGCGTAGTGTGTAGCAAGAATCGTAGCAAAGCGAATAGCATAATTTTATAATTACACAGGGCGTGTAGGTTAGGCATCCACCGGATTCCCACAGCCTTGACCAGGTCAAAGTTCCACCTAGGGAGGCCTTCCAATTCCAACGCTACGTCTTAAGGTTCACGGTCGCCACTCCAGAACTTTTCGGCCCTATCTACCATCCGTTCTACGAGCAATGTGCCCTGCCCACTGCCACTGCAGGTTAAATATCTGAGGCGAATTATTTCGGGGGTCCACGCGAATTTACTTGTATCCCGGCCCACGATTCATGGTAGCCGTAGGCAATGGGGGGATGTATTGGGTTGGAGCCCGAATCTATCACCGACGGAAATCTTCGCTGAGAGCTATTTGCTACTTTTTGTCCCATAAACTGCGGGGTTTCTGTGGAGGGCCACCCCAATTCATATGGAGAAGGAGAAGATGGTAAACAAGTGGTTACAGACCATCTATCTGCTACTGAATCTGAAGATGTCATAAGTGTAGGGCCGTAGTCTCTTACCTTCTCCCCACAGAATCATTGACAGCAGCCATATGTGTCGGTTGCTTTGGACAGGAGTACGGGATGCTCTCATCCTCAGGCACCAAGTCCACGTTGTGGAAGATCAGACAGTCCCAAGAACCGAAACGCTGCGTCTCCAGAAAAGCGATGTTGTGTAGAGTGCCTTTGTTGAAATTTTCTGTACCTATAGCAATAGAGGAACCGAATAAAAATTAGGAACGCTTGGAAGAGAAAATCGAGTTGCGTTTTTATTATAGGGTGGTAAAAAAGCTGGCTCACTTAATAAGGAACGATTGCCGCCAATAATATGTTGTCGCACGTTATTTACCATTATAAAAACCAACCTGAAGGCCTCATCATCATCATACCAGCCGTAAACGTCCCCTACTGAACATATATGCCTCCCCCAAGTGTCGCCAAATCGACCAGCCCCGCGCGTCTAGTAGCTGGAGGCCTCATGTGCCTGTAATTATTTCTACACCCTACTCCTCAAACCCTAACTCCTTAACAAAACTGTTTGGCGGCTGAAATATTTTTAAGCACATCTCCAAACGAACTCCTACAGGTCTCGAAATATAGTAAGGTTGTATTCTACTTGTTGTACATCCCTGGGGCCTTACCTTAACTTGTCAAAACTGTCGTGATGCCTCTGTGACACGGATCTATACAAGACAAATAGTTCCGTCTTTCTCTCACAAAGGAGCCATGATAGTTTTGAAGCGTCATAGTACGGCCCCTGGACTCTTCCATGATTCTATTACTCTAGGTACTGGGAGGGGGGGGGGGTGACCATAAGCTCTTAGAGTAAGGTTATTATGAGTGTGTGTGTAAGGGACACACTCAAAATAACCTTATTCTAAGAGGTTATGGCCACCCCCCTGAACGCACAAATCAAATTACCATTTTGTTCTATTACAAATATCCTGTACTCCAGAAGCTGATTCTTGAGCAATTGGTGAAGTGAACTCAGTAGAATAGTGAGACTCATCGGACGACCTCTAGGAAATAAAATAATAATATAACAGTTTTACGAATCTTAAAACAATCGCATACGAGCTAGAAAGGCATCCTCTTTCTACAGCCAAGATGATGACTTATCGCGGTGTTTAAAAGAAGAACTGATAAATTGCAATAAAATATCAAATACATCCATATTGCCATACCAAAATCAATCAGGAATGACTTATATGCCTATAATTTACTCAGACATTCTTCAAGCTGGTACACAGCAACACTGCTTGACGGTGAAAATCGGCCTCGTGTTAGTACTTCCCAGGCCGAACTAATCACAAGAGTTAATAGTAAACACAGCATTGTCAGCCTGTAACATCACTGCTGTGCTGTGACACAGGGCTTCGCTCTGTAAGAGGGGTCCTAATTCATGACACTGGTACAGTGGGCTTGGTGGATGTCATATGTCTCAAAGTTGAGACCTTTTTTAGGGTTACGAAGTCAACAAGGAACCCTTATAGTTTTACCATGTCTGTCTGTTTGAGACTCTGAGTACTAAAAAGCTATAATTTGGCCTAGATATACATAATCACGCCGATAAAGTGGTAAAATAAAATGAAGGTTTTTTTTTTATGTACCACCTGTACACGTAAAGTGGGGATGTTTTTAGTTTTCTCGTCTATCCTATGGTGTGGGGTAACGTTAGAAAGGCTATTCAAAAATATTACGGGTCTGTGAAAACCATTTTTCGATTCAGGGATCGATTCCGTAAAATTAAGTTAAAAATTATTGTTACTGCTCTTAGACTCAGATCTGGACACATTCCATGCAAGAAATTTGCCTTCATGATGAAGAAAATCACTTCACCCAATTGTGAGGAATGCGGAGTTGTCGAGGACCTACAACATTTATTGATGGAATGTGTCCAATATGAGTCAAGTAGAAATAATTTAGTAAGGTCCCTGAATTTGAACAGAACTAATGTAGGCATGTTCCATACAATTCTATCCCAACCAAATGACGATGATGCGAAAGATTTGTTCAAATTCATGGCCCACGTGTTGTGAAAGTACAATTGTTTAGGATACGATGGGACTGACATACGCTATGCGTAAAAGGCCCTATAAATAAATAAAGAGAAAAAAAAAAAAAAAGTTTTAAATAGCTACAAATGGAAAAAGGAAAGACCAAAAGGAAAACCATCAGAGCTAAGTAGGCTTTACAATTTTACGAGTAAATAGTCGACAAACTTATAAAATATTTTTTTCAACTTCAGTATTTTTAGCTAATTAGGTTGGTGAATGTAGCCGTTTGTACGGAACCCGGTGCACGAGTCTGACTCGCACTTGGCCGTTTTTTTTGGTAACGTGAGGAAACCTTCAGAAGGCGCTTGCTTTTTGGGGAAAAGTCTAGAAAGTATGGAATTTTTCCTCACTAAAACCACTCCGGTGATCACCATCAGTATGAAAAAGGGGAGAGATCACTCAAAATACCATCCCAGAACCCCCTCGGTGCAACGCCTGTTGTATCCCTGGGCAAAAGTAAGACCTACTAATAGATAAAATTATTATTATATTTACATATTTTTTTTATAAACAAGCTTTTTTCGTATTCTATTCAGCAAACTACATTTGATACCCATATCATTTCAGTGCACAAAAAATAACTAGTCCGCCATCTTGAGACATCCGCCATATTGGATTTAGAATGACGTTACTTAGCTAACCATGCATTATCACCCAAAATAAACGTGTACGCAAAATTTCATCTTAATCGGTGGAGGATAACTGGTTTAAAATTCAGTTGCAAGATTTGACCCGAACACACTTACATATATACATACATACTGCAAGTTAAATAAAAGCTTGTAATAAAATAAACAAACCGGTAAGGAATTATGATAGCCACTCGATTAGCAGCCTTGCAGTCCGCTGGAGCAAAGTAACCACCAAATGCCACGTCAAAATTCTGTTCCTCTATCCATTCTATCTCTGGTTCGCTATTGTCCACAAAAATTGGATCTAACAAAAATAACAAGATTTTATGTTTTAAACATTGCATTGACATGAGAAACAAATGCGTGTGCAAAGAACAATGGCAAAATCTTAGCTGACTTAAGAAAGAAAGAAATAAATTAGTTTATTTGGCATTTATATTTGAGCGTCTGAAAGTGAGTTATATTCGAAAGAAATTTCATTAATTGACTACGTTTTTTCAAAGTATAACATTAACTGATTCACCTCGGATAAAAAAAACACGTTGATTATCCCGTAGCTTAGTGTTGCCAGTTTAAACTTATTCTGACAAGTGAAAAGAAGTGAATGTAGTAAGTGTATCACTATTGTATTTGTTATTATAATAAAACGGAGGAAATTAATTAACAATACAGTTTATGTCTAAGTGTAGGTGTCCTTGCAGGTAGGTCAGAATACTGTAGTATAGTAGAAATAAATGAATAATTTACTTTCAATTAATAATAGGCAAAAAGATGAATATGACCCTGCATTAAACAAGATATTTTTCATTTAGAGTCGTAGGAATTTAATTTCAGCTAAACCAATGTATGGGTTTCTGCCATTGTCCTTTTCAGCTCAATCGGGCATTGGGAAGTGGGTCAAATTTGACATGCAAGATTACAGACATTATTATTAGTTATCATAGATAATAATATTATAAAGGCGAAAGTTTGTATGTTTTTTACTTCTTCACGCTCAAACAGCTGGACGGATCTGGATGAAATTTTTGGCATAGATTATATTCTGGCATAGCACATAGGCTTTTTATCCCAGGAATATGATCCGTCGGGATAATTTTTGACTTTCACGCGGGCGAAGCAGCTGGCAAAAGCTTGTAAGCTTTGTATACTTTTACACCTACGTACAAGACTGGCCAAAAATCTTGAGGAATTGTAAGAAGAAAGGTAGATTTATACCCTGCAGTGTGATGAATAAGGCTATTACTAAATTAATTCGTTTTTTGTTGGTAATCTATGGATACATTCTACTGATACAAAATTGCGCTAGAGAATTCGGCAAGGCAAAGGGTTTGACCGACATCAATCGACCTATCACAGACGGAATTCCACATCGCATCTTTCATCTCGCATGTGATTCGTCGATTGGTGGCGGTCAAAGCCTTTGCCTTGACGAATTCACTTGCGCAATTAGGCTGCTGCACTATCTTTGACTGCCATAGGCATCTTAAGATCCTAGAAAACTGCATAGATTCTGTGGGATAGCTACGGGAGCAAAGCTGCGAGGAAAGCGAAACTCCTTTTACGGTTCGTGTCTTTACAAGAAAAGGAGAATAAAAAAAAAATGAAAAATAGGAGGATATTTATAGTTTTGGTCAGCCAGCTCGCGAATATGTATCCTCCTCCGACTGCACAGCATGATTTTCTTCTTTTTCTTCTTTGCAGTCAGGTTTTTTGATTTTATTAACTTTTTTATTTACAAATTTTTAGTTATACTTTTTTTTTCGAATGACTTTTAAACGTATAACTGGTTAATATTTTTGGTAATCACCTCCAAAAACCCTTCATTTTGATACCCCACTTGATTGGTTTCAAAGAAAAATGAATTGCTACCCCTACACTCAATATGGTGCCCAAAATCCGCCATATTTTTTTAACGGCACTTATCTAAGAACACTTGGGCGGCCAAGACCTATTTAAGAGTCCCTACAAGTTTCACGAGCCAAAAACAGAAAACAGCTACTCCTTCAGCGAAAATTTCTCAATAACTACAAGATATATGATAAAAAATATAATGACAAAAAAAAATCGACACAAGTCCGTCGTCTACAAGCCCATGAGCAAAATTGAATGTCTCGCGCGTGCGCAACGGTTTGTAAGGCAATATTCAGACAATTTATTAAAATAAAATAAGTACTCAAAAATAAAATAAAAAAATTGGATTCGATTGATGAACACCTGAAATTTCAAATTATTTATCAGTTATTTTTATATTCATCATATTCTTACACGTAGCCGACGCTTTCGCACATGATAAAATTGCCTTTTTTCCGCGAGGACAATATTTTTTTTTAAGTACAAATACAATAAACTTTAAAAAACTAAATTGGTGGCTCCCTAGTATACTATATGCTCAGTCTACACCATTTTTTGCAGATTGTTATTCGCCATCAGTAAGCTGAAAAAGCAATTGAAAAACCTGGTGTTTCGGGATTACGTAAAAACGTGTGTTAGGAATTATTTTTTTCTAATTTTAATTGAGCAGTTATCAAAAATGTGTAATGTCTATTCCCTAGATAACTTTGTGACGCAAAAAGATGTTTTAAAAGATTTATCATATATCTTGTAGTTATTGAGAAATTTGCCTTTGCCCTAGCTTTTTTCTGTTTTTAGCTCGTGAAACTTGTAGGGGCTCTTAACGATGTATTAATTATAAAAAACCCTTTCTTTGCAGCCGGGTAAAAAGAGGCCATAATGAAGTACATATTTCCATTTATAACGATGTTTAGTAAGATCCAGTATTGAATACTTACTTAAAGAAGTATTTGATATGCATATAGGTGTGTTACTAGGATACCTTGGCGTTGCGTCTTCACCTAAAACAGAAAAGCAATAAACTTATATAAATACTTGTCGTTGCCACAAAAAAATTGGTTTTGTGGCATTGGATTACGTAGTTGATTTTAGACCGACTCTCACTGATGTTAACTCACCACCAAGTACTTGGAAGCCTGCTAATTGAGCAGGGCCTAAATCAGATGACTTTGATAACTCATCAATCGAAATTTTCAAAGATTTCAGATTTCTCTAAACCTGATGACCGCCAACAATTTATTTGTCATATTTGCTTAGTTATGTCATTTTGTGTCAAGCCGCAGCCGATCAAATGAAAATGAACGGTCCTGCACGTACAGTGTTCTTTATTGAAACCTAAAAGTGGACCCTTGACCAAAGGGCTCCTATCTGAAACTTTTCAGATATAGGTGTTCTCGTGTTTGCTCAGCAAACCGCTCAGATATAAACTTTTTGCTCTGAATATTGTTCAAAAAACAGCCAGAACTATCTATCTATCTATCTATCTATCTATCTATCTCTATTTATCAAGAGGAATTTTGATAAAACTTGAAGAGATATGCAGTGAGAGATAGTGGATTAATGGTGCTCATGTCCCAAGTATTTGATGGAACGCCATGCAGGTTATTTTCCATACAAATAACATTTTTTCTTCTCTGTTACTTTGTGATTGTTGCTATCGCGTCGTGTCTATGTCGCATAAAGGTTTTCAATTTAATTCTATTCTGTTCTAATTATACTAAATGTTTAAAAAATAACCTAAAGAAGTAAAAAGTCAAAAATAATTGGTGCTGGACGGTAATAAGATTCCATCCACAAATTTTTGTCGGTTCGAGCAGTTTTTTTTAAGGGTATTATTTCTGGGCTGCCGTGTAATAAAACACCCTTAAAAACTTCAATAATGACATTTATAAGGCAAGCAAAAAGTAAATTATCGAAGGATTTAACTTACTAAGATCTTTAAACCGATGTTTCAATGACATAAACCAGTAGTATGAGGAGTTGTAGGCAGTTTCATAATCTAAAAATAAACAAAAAGAGATAAAATCACTATACCCCAATGGTTAGAATATTTAAGCCCCATGTATCTAATGCAGGGCACATTGCTCGCAGAACGGATGGCCGATGGGGCAGAAAGGTTCTGGAGTGGCGACCGCGATCCGGAAGACGTTGCGTTGGAAGACCTCCCACCAGGTCAACCGATGACCTGGTGAAGGTTGCGGGTATCCGCTGGTTGCGAGACGCACGGGACCGGTCAGTGTGGCGACGCTTGGGGATGGCCTATGTCCAGCAGTGGACGTCTATCGGCTGATATGATGATGATGATGTATCTAATAGGAGACGGGTCTATTGTCATCAACCAGGTACAAATTCTGTCTCCAGGCTACTGAGAAATTCCAGTTAACCCAATATAATGTAGTTCCAGATCAGTACCACATTTTTTTCTTGAGTATATAAAAATAAATAAATTATAAAATATATTTATTTCGAGCAAGCATAACTCATAACTATGTAGAAATGCTCATGCATACTGCGTTACCACGGGGCGATAGTGCAGTTATGTGGAATTTAAACCCACTAAAAAGCCACGGTGTCCTCCTGTGCCGCTTATGGCGGGAACACGGGAATGCATAAGCACTCATCCGCGAACCCACAGCGGCTGTCCGTCACCGGACCCTCCTCTGGGGAGTACCCCCAATCACCGCCGCATCAGAACACATTGTACTCCGTGACTACCCTAGGGACTAAACCAGCACATAGGCGCCAGATGACCCCGTGTATAGCACTCTTGGTACCCCAGTGTCGGGTCAGTTGCAATGTCACCCAAGCGGTACCGCAACCTACTTGTTGGCCGCTACGTCGTTGGTTTATCGGCAAAAGCCCTGACGAGCGGCCCCTCCACGGGATCCTCTTCGCTTCACCGTGGGTGACCAAGCCACGGCTACTAAGACTGACCCACCCGGCCCCGACAATGCGGGAACCCACCGGTAGATCAGTATCACCTTGTAATTCAATCAATCCAAAACAATGTTGGGGTCAGCTTCCAGTCTAACTGTATGCAGCTGAGTACCAGTATTTTACATGAACGGCTTCCTATCTGACCTCTGCCCATGTTTTCTGGCATCTGACTACCTGTACTGTAATGACTTTCATAGATGTACAAATGTTAGCCGGGACCAATGGCTTAACTTGCTTTCAACTGTACGGAGGATCTCGTATGTATCTAATGGATGGTCACCCATCTACGGAAAATTTCGGCAAGCGTTGCTCAACCTTGGAGATCAACTCGTGTGGCACTTATTATTTAGGCAAAAGCTCCTCCTCGAGTAGTTATGTATACTTAATAAATAGCTTCAGCCAGCGACTTCCGCAAATCACATTAATTTTCACAAACATCCAAACGTTCAGACTTATTAGTTATATACATTACAACTTCAAAGAATTAATTAAATGTTCAATGATGGGATATAAAAAAGCTGCGTGCGGGCTGCTGTAAGCATAGCTTGGTCAGAAGGGTACCCTCCCCTTCAGCCACAATGTTATTGCTGAACCACTCCACGCACGAAACCCCGTCTCCTGTCCAGTTCCTTATGCAGAAACACCTGCACCATGCGAGGCCAGCGCTAAGGCTATCGACGTGCTGAGCACTTGTCGAAGAAAATTTTAATTAGGAACAAGAAATCATCGATTTGAAGAAGAAGATCAAAGCTTACCCATAGAAACTCCCGATCCGTTAATTAACGGATATTTATAATAAGCTGACTGATTCTTAGGTTTCAAAATCTCATTGACACTATATTTCAAAATCTCATTGACACTATATTTTCTAAGTTTTTCAGGGTTTTGCAGTACATTGTAATATACATAAATGTGAAAATAGCAATCTAGAATTATTAGCATTGCTAGAATAAATATCCATACGCGGCGGGTGCCATAAAAGGGGTAGGTTCCATCCATTCCTTTTTTTTCATTAGGGGGGACGTCTGTGGGATAAAGTATATCCATGTACATCTGCAAAAGATGACAAACAAACTGATAAAAATGTAACGTTGTTTATTATATTAATTCGGTGTACCTTGTCCGCGAACTCGAAGAAAGAAAATCGATCCCACTGAAAGAAGCTAAAAATAAACAGTTATCAACACGGATAGGTACTCGAAAACTGCCTCTTGCCACTCCTAGGCACGATATGAACTGTAATTCGTACTCGTGCGGATATGAAAGCGGGCATACCGCCACCAATTTTTTTGTGTATTTATTAGGTACTAGCTATTCCCCGCGGCTTCGCTCCTGTGGCCCACCCTACAGGACCCATTTTCGGGATTAATAGCCTATATCACTCAGGCATTGCACTGCAGGAATGCACGGTAGAATAAATTTTTATTACTTGTAAATTTTAATTGTTAACGTTCAAAAGTGCCGCTTAATGGCCTAATTGAATAAATACATTTGACTTTGACTTTGCATAATGTAGCTTTCTACTGGTGAAAGAATTTTCAAAATTGGTTCTGTACATTCAGAGATTATCCTCTACAACCTCACAAACTTTACCTATTTATAATATTAGTATAGTTATCAGGCTGGTCGTGAAGTGCCCCCAGGAGTCACGGGCGCCTATTAAACTTTCTACAAAATATTATAGTTATGATATTTATTTATTTTTTCGAGTCTGTGTTGAATAAAGTTGTTTGATTTACATGCGCAGTATCTCGGGCTCCTAACAGCTCGGGCTAGTAGGCCGTCGGTTATGCCTTACGTCTCAGCTGCAATGACCAATCTTCACCTACTTTTCACATCTTGAAGCCGTCCCCTAACTATAAGGTTCTCCATGCTTTCTGGCAAATAGCTATGTGATTCGGTTAGTTGCACACAAAAACAAGTAAAAAAATTATTATTTGTTGACCGCACTCCTAAAATTGCCCATTATTATTATAATTCTTAACAATTGTGAAAATCAAGAAATAAATATTTATGTACCTTTAATGTATTATATAGCTTTAATACAATTATTCCAGTTGAAAAGATACAATTACAGAGGCCTGGGTCCTGGAACTCGGTTTCACGTTTTTAAAAGGAGAAGATCATGATAAATTTGTAAAGAAACTAAATCCCGGGAAACAGTTCCATTACTAAAGAAAAACATTTACCTATTTGAATATGCTGTGAGTCCTGATAATTTCGATAGAAACATGAAAGAAACTGCTATATTTTACAACGAGCAGAAATCGGTGACGAATTTTTTAAAGATATGTGCGAAAAAAGTGTATGCAAGTGTCAATGTCATTCTGTTTCTATGGTTAACTCTTCTCCAAGAGACGGCAAAGACAATAAAATCATATGAAAACTAAATAAATCTCTTTTTGTTTTTATTGTATTTGACTTTCACGCTCTAGACCATCATATTGAAAAGTGCGCAGAATTCGAAACATACAGGTGATGACCTAAGTACGGAACACATCGAGTGATTGATCACATTACTTATAATCTCATTACATCGCTCGATGTGTTCTGTGAAGTAATTAAACTTGCATGCAACGCGACCTTATATTGACTGTCTATCTAGTGGTAGCAAATGCGACTGTTGAACATTGGTTCATAGATTAATTCTCCAGTTTTTATTTACAATGTAGCTCCTAAGTATCAACTACAGGGTGGATAAATATTATTAGAGTACGATTAGGAACGCTTCAGTGGCAGCTTAGAGTCAATAATGTCCCGGTAATACATACGTCCGCCTCTTAATATCTACCTTGTAATATAGATGTATTAGGTACTCTTTCCTGCCTTCCCCTTCGTGGTAAACAAGCGTGAGATATTGTTGTCATCTCATATATTAACTATTATTTATTGTTTACAAACAATTACTTAAACGTATATTTTCTTCTTCTGGGCATTCCCAGTGGAGCCAACGGGGTCAGCTATTGATAACGCCGGCGAATCTCTACGAGGTCAGGCATCCAACACGTGGGGTTGTGATAGCCTGGTGATAAATAAATAAAACGTAAACAGTACTAAATATTGCGATTGCGGTCCCAGGTTGGTGCAGACAAAATCTGTTTAAATTGGGTAGTGTTGACCCAACCCAAACACGGTACCAGCAGTGTTAAGCCCCGTCACAAGATATTCACCATTTCCTTGCCTGACACACAAGGCAAATGCCGAAGTTCATGCACAACCATCTGCACCTTCCACAAATAACGAAGCCAATGACAGTGCTTTCCAGGTGGCCACATTCTGGTCGGACAAAATTGGAGTCCAATCGAAACAAAAATAATAAATTGTAGTTCTAAAAACTAAAAAAACACGCTTTAATGGTAAATTAAACTAAAAAGTCGCTAATCCTGAAGATCTTGGTAAGGCTAATGGGACAAACAATTTAAACGCGCACGGTAGAATCAACTTTTAATAAAAGTGAATTGTAAATTTTAATTTCTGTTTGACTTTCAAAAGTGCCGCTTATTGGCCTAGTTGAATAAATATATTTGACTTTGGCTAAACTATTGCATTGTCATCGGTCCTTGATAGACGTTTTCAAGGGGGTGAAAATCACGTTCAAAGATTCCCTTACATTGATACATAGATATATACCAAGCTAATAAAAGCGTGTTAAGAACAAAAAAAAAAAGTACCTACTAAATAGCTCCCATATCACAGATAATTTGGAATGATCATCGCGTGTATGAACTTTGGCAGACCTCAACCTTAGAAGATAGTATTTTATCACTTTATAGAATTGATTAACATGGATGATAACACCTACGTACTCTATCACTTCATAGAATACAAATTGATTAACATTATTATCTCATGAACAGAGGGAGCAGAAGGAGCAGATGACATAAAGGTCCTTAAGTCCGTACGTGCAGTACTTGATACTGTGTTACTTCAGTTAGACCTTGTGATATTCGTATCATACTGCAAAACCAATAAGTTACAATGCAGGTGGAGCAGTGGTGGCTCAGTGGTATCGGCCGCGACTTACAAGTTGTAGGTCTAAGGTTCAAACCCAGGTGTAAATTATTTCATCACGACTGCTCTCAAAAACGGTGAAGAAAAACATCGTGAGGAAACCGGCATGTCCTAGAACCAACAATTCGACGATATGCGACATCCATAAACCCGCACTGGGTCCGCGGGGTGGATTACGGCCCTTCCCCTCTCACAGAGAAAAGGCCTGTGTCCTAGCAGTGGGAACATTAATAGGCTGATGATGATGACTCAACAGGCAGCCTAAAATTTGGGGATCCTTGCGAAGGTACGGTACGGTTCACGCAAGAGCAGCTGCTTAAGTTTCAAACGCAAGTTCGATCGTGCATGGTAGACTAGACTAGATTAGACTGGCGCTCATTGACGCTTGACGCTTGTCTCATGACGGATCTGCCTATTGATGCACTATAGTCGATCGAAAAACGGGCCAAGAGGCCAGACTACTTAGAGATACTTCAAGAGGCTCATCGGCAATGAGGCACTGGTCGAGTCAAAGCTTGAACATCGTCGCCGAGTTGCCAGATTTTCAGTTTTTTATCGGTTGCATTTTGGGGAGTGTGCGGTGGAATTGCATTTTCTTATTCCACCAAGCCCGTTTCATCATCTGACTACAAAACGTACGGCGATGCGTCATCGGTACATGGTGGACATCTCACCCATACGCACTAAACGTTTTCGAAATACTTTCATTATGCGTACGCATGTACACGCGTCCACTGCTGGACTTAGCATACATAGCTGTACAGCTATGGACGTCTTTCGGCTGATATGATGACGATGAGGATGTTGATGCGTACAGCTAAGGAGTGGCATTCCCTGCCGGAGTCTATCCCGATAGCTACAACCTCTGGGTCAAGAGTGAATAGGTTACTTCTAGGCAAGCGTGATTCACCGTCAACCATATCATCGTTTACCATCAGGTGAGATAGTGGTCAAGCGAGAGCCTAAACATAATAAAAAAGTAACATCAGAGATTTTGGTGTTGTCCATGACAGCAAATTACTTTTCGATGATCATATAGCAACCATTGTCATAAAAGTCCTCACAGCTTTGGGTTTCATTATTAGAGTTTGTTCCAGGTTTCGACCTCTAAAACCAGTTTTAGCGTTGCACGTAAGACGTAACATTAATCTATACCGATATTATAAAGAGGAAAGATTTTTTTGTTTGTACCGAATAGGCTTCGAAACTACTGGACACATTTAAAAAAATCTTTCACCAATAGAAAGCTACATTATTCCTGAGTGACATAGGCTATTTTTTATTCCCGGAAACGGGTCCTGTGGTCCAGCTAGTGACATATGTTTTTTGGAAAACATAGCAAACGGCTCGGTAGATTATGCCATACTATTCAGCAAAATACTTCTTTGCACTAACCAAGGCAGCCTACGAACACGGTCTCTGCTGCAGGCACCTTGCGCATGGGCACGCCACAATTGCGGCGGTGAGGCCCCTCTTTGAGGAGTGGCTTGAGTGGCGTCACGGCGTCCTCACCTTCCGCCTGATGCAGGCCCGGACACGGCTGTTTCGGGAGGCTCCTGTTCAGTATAAGGCGGGAGGAAACGGGTGTCACCATTGTGTGGACCGCCTAGAGGACACGGTGGAGCATACGGTGGAGATCTGCCCCGCATGGGTGGAGCACCACCGCGCCGTGTCCTCATGGAGGCAATCGGCGGTGGCGACATCTCGCGTCCGGCCCTGGTCCAGGCCATGGTACGGAGCGAGAGGGCATGGAAAGCTGTCTCCTCCTTCTGCGAAGCAGTAATGCTCGCAAAGGAGGAGGCGAAACTCGTGAGGGAGACGCAAAGGAGACGCCCTGACGCCTCTAGCCACCGCAGGAGACAACCCGGGCGTCGGGAGTTGCAAGCCGATTCCCGGCCACCGTAGGCGCGGACTTGCTGACGGAAAGTAATGGGTAGCTCGCCGTCCGATAAGGACCAAGCCCGTGTTTACGGCGCGTAGTGTTCCACTCGCGCCTCAAAGAGTGCCTGTCTGGGTCGCGGATAAATTTGAAAGAGAGTTACCGCGGGCCTGGCACAAGCAACTGAAGGAACACGGGTGGGTTTTAGTCAGTAAAAGTCTGACACACCCTCCCGCTTCACCCAGCGGGAGAAGTCATTGGACAATGTGCATGTGCGTGTGAACTGACCACACTGGTATTTCGCAAAATAAAAATCGTAGGATTTAGTAGTACACTTAAAACAATTGTAGAACAAATCTGGGAATTTGTAAAGATAAAGATAAAGACATATTTATTGCATAACTGTGTACATTAAGTTCTTATTAATAAACATTATTATTATTTAAGTTTCAACAGTCTACCCAAGTCGGATAGGCAATAGTATTTAGAAATAAGGTACTTATAAGTATTATTATTTTTTATCAAAAAACTCATGCAGATTATAAAATACATTATCAATTAACATTTTTTTCAATTTATTTTTAAACATATTTCCATTTAATTGCTTAATTGCTGGCGGTAATTTATTGTACACACGAATAGCAGTTACATAGGTACTTTTATAATACATCATATTGTTAATAGACGGTAAATTAATGTCATATTTATATTGTTTCCGAATGTTTCTTTTTGAACTTGATTTGAAATTAAAATATTTCATATTATTTTTAACAAATAAACATAACTCCAGTATATAAATACCAGTCAGTGTCAGGAAACCCTCCATTCTGAAGACATCTCTTAATGATTCCGTACTATACATGTTATATATTGTCTTAAGACATTTCTTCTGAAGAATAAATGTGGATTGTACATTTGTCGAGTTCCCCCAATATATGACACCATACGTTAACAGTGGGTACACATTGCCAAAATAAGCATTTCTAGTAACACTCGGATTTGTAGTTTCTGACAGAACTGACAATGCGTAGCAGGCACTGGATATTTTTTTATTAATCTTTTCAATATGTTCCTTCCAGTTCAAATGTTGATCTATTCTAACTCCTAAGAAATTTGTGTCTTTTACTTCTTCTATCGCTGTATCAGACATGGTTACATTCAATTTAGTATGTTTACTTTTATAATTTCTAAATTGAATCAATTTGGTTTTTGAGATATTGACTTTTAAATTCATTGACTGCAACCAGTCAGTCACAGTTATTAATGTTCTATTTATTTCACTTTCGTAAATAATATCATTGGCATATTCATTTGAAATAAATATAGTTGCGTCATCAGCATACATTACGCAAAGATGTTTAATTATATTTGGAAGCTCGTTAATATACAATAAGAACAAGGGGGGTCCCAATATACGGCCTTGCGGTACACCTAGTATTACAGATTCGAATTTAGATTGCACCACCTCCACCATTTTTGTACATTCATTATATACTTCAATGACAGTGTCCTGCATTCTATTATTTAAATAATTCTCAATTAAATTAAGTGCAATACCTCTTATTCCTATACCTTCTAATTTATCAAGCAAAATGTCATATTTTACACAGTCAAATGCTTTTGACATATCAATAAAAATAGCAGCACATTGTTTTTTATCATTGATTTTATCCCAAATGGTATTGAATAATTTATATATTGCCAATGATGTAGTTTTATTTTTTTGGAATCCAAATTGGTTGACATTTAAAATATTATTTACATTTAAAAACTCTGTGATTCTAGCATATATAACCTTTTCAAATATCTTCGAGAAACTTGGCAACAGTGCAATTGGCCTAAAGTTATTAATGTCGTGCCGTGATCCTTTCTTATATAATGGCTTTATGAGAGCTATCTTTAGGGTATCGGGAAATTTACCCGTTTCTAACATAAGATTTAGAATATGAACCAGTGGATCAACAATAAATGGGATACTTTCTTTGATAACTCTAATGGGTATATTATCGTGTCCGCAACTAGTTTTATTTTTTAATTTTAGTATTATATTTATTATTTCACTTCTGTCTACTGGGTAAAAGAAAATACTGCTTGAGTTAGAGATTGATTGTGATTTGTAATTGTTATTGTCCGCTGTAGTATTGTTGAGATTTTGGTTAATGTAGAAATTGTTAAAAATACTAGCTAATTTTACTGGAGATTTTATTAGATCGTTATTGTGCAGAATGTAGTCTATTGTGGGTTGAAGGACATTTGTAGTTTGTGTTTGTCGTTTTATTAATGCCCATGTGGCCTTAGTTTTGTTGGTACTGTTTGAGATGAATTTCGCATTTGAATTTTTTTAATTACACGCTTTAAGATTTTACAACAACGAACATATTTTATTTTATGTTCTTGAGACGTACTCCTTTTTGTTTGTAAATTTTTCGTTTATTTTTACTACAAATTATGATGCCTTTGGTTTTCCAAGTTACATGTATCTTTTTTATAGTGCATTTTAACTTTTTCGACTGGTATACAAATATCAAATATTAATTTAAATAGGCTAATAAATTCTTCGTAAGCTGTGTTTGCATCCAAATGATGGTACACATCTTGAAATTTAATTTGTGAAATATATCTTAAAAATATGTCGATGTAATAATTTATATTACGTCGCATTTTGAACCAGTATTTTGCTCTAAAACTCAAATTACACGGTATCTTTATTACTTGACATGTATGGTCCGATATTCCTAGATCCCATATATCTGCTTTGGATTTATAATGATTTGTGATTATGTTGTCTATGCACGTTGCAGAATGAGATGTTAATCGGGTTGGTTGGTTTAGGGCATAGATTTAGATATTTTTTTGCTCTATGGTTTAGGGTCAGGTGCAAATTGAATTTATTTAAAGTATTTTTGAATAAAATACTTTTTTTGGTACAGGCAAGTGTGTTTAAGTCACCTAGGATAAATATTTTTTTGTTTATGGATCTCAATCTGATGGTTAGTTTAAATAATAATAACTCAAGCTTTTCCATAAACAGATTAAAGTTGCTGTTCGGTGTTCTATACATACACAATATATACCAATTAGTCTCCGGAATTATTATACCACAGCATTCAAAATGAACTTCAACCGATAGTTCAGATAGCCATTCAATTTTTTTGTAGTTGATTGAGTTTTTTACATAAATACACACACCACCACGAGATTTACTTTTCCGGGAAAAAATACGAACCACTGACCTCCATCATATTAGAGGTCAGTGATACGAACCCATTTTATAGTTCGGCAACTGTAGTGTTTCTGCCCTCTGGTCACGAAAAAAAGTTTCACTCAGACAAAGAACGTTACTGTATTTTGACTCAACTAGCAATTCCAAATCATTTATTTTTGACCTTATGCCCTGTATGTTGCTGTGTAATACAGTAAAATTATATTCATTCTCGAAATAAATTATTTTCAGTTTGAGTTTCTACTGATATTTGATCTGGTTTTAATAACATATCTGTCTGTGTGGAAATCGACACTGCATTTTTGTGTTTAATATCTCTAAAATAAGACTCACTATATTGTTTATAATTATATTTATAGTTTAGATGCAATATGTCTCTCAACACAAACCTGCATAGTACCAAAAAGAATGAGGCATTCGGAACTTTATAGTTGATGTTAACAAATACACTGTGGCTAAACTGGGTACAGATGTGATGGAATGTTTTACATAGTTTAAGTTCACTTAGGAATTTACCTCTTTTTGGATTACAAAGTAACACATTCGTATAAGCAAGTTTATCCAAGTAAAAATATAGAATTGATTGAACCCTTAATGGGTCCTTATCATTATTGCCACACATAATTACGACATAATCAAACTTATTAAAGTCTTTACACAGGTCTAGTGTCGATTCGAGTAGTTTATCCGTAGTTGCACCAGGTTTGCTAAAAGATGACACGATCAGATTTTGTAGTGTGTTTCTCATATGTGTATGTTCGTCAGAGAATATTAGAACCCTATTTCTGTAGCCATTGGTTTTATCTACGATTATTTCTGTTTTTCCTGCCTGGGGGATATTTACTTCATTTATTATTTCCTGATTCATGTTATCTGAAGGAGTATTATTTGAGATAATTATATCATTTAGCTTCATATTTGTTGTAGAAGTCCTCTCATTCTGTTGCAAGAGACTAATCGGAGTCTCCATAGTGGTATCAAGGTTTATATGTAAATTGCTATAACTTTCATTCAAATATGAGTTACGTTTTAACTTCGTAGATTTGCGTTTTTTTGAGGATACTGTACTGTTATTAATACTCCTGCAAGAATCCGTACATAGCAGTTTATACTTATCTATTTTGTTTTGTTGAGAAGTAATTATTTTTTGAAGGGAATAGTTTTCCGAGTTTAAATTATCTACCTCGTTCTGAGATCTTTCTAAATCCATTTTAAGTTTCATTATTTCATTTCTCAACTCTTCTACTTCATGGTTAAGCAGTACTTTCGATAGATCTGGCAAACTACGTGCGGTATCTGAGAGGTATATGCTAGATGACGTGGTTATGGAGTTATCAACAAAGCTGCTATGACTGCTCACACCTGACTGTAAACAAATATATTAAAAACTACAGCCCTTAAGGCCCTGTTGCGCATCTAGCACAGAACATTTTTACTCTCTCTCTCTACTCTTTTAATTTGACAGACCCTGGCATCGACACACTATGGGCGTAACGCCTTCTGTATACGTAGCGTTGCTTTCAATAGCTTACTAACATACCTGGAAGTCGATATATCTTTTGCACCAGCGCACATAAAATTAGAAGGATCTTAAGCAGAGAATATTTTGGCGGCAGTCGGGCATGAGTGCAAAATGTTTCTTGTTTATTTAATGTAGATTAATGTTACGCTTCACATTTATATTCGTTTGATGTTGCACGACCAATGATGTTTTAAATATACAGAGGTTGATACCGTTTTATCTTTTAACCTACTCAGTGATAGAAATAAAGTTCCAAGGTAGCTAAAGTAAAATATTGCAATGTTTTTATTTCTTTGTTAGCTTCTGTCAGCGGCTTTGCCCGCGTTAAAAGTGTTTTCTTATCCCAAGGGAACATTATACCGGGATGAAAAGCCTATGTGCTATTCCAGGCTATAATCTATATCTGTGCCAAATTTCATCCAAATCCGTCCAGCTGTTTGAGCGTGAAGAAGTAACAGACATTAGTTTATAATATTAGTGAGTATGACGTCTCTATTGGTTAAATCTCATAGTGCACGAACCGATTTTTTTTTACTCGACTTCTTATTCTTTTATGTATCGCTGTATTATACGACAAGGCAACGCAAATATATTAGTAAGTCGATGTATTTGTTATGGTCCAAGTGATTAATACGGCGTTATTCATTATGTCCACACAATTTGAAAAATTCCCATTATGAGTAGGCTAAAACTATTGAAATTATAAAATTAACCGGGTTTTCTGAATTATGTCCATCACATATGAGACCAGGGGGGTGACCATAAGCTCCGAAGAAGAAGTTGATGCATCCGTGTCCACGGTGTATACGGAGGCTGTGAGAGCCAAGTCCGTTATTTCAAGAAGCTGTTTTGGTGCAGGGGAAGAGCAGCCAAAAGTAAGGATGCATAGAAGGTTCTTCGGTAGTATAGTGGCAAGTATCCCTGCCTAGCAGCCCGGCGACCTCGTCATGGTTGCGGCCAATGTCCAAAGCAATGCAGCTCGCTATCAAACCGTGAAGCTGGCTCCACGTCGCGACTGGCCGTACATCATACCACTCCTCAGCGCTGAGCCCCTACCAAGACTCAGTCCTCTATCCACCTAATCCTGAGAGACCTTTGCGCAGACTCGGCAGACCACGAAAGCAGAAAGCAGCCCCAGTAGAAGAAACTGGTTTGCTCGTCGGGCCGTCTTCGGGACCAGAGGGGGAAACTTTAACAAAACAACAATGGCGTCGCATCAAGATGACTCCTGCGCGGGCCGAATTAACGCGTGCTACCTGCTCGCCCCACCGCACGTGCCGACGAGTCCCACGGCCCATATAACAACCACATATAAGACCCGAGTTCGGGCTACGAAAGCTGTCTGCGTTCGGTACGGTTCGGGAGCACTATTCTGCACCTCTTGCCCCCGCACCATATCGGATACAGGCTCAGCAGCGTACTGTGTCATTTGCTCCTTGTGCTGACTTCGTTAGCGAAACCACATAAAAGGCTCATGATATTCGACGCTCGATTATTCCCGATGTCCACCACTAGTTTGGCCACCACTGGGGGACAGCGGGTAAGCTTTTAAAAATTATTCCCGATGTCCACCACTGGGGAACAGCGACACGGATTTTGAAATTATTCTCGTTGTCAAGAGAGTGAACGTTCTTCTTCTTGGTAACCTCACTCCATCGTCGACTCCATCTCTGTCACCTCTGACCTAGACTAGAGCAAAGAGCAAACACAAGTCAAAGGAAACAAAATCTGTATTAATTTCTCATAATTTCTAGAAATTGGCCATTTACAAGTTCCAATTGGGTTTTTTGAATAAACTGATTGCTGTAAACGTACTTTTTTGCGTTTTTTAGACTTTTCTTTGTTTTGAGTTATTTGCAATTTTGAAAAAAAAGTATATTCATACTTATTTTTTCAATATTAAACAAACAACGTAGACACCGTTTTATCAGATTTCCAATTCCTGAAAGAGCAGTTCAAATCCATCGGCCTAGACCTCAACCACTCCAAATGTGAAATTTTTCTTTGTGACGGTACCGACAGACAACCGACCCTACAGAAATTCTATGCAATAGCCCCTGAGATCAAAATTATAGATAAAAGTTCACTGCACCTCCTAGGTTCCCCAATTTTGGAAGACAGTTTTTCTTCATTCATTGATAGCAAAATTAACCATTTTAATGATATTTCGGATAGACTCTCCAAAATTAACCTTCATTCGGCTTTTACTCTTATTAGGTATTGCTGTTTTGGACCAAATTTTATGTATTTTCTCCGCTCTTCCCCTTTATGGAAGCAGCCACCTCTCCTGAAAAAAAATGACGAAATTATTCGATGCACTCTGACATCTATCTTAAATGTGGCCTTAGATGACCGAGCCTGGACGCAAGCCACGCTACCCATTCGCTTCGGTGGGCTCGGCATCCGCAAAATTTCTAGTATAAGCCTACCGGCGTTCCTGTCTTCGGTCCACAGCACTGAAACGTTAACCACTAATATTTTATCCCTGTCAGTGGTTAACAGTGAAGTGCCGTGTTCGACCGACGCAGTGTGCGCCTGGAAAGTGGCTTGCCCGAATACGGCGTTGCCCGAAAACCCATCTTCCCAAAGACAGTGGGATGAGCCGCTCTGCAGATTGGAACGGAATAAACTCATAAATACGTCCACCAATACTGCTGAGCGTGCTCGCCTACTGGCTGTGGGTGAGTGGGAGTCGGGCCTCTGGCTACAGGCATTACCGTCACCCAACATAGGTACAATGTTGAGTGACACTACCTTCCGGATCGCTACATGTCTGCGCCTTGGTACTGCCAGTGGAGCTCCACATCGTTGTCAATGTGGTGAAGCAGTCGACCGCCTCGGACACCATGGCCTATCCTGCAGTAGGAGCGCTGGTCGGATAGCACGGCACGCCAGCATTAATGACATCATACGTCGAGCTCTTGTCACCGCCGGGGTGCCAGCTGTTTTAGAACCCAATGGGTTGGCACGCGACGATGGGAAGAGACCGGACGGGATGACCATAATGCCTTGGAAGTTGGGTAGGCCTTTGGTGTGGGATGCAACATGTGTCGATACCCTTGCGCCATCCCATCTTCTTAGCACGGCGGGCTGTGCTGGGGCAGCTGCTGCTGGTGCAGAAAACCTCAAACGGCGAAAATATAACAACCTTATTGGCAGTTATATGTTTGAGCCGTTTGGGGTTGAGACATTAGGTCCATGGGGTCCGAGTGCTCATCGAGTGTTTCGAGACATTAGTAAACGGTTAGTCGACTGTTCGCGTGACCAGAGGGCTGGCCTTTTCTTCAGCCAGAGAATCAACATTGCCATTCAACGTGGCAATGCTGCCAGCGTTCTGGGCACGTTTCCCATTGACATCGATGTGGATGAATTTTTTGATGCGCAATGAGCCCCTTTTCCTCTCCCCTTTGTATGTAAGTTTGTTTTGTTATTAGGCATACGATTAGAAATATTCAATTGTATATATTATTTAAATTATAAATAAATACCTATAGCGTTTTTGACAAAAAAAAAAAAACAAACAAAATGTAACAGAATTGTGATATTGTACCCCAGCGGTGGCCATAGAGAATGTTTAACTGACCCCCGTGGAGGACAACGAGAATAATTTAAAAATCCATGTCGCTGCCCCCCAGTGGTGGAAATCGGGAATAATTTTTAAAAGTTTTCCGCTGTCCCCCAGTGGTGGCCAACCTAGTGGTGGACATCGGGAATTCGCTCGACGCTGCCGTACTGTTAGGAACTTAGGACTTTCGCTTAGGACACAAATACTTTATATTGTAATTAGAGTCAGTAAATTTTATAAATAAAATAGCGTTGGTATGATTCTTAACACAATGATTTATTAACTGAATGTCTTAGCCTATATATACATTTTGGGTATCACTGGAGGTACCTACATTTTCATCTGTGCCAAAATATCGCTCAACCAATTACGAGCAAGCTCACTCGCCTGCTGATCCCTAGAACCTCGGTAGCGCGATACGTAAATACCGCGCGACTGGCACGGGCGCCTCAGTGTCCGATGCGCGCTTCGCGTGCGGTGGTGTCGTCGATGCTTGTAGGTTAGCTGGTGCAGTGCTCCCCTCCAGCGAAGCGTACTGGATGATTTGAGAATCTTCCTGACCTCGTAATGTAGGGTGCATCATGAATGACGTCGGCGGCAGGCTCGGAGTACAACAGGAATGCAGGTTTCAGTCGATCCATGGAGATAGTCTTTGGTTTTGCATTAACAAGTATTGTGTATGCCTTGTCGTTGAGTTCGATCACTCGATGCGGGCCGTTGTATGTGGGTGTGAGCGGCTTGCGTACTGCGTCATCACGCACAAACACATGGGTGCACGTTCGTAGGTGTCGAGGAACGTATGTTGTCCGTCGGTCTGTGTTGATGTGTGCGGCGTATAGTTTTTTCATTGCACTTGCTATGATGTCTTCATAATGCGACTTTGTTTCGTCCGTTATCTTCACGCCTATCATCTCACCGGGTAGTCACAGTGTTTGGCCATACAATGCTTCCGCTGCAGAGACATCTGTGTCGTTTTTTATTGTTGTACGTTAACCCAGCATGACGGTAGGTAACTCGTATGTCCAGTTTGAATTTTGTAAACGAGCCGTTAGTGCAGTTTTCATTGAGCGATGCCAACGTTCTATCATTCAGTTTGCTTGAGGATGGTAGGCAGTGGTACGTGTGCGCTCGATGCCTAATCGCTTCATGAGACTTTTGAATAACTCAGATTCGAATTGACGTCCTTGGTCGCTGGTCAATTTTTCTGGGCATCCGAATCGAGCTATCCAAACCTCGTACAGAGCACGGGCGACTGTTTCGGCAGTGATGTCAGCCACTGGGTATGCTTCGGGCCATCTGGTTGCTCTGTCGATGACTGTTACACAGTATCGTTTCCCATCTGATATTGGTAGTGGTCCAACGATGTCAATGTGGATGTGAGACAGACGGTCGGTGCGTGGAAAAGTTTCGAGTGGCGAAACAGTGTGGCGCTGTGTCTTACTTTGTTGACATGCGATGCAACTTCGTGTCCAATTGCTGACGTCGGTATTCATACTCGGCCAAAAGAATCGTTTTGTTATCAGGTGGCGGGTGGCGCGTATGCCGGGATGACTCATCGCATGGATTGTTGTAAACACGGTTCGTCGCAGTTGTGGCGGTATGTAGGGTCGGTTGCTGCCTGTTGACGTTTCGTACAGTATTTTGTGTTTTGAGTTGCTTGGTTTGATGCGGTGAAATTGCAAGTTGTTGTTTCGCATTACATTTTTGATTTCATCGTAATCTTGTTGTTGACGCGCTAACTCGTCGTAGTCGATCGGTGACGGTGTCGTTATTGTTTCGATTCTAGACAGCGACGACGTTTTATTTGCCTTCAATATGTAGTATCTTCGTCGTAAATTGGCTAATGTAGTGAAGATATCTTGTCCGCAGCTGTGTTTCTGTCTTGCTGTTATCTCTCGTGAGCGCAAACGTCAGAGGTTTGTGGTCGGTATATACAGTTATTTCATTACCCTCGAACATTTTTCGGAAAAGACGAATCGCTAGGTAGATGGCTAACAATTCCCGATCAAAGGTACTGTATTTTCTTTGAGCGTCGGTTAGTTTTTTTGAATAAAAACCGAGTGGCTGCCATCTTCCGTGAATGTACTGCTGAAGGGCTGCGCCGACGCACGTGTTGGATGCATCACACATGAGTGAGATGGATGCATGTGTAGACGGATGTGTAAGCATAACAGCGTTTCGTATACTGGCTTTGCTTGCTTCGAAGGCTTCTTTTTCATCGGGCGTTAGCTGGATTGGTGTCTTGTCGTTTTTTTTCGAAGTACTTGAATAATTTTTCTTGTGTGTGCGCTGCGCGTGGAATACTTTCTTTGTAGAAATTAATGATGCCTAGGAAGCGACGTAGTTCTTGTACTGTTGTCGGCTCTGGAAATGTTGTTATAGTTTTGACACGTTCTTCAATTGGTTTTATTCCGGCCGATGATACGTCGTAGCCTAGGAACTCGAGCGTTTCTTTTCCAAAAACGCACTTGGACACGTTTATTCGCATTCCATGCATATGTAGCCTTTTGAAAACTTCTTCTAAGTGTAGTCGGTGCTGAGTTGGATCGGCAGACGCCAGAAGGATATCGTCGACGAACGGGAACACGAAGTCTAGGTCATCCAGTATATTATTCATGTGTCGTTGAAATGTTTGACCTGCTAATCCGAAGCACATTCGTGGGAATTCGAATTTGGGGGCTGAGTCACCCACGTCCGTAGGAGTGTACCCTATTCCGATACCCTACACGTGGTCCCCGGGTGGTGCAAATCAGGTGACAAAAACTGGTGGTAGGCTTCGGCCGAAGGCTTGCGACCACCCACCGGGAAAGACGTACCGCCAAGCGGCTTAGCCGTGTTCCGGTACGATGCTCGGTGTAGCCACAAGAGGAGTTGGGTCGAGATAGCTGTTCCACTGCAGGCTGACCAGCCTGACGCGCGCTGGTATGGGCGTATCGGGAGACTGGTCTCGGAGGGTAGCGGGATCCGAGGCACGGTGCGCCGCTGGCCGACCGCAGGTAGTTGGGGGCCCAAGTAGTGTGCCAGCCACACATGAAAGGCTGCCCCGCCAACTGTCGAAAAATCCCGGGATGCGCCATCGTGCTGGTTGGCGACCAGATGGGGAGGGCCCGATGGACATTCCGGGGGGGGCTTGGGCGTCCCCGCAGTCTCAGGTCTAGTGCCCCAATGATGCTGTCCTTTCAGTGCGTGTCTGAAGGTTAGCAGCGTGGAACCTCGTCTCACTTCCAACTCCTCTCCTACATTCACTCTTCAAAATAATGCCAAGGAAAAGGAAGAATACGAGATTTAAACAGCGGCTGCACTCCCTCCCCCACAAAGTGCACCTCACCAACATTCGAGGTCTGCACTCAAATCTCTCTGCAGTCCACTACCACCTGGAGACTGAGAAACCAGCGCTGCTTTTCCTTACGGAGACGCAGATAGCGAGTCCGTCAGACGTGTCGTACTTATCTTACCCAGGGTTTACCGGTTCAGGGAGCAACGAGGGTACCGGATGTTGATTCGCACACAGCAAATTGCTTGGACCTTCTGCTGACAACAGATCCAGACAGATACTCTGTGTCGATAGGTTCACCCTTAGGTAGTTCCGACCACTGTCTGGTGAAGTCTGTATCCGTCTATTCCCCGCCCGATCCCAGCCCAAGAGGCACCCGGCGGGTTTGGCGGTCACAAGACAAGTCAGCAGATTGGGATGGTATGCGATCTTTCTTCGCATACTATCCTTGGCAGCCTACTTGCTTTTCTTCGACTGATCCATCGTCGTGCGCGGACGCCGTGACGGATGTGTTGCGTCAGGGAATGGAGTACTACATTCCGTTCTCTGACGTATCAATGTCTGGCGAAGACCGGCCATGGTTTGGCGCCGAATGTAAGCGCGCCGACGCGCTTAAACATGGGGCGTACCTGGCTTGGGTCGACGCTCGATCGCGTAAGGCGAGTGACGTGGGTCTGAAGAAGAGGGCCTTCAACAGGGCTGCCAAGTCCTGCAAGTTAGTGTTGCGAAGGGCTCGGTTCGACCACATTGGCCGAATAGGGACCAAACTTGCTTCTTAACCAGCAGGTAGTAAAGCGTTTTGGTCTCTGGCTAAGTCGGTCGAGTCGAACTTCTGCCGTCCCTCACTACCACCACTGCTAAAACCCGATGGGTCGCTGGCCCACTCCGCTGAGGATAAGGCAAATTTATTTGCCTCTCTTTTTGCGGAATCTTCACGTCTGAATCCTGGTGACGCGCGGCCCCCCCCTTCTCCTGATGGATGCGAGACGAGTATGTCGGACATTCGTATCCATCAAAAGGACGTCCGTAGGGTGCTACGCAACCTCGACGTGAACAAGGCTAGCGGCCCTGACGGAATACCAGCAATTGTTCTTAGAACCTGTGCGCCTGAACTGTCTCCGATCTTGACACGCCTATTCCGCCTTTCGTATAGGGCTGGAAAAGTGCCGAATGCTTGGCAGCAGGCTATCGTACAGCCCGTGCCCAAAAAGGGCAGCCGAGCTGACCCGGCCAACTACAGACCCATATCTGTAACCTCCTTACTCTGTAAGAGTATGGAACGCGTACTCAATATTAAGCTCCTGGCATACCTAGAAACTAACGATATCCTGAGTGACCGCCAATACGGCTTCCGCCGAAATCGGTGTACTGGGGATCTTCTAGCGTATGCCATTCACATCTGGAGTGAGGCCATCGAGAGGCATGGGGAAGCGCTTGCCGTCTCTCTCGACATCTCGAAGGCTTTTGATAGGGTCTGGCACGAAAGCCTTATTGGTAAGCTTCCTTCATTCGGTTTGCCCGGTGGTCTGTGTGATTGGATTGCAGACTTCCTGAGAGATCGGTCCATTCGAGTGGTTATCGATGGCTGCTCGTCGGACCACTTGGATATTAATGCCGGTGTCCCTCAGGGGTCAGTACTCTCAGCAACTTTATTCTTGCTGCACATTAACGATCTGCTAAAACCCGGTACCTTTGGGTATGCAGACGACAGCACTGTTGCTGAGAGATACTTGTCCAACGCTCGTACTACCGGGCCTCAGGTCCAGTCTCTCCGGGAGGCCATGGTGGAGCGCTTAAACCTGTCCTTGCAGGCAGTCTCCGAATGGGGCGATGCCAATCTGGTCAGGTTTAATGCTGCTAAAACCCAGGCGTGTCTTTTTTCCGCTAAAAAGAGTCAATTTCACCCGGCTCCAACTTTCCGAAGTGTGACCGTGCCAATAACTGACCATCTTGAGCTGCTTGGCGTTACGTTGACATCGACTCTCAATTTTGGCCCTTACATTGAGGCAATGGCTCAGCTGGCTGCCAAGAAGCTGGGGATCCTTGCAAAGGTGAGAAGGTACTTCACGCCAGTACAGCTGCTCAGCTTGTATCAAGCGCAAGTTCGATCATGCATGGAGTACTGTTCTCATCTCTGGGATGGCTCTGCCAAATACCAACTTGATGCACTAGAGTCGATCGAAAAGCGGGCCAAGAGGCTCATCGGAGATGAGGCATTGGTTAAGACAAAGGTCCAGAGCCTTGAACATCGTCGCCGAGTTGCCAGCTTGTCGGTTTTTTATCGATTACATTTCGGGGAATGTGCGATGGAATTGCATAATCTAATTCCGCCCAGCCCATTTCATCATCGGACTACCAGACGTACGGCGATGCGCCATCGGTACATGGTGGACATCCCACCCATACGCACTAAACGTTTTGAAAATACTTTTATTATGCGTACAGCTAAGGAGTGGAATTCCCTGCCGGAGTCTGTGTTTCCCGATAGCTACAACCTGGGGGTCTTTAAGTCAAGAGTGAATAGGTTACTTCTAGGCAAGCGTGCTCCATCATCGACCACATCATCGCTTACCATCAGGTGAGATGGTGGTCAAGCGCGAGCCTATATAAGATAAAAAAAAATTCAAAAAAATTCAAACTGCCCGAATGGAGTGATTACTGCAGTCTTCTCAATATCTTCTTGTCGAATACGCAGTTGGTTATAAGCTTTGCGTAGATCGATTTTTGTGAATACCGTCATTCCTTGTAAACTATAAGTGAAGTCACGCAGGCGAGGTATCGGGTAGCGGTCGGGCTTCGTCACGGCGTTTAGTTTTCTATAATCACCGCATGGTCTGAGTTCACCATTCTTCTTCTGGACTAGGTGTAGAGGACTGGCCCATGGTGATTTGCTGGGTCGACATATACCTTGCTCAAGCATTAACTGGAACGTGTCTTTTGCGGCTTGATACTTGTGTGGCGGTAACGGGCGAGCTCTGCAGTACACGGGCGGTCCACGTGTCACGATGTAATGCTCCACGTCGCTAGCATCTGTGTTAGTGAAGTTGGCGGATGTGATGTCGTTGTATTTCTTTAGCAGGTCGTAGTACGGATCGTTCACGTTGAGTGTGAGTACCGTTGGGGTTGATGTGCTGCTTGACAGACAACCGTTGATTGATAAGCCTGTCTTCTTGTCAATAAGTTTCTGGGCTCGTAGGTCAACTAAAAGGTTGTAGTATTGCAGGAAGTCGGCACCGATGATTGGCCTCTTCACGTCAGCAACGGTGAATTTCCATTTAAATGGTCGACGTAAACCAAGGTTGAGGTCCAAGTTGCGTTCGCCGTACGTACGTATGGGTGTTCCGTTCGCTGCGTACAGTAGTATATCACATGACGGCGATGCTGTTTTGCAGGGTGGTACAACCGACAGGTTTGCTCCCGTGTCGATCAGGAAGCGCAGCTTGTTGGCGGAGTCGTAGATGTATAGACGGTAGGTGGTTATGCTGTCGATCTCGGCTCCCGTCGCTGCCAAGACCTCCGTTAGTTTTCCTGTTGCTTGCCATAATTACACGGTGATCTGCAGTTACGTGCGCGCTCGCCGAATCGTTTGTGAAAATAACAAGCGCTGTCTGTTGTGCGGTCGTATTTATGCCCGCCGCGGCTGTTCGAACGAGTGCGTGAGTGCGACCGTGAGCGAATGAAACGGCGGGAACGGTGAGATGCGTGCGCCGCTGTCTTCGACTGTTGTACTTTTAGCTCGGCGATCTCCCTTGTTAGCTGCATAACGACGTCTCGCAGATCTTGTTGTCCGTGCGATGACCGTTCTCGAACATGTGTCGCCGATCTTGATGCCCTGGAATGATCTTGACAGGTGCAGGAACATACAGAGCGTGACTCGGTTGTTTGGTCGTGCATTTTATCGGCCATTGCAGCGAGAACGTCGAGGGACGTCTGTTCACTAACCGCCAGCACTGCACGCGTAGATGCGGGTAGGTGACGCATCCACAACACCTGGAGCGTTTTATCTGGCATTTTTTCGCGCGCAGTTTCTCTCATACGCCTGAGGAGCTGTGATGGCTTTTGATCCCCAAGTTCCATCTCGTTGAGGAGCTTTTGCAGCTGCTGGGTTTCCGATTCTTCGTACACGGAAAGTAACCTTTTCTTGGCTTCCTCGTACCTGCCTGTGCGAGATTTGGACATGACAATGTCACTGATTTGTTCAACATCCGCTTTTTCGAGATGGGCCACCAACAAGCTGAATTTTGCCTACTCGCTGGGCTTCTGTGGGTTGACGACAGTTTCAAATTGACCAAACCAATTGACCAAACCATAATGTTGGTTGGTCACGCCAAAACGTAGGAATACGGGCTTTGACGGAGATGGTCTCGATCTCTTCGGAATCCATATAATGGCTTGAGAACGTTGGTCGGAATCACGTCGGGGTCACCAATTTACCGAGGGTAGGTAAATAAAATAGCGTTGGTATGGTTCTTAACACTATGATTTATTAACTGAATGTCTTAGCCTATATTTACATTTTGGGTATCACTGGAGGTACCTACATTTTCATCTGTGCCAAAATATCGCTCAACCAATTACGAGCAAGCTCACTCGCCTGCTGATCCCTAGAACCTCGGTAGCGCGATACATAAATACCGCGCGACTGGCACGGGCGCCTCAGTGTCCAATGCGCGCTTCGCGTGCGGTGGTGTCGTCGATGCTTGTAGGTTAGCTGGTACACTTCCATATTGCGCGTTTAGTTTATCTCTCTACACACCTCTCGACACTGCCAATTAAATAACTTTGTTTATTTTAAAATTTCGCATAGCGTAGCAACGCAACAATTTGATATTTTTTTCCTAACCTTTTAAATCATCAGAATCGTGTAGAAATTATACAAACAACAAAACAAACTTTATTTTATTTTAATAGAAATATTCGTATTACAAATCTTTAAACTAAATATAAATATTCGTAATGCAGAATGCTGAAAGAAGAAAAGAACAGACTGAAAATAAGAAAAGATTTTACTGAAAAGAGTTTCAATAAAAACTTATAGAAATTCGGTTATGCTATTGCAGATTTGAGAAACCCACTGACAACTGAAGGTGGATTTGAGATGTGACATCGGCTTCAGAAACCGGCCTTTTGAGACGGTTGTGATAGTAGAAATTCTCGCCATCCATAGACTATGGTTTCACCATGTAAACGGAGAACTCTTTGCATTACACTCTTCATGTCGAGTTTCATTCTCGTAGGATTAACGTCGGCTAATATGTGGGTGTACAGTTTTTCTTCAGTGACTTTTAAAAGCTTGTATTTCGTCGTTAAAAGGCCTTCTTTCTGACAACGTATTTTGGAGAGCATCAGCAGTAAATATCTGTAAAATAAAAAGTTCATAGTAGGATAGGATAGATGGACTCCCTTTTCCGCACTTTTTGGCCTGTTGTGCGTACAGGCCCTTGGGCCGTAATTAGGGCATGCAATTTCGAAATTAGCTAACGAAATTGGACACTTCGAAAGTTCGAAACTGAGGAGCCAAATATAATGGCAAATCAGAATAATACTTAAACTAAACTGAAGTAAAATTTGTAGTCTGGAAAGGTGCCTAAGTGCCATTTTTTTATTTAAACAAAGTGAGTTTTGTTTCATTCAAAACTTCTACTACAAATACTTCACTGCTGGCGACACCTTCGACGATATTATCCAGCTTTCCGAGCTCGGAGCCCGGAAGCAAGAGTCTATCGGTTGGCGTTAATTCGCTAGCTAAAAAAGAAGGACTAAAATCAACAGCCTGCAGCGGCAAATGGTTATTTGAATAGCACGTGGCTATCTAAAAATAGCGGACCGCATCTCCTACAGGCACGTTTAGGTCCTGATCGGGGACGTTTGCTTCGTTGAGTACCTGAATAGGATTAGGTTAGACGCCATAGCAAATTGCCATCACTGTAGGAGTGACTTGGATTCTGCACAGCATACGCTCGAGGAGTGCCTTCTTGGATCTTTGAGCGGTGGGTCTTGGTTGCCAGGAGCGGGCGAGACCTGTCTCTGCCAGTATTTGTGAGGAATATGCTGGTGGAGACAGAAAACTAGAGGGAAATAGCCACCGAGTGGGATCGTGAACGCCGAAACCCCGCCAGAAAAGATGCACAGTGATCACGTGCACGGCAGCACAACCAGGCTCAGGGAAGACTCTTTTACAGTCTCCTTAGGGATGTAGTCTTTTAAGAAGAGCCAATGGTGATCACCGGCTTGGTATTAGTTTTTTTTAGTTAATAGTTCAGGCGCCTTTTGAAGGATTTCCCCCGATAGGAAAAAAATATGAGAATTCCCAGCAAACGATTGTAGAACTTGCCAAAATATTCTGTTCGCTGGCCACCATTCTTATAAAGCGCTATTTGTTTTAATGGCCGAGCTTCTTTCACTAATCTGCGATGTGGAGGGAAGGAGGGGTTAAGTAAATACCATGTCGTGTACTTGTCCATGAGTCAACTGGAGACTGAAGACCCCAGACTCCCTTTATTAGTGTAATATATACCTAGTCCGTACGTGACATATATCATAATATAACTATGGACATAGCTTATCTACCTTAACTTAAACTAAGATCTAAACGTGACGTACGTGACACACCACATCACCCTTCCTAAAGTAAAAAAAAAAAACTAAGTTACATTGTTTTTTTTTTCCCATCTCTTTACATTTTTAAACTTACATCCTAAGTCTTACAGTATAACTTCGTCCTATTTTTATGTATTACATCTATCTTATTTTTATATTTAACTATTACATTTGGTGACTCGTCCTTTACAACTACAAATGGTCCATTATAAATACACTCCAACTTATTGCCTACTTCGTTTTTTACCAAAATCAAGTCACCTTCCTTATAAGTTATAGAATTAAGATTCTTATCATAACAATGTTTCCTTGATAACTTACTTGATACCAAATTTTCTTTTGCATCATTTTGAGCCCTTTGTAACCTGTATTTAAATTCTAAAGGATAATCATCAAAATTATACAAAGGTTCAACACTTTCACCTTGAAGACTACTTGGTAACCTACAAATTTTACCATAAACTAATTCATAAGGCGTATACTTAGTCACAGTATTAACTGTTGTGTTATAAGAAAAACACCAATATGGAATCCAAGAACTCCACGATGATGGATTATTATCTGTTTGTATCCTTAAATAAGCACCTAAAGTTTTATGAACGTTTTCCAAAGACCCTATACTTTCATGATGATATGACGTTGATAAGATTTTATTGATGCCCAAGACATTACATAGCTCTACCATTACTTTCGAAATGAACTCAGAACCCCTATCCGTAGCAATTGTTCCCGGTATCCCATATCTCAACACAAAATTTTCTGCCAACGCTTTTGCTACCTCATTTGCGGATTTATTTTTTAGTGGATAAGCCTCCACAAACTTCGTAAGTTCACATTGAAGAGTTAATATGTAAACATTAGCATTTTCGTCCCTATCAAGTGGCCCCACTATATCTAAATAAATCTTTTCAAAAGATGAAGATGCAGTGGTAGTAACTGTCATTGGTTCTTTAGTATGTTTGGAAAACTTTTGTTTTTTACACTTATCACATTTACCAACGTACTCCGCTACATCTTTCTCAATTGACGGCCAATAATAATATTTCTTTATATTATTCACCATCCTGCGTATTCCTGAATGACCACTCGTAGGTAAAATATGAAAATCATTTAAAACAATTCTCTTCTCATCTGCCCCTTCTATTTTCCGTACACCCTTCACTACACATATTCTAAAATCCCCACATATCGAATTACTATTTTCCTTCAAATATTTGGCCATTTTTGTAATAAAATTAACGTTATAACGATTTTTCAAAATAATAACTTCTTTTATGCCCTTTTCAATACAAAAAGTGACTATGTCTCTCGACAACTCGTCTCGCGATGATGCCGATAAAGATTCATAGTTTACGTAAATACTCGAGTTTTCTGGCATATACATTAAATTGCGCGACTTTGAAAATATTTTTTCACCATTAGTGTTACGTAACATCTTCTCCCACTCATTCAAACATATCTCAATGTCATTTCCTTGTTTTTTAAGAACTTCCACGATCCTAGGGTGATCAGTCCTAGATACCACAGAGTCCGTATCACAAACATTTGGTTCTTCCAACTGTTTGTACTGCGCTCTCGTCATTACGGATATAGTTTTTTCACGCATGGTTTTCAAATCTTCACTTGAAATTACTATCCTAGAAAGTGCATCAGCTAATACATTTTCTTTCCCCTTAATATACTCGACCTCAAAGTCATACTCTTCTAAACATAAACGAAACTTAGTTAACCTACTTGATGGATCTGTCATGTTAAACAAGTATAATAGTGGCCGGTGATCCGTTTTTACAACGAACCTCCGTCCATACAAATACGGTCTAAAATACTTAACCGACCATACTATAGCCAATAACTCCTTCTCTATAATAGGATAATTTAACTCACTTTTCCCCAAAGACCTACTAGCGTACGCAACGGGTTTACCGTTCCCATTACACAAAACACTTCCTACCGCATAACCCGAACTATCGGTTTGCAATACAAACGTGTTGTCTTCAGAAAAATTTGGATAATCCAACACTGGTGGATTCATTAACGCTTCCTTAAGCAACAAAAACGACCTCTCACATTCATCGGTCCAACCAAACACTACATCCCTCTTACATAGCTTATTCATAGGTATCACTATACTAGCAAAATTTAACACTATTGCAAGCTAAAATATGCTTAGCCTCGAAAAAACTGCGTTTCATTCAATTGTCTGCCTTCGCTACTTCGTGACATTGACACTGCACTTGAGTCAGCATCGCCCCGCACGTGCTCTAGACACGCTACGCGCTGTCGACCTTGCTGAGTCTGCCGTCCACGATGAGTACTATTGCTACGACCGCGCATTCCACTACTATACCTTACGTTTCCATTTTGGTACGTACGCCCAACAGCTGTTTTTTGCTGCGCGTATCCATTACCTACAGCGTGCCGCCTATAGTTATTTCCACGACCCCTATTTCCCGTAGAAAAACTACCACCCGCGGACCACCGCTGGAACGTCATGACTTGACCCGTCGAAGCACAATTTTCGTCTTCCGCTACCCTGATAGCATCTTTCAAACAAGTCAAGTTCCGTGCCGTAATAATTGTACCAAGACGCTGATTACGAAGTCCGTCAGCAAACTTTTTAACCGCATACTTCTCATTTAAAGGCCGCAAAATTTTATAAGCTTCCGAATTTTCCCCGGCTTGAGAAATAGTCAAATCTACCATTAACTTCTCTATCTCTGCCCCGAAATCCGTGACCGACCTATCATTTTGCCTAGCGCGAGCAAATTTGGCTTGCACTGCAACGTCTGACTTAACCGTCAACAAATGCTTCTTCATGTCCGTTAAAAGACTGTCTACAGTCGTATAAGTAGAGGACAATCGCATCTTAGCCCCCTGGGTAAGTCGTGTAGTTAGCACGAATCTAATTAAATGAGCACTATGAGCCGCTTCTAACATAGAGCTGTATAAATCTATGGCATCAATCAAATCTTGGGTTACCTGCTCATCCCCATTCATTTTCGGGAGTAAGCTAACCGCCGTTTTCAATGAAAACCTTTCCAACGCCATCTCTGTATCGGTTCCGGTACCGTTTTCAAACTTAATAGTGTCTACATACAAATTTTCTATTTTACTCACTAGCTGTGCTAATTCACTCACTAAAGCTCACTAACTGTCGAGAAACTGACTGAAGTGACTCCGACGAGATCCCGGTCGGGCAACTATAACGCCGTCCAGTCGACTGGCAGGGTCGCCATGCGATGTGGAGGGAAGGAGGGGTTAAGTAAATACCATGTCGTGTACTTGTCCATGAGTCAACTGGAGACTGAAGACCCCAGACTCCCTTTATTAGTGTAATATATACCTAGTCCGTACGTGACATATATCATAATATAACTATGGACATAGCTTATCTACCTTAACTTAAACTAAGATCTAAACGTGACGTACGTGACACACCACAAATCTTTAGTTATTTAACTCCATGGTTAGCCTTTCTTATATTGTAATTTTATTTCAGATTCACGGTGGCACAACGGTTAAATTGGCTTTAGATTCGTATTCAAACACATTTTCAGATGATCCTCTTTTGGTTTTAATAATAAATTTCATAATTGAATTAAAAAAAAAAAACTCAAGTTTCGAAATTTCTAATTTTAGGGTAAAGCAAATAAGGTCCAAAATTTCGAAACTATGAAATTTCGAAATGCCGTAGCCGTAATCCACCACGCGGTTTGGTGAACGTCACATGTCTTATAATTTTACGTTCTAAGACATAAGTTCCCTCACGGTGTTTTTTTTCTTTCACCGTTTTGAGAGCAGTGTTGATGCACATATTTACACAAAGTAAAGCACCTGCCTGGGTTCGAAGTGTTAACAAAAGTGCTACAACTTGTAAGTCGCCGCCCTTATCACTGTGCCACAATTACATCAGAAAGTTCAACGTATTAAAAATATCAATTAGTAGGTATGTACAAGGAATAAAAAAGTATGAAGATAAAATAATTGTAACTCTCTTATTTTTTTTTTAATCTGCCAATGTGTCCTGTAAAGTAACTCCACATTCAAAATGTATTTATTTACGTTATAGATCCGTGTTTGGGTCACATAAACTGGTGTGTTACATTTCAAATGAATCAGTCTAGTTGATTCGGAGTAAATTGGTTGTGACAAAAGGAACTGAACCCTTAAAGGATATAGGGCTATATCCTTTAAGGGTTCAGTTCTTTCATTCGGACGAACGGAACTAATATTACCGTTCTTTTCCCAAAGCAGTGCGGTTGTGAGGTAGCGTGGCATACCGGGCTAGAGTCCCATTGTACCGCGACACGGCCAGATTATTGGCAGCAAGTCTGTAAAAATATGCAGTAATATTACAAACATGTTCTGTGTGTTTTGGGAGCTTAAAATACCCATTAAGGAACCTTGTTTTGAATATCTAATCAGTTACATGTCCATTCAAGTAGATCGTTTAAAGCTAGTGACGGTTTGCCAGCGCAATCCAGGAGGAACCGAGACTAAGTGAATCATAGCCGAGTTTCTAAGCGCTTAACTGCCGCTGGTTCTTACCGGTTCCGCAGAAAGTATAAAATATGCATAAATCACAGAACAGTTATAACCGAAAAGAGTTCCTAATCCATATGTTTAAATTCTAATCGTCGCGGCTTAAATTAATATTTTTTACTTTTCTAAAATGAAAGCAAACATACTCGTATATTACGCAAATAGGCTGCTGAGCATATGATACCAGCATCGAGCCTATTTGATCTTAATAACCTAGTAACAGGCTTCTGACCTACGAATCCGTAACGATTGTCAAAGATCTTCAAATGACAGCCGAGACCAACAGCATTTATGCAATGGATGTCACCCATCCACGATAAGTCCTCAGCAAACCTTGAAGATCAACTCATGCGGCAGCTCTTCCTCGCATCGTAACCTACTCGGCTAGCTGAAATTCTTACCTGGTATAGAAATCATCATCTTCTGCACCCCAATTCAAGTAGAAATTTGAATAGCCGTTGACCGTGTTATAATCTTTAGGAGTGAGGGCAGTTACACCACCGAAGATACCTGGGTATGGTGGACTGAAATCAATTCAAATTTGCATTATTATCAACTAGCTTTGCGATCCCACCAGCGGGTTTACCTGTTTGAAAGGCGAAAATTACTTATTTTAACAAGAGGCGTAGCTAGGTATCCAAAGGCCCTGGTGCAAAGAATACTTGGGCCATAGGTTTGATCAATTCAAAACTTTTAATACAAACAAAGCTATTCTATCATCAGGATAATATATCATAAGGATTTTAAGTTCTGACTGCCCCAGGCTAACTGAATCCCCTGCCCAGCCCATGATAATACAAAAAGAAAAAAGGTAAAAGAAAATAATAATAAAATAGTTAATTAATAGTTAATAAGAATTCAAATGTTTTTTATGCGCTTTTGTTGTGCGCTTTGTTAACTTTCCTAATTTTGTGAATCTCTCTTTAGCACTGAGGTTTGCTGTTAGGGAACCCAATTATGGGTTAAGCTCGCCTTTGTACATAAGTTTGAAATGTTTATTTTGTGTACAATAAAGATTATGAATATGAAATATGAAACAAGTTTTCGCGAATGTCTTAGTTTCGACCCCGATAGTGTATTATGAGAACGTCAGTGGGACACTTTTACTAAGCATCTTAAATGCTGTTCTGAGAGAGAGAAAAAGCGTACGGAAGGTTCATTTAAAAAAATCATCAATTTCATGTAATCATCATTTTTGTTTTTAAATACTTTCTGCTTGACTACGCTCATCTTTACTACAACTCTTGAGAACTATTTCTGATTATATAGAAAAAACTAAGCTAATTGCAGATATCTCTACTATTTAGTTTTTGTAAAGTGCTGCCGGATTTGCCAGTGAGTTTTGTCAGCAGATTTCATTTGTTTGGTTTGATGCCATAACCGAAAAAATAATACAAATCATGAGCATTGCTCAAATATCTGTAATTTCACACAAGTGCTAATAGCATCATTTACCAGAAGTTTTGAACAGTAGTTCGAAAATTGTTGGAATTTCCCCTGTTATCTTTCAAATGAGAAGCTATGACGAAAGTCGTGTTGTCTATTTTATTTAGATACCGAAGGTGGGAGATTTTTTCGCTGGTTAAATTTGAGGGTTTGCTGGTCAGGGTCCGAGGACCCCCTGAGCTAGGGGCCCCGGTGCATGGCACCGTCTGGTCCTTTAATAGCTACGCCCCTGATTTTATCTTAATGTTTAAAGTGGGTACATAGGCGAAATTATTGCCACAAGACATTCATTCATTTTCTTTTTTATCGCATTCTATAGTTGCCCCACGGAAATTTCATCATCATCATTTCAGCCGAAAGATATCCACTGCTGGACATATTGATGTTCTTAACCAGGCCTTGGTATACCTGAATTTCAAATTTCATTGAAATACGCTATTATTGCAAAATAAAATCTTCTTTAGGTCCGTGCACGAACGAGTACCCGGTGTAATTGAAAAAGAAACAAATGGACCCGGGGTCATTGAACCGTAGTTTTTAGGGTTCCGTACCCAAAGCGTAAAAACGGGACCCTATTACTAAGACTCCGCGGTCCGTCTGTCTGTCTGTCTATCACCAGGCTGTATCTCATGAACCGTGATAGCTAGACAGTTTAAATTTTCACAGATGATGTATTTCTGTTGCCGGTATAACAAGAAATACTAAAAATAGAATAAAATTTATATTTAAGTAGGACTCCCATACAACAAACGTGATAATTTTGCCGTTTTTTGCGATAATGGTACGGAACCCATCGTGTACAAAAAATGGTGTCTTACACATAACCGAACGATTCAACTGCAGCGGCCATATGTGTGGGTCGCTCTGGACAGGAGTACGGGATGCTCTCGTCCTCAGGCACCAGGTCCACGTCGTGGAAGATCAGACAGTCCCAAGAACCGAAACGCTGAGTCTCCAGAAACGCGATGTTGTAAAGAGTGCCTTTGTTGAATTTTTCTGTACCTATAGAAAAATAATTGAAATAGCAAAAAGTAAAAATATGAAAATTTCTAAACCCCCCGGCAATTTTTTTTTATTTCATACTTATTAAACTACATAATTTATCTAGTAGAAGACATGCTTCCATCAAAAATCTATCGAACACGTAATTATGACACGATATCTTGCGAAAATACTCCGTTTCAAACAGAAAACAGCACATAACTTTTGAACAGCTAAACCGATTTTCACCAAACATAGCTAAGAACACTCTCGACAATGTCACCTTTCAAACAAATAAATCTTAACCAAAATCGGTAAATCAGTTTAGGTGCTATGATACCACATACATGTTTATGTGTGTCTGACTATGTGGCTTATAAAGACAGACACACAGATACACAGCAACACACGTTAAACTTTGCCTGAGTCATAATAATGTATGGCCTTTAATCATCTGGAATAATGTAACTTCTATAAGGTGAAAGATTATTTCATATATGTGTAGTGGTTCCAGAGATTACCCTTCACGTCGGAACAAACTCACAAACTTTGTTCTCTCTCTTTATATTATTAGTTAAAATCAGAGACAGCCAATTAACCAAGAAATAAAGTCACTATAATATTTTCTCTGATAAAAAGCCAAGTGATCGTTGTAGTGCGTGCTACGCCGTAGCAACGCGGTGATGCGTAGCAAGACGTACCAAGGCACGTAGCATAATGCATAGTAAGGCAACGCGTACTAGCAAGCGGTAGTGGCGTAGCGGCAAGGCGCGCTCTTCCGTTGTCGCGGTAAGCGACAACGGAAGAGTTTAAAAATAAACTTTATTTGATCCCAGTTACAGCAAGACGGTAATTAATTCATCTAACAAGATATTGATCTTATATACTAACTTAATTGCTAACGTAGTACATCCACAGCGTGATCAGATTGACGCATGTTCTAGATAATTATAAATGCTGATCGCGCAGTGGGGAAATTGAGAAATAATAATCTAGTAAATACTTATTGTCTGACAAAGCTAATATTGGTAGGTTGGGGTTCCTTAACTCCTCCCTCCCTAAGAGAGAAATTATCCGAAGGTGTCGCAGACGGTTTCGGAGAATTTCGACAAAAGTTTATGAACTGAAATTTATACATTATAAAGATAACTATTGCTATTACAATAACCACATACTCTAAGATGGTCCATATACTAATTTCTATTGTCACTGTTTGTGTCGTATCGTCTATTTCACCAAATTTTGCACTTTGTAACACTTCTTTCACATCACTGAAGTCCACATTTCTTAGATCCACTTTCTTTGATCTTCTCTGGATGTCCTGTTGTAGGTCTGGCATCTGGATCAATGGCAGCTGGAGACTGGAAACTGTAGTGTTTGTGGTGGCGGCAATGATGACTTCGCCTATTTGTGTCTCGCATTGTTGGCCAGGTGTCACGATGTAGGTCCCAAGGATAGTGTACTTCAGGATTTCTGTATTGCAATTCTCGGTGATGATGAGATTTTCCTCTGAGTAAACCAACCATTGGTTGTCGGTTATTTTCTGTGTCTTAGTTTTTTCTATTTCAATATGGTTCTGTATGCAGTTTTTGTAGTTGTTCTTCATCAGCATTATTTGTTCAATGCAGGTCTCGGTTGGAAACTGGGCTAAATTAGTTTCAGCGCAAAGGAATTTTCCATTTTCAATCTCAGTACATGGGCTTACCACGGGCATGTATTTCAATCTATTCACCATCAGGTAAGGATATTTGGGTATTATTGTAAAGGTATTTGGAGAATGGAATATAGGGATGGGTATAACCTTGTAATAATTATATGTTTCGTTATTTATTAGGGGAACTTCTAAAACAAAAACTAACTTGTTGTTATTTATATATGATTTAAGTATGATATTACGTTCTAATTTTATTAAATTATGTTTGTTTACTGGGTATATTGTTCTAGCATGTTTAGCAATGACTTCTAACGTATTATATAATTCTGTACTATTTATAATGGATTGGTGCAATGTATTCAGTTTGCTAAAGGCTATTGCCGTTTCAATCTCTTGTATGTTTTCGTAACAGGTTCGAAAGTTATTTAAAATTTGATACATAGTATTTAATATTTGGAAAAGTTTGTTAAACCTGAACTCATGTTCAACTAATTTTTCCATTTCATTGGTATGTAAACCCAAGTTTTTAATATTTGAATTTATTATTTCAGAGTCATTTACTAATTTATCAAAAGCTTTTTGCATTGATGATACTTTACGTTCGACCACATGCTCTTTGTTCTGTATCATTTGGATTTCTCTATCATATTTAATTGCATCGTCTTCATCCAAATTTCCTGTGATAGCTTTTACAAGTGAGCCTAATGGATTAAACAAAGCTCTTTTGTTTCTATAATGGAAAGGTAAGATTTGAAAAAATCTATCCTTAGTTAGTTTAATAAGATATTCTATTTGGCTTTCTATTCCTATAGTTTCGTTACTAAGACTATTTTCCTTAATTTTAATTTTCAAGTTAATAAAATCCCGAATATTATTATCTATTTGTAAGTGTAATGATTCTAAATCTACAATTTTGTATATTGTCCAATAACTATTCCTCTTCACTGCTACTCCCCGCTTTATCGCTGCTATCCCCGGATTCTGACCGAGGTTTTGGAGGTCCAGCGTGAGTGTTGGCACCACTAGTACCAGAAGTACCAGGCACGATCTGTGGAGGACGTTTTACATTTTTTAAGGCTACTCTAGTTTTCCTTTTCTTTACTTCTACTGGGACTATATTTCTTTCAACTTCACCTATTACTTTCGCTTTTTCATATCGAGGTTTTTCTTTGGCTTTTCTAATCCTAGTGTCTTTCATGTAAATATTATCGTCTGGTTCGAGTATCGGTGTCGTTTCGCCACCTTTTTTATTAATTATTTTAATTTTATCGGATTCTAATTTTTCTGTTATGAATTCATAGAGTATTTTAAGGCGTTTTCTATGATCTAACAATAATTTCTGAGTTAAGTTCTTCTCTCTATCCACGTTAAATACATTTTCGGAATAAGTGTGACCAAATACTAGTTCAAAAGGCGTAAAATCTGTTGCTGAATGTATGGTGTTGTTATAAGCCATGATGGCATAAGTCATAACTGATGCTGCATCTAAATCGCTTTTATCGTATTTTGCTATACGATAAATCTCAATAATGGTAGAATGAAACCTTTCTACTATTGCCATTGAACTGGGATTATTTGGCGTCCCAATATGAAGTTCAATTTTGTAAAAGCTTAACATTTCTTTAATCAAAGTATTGTTGAATTCTGTACCGGAATCGCAACTAATTTTTCTAGGCAGACCATACCTGCTGAAATATTTAATCAATGCTCTAACTATCTCTGGTGTACTCCTATTCGGTACCTCTATGGCTTGTGCTATCTTACTAAATGCATCCACTATAGTTAAATAATATTTCCCTTCAATATATAATAAATCCATAAAAGCTTCCTGAAAAGGGGCATCCTGGGTTTGTGTTAACTGAATGTGGGGTTTAATCGGCTTTCTATCATATTTCATGCGTTTACATGTTTCGCAAGCATTTATGATTGCCGTGACTGTCTCTTTCATGTTTGCCCACCAATAATGTCTTTTAAGTTTGGTTAAAGTTTCTTTAATACCTCTATGACATGTTTTCCCGTCGTGGTATTTTAAAATAACTTCTTTTTGATCTTCTTCAGATCCTGTCAAATTTATAACTCTTTCTGTACACTCGGTTAACTTAACTGAATCCTTTTTAAATAACTTAATTACCATGTTTGAAAAAGTTTTTCTAAAAGATGGGTGTTCGAAGTATATAAAGTACTTATGTTTTGGATCAATATACTCTTTCAAAAAGTCTTTAACTAATATATCGTTATTTGTCGGTAAGTGAACTTCGAGAATTTTTTGTTTATTATTTGAAATATCTTTTACGTCTAATTTATTTTTAAACCATGAATGAATTAAAATCTGTTTTGGTTTAGTATCGACAGCTTCGTTTAAACTAGGAATGCCTTCGTGTTCTCTATTTGAAACTGAGTTGGCAGTGACCCCATCATCAGAATCCGAAAGTTCTATCGTTTCTATTGGAGTTTCGGGGTCTTGTAATTCGCTTTCTATAATTTTTTGTATACGTTCCTGCCTATCTCCTATATTTACGAATATTGAATCTAAATCGTCGTCAATTGCATTAATCTTAATCCTAGATAAAGCATCTGCATTCGTGTTTTGAGGGCCTTTCTTATATTTTATTTCGAAATCGTACTCTTCTAACCTTAACCGCCATCGCGTGAGTTTACTATTGGGCTCTTTCAATGAATACAGCCAAGCTAATGGTCTATGGTCTGTAAATATGGTAAACTTATTACCATACAAATACGGTCGAAAGTGCTTAACTGCCCATATTATGGCTAAAAGTTCCTTCTCGATAGTGCTATATTTTACTTCTGTGTCACTCAGAGTCCTGCTAGCATATGCTACTGGCTTGTCTGAGCCTATTGATCCTTGTGACAATACAGCCCCAATTGCAAAATTCGATGCGTCGGTAGTTAAAATAAAACTTTTACTAAAATCGGGATACTGTAATAAAGGTGCGTTTGTTAAAAGTTTTTTACATGTTTCAAAACATTCCCTATACTCATCATTAATAATTATTTTACGACCTTTCTTTAAACAAGCTGTTAAAGGTCTAGTTATTTTTGCAAAATCTTTGATGAATTTCCTATAATAACCAATAAGTCCTAAAAAGCTTTTTATTTGTGTAACTGTTTCTGGAATGGGATATCTTAAGATTGCATCAATTTTATCATTATTTGGCTTCAATCCTTCACTTGTAATAGTGTGCCCTAAGTAAAGAACTTCCTTTCTAAGAAAATGTGATTTGTCGAGTTGTATTTTTAAATTTGTCGCCCGAAACCGATCAAAAACTGCTCTAAGTTTTTCTACATGCTGAGTCAGCGATTTAGAAAAAATTATGACGTCATCAAGGTATACCAGGCAATGTAAGCCCTGGAGACCTCTTAGAACGTTATCCATAGCCCTCTGGAATGTTGCAGGTGCTGTTTTTAACCCGAACGGCATCCTGTTAAATTCATAATGTCCTGAAGGTGTACTGAAAGCTGTTTTCGCCCTATCTTCTTCCTGGACCTCGATTTGATGGTACCCACTAGCTAAATCTAAGGTAGTAAAATAGGTACTATTGCCTATCATATCAAATAAATCATTTATGTTGGGCAAGGGGTATTTGTCATCGGTAGTAATTTCATTGAGACGTCTATAATCAACTACCATCCTCCATTTTTGCTGTCCTGATGAATCTAATTTTTTTGGCACTAAATGTACGGGAGCACTCCAGGGGGAGTGTGATTCCTGGATGATATTGTCCCTTAACATTTTATCTACCTGATTCCTAATTTCTTTCGATTGAATGGGAGGTAACCTATGTGCTTTAATATTTATAGGATCTTCATTCCTTGTTCTAATTCTATGTTTTACTTGATTTGTAAACGTTAATGGAATATTCTCACAATAAAATATGTCCTTATAATCATTACATAGCCCTTCGATGGTTTTACGTTCCTCAGAATTCATGTGGTCTAACTGTAATTTTTTTAAATTATCTGTTAGCATCCTATCTATTTCTATGTTATTTTCTGTAAAATTAATGTGAACAGATGGGTTCTGCCTGTAAGGTTCGACCGTAAAAGGTCCTGTTACCACTAAGGTTCTGGTTTCATCCGTATAATTCTGAATAACGGTTGATGCGTAACCTTTAATACACGTAACTAATGCGGCGGGCATTCGAATCCCTTCCGTAAATTGCTTAAAATCTAACACAGCTTCCCCGTTCAGTAAGTTGACTGGGAGTCTTACTCTAAGTTCACTACGAGATGGTAGATTATATACCTCTCTCATAGGCGGTGAATATATGATAGGAATATCAGTATTTTTTAAATGTAATATCTGATTTTCCATATTAATCTTTGCCTGTAATTGCTTCAGCAAATTGCTACCTATTAACCCATCATACCTATCGTCGACACTATAGACATAAAACTTATGGAACTCTTGACTTCCAAAGGTAACCGGTAATGGAATAATAGCCGTTTCACTATGAACACTCGATGCGTGAGTGCTAACAACTTCGAAGGGTTCATACTGTAGATAATTTTTAAAATATTTATTCGCTATATACGGGCTTATAAACGATCTAACACTCCCCGTATCTATCATAAAAACTGCCTTTAATTCTGGTATAACTATATGTGGTAAATTTAAGCGTTTATTACAATTTATTTTTATTCGTTCTCTAGGGTAGAGGCCGTTATGCAAAAATTTCCCGCCCCGGGTTCTTCAGGAGAAAATTCTTGGCACTCATTGTACGAATAACTTGAACTCTGTTCATTATTATTAGAATTATTTATGTAATTAACACGTCGCGACCTTGCAGTACGCATGGTGACATCAGTATTCGCACCCGACGTAGATGCTTGCGCTGCAAAAGACGGCGTGCTCGGTGCATGTGCCGCGAACTGTTGGTTCGGTTGTGCAATCGGAACAAATGACCTACTTGACTGCGGTGACGCATTATTGTTGTTTGTACGATTAAAATTGTCTTGATTTCTTTGAATATTATTATGTTGTTTATAATGTCTGGGCTGATGCGGATTGTTCGGTGTAGATGTGCTGTTTGTCGCACTATTCGGTACATGTGTACTTGATATGCTATGTGAATCTTTCTTTTGATTATTAGATTCAATTGCATTTTGGTTATTAGGCAAATTGGGTCTGTTATTTCTGCTAAAATTACGTCTGTCGTTTGTTTTCGACTCATAGACTGCCTGGAAGTTTTGTTCTTCTAAAACTATTTTTAATGCATCCTCTAACGTTGTGACGTCGCGCAAACGAACTAATCTAACTAAAAATGGCGGTAAATTAAACAAGAAAGCATTCATCGCTCTGTTACTATAAATGATTTGCTTTGCCTTACGTAGAGATTCATCAATGATAGTTTCTGATATTTTAGCAAATAAAACACTTCTCATCCGCTGTATTCTATGGCAAAAATCTAAATAACTTTCACCCTTATTTATTCTACACGATTCTAATTCCATTGCTAAACAATCCTCTGTGCGTGGATCACCGAAGTGTTGGTTTAACAACTTCTTCAGCTCGTCCCACGTACCTATAGCTTCTCTTTCGCCTACCAAACTGGCTGCTTCGCCTGATAACCTACTAGTTACTACATGAAATAAATATTCATTTTGGGCTGCGGTTCCTAAGAACGTAGACAAAATGTATTCACATTTTTTTATAAATAAAGGCAACATTCTAGTGTCGCCGCTGAATATTGGTATGATGTTAACCAATTCCTGTGGGACACGGGTTACGTTTTCCATTGTGAAATGTTATGAAAGGAGCAAACGCGGAGAGAAAAAAAAAATCACACTAATGTGCTACTAAACTATCACTATTCTAAAATATTAGTACGTTTAAAATCTATGCAAATATTATTACGGCGTTGTCCAATCCCTAATAATACACAAACACATAGACTATTACAAGGTTGGGATATAGATGGAAGAGCTGAGAGGAAGGTGAAAAAGATTTACTCACAATTCCGCAGCTAGCTCCATGCTCCCTGAATTACTGCTTGGCTCCTGGTCCTCTCCTGGCTTGATGTGGCTTCTTAATGTATTTGTTTGTTCGGTGATCTCTGCTGAACCGTTGAAACGGACGTCGGCTGCTTCCCGTAGATGTGGATACGTGACAGACTGACTACAGAGATCCTACCGGCTGCGCCAATTAAGTAAGCGACAACGGAAGAGTTTAAAAATAAACTTTATTTGATCCCAGTTACAGCAAGACGGTAATTAATTCATCTAACAAGATATTGATCTTATATACTAACTTAATTGCTAACGTAGTACATCCACAGCGTGATCAGATTGACGCATGTTCTAGATAATTATAAATGCTGATCGCGCAGTGGGGAAATTGAGAAATAATAATCTAGTAAATACTTATTGTCTGACAAAGCTAATATTGGTAGGTTGGGGTTCCTTAACTCGCGTAGCATAATGCGTAGCAAGAATCGAAGAAAAGTACGTAGCATAATTTTATTATAACAAGGCGCGTAGCAAGACGCGTAGCACAGTGCGTAGCCAGGATCGTAGCATACCGCGTAGCAAGAATCGTAGCAAACCGCGTAGCAAGAATCGTAGCAAAGTGCGAAACAAGACTCGTTTATCGTAGTAAATAAAATATTACTTTACAGCTATGAACACTGTATTAAAATTATAAGCTAGCCAACTCTGCAAACGTGTTGAATATCGATATGTACAGTAATGACGTTAAAATAAGACAAATATAAAATTATTATTTTAAGCAACTACAGCTGACCTCGGGATCAGTGGCAACGGGTAGTGTAGTTACTTGTAACTATGGGATGAGGTGCCTCTTCTCATAGAAAAAAGGTATAAGGATGGATGGAGGATGGCACACCACACTTGCTCAAGGCGGGTTGGCTTGGCGATTTCAAACTTATGTTCATATTTACTTAAGTTAACTTACCATTTTGTTCTATGACAAATATCCTGTATTCTAATAACTGTTTCTTGAGTAATGGATGAATATAGCGAAGCAAAATATCAAGGTTGACTCGGCGATCTCTGGAATTAGGTTTATAAATTATTTAAAACTAGCTTCAGCAAGCGGCATTGCCTGCGTTAGTCGAAAATTATCCCGAGGGAACATATACTCCAACGGCTAAAATAACGAAACGGGGATTAAAAGTCATTTTTTTTGGGACAATCCTACCGCACTATTCACAAACCACTGCAACTCCTGAAAGCCAGAATCAACAGTGGCGACCACCAGAAAAGCGCCGAGGCAATGAAGCTCGACGAAGTCCCGGAGAAAGAATTTAACTGTCTTGGATCCCGCAACGAAATTAATCAGAAAAGAATCACGGAGGAGTAGGAAAAAATAATATAATTTTTTTTTCCTTCTCCTCCTTTATTCTTTTCTGGCAGAAGCTTGTAATAGATAAAACTAACAAACCGGTAAGGAATTAAAATAGCCACTCGATTCGCAGCCTTGCAGTGCGCCGGCGCATAGTAACCTCCAACGGCTACGTCAGAATTCAGTTCCTCGATCAATTTCAGATCTGGTTTATTTTCGTCCACAATATATGGATCTATAAAAATAAAAACATATTGGTCAATTATACCGGCCATTAATTTGGCACATGATATTGTAGAATGTTCTATATATAAAAGGGAAAGTATGTATGTATGTTACTTATAGACCCCGAAACGGCTGAACAGAGTCTAATGAAATTTTCAGAGAATCTTTATATTGACTCAGCGGATAATCCTGTAAAGTTTGGTGGCGATCGGTATTTTTTTTTTAAACTTTGAACGCGGGCGAAGCCGTGGGCAGAAGCTAGTCTATACTAATATTATAAAGAGGAAAGATTTTTTTGTTTGTTTGTTTGTACCGAATAGGCTCCGAAACTACTGGACCGATTTAAAAAAATCTTTCACCAATAGCAAGCTACATTATTCTTGAGTGACATAGGATGGCCCACGGGAGCGAAGCCGCGGGCAACAGCTAGTAATCTATAAAAGAAAACCTTTTTTTAATTCAGTTGCAAGATTTGACTCACACATACTAACTAACAAGTAGATCAAGTCATCTTTGCGCGCGGCTCTATGTGTGTGTAAGCATGTGGGTGGTTGTTTGCACTGTGGCGTCACTGCCACACAGATTAAAGCTGTATTTACAAGCGTACGCAAACGCACGCACACATGGCGCCGCGTGCAAAGATCTATTGAACTATCTATAACAGGGTAGAAAAATGCATGGTTTATTTATTATTTTTTATATCAGAAAGGCCAAGTACGCAGTGCTCATAACCGACGTGCGTGTATGACTAGATTTAGCAACGTTAATGAAGAAAAAGGAGTGAGTAAGGATCGTAGCAGGTTGCGTTCTGTGGTGTCTATCTACACCCATGGCAAAGGCGAGATTTTATGCAAGTAAGTACAGATACATTGCATATATTTACTACTAGCAGACGCCTTGCGGTTTCACCGGCGTAGTGCCTATTCCCGTGGAAATACAGGGATAAAAAGTAGCCTATGTCACCCGGGGATGGTGTAGTTTCCCAACGGTGAAAGAATTTTTGAAATCGGTCCATTCGTTTTTAAGTTTATTCGTTACATACAAAAATACAAATCTTTATTTATTTAATTCTATAAATCACAAATCACAAGATAGCCTGGACACAACATGGGGTTGCACTTGATGCAATTTTAAAATTAAATAATAAGTAACAAACATAAAATACTAAAATAGATACATAAATACATACATACATTTATAAATATACAGTCAAGAAAACAATACAGCTCCAACAAGAATAAGATCACAGTGACAGTTAGTGCTCCTTTACCAGTCTTTTAAAGATGGGTAGTGATAGCGCGCGTTTTATTGTCACAGGCAATGCATTCCACAGACGAGCGGCCTGGTCAGTAAAAGATTTGTCCAGGAAGATAGTGGAATGCATTGGCATTTTAAATTTCATGCTATCCGATGACCTAAGAACCTTCGTGTGCGAGTCACATAAAAACTGAAATCGGTTTTTGAGGTAAAGAGGGGTAGTCGGGAAAAATAGTATATTATACAGGAGGGAAAGAATATGAGCATTCCGGCGAAGGCGTATTGGTAACCACTTGAGTTTTTCGCGAAATTCAGAAACATGGTCATATTTTCGCTAACCGAATATGAACCTTGTACAAACATTTTGAAGTCGCTCAAGTTTATCAAGTCTCGAAATCAAATTTTTCCTCTTTATAATATTTTAATAAATAAGTATATAAGTATAGATTAATTATGCTGTGATACTACATATCAACAGCATAATCCTAATAACTAAAACACTAATGCACGCGACAATAGGGATGTTTTCAGAATAGAATAATGACAATCCTATTTAGTCCGTCAGTAAGATTATCAAACAATATTGGACCCGTATTTTTTGTTTTATCAAATAAATACAAATCGACAAAGATAAAGCGCATCAAAGTTCAAGAGTCGAGGCTTGTGACGTCACTTTGTCAGTATAAAGTGTAGCACACCGTGACGTCACACGATATTTCAACGCACTGTATGTCGTAATTATTTATTTACATGACAAAAGAAAAATACGTGTCCAATAATTTTAGGCAATTTAACTGACTGACTAAATAGATACTTTGAGTCATCATCCCTATTGAGCAACATAGCAACACATAAAATAACAATCACTGCAATAACATTGTTGCCTTGAAACACACACGCACAAGGTTTCTGTGGGACGGTAGATGAAATCGAAGCTACGGAAATAGCTAATTCTTCTCTTTCTCTTCTTCTATTCGTTTTTATGGTAAATTTGATCAAACCGTTTGGATTGAGTAGGTGACCACGTTTATTTCAGCGTCAGAGGTATTGTACAGGTCATCCGGGGTGCAAATAAATGGACAGTCAGGACACTCCAGCAAGTAGGGCATAGTCTGTACAGGAGCACCGTACTCGCACCGGGTATTCAATGGAGTGATAATCCCCCGTTTTGCTAAATGATATTTGCAGCCGCCTACTTAGATGCGCAACCGATATAATGCCTGCTACACAGTCTACTGCAATTCATCACCGAGAGCCAGATACTCTCAAATAAAGAGTACCGAAACAAGAAAATAAGAAGTAGCCATTTTGAGACGCATATTCCCGTTTCGAAACAAAAACGTTTCTTTACTTCCTTTGTTGTTTTGTTGCAGAACTTGTCAGCTCGCTGTTTGAATTGACAGTTCTCGACTGAGCTTTGAGTTGACAGTTGACGGATGACTTGGAAAAAAGTGTTTGCCGGGCTAGACGTAAACATCTTTGGTCCCCATTTAATTTTGTTGAAATGGGTATTTAGTAGACCAATCATTGTTTGAAAGTACATCGTGATCCGCGCAGTGGTATTGTGCTCCACCGGTGCTTTTGTTTTTTGTGTATATTTCGTGCGCAGCGGGGGTATTTTGGCGGGAGCGTGTCCAGGTATCTGCAGGGAATCTTTGCCCCGGACCACGTCCTTTATTATATATATATCTTCCTCTATAACCCTCGACCGGACACGGGATTGACCAGCACAGCCTAATTGCGTAAGTGAATTCTGCAAAGCAAACAAGTCAATTCCTTCCCAAAAACGGCTTTACGTATCAATATGCAATACGTAAAGTCGTTTTTGGGAAGGAATCGACTTGTTTGCTTTGCAGAATTCACTTACGCAATTATGCTACAGGAGCCCACCGCGGGAACAAACGTGAATCATTTGTGAGTTGTGCCGTCGTGTGTCACCTTCCACCTGTTTCACACGAACCAGTATTTCAAGGAACAGACCCCTACTGACCGCTGCTGCGCATCGCAGTTTCGCGGGTATGGTCCTGGTTGGATCCAAGAGTAGCAGCGTTGTTAATGGGCCCTAGCGTTGCCTCTTGGCTGTGATCCGCAGGCCTGTACTAAACAATAAAGATATTTAGTTAGATCCGTTATTGCTAAACTTACTTGAGTAAATATTTGCTACGCACTTAGACATGTTCCTAGGGTACTTCAGTGTCGTCTCTGCACCTTTAACCAAAACCAATAAATAAATACGTGATAATAATATTAGTGTAGCAAATACATTTTATCAGCGTATATGGGATTGGCATGTGCTATTAAAATGGCATGAGGTCAATACCTTAGAAAAAAAGCATCTCAACAATAGCTATCGTCGATTAAATGAAACTTTATATAGAGCAGACTCAATAATTCAATTAGTATTTTATGCCATTTATTTTGCAGTATGAAATACTATTGGTCGAAGCAGTTAACTTACTAAGGTCCTTAAACAGATGTTGCATCGATTTAAACCAGAAGTACGAGGAGTTATAGCCAATTTCATAATCTGAAAATAAATAAAGTAATAAAGTTTTCCTTTTGTACTTGTAATGTTTATTTTGTGTACAATAAAGAATATGAATATATGAATATGAATAAAAACCATTACATCTGTAAAGGTATTCCGAAGTTTGGGCATCGGTGTAAAAATTAAACCTAACTAGATCGATTTATCGGCCTCAAAAGCCCCTGCATACTAAATTTTATGAAAATCGTTGGTGCCGTTTTCGAGATTCAGATTATATACATCTATACAAGAATTGTTTGTTTAAAGGTATTAAATAGATAACGTAACAACACCACGCAATTATAATATACCCACATATCGCCAAGTATTAGGGATGGATCCGATATATCAAAACGTAACTTTTATCGTATATGTGTTTAGATATCATATCATATCATATCGATATATATATCAAAATAACCGATATTACAAAAACTGTTTCTAGTAAAAACCTTACTAGCGTGCGAGCACGAATAAGTCAAAACTTAAAACCGTAACAATGCGAAAACGTACGGACCACGAACAAAACGCAAACTTCACAAACGTTAGGAACCATAAATGCGCTACCTCTCTAAGTATTATTTCACGTTCGTTGTTAGTTTGCTCATCTAAATAACATTTTAGCTTTTGCAAACTGTACTACTGATATCGATATCTGAAAACCGTTTTCGATATCGATATGAAAACTGTATATCGATTACATTACCGTTTGTGCAAAAAGCCGAAAACGCCAATCACCATCAACAAGTATGTTTGAGGACAAGGGCGAGCCTATTGTTCTGAACCCGCAACCGTGACAAATCTAAACAACTCCGGACTACTACTGAGATAATTCAGAAGGGAAAACCCAATAGGTAACACTTTCCCAGAGGAGGCATGTCTAAAAATATATTGCCTTAAACACCTACATTCTAGCACACACATCACATCATCAGCCTATTAATGTTCCCACTGCTGGGACACAGGCTTCCTCTCTGTGACAGTGTACGGACAGTGCGGGTTGGTGGATGTCACATGCCTTCGAATTGTTGGTTCTAGGACATGCCGGTTTCCTTACGATGTTTTCCTTCACCGTTTTGAGAGCAGTGGTGATGCAATTATTTACGGAAAGTAAAGCGCCTGCCTGGGCTCGAACCCACGACCTACAATTTGTAAGTCGATGCCGATACCACTGGACCACCACTGCTCTTACATTCTAGCAAATAAATGATTTAATTTGATTTGAAGGAAAAACCCAATAACCCTTTGCCAGAGGAGGCAAGTCTAAAAATATATTACCGTCAACTAGGCACGAATCAAGACTCGGGTAGTATGAAAAAAAAATTATACATACAAATTACAAATACACATAATTATACATAAAATAAGTGTGTAAGGATCGTAGACGATGGCATTTTGTAGTTTATTTCTACCCGCATATGAAAATGGAATAAAAATTACATTTATGCTCATATTGTGTAAATAAGCAGTGGTGACGTAGGACTGGACTTACCGTGTCGTGGGTCATGGATTCGAACCCAAGCAGGGACTACTTTGTGTAAATCATTTCATCATCACTGCTCTAAAAACCGGTGACGGAAACCATCGTGAGGAAACTGGCATTTCTTAGAACCAAAAATTCGAAGACAGTTGACATAACCCGCATTGGGCCCGCGTGGTGGATTACGGCCCATTACCTCTCAAAGAGAGGAGGCCTATGTCCCAGTAGTGGTAACATTTAAAGGCTGATGATGATGATGATGATGTGTATATAAATGTTTTTTTCTGTCAGACTTTTATTGACTAAAACCATACAGTGTTCTACAGCTACCATTGCCTGAGGCGCTGGTGTGCTTGCACAATTCGTCACGCTCCCCCGGCCTGGTATTGGTCCACATGGATTCATACGGACCTCGTCGGTGCGACTATGTATGCGCGCGAAATGCACCGTGCCGCCATCTCGTGTCCGTTCAGGTGAAAGACTTCCCAAGTCTGTCACCTGCTACCCCTAGGCGACCAGAAACCATTGTGTGAATGTGTTAATTAACACACATTTTAACAGTTGGAAGAAGACACACAACAAAAGTCAAGTTGCAGAAGTGGACGATACGATTGAACGTAGTACCAGAAAAATAAAACATCAAAACTTACCCATAGACGCTTCCGAACCGTTAACCAACGGATATTTATAATAATCTGTCACATTCTTAAGTTTTAATATTTCATTGACATGATATTTTACATGTCTTTTAGGGCTTTGCAGTATATTGTTATAAACATAGATGTGAAAAAAGCAATCAAAAATGATCAGCATTGCTAGAACAAATATCCATACGCGGCGGGTGCCATAAATAGGGTGGGTTGCATCCATTCCTTTTTTTACTAGGTACCTTCGTCTGTGAAAAAAACTATATTTTAAGTTTTATTAGATTAGATCAGGGGGGTGACCAAAAGCTCTTAGAGCGGTATCAATTTGAGATCAAATAAGGGACAGATGTATCTGACGTGTATACATCTGTCACTTACTCGATCTCAAATTGATACCGCTCTAAGAGCTTATGGTCACCCCCCAGATCGGCGCTTTTAATATTACGAGCTCGTAACTCTATACAATATTAATATTAGCCATTGCCAATATGGGGATTCTTAGACCCGTCTGATACCCAGTGTGTTTGCGGTGCACCTTTGCAGACTATGACACACATGCTGGAGTGCCCGAAGTGCCCATACACCTGCTTTTTGGAAGCCCTTAAGGTGAGTATAGTGTACTAGAGCATTTACTTGTAACAGAACATCGAGCATTCGCTGTTTTTAAATTGATTCAAACCACACTTCGAACATGACGCTCGATGTTTTATTACAACCTGATTTTAAAAACCAAGGAGCGTTTTGGTGTAAAATGTTATCGAGCAAAGGCACGAGCGCGGGTGACGTCAATACTGAACGTGAGGTACAAAGAAATGTTACAGTTCTGCTCACTCGCCGCGAGCATTACGTCGAACGCAGCGTCGAACTTTTGCAAGAACGATACATTACATGGAAATGTTTTATGAAACTGAGCATTTGTCTGTATTGTACCCTTCGTAAGAACGTTACATTACATTGGAATGCTCGCGAAAATGCTCTAGTGTATACTCACCTTTATACTCGTACTGACGCCGCAATCGGCGTGGCCTGCACCTTTGGGGGTAGGTGGAACAGGGTGTAAAGTCCCACAAACCTCCATAGAAAAGGGAGGATCCTCCGACCAGACGGGTGTTGTGTCTGGTCCGGGCAACTGCCCGACGGTTGTTGTCGGACTGTTGTATGTGTTCTAATCGTGCCGAAAACTTTACTTGCGCGAAGCAGGATTTGTGTGACGTCATGTCATTAGTTCGTAAGTGGCGGCGCTGGTGCCGCTACATCACTCCCCTCCGGAGACCGGAGGTCGATAGCAGGTTGAGTCGTCCGTACATCTTGTGATGCGTGCCTGGCCAGTGAAAGGTTGGTTCCCGTGAGTCGGAACCAGAAGTCGCAGAGTTCGCGGTGAGTCGGAACTGTATGCGGTTGTGCCCCAGTGAGTCGGGGTGATGATATCCCAGTGAGTCGGGATAGTGTTGCTGGCTCCAGTGGTTCGGAGCGGTGATGGTGTCCCAGTGAGTCGGGACGGTGCTGCTGGCTCCAGTGGGTCGGAGCGGTGATGAAAGAAGCTGGGGGTGATGACCAGGAATGCGCATCCGCTGCATGCTGGTGGTCAGGGTACCCCCGTAGATGCCGTGAGTACTGGCTGGCTGTGTGACTCACTGCTCGAAAGCTTGAGGAAGTGATGCTGACGTCACGACGAAGTTGTTCTGCACGAAGGCTGCGCTGACGTTCATGTTCGGGGTCACCAGTTTGGGGGTTTGCGGAACAGGGTGGAAAGTCCCACAAACCTCCATAGAAAAGGGAGGATCCTCCGACCAGACGGGTGTTGTGTCTGGTCCGGGCAGTTGCCCGACGGTTGTTGTCGGACTGTTGTATGTGTTCTAATCGTGCCGAAAACTTTACTTGCGCGAAGCAGGATTTGTGTGACGTCATGTCATTAGTTCGTAAGTGGCGGCGCTGGTGCCGCTACACACCTACTGCGCCGAAAATATGTAAAGAGTTTTCCATTGATTCGAAGAGAAGAAGAAGCTTTTGCAGGCGGGTTTGCTGGCGTGGATGTCGGGAAATATCCCACGGGAACATACTCATCATTTTCCTGCCCTTATCCCATGTTACTTGGGGTCGGCGCAACACGTTTTCTTCTTTCATACCGTCCTGTCCCCCACCACACTATCACTGACTGTCTTTTCTTTCATATCACTTCTCACACAATCCATCCATCCATCTTTTCTTTGGCCGTTCCCTCCCTCTCCATCCATCCACATTTATATTTATAACTCTTTTAGTAACATGCGTTTCATACCTCCTCATCACATGACCATACCAGGACAAACGGTTTCCTTTCAACTTTTCTATCAGTGGCGCCACTTTAACATACTACCAGGATAAAAAATATCCTTATCCCTCCTCATCACGTGACCATACCAGGCCAAAGAGTTTCCTATGTGTTCCAGGTTATAAAGATGTGTGCCAAATTCCATTTAAATCCCTTTAGCCTATTTTGCGAGATTGAGTAACAAACATCCATCCATATTTTCTCATTTATAATAACTAGGATGAATACCCAAAATAGAAGTAAGATAGAGCAAATTCAATCCCGTAGTTAGTAGCTAAGATCAAATATTTTCTGAAAGTTATCTTAAGCTTTTTCCCGATGAGCTATCAAATAGGAAGGATCCCCAGTTTTTTTTTTATTAAAGACCCGACTGAAAAAATCCATCTGCTTAAGAAGCGAACTAAAAGAGGTAACCAAGAAGAAAAACATGCTTTGCAATCGTATGATACATCTGGTTTTGTATCTGGCACAGCATGATTTTCTTCTTGTTTACATCAATTTAGTTCGCTTCATAATCAGTCGGGTTGTTTGATTTTTTTGAATTAACAGTTATTTTTTTCAGAACAGTGGACAATTAAATGTATCCCATTATACGAGTAATCCTTAAGATCTGCGAAAAAAGAATAAAATAAAATATTTACCAAGCTATCAATGATCGTAATAAAGTTACTCCAGTCGATAAGATACCAACACCAAGTACAGAACACATAACTCGGTTTCACGATAAAAAAATGATTATGTTAAATAATACTACTAAATGACTTCAACTAAAGCGAAACAGCCCGGAATAAAAAGCATTAATTTGATAATGCGTCTTGATAATTTTGTAAGAAACTACTGATAAACAAGCAAAATTCGATGTAGGTACACGAATCAAAAAAATATGCAAAAAGAAATGTCAATGTCAAATTTGGCCACATTGTGGCTCTGTGGCTCTCTTGTCTGTTGACGACACAGAATATAAAACTCAAAGAATAAATACGGAAGATATATTGTTCAGAGTATAACCACAAAGTAAGCGGCGGCGCGCCGTTTCTATTCTGTGGTATAGCCGTGGTTGTATGCTACTGACACTCAATTTTGTTAGTCAATCTGTCGGTTTTTTTTTTTTTGGCGGGAAACTCAAATAGCGCAGTTCTTTAATAATTTCCTCCGAAATTTTAATTGATTTAATTTGTTATTTGTACCTAACTAGTACGAAAAATTATTACCAAATAGTTGAATAACAACAATTAGATGGATGGTGACGAGGATGAGGGTCCGGATGGACCCAACTCCAAGAGGGCGAATAAGCGGCGTATAGATCTAGAGCAGCAACAGCGCGAGCGGCAACAGGAAAGTAGTAATTTTGCTCCTTTTTTGAAGCCTAACTATATACGACAATATCCAGAACATTCTACCAATATTGAATTTAAAGTATATGTTGAATCTCAGGATAAGAAAGAGCGACTGGGAAACAAAAGTCCAATTTACTTGAACCATATATTCACAACAGAGATAAAGGGTGTGGTGGCTCTGCAAAGAGTCAACGCAAGTAAAATTGTTGTTATATTTAAACTGGCCAACACAGCTAATAACTTCATGGCCAACTCAGCTTTTCTGAAAAAGTACAATTTAAAAGCATTTATACCGGCAGCCCAAATAGAGAAAACAGGAGTCATACGCTTTGTACCTATTAATATTTCTACCAAGGAATTATACTCAAAGCTATCATCTCATTTTGAAATTATTGCTGTGCGACGTTTTACGAAGAAGGTAGGGCAGCAGCGAGTTCCTCTACAAACTGTTAGCTTGACCTTTTTATCTAATAATCTTCCTGAAAAGGTACAGTATGATCTATTCTCATATAGGGTTTTTGATTATGTTCCGCCTCTGCAGCAATGTTACCGCTGTTTTAAGTTTAGTCATTCAGCCCGAGTTTGTAATGGAAAGCAACGTTGTAGTTGTTGCGCCGGAGAACACCTATACACAGAATGTGACAAGCCTAATGAACTCTGCTGCGCCAACTGTAGGGGAGCTCATTTGGCTGTATCTAGATCTTGCCCTGTTAAAATTCAAAAACTGTTAGATAAACAAAAGAAAATTACTTATGCTAGTGTCCTTGACACCAAGAAATATGAACAAACCTTTCCAACAATTTCTGAAAATGTAAATAAAACAAGAAATAATGTAAATAATAATTTTATTAAAACTACATCTCTAAATAAAATTGTACAAAAAGTAAATAAAGATGTACATAATGTAAATGATAGTACCTCTACTTCTAATATTAATAAGGTACCTGTAGTTCATACTACACAGGCTCCTGAAATTAATTTAAAAGACCAATTATTAAATAATACAGATTTAAATTCAGCTATTATTCGCACTATACTTGAAATTAGTAATAAGGGTGATGGGATTCCAATTAATAGTAAAACAGTTAATGATATGTTACATAAATACCTTCCTTAAACTTATGGATATAAATAGCACATTATCACAGTCTCAGTTACGAATAGCACAGTTTAATATACAGAGTGCATATAATAAAAAAACCCTTATTAATAGATTTTTTAGCAAATGAAAATATTGACATTTGTCTCTTAAATGAAACATGGTTTAAAGACAATAGATTATTTAACATTCCTGGATACAATTTACATTTCCGTAATGCAAGTAATAAGCATGGTGGCGTAGCAATATTAATACGTCCTTCTTTTAAATATAAACAGTTAGATACTCAATTCTATGAAGATTTACAAAGCATAGCTATATCGTTAACTACAGAACATAGTATTCTTTCCATTTTATGTGTTTATTGCCCACCTACAAGTGGCCACATGAGAATGAACAGATTACGAAATTTAATTAATTCATTGCCTACACCTGTTTTTATTAGTGGTGATTTCAATGCGCATCATATTGCCTTTGGCTGTGTATCCACAAAAGGTCGTGGACAGCAGCTTTATGATATTATTGATAGCTCTAATTTATGTATACTCAATGATGGTAGATTTACAACTATTCAATATCCAAATCGTAATCCATCAGCTATAGATGTTACTTTTGTCAGTCCATGTATTGCTCCAATTTGCGATTGGTCAGTTTTTGATAATAACATGGGTAGTTATCATTTTCCAACAATTACTTCTATATCATTGATTGTAGATAAATATAGAGTAAATGCTCCCACTGAAAAATATCTGTATAATAAGACTGATTGGAAGCAGTATAGTGAGCTCTCTAAAGACTTTTTTAGCAATGTAAAACTATATGATAAAACCCTTTACAAACATATAACCTTTTCTGCGATCAACTTAACGCTTTAAAAGATGAATGTATTCCGAAGTTTGTTCGAACATCGCGTTATAAAAGTAAACTTCCAGCACCATGGTGGAATGATAGATGTAAACAAAGTGTTATCAATTCCTATGAAGCACTAAAGTTCTATAGAAAATATCCTACTATTGAAAATTTCATCAATTACAAGAGGTTAGATGCTATAAAGAAAAAGACAATTTCTGAAGAAAAAAGGAATGGTTGGAATAGTTTGTGTAACAGTTTTAATAGGACAACGCCCATTAGCAAAATTTGGAATAAAATTAAAATGTTTAAAAATAGTGGAAAGATTAAAAATAGGTCTTATTCTGATGCCTTCATTAATTCCTTTTTAGATAAATTGTCAGATAAGGGCTTAGAGGTCCCTAACTTAGAAACATATTTTAATATTCATAATGATAATGAAAATACGAAATATCTCTTAGAAAAGTTTACATTTCAGGAATTTTCAGTTTCTTTAAATTCACGTAGAGATACAACTCCTGGTTTAGATGACTTTCCTTATATCTTAATTAAAAAACTTCATCAATCAGTCCAAAAACTTTTCTTAGACATTCTTAATAACTTATGGATTAAACAGATTATTCCTGAATCTTGGAAGACTCAATGTGTAATACCTATTTTAAAAACTGATAAGCCTCCAGATAACGCTAATTCATACCGACCTATTTCATTGTCATCCTGTATAGGTAAAATACTTGAAAGTATGTTAAAAACTCGTCTTGACTGGTTTGTTGAACACAATAAAATATTACCAAATGTTCAATATGGCTTCAGACGAGGGCGAAGTTGTGCAGACAGCTTTATTTCCCTTGTCTCCGATCTGAAACATGCAAAAAATAATAAATCAAATGTAATATGTATTTTCTTAGATGTACAAGGAGCATTTGATAGCGTGCAGCCGGGAATTTTAGTTAAAATCTTATCGAAAATTGGTATACCTGGTGATATATGCAAATGGATATTTAGATTTTTAAACAATAGAACCTTATATGTTAAACATAATAATATTATGCATGGGCCTAAAACTACATCAAAAGGGACAATGCAGGGGGCTGTATTGTCCCCATTGCTCTATAATCTATACTGTAGTGCAATTTGTAAATATGTGAATAATCCTAATGTAAATATCCTGCAATTTGCGGATGACATTATATTATATTGTACAAACAGAAACGTTAATCAAGCTGCAAGTATTTTAAATGATGCTTTAAAGGAATTACATACATACTATAATAAGTTGGATCTAAAAATCAATACTAGTAAAAGTAGAGTAGTAGTTTTTGGCCAGGATTCACCTAGCACTGATATAAAGTTAAACAATGAAATTATTCCACATACAGATAGGCATAAATTTTTAGGTATAATCATAGATAAGAAACTTTCTTTTGAATATCATTTAAAATACATTGCTCAAAATTCCTTAAAAGGTCTTAACATTCTTCGATGTTTAGCTGGAGTTTCATGGGGTGCAGACCCTAAGACTCTTACAATTCTGTATAAATCTATTGTCCGGAGTCATTTTGATTATAGTTGCCTTGCATATATTAATATTAATAGTAAGTTTGTAAATAGATTAGATATTATACAAAATAAGGGTCTTAGAATAATATCAGGTGCTATGTGTTCTACACCTATTAGAGCTATGGAAGTAGAAACAGCAATAATGCCATTATCACTTCGCAGATTACTCTTAGCTCAACGCTTTTGTTTAAAATTGTTATCCTGTAAGAATCAATTAGTAATGAACAAAATTTTACCTTATCCTGTTCAATATAGCACTCCTGCAATAACTGGTGAGGATCTTCTTTACCACCAATATCCAGAACTCTCCCAAGTACTTCTACAAATAAAAAGTAACTACAATAAAGTATTTTCTGATTCTTTATGGCCATGCTATTCAACACAATTTCATATTTTATTTAAACTACCAAAATCTATTGATGCCTCAGTTTGCAATAATCAAGATCTACTTAATTTCTTAGATCACAATAAGGAGTATTATAAAATATATACTGATGGGAGTAAAGGAGAGTCTCATGTTCGTAGTGCTGTTTATGACCCTCAAATTAAATTTGTACAAAGTTTCGTATTAGATAATAGTTGTAGTATATTTACTGCTGAGGCATATGCAGTTTTAGAAGCATTAAAGCACATTGATTCTTTAGACAAATATAGAATGTTTTTAATCCTTACTGATTCTCTAAGTTTAATTAACAGTTTAAAAGGTTTAAATATTAACTTTAAATCTAATTACTTGCTTTATAAAACTAAGATTATTTTAAATAATCTTAGTTACAAGGGAAAAGAAGTATTTTTCATGTGGATTCCTTCGCATAGGGGTATAAGTGGAAATGAAATTGCCGATAAAGCTGCATATAATGGAACTAATTCAATAGATGTAAATGTTGTTGTTAAGACTCCTTTTACTGATTGTTATACTGACATCAATATGGAAATAAATGAAGCATGGCGAAGGTTTTGGAAAAAAGATCAAGAGCATAAAGGAAAGTGGTATGGAAGCATTCAAACAGACTTGCCTAGAAAACCTTGGTATTATAAGCTGAAGACTGCTAGTAGAGACTTCATTACAACAATGAACAGACTACGATTTGGGCATAACACCGCACCCGCTCATTTGAATAGATTCAACATAATTGAAGACTCAATTTGCACTGCTTGTCGAAAGCTCCCAGGAACACTAGAACATATTATATTTAGTTGTGATAGATTTAACCTCCAACGCCTGATTCTTGCGAGTGAGCTTTGTGACATATCCGAAGAAATGTCAACAAATATTGAATCCCGCCGCCTTAACGTAATTCTGAAAAGTAAAGACTGCTTTTTACCGCTGTATAAATATATTAAAAATACCACTGGAAAGATATAAAGAGAAATTTATAAAGAATGAAGATAAAATAAAAATAATAAGATAAACAAAATATAAAATGAAAATGAAGATATGGCACAAAGGCTAGAAAGCCATGCCAATAAAATTGTTAAAAAAAAAAAATGTATGCTACTTTGTTGCAGAATGTATTGTAGGTGGCATAAGATCACGGTAATCCTCTGAACACCACCATGAATATGTATGAAATACAATAAATTATGTTTATAAATACCGGTACATATCGAATAGTGTGTACATAACAATTTCAGATGAGAATATTTTCTTGTTTCATACTTTTTAGAGCTTGATTTTCCAGTAGTAGGATTTTAGTTTCACCCGCGCAATTCCCGTTCCCATGGGATAAAAAGTAGCCTATTTCACCCGGGGATAGTGTAGCTTCACAGCGGTGAAAGAATTTTTGAATTCGGTCCAGAAGTTTTTAGTTTATTCGTTACATACAAAAATACAAATATTTCCTCTTTATAATATAGATTTAAAGTATTTTGGTGTTTTTGCACAGCCACATTTTTTTTCTGTTTAGGGTTTGTTGTTTTACATGTATCTAGATAATGCATACGTTTACAAGAGTGGACTCTAAACTCCATTTGCGATAACATTAGACGTTTAAATTAGCCCATATTACAGCCCGTTCAGTCCGTTCCGTAAAAATATATTATACTTTTGACTTCGGGCTCCATATTCAATTTAATGTGACGTCATATAGCCAATAACCAGCGGACAAACAATACTCTTCCAACGACACCTCATTTGTCAAATTTTGATAAGTAGTTTAGAAGTTATGGGGATTTAAATGTGGAATAGATGAACATACATACATACACACATACCGGTCAAACATAACCCTCCCTTTTGCTTTTGCTTCGCGCTAGTCGGATAAAACTGCTTAAAATCCACTGGTAAAAACCAAATCAAGTGAGATCTTTAAATAAATTATATTGTCTTTGACTGCCACACGATCATAAACTATATGAAGCGCCTTCCTCGCCGGATCGGTGCGTTTTCGACTAAGCTGTAGGCCACGCTGCCGCTGGTGCAACGCATCTTGCGTCTGCGATGAGCATGAAATAACACGTGCCTGAGGAAGCCACGGACATAGTATGTGTTCACGCGTCCTGCGCATTTAACAAATTGGAATGATTTTCCCGCGAGATTAGGCCTTGTACGTTCCCAAAACATTGTGGGTATTGACTTAATTCATCACATTTACAGACGTCACTCACCAAATTGATGCCTGTTTGCGTTCAAATCCTCAACTCCCATTTTAAATTTCATTATAAATAAAACGGTTTTCTTCTAATTACGAAAGTGCCAAATAGAAAAAACTAACTTTTAGCTGGTAGCCCGCGCTAATAATAGCAGATAACCTTGTGACAAGCGGCCGCCTCAACGTGGCACACTACAGCGCCAAATCACTGCGTATTCAGCCCCCACGCAACAGCGTTCCCCACGTCTTATGCAGACGGTTATTAATTTTCCATCTGCTTATCGTCTCGCCTCGCGACGTTTGTTGTATGGGAGCCCCACTTAAATATTTATTTTTCAACACACTTGCTCATAAAGTGGCTCTAATTTCACCGCAATTAGGCACATAATGATACCTGTTATCAAACTGTGACTTTTTCATTGCTATTATTCACAAGTGAGTTATAGAGTTTTTTTTTTATTTATTCGTTGAGTTGCTTTGTTCTTAAAAATGTTTCGATACAAAAAAGATCGTGCTCAATAGTACAAATAAATTAATGTACCTATTGCTTGCTCATTTCATGCGTCTTCGTATTTAAATAGATAATTTCAACTTGTACGTGCTTAATAAATAAAACTTTCAATCAAATATAAATTTCATTTGCTCTGTAATTAAGAAAAATTGAAATTCCCTATTTTGTACGTGGCTAAAACACTATCCACGAAAAGCCAAAAAAAAAGAAACCTCATTCTTTTAGTCTATGGCCGATCGCCATTGTTTAATGCGCGCGCATGGGAAAACATTAATTTTGCCCGCCATTGTGAAAAAATTTCACAATTCGTTTTTACTGTTGAAAATGATTTTTTTTGTATTATTTTCTTCACAAGTGTGTTGAAAAACGTCGTATGATACACGTGTGTATTGATGATTACCGTCCTCGGCTCTCTTAAGACCCTCACCTACGGCTCGGGTCTCAATGGTGCCTCAGCGGTAATCACCAACATTGCACACTTGTACCATAATGTACTATTATTGTGTTTTTAGTATTTGTTGTTATAGTGGCAACAGATATACATTATCTGTGAATATTTCAATTGTCTAGCTATAGTTCATGAGATACAGCCTGGTGACAGACAGAAAGACAAGACGAATTTTTACCCCTTGGGTACGGAACCCTAAAAATGGCTTATTACCAGCCGAAGTTACTCTTGGACTAGCTAATCCCAGAGTAACAACGGATTAACTTATGTTTAGAAATGTTATTAATAAACATGGACTAACTGTTCAGTCCATATTCTTGGATTTACGCGTAAACAAGCTATAGCAACCCAGTTGAATTTAAAGTAAAAATAATGAACCAGTGAATGAAACCAAGCAAGTTGATGAAATAAAGTAGAAAATGAAATCGACAAATTTGGCGAACAGAGTCATACAGTTTTGAAAGCGAAGAAGGCAATTTTAAAATTATCTCAACAATTTAAACTTAAATCGCTCAGAAATAAGAAATGATTGTAGACAACAATATATGTATTTTTAACTAAAAGTTTGCATCATCAAATCACTACTATCAAAATGTCAATCAAACTAAAATAATTGTAGCCACCAAAGATATATTGCCCGGCACGTAAGTTGGCAAGATTTTGGCGTAGTGGGGGTAAGTTCGCGCATATTCCACGAACTGACCAACCACCATATAGAGCGAACGGAACGTGGACGCGACACGACGGTTAGTCAGTCGATCCTTGTGTCAACTGACCAACCAATCGCGCGCTCGGAACGGTCCTAAACGTTCCCCGCGACCCGCTTCACTACCATAGAGACCAAAAAAACGACTTAACTACTCTTGCCAACTTACGTACCGGGGATTTATACACTACTCTTAATCCGACCTTAAACTAGTTAGCACCATGGTGTAACTTTTAGTCCGAGACTAGAGTCAGTTTAGTATAATCCCTCCTTATTCCGTTTTCATTAGTACGAAATTTCTTAGTACCAACCGCAACCTAATGCTTGGAGTAAAGTTAATCTTACCTTATTTTACGTTTATTAATAAGACGGTATAAGTGTAAAATAACTTTCAATTTCAGAAGTGTGGGTGTCTCTGGTACCTCTTTGTTTTTATAATTTTGCGACATCAACAAAATCATAGTCTAGGGGGAGCTCGTGGCTAAATAATAACAGGCGCACGGGTCGATCATCAAGGTTAAGTAACGCTTGACGAGGTCGGTCTGTGGATGGGTGACCATTTCAACATACCGAGTTTCCTCCGTGCCTCGGAAAGCACGTTAAGCCGTTGGTCCCGGCTGTTATTTGAAGATCTTTGACAGTCGTTACGGGTAGTCAGAAGCTTGAGATCTGACACCAGTCTTGCCAAGGGGTACCGTGTTACCCAGTTACTGGGTTGTGGAGGTCAGATAGGCAGTCGCTCCATGTAAAACACTGGTACTTAGCTGAATCCGGTAAGTCTGGAAGCCAACCCCAATATAGTTGGGAAAAGGCTAGGCATATGATATGAACAAAATCATAGAGTCTGGCAAACGAAAGTAGAGACTGAAAAAGCGCGGCAAAATTAAAAAATATGAGCATAGTAACCCCAAATACTAGTATGCAATACCTGGAATAACCTAATTTGATACTTTAGAATTATTTACATTTCTTCGTCTGAATAAAAATAATATTATACTTACCTAAATACATTTACGTAGGTAATACTTTAGATTTATCAATCTGAATAAAAAAAGCAACAGTATTCTATAATAATTTTGGTTTATTCACTATCAATAAAAATCGAACTCTTATGAATCTATTCACATGGATGTCTTACATCCATGTGAATAGATTCATAAGAGTCACAGGAGTCTTTGTTTTTTACATTAATAATACAACTTTTTAAATTATTAAATAGAGACAATGTTTATACAAAAAGATAAATAGTGATTACGAATTAAAACAAAGTATCGACTTAGAGTGCGCGCAAGATAAGTCTGCGCGCGGCCAAAATTGGAACTAATCGTTTGTCATTTATGTCAGGTGTCAAGAGAGTGTGTTGTATTCCGTGTTTTTATTCGTTTCCGAAGTAAATAATCACCATCATTATGCCAAAAGTAATTTAAAGTGCTGGCAGAGATGTTTTCTTGAAGTGAACAAGACAATAACGGGCCTACGGTACCGTTTTACAAAGATAGAGCCCGTATTGCTTATTTGACAGGTAACTTTTAGGGATACCATTATACTTAAATTTCCCTAAATTTTAGTACAACCGGTGCCTGACAGTACCTATTGGTTTTTGGGTGGTACATAAATATACCAGCGGGACAGGACCGGCATCATGTAATATAATGCATCATTGTTATTCTGTTTTAGGCGTTTCTGAACGCACCGTCACCCAAATAACTCAAGAGGGTTATGTGGCAGCAGCTTCTTCAAAAATTGTTGAAGAAGAAATTAAAAAGAATTGAAATTGAAATGGACGGTATTAGCCATTATTAGTAATTTAACAGTAGATACTACTAAGTATTCAGTAAAAGATTTACAATAATTTGAAGCTTTTTTCATCTATAAAATTAAAGTAATTTAAGTTAAGCATAATTAATTACTAGCTTTTCCTACTTGCATAAAATATGATGAAAACAGCTTCATGAAATTATTGTAAATCTTTTATTGAATACTTGATAGTACCTACTGGTAAATTTGGTCTAACAATGGTCCTGCAGTGGCTAATGTCGTCCATTTAAATATCAATTCTTTATTTAATTTATTTTCTATAATTTTTGAAGAAGCTGGTGCCACATAACCCTCTTGAGTTATTTGGGTGACGGTGGTGCGATCAAAAACGCCTAAAACAAAATGACAATGATGCATTATATTACATGATACCGGTCCTGTCCGCTGGTTTTTTTTTGTACCACCCAAAAACCAATACTATCAGGCACCGGTAGTACGAAAATTTAGGGCAATTTTAGTATAACGGTATCCCTAAAAGTTACCTGTCAAATAAGCATTGCGGGCTCTATCTTTGTAAGGTTGTAAACTTAACTCGAAGCCATGGCTTGGATCCACTTGGATATGATTTTGAACATTGAAAGCGTTATGGCTTCAAAGGTTCGAGCCTTGGCAACCAAAAGTGTTTTTGTTAAATTCTTAACTGTGTTCTACTAGTGTGTAAAAAGTTACTAGTTACTTTTAAGACTTGATAAGAATTGTGTGGAATTTAAACAAAAAAACCACTATCTTAATTTATTGTCTTTATTTATAAATAAATATTCGTAATTCGTCACTCTTTCATTGTCTTAGTTACATTAAAATAATCAAAAATGTTATTGTTCAAAATGCATCTATCTAAGTATCAATGAATTATATATTTTACCCGCACGAATTCATTTCAAATAAAAACTAGCATTGGTGAATTATTGGGTTAGGTATTCATATCAGCTTCTATAATTCATTCTAACATTCATTTGTTACGAACTTATGATGTTGGCTGTAAGGCTACCCTAATAAAAACCAACGACTAGACCTGGCAACATTATACCACGCGTACAGTACGGACCGACGACTATTATAGGGCTATCTGCAGTCCGAAGGACTCAATATCTCGATATCCTCAAAACCTGCTCTATTTCTGGGAGATTGACCGGCAGCGCCAAGGAGGTGTCGGGTTTGTCGTCCATAAGTCCCTTGTGAATAATGTGCTGAAGATCAAGAGTGTGTGGACCAGTGTTGCGTACCTTATTCTTGGCATATCTTCAAGATATTCCCTGAAGGTCGCACAGGTATACGCCCCGATCCCGGCACAACCCGAAGACGAAGTAAAGAACATGTATTTATTTCCGGGAGAGTGACCGGCAGCGCCAAGGTGGTGTCGGGTTTATCGTCCATAAGCCCCTTGTGAATAACGTGCTGAAGATCGAGAGTGTGTGGACCAGTGTGGCGTACCTTATATTTGGCATATCTTCAAGATACTCGCTGAAGGTCGCACAGGTATACGCCTCGATCTCGGCACACCTCGACGACAAAGTAAAGACATGTATTAGGATATTGCTGGAGTCGTGCATGGTCATACAACTCTTTTCACCGTGGTCATTGGGGACTTCAACGCGAAACTGGTCAAATGACCTTCAAGACCCGTCGTACAAATAGGAACAAAAAGCTCTCTGATCCTACTTTCAAGCTCAGGAAGGAGAGGCGTGAAATGATCCTGTAGTCTTCAGACGATGTGTGTAGGTACCGACAGCTCAATGGACTGATCTCCATGTCCTTGAAAAGCTACCTCCGCCGCTTTAACACCAAACATATTCAAAACGCGATTGGGCGGCATAAGGATTCCAAGGTCATTGCAAGAGATCTTACTATTTGGCAGGGCCAGCTCACGAAACTGAAGACCAAAGATGGCAGAATCGTATACGCCAACCCGGAGCTTCTAAGGGACATTGAGAGATTCGATGAGCAGTTGTTCACGTCAATCAGTAAACCCGTGGTAAATCTAGGAAATAAACCAAGTGCTAGATTGCCCCGACGCTATACCGAAGATATCCTGGATTTCAGCCTCTCCGAGATTAAGATGGCTCTGAAGCAGCTTAAGAACAACAAGGCCTGGTGGAAAAAACGAGGGGAAAACGCCACAGGCATTGAGCGATATTTTTTTAAGAGGACGACATTGCCAAGCGAATTTTCAAACGTAAGCGTAGCAAGGAGGATTTTACTCGCAGAGTGTTGTTGGCCGAAATGTTCTGGAATGGCGACCGCGTATCTGCAAAGGCAGCGTTGGAACGCCTTCATCTAGATGGACCGATGACCTGGCTACGGCTGCGGGCGGCGCTGGATGCGATACGCACAGGACTAGTAGATGACACTTGGTAAAGGCCTGTGTTCAGGAGTGGACGGCTCAGATGATGATATTGATGAACATTAATTATCGCCAGTGTCCTAATACTTAAAGTTTGTTTCACTGCCGAGCAGGTATGAGATCCCGTTTAATTCTTTATCAGCATAAGTTCTTTATCATTTTTTTAATGTAATCGGTGAATTATTGAATTATAGTGACTAGTTAAATATTCTGAAAAACACCCCCCCACAATTCTGTCTTACATGGAATAAATTCACAATTAGATTTTACTGACAAAGTTAGATTGCGACTTGAATATAATGGATCAGTATTATGGAAATAAAAAGTTGAACCCATGCATGGTCATATACAACAGTAGGCCGGAAACACAGATGCCTGTAACTTTTATAAAAGTGTTCAATTAGCTTGTGTGCAATTGTGACATTTCCCAATCAGCATTTATTATGGCACAATGACATGCAAGCAAGCAAGTTGTAGACATGTGTATTCTCGGCCTTATAGGTAAGCCAGGTTTGATAATATAAATTCTCGCTGTCCATTGACTACAGTTACACTATGTAAACGAACGCTTCGAGCATCGCACTCTTCATATCCAGTATACTTTGCGTATTCTGTGGGTATAAAGTTTTTCTTCAGTGACTTTTAAAATATTGTATTTATTAACTCTTTCTTGAGTACTGGATGAACGTAGCGAAGGAAAATAGCGAGGCTTACTCGACGATCTCTGAAATTAAATTGAATAATTTAAAGGGATCCAAATGACTTCTCACATAACTCACTTTCGTAGAACAAATGTCTAAGTGAGAGAAATGCAAAAGATATTAACTATGTTTCCAAATAGAGGCTTGGCTCTCTAAATTCACGGCACGATTGGCTCAGTGGTTGAGCGATTGGCTGCTGCACTGCGTGCCTGAGGCTCGATTCCCACGAAATTGGAACAAATATTTTTATGGCCTACAGATCGTTGAACCGAGTCTGACTGTTTGTGTATGTGAATTTAAATGTTTGTTAACGCACCCACAATCCAGGAAAAATTCCAAGTATGGGCAACGTTTGTAAAAAAATAAATGATAGAAGCTGGCAGGCCGTGTGATCGTCTAGTTTCTATAGAGCTGATACCCAAGCAACTTAGCAGGAATTTAGGCTCGCCATCTTCATGCCCTTATCCCATGTTGCTTGGTATCGGTACAACACGTTTTCTTCGTTCATACCGTCTTGTCAAGCGATAAGCTATTCCGGTATATGAAATATATACACTCATATTATGTTATTTAATGATTGGTAAGGAATATATGCTAGGTAATACACAATGATACTTCGCAAATAGGTTGCCTAGCTAAATCGCGTACCGATGGTATTCAATAAAAGTTTTACATCTAAAATCTAGGCAACCAGGGATTCAATCAAGGCAACCCTATACTGTTGGATTGGAAATAAAATAACCTTTCATTTGAATATATATTCTGTCAGCTAATGCTTAATTTTCATAAATAACCAATCGAAGTTGTTGATCGAAAACAATTATTAACACCATCGGTACGCGATTTAGCTAGGTAAGCTATTTGCGATGTATCAAGGTATATATTATGTAGCTTAGATCTCTTAATCCTACTGCTACTTTTACTATTCTCCAATGTAAGCTCACTGGTAAGGTACACTGGTGGTCGCTCGATGCGTAGCGCTGCAGCGGTGTTGCGCGGGCGTTTATTGCCCGGCGAGTTCCAAGCCGGAGTTCCGAATCGACAACCACTGTAGACAGATTTAATTTTTAATTTTTGTCAATTTCCAAAAAAAAATTGAATTTGTCATACAATGTTATCACCAGCTGTTGAAGATTAGTTTGGGATATACTATTATATTTTTATTATTTACTAGCTGGCCCCCGCGGCTTCGCTCCCGTCAACTGGCTACCTACCTACCTACCATATCTACTCTACCTACCCAATCCACATATCCTACCTAGCCTACCCTACCTACCCCACCCTACCTACTCCACCCTACCTACTCCACCCTACCTACTCCACTCTACCTACCCTACCCTACCTACCCAACTACCCTCCCTACCCACCTACCTAATAATTTTATCTATCATCAATATTTTTCTCAGCGCACGCCAAAGGATGAATTTTATAGGCAACATTTTGCTACTTTGGGTTACATTATTGTAATTTTCATAAGGATCTCTTTTTTATGAATATATTATAGCCTATGACACTCAGGCATAATGTAGCTTTCTACTGGTGAAAGAATTTTCAAAATCGGTTCAGTAGATCCAGAGATTACCCCTTACAATATCACAAACTCACAAATTTTACCTCTTTACAATATTAAGTATAGATAAAAATATATCAGCTAAATTTTCAATGATCAGCCAATTCTTACCAGGAATTATTATTAGGTATCAATCAAAGAACGGTTTATGCAAAAATTAACTTAAAAAAAAATTAGGTACATATTGCCTAGTTAATGTGGGCACAATTGTTTTTTAGTTAGTAGCATACCACCCACAGGACTTAAAAAAAAATTTAAGTGATGCCTGAAATCCTTATGGCATTTGGTATAACATGTTGAGTTACTTACCCAGCGATGTCTCGTCTAATTTGCATAGTTTTTCTGGATGCCTGAATTTTTCGCCTTGAACAAAAATAAAATAATCATTTATTGAGTGGGTTTATTTAACCCAAAATTTTACTACTTGTATGAGGAAGATAGGGAAGTACGCGGTCAAATCTCAAAACGGCTTGATATTAAATTCACTTCTAAATAAAGAAGAACGTTCTGATAGAATAACTGAATTAATAAAATCAATTAAATAAAACAGCAAATTACCAATTCTCATAGACAAGTTATTTGAAGAGTTATATCTGTTTTCGTGATCTGCGAACGAAATAGTACATTTTATAAAATAAGATTTGCCATTGCAGCCAAGGCGGAATGGACTGGGGTAGTTATGGAGCCTCGAATGCAATGACGCATATCAAGCAACGTTTTACAACAAACTGTAAGTACTGCAAAACATAATTAAAGCGAGATATTAAATAAAGTAAATTGACATTTGGTTTACATCATAATTTAACCTAAGGTTACAATAGTCGATAATTCTTCCATACAAACGTAGTCTAGGGATTACTCCACTGTTTGACGATGTACGTTCAAAATAAAAAATTGTATCAATTTGTCTCATCATTATCTAGCCCTGTATGGAAACAAAAAAGTAGAGAGGAAAAATATTTGAAAGTTATGAGCGTCGAAAGTTCCATATTTCAACACTAATTTTAACGAATCTTTGAGCGGCAATAAATACCATAAGAAGAAGGAAAATTGCAAAACGGCCACCATACAGGGATAGATTAATAGTTCAACAATGTAAATAATTTTATTTCGAAAATATACATTTAGTCGTTTTCTTATGATATCTAGACTCCCAAAGGTCTGTTCATATAATTTCGGGCGCTCGTTTTCGTCCTGAATCATCATCCATTTCGCTACATTCACACTTCGTACGCGAACTAGCTTCTTACTGCTCATCACGGCATCTATCTCTTTCGCACGAGCTGTCGGATGTGATAGCAGGCATTTTAATCCCGCGCACAAAATAGTTCGTGCCGTCGACTAGTGTAACCTTAATATAACTAATTACCACATGGATATAAATATATAAAGTTTATAAAGATACTATAACTACATACAAATACACTAACTGAGCCTAAAAATAAACAACCCCAAACGCCTCGAAATGCAAATATTAACATCCGATTGAGTTATTATTTTATAACTTAATTAAAAAATCTTACCCGTTAAGATACCATTAGTCAACTGATATTTATAAGGAACAATTGTTTTATGAGTATTCACACTATTGACACCAGTTTCAGAGACGACATCTCGCGATTCATTACTGCGAGTCAGGAAATTAAGACAAAGCTCCGATATCAAAATTAACAGTAATGCAATCAGAAATCGGAGTTGAGAATAAGAAATCATTGCTTTGTGTCACAGTATGTTACAGTTTTGTAACATAGCATTTTGCTGCAGTATCAAATCATACTTTTGAAATTTCCGAATCAATTAACTTAATTCTGAAGAATTCTGAATTTCTCAACCACTTCAATCGTAAGTATCGTAGCTTAAGCAGATCTAAGCAAGGTAGCAGTGGATAACTAGATTACAATTTTATTAATTTTCATCGTGTGTAGATAGAATATTGTTTTGTTTTAATTGACGATGGATCCCTGAACCAATGAAAACAAATATTTTGCTAGGGATTCTGGTTTCAGAGGGAATCCCGATCTTATTTTGCTCAAAGACAGTTGATGCAGAGCCCTTCGACAACAATTCACGAACAGAGGACACTCCGTTTCCTCTGATAAGTGCCCAGTTTATGAAATACAACATTGGATGACCGGTGAAATCTTTATTAGGCTAATAATATATTTTTTTGTAAAAAAATTGAACTGGTTGTGCAATCTACATTGCTGATCTTGAATTTGTGACATTTGCATATTGTTTCTTTTTTTAACTTAAATGTCAATGTACGTCATCCATAGACTGCGAGCTCCATGAAGTATTTGTGACTGCTACATATTGTCTATGGCATAGACTGAGCGATTCCATGGGTGGCTTTTAGCGTCATGAAGGTTTTCTCGCAGATAAGTTCGAGACCCTGGGAAGGATCTAAATATTCCGGAAATCATCCTTAAGGGGTAGTGGAAGTTTGTATAGCGAACTAATAATTTCTCAAGTAAGGCGGCCCACATACCTACAATATTATTGAGCGATAAAAACAATAGGATATTCGAAGTACTAATGCTACGCAGACGGAGTCGTGGGCAAAAGCTGACAGTGATGATATAAAATAAATTTCAACTCACCTGTTAAAACATTCGTCGAGTTATTGAACGGCTATTTATTATTGTAAACTAACTTTTTGAGATTTTTGTTTTCGTCTTCATCAGGATACATTATAATGATTTTGGAGCAGTACTTCATAAGTTCTTGAAACTCTCATATACTATAACTCTCTCACAATCGCATAAGTCCTTAGTTTTGTTTTTGATTTCACTTACATTTGGATGGTTATTTTCTCTTTTAAAAACAGCGTTAATATGTTCATAGTATATTAAAGTACACTCTAACATGAAGATAATGGCCACAACTCGCAGGAACTGACTCTGAGTACATCTATGGTAACACATATCTTCTTTTAATTAACATAATATACTTCGACAGAAGCAACAAAGGTAGCAACAGACCCACAAATGTAGTTTCTTATTGCATCGTAGATTTCCTGATCAGTAACTGCGGATAAATGACATTAAATTTCTGTGAATTAGTTCAAACAGTAGTATATTATGATAAAAGTGAGCTAAGTTGCTCATTACACACGAGGCTGTGGGTTGTGAAATCAGCCGAGCGTGTAATGAGCAGAGCTCACGAGTTTCATACGACGTTTTTCAACACATTTGCAAGAAAAATCAAACATTTATTGCTTATATTGCTTATAAGGTACCTATAATGACTAAAGTTATTCCTGAATAGATTACCCGAATAACATAAAACTTAACATAACCGGTGAAATGAGAGTTTACCAGGGTGAACTGTACATATCTGCATACTCCTTTAGTGCGTACCTGCGTGATGTTTTTTTTTATACACTATAAACTCGCGCTTGACCACTATCTCACCTGATGGTAAGCGATGAAGTGGTCGACGGTGAATAACGCTTGCCTAGAAAAAACCTATTCACTCTTGACTTAAAGACCCCTAGATTTTAGCTGTCGGGAAACACAGACTCCAGCAGGGAATTCCACTCCTTAGTTGTACGCATAATAAAAGTGTTCCCAAAACATTTTGTGCGTATGGGTGGGATGTCCACCATGTACCGGTGTCGCATCGTCGTAGTCCGATGGTGAAACGGGCTAGTTAGAATTAGATCATGCAATTCCATTGCACATCGACATTCGACTCTATTCAGCTTTTAACCTTTTCTAATGCCGTAAGCATTAGAAAAGGTTAAAAGCTGAATAGAGTCGTTGAAAATATACCTTTATAGCACTCTTAGCGTATTAATGGTAGTTTTGTCGGTCTTAATCAGCCTTAATGCAGCTCTTAATCAGCCTTAATGCAGCTCTTAATCAGCCTAAGCTGTTTAAATATCACTGACAGCTATTATGCAGCTGTAGGATCACCAGTGTACTCTTAAAAGAGTCTTAATACGCATAGAGTTTCAAATAGGTCTAAAAGTGAGTAGTTATACAGCTATCTGTGCTACTTGGGTAGTCTATATTTGATTGAAATATGAAAATTCAACGTTCTGTTGAGCTCGTGGCTAAATAATAACAGCCGCACGGGTCGATCATCAAGGTTAAGCAACGCTTGACGAGGTCGATCCGTGGATGGGTGACCATTTCAACATACCGAGTTTCCTCCGTGCCTCGGAAAGCACGTTAAGCCGTTGGTCCCGGCTGTCATTTGAAGATCTTTGACAGTCGTTACGGGTAGTCAGAAGCTTGAGATCTGACACCAGTCTTGCCAAGAGGTACCGTGTTACCCAGTTACTGGGTTGTGGAGGTCAGATAGGCAGTCGCTCCATGTAAAACACTGGTACTTAGCTGAATCCGGTAAGACTGGAAGCCAACCCCAATACAGTTGGGAAAAAGGCTAGGCAGATGATGAATTCCATTGCACACTCGCCGAAGTGACAAGCTGGCAACTCGGCGACGATGTTCAAGGCCTCCAGAGCCTTGTCTTTGTCTTGACCAGTGCTTCATCACCGATTGGCCCGCTATTCGATCGACTCCAGTGCATCAAGCTGGTATATGGCAGATCCGTCCCAGAGATGAGATCACATGATCGAACTTGCGCTTGATACAAGTTGAGCAGCTGTTCCGGCGTGAAGTACTTTCTCACCTTTGCATGGATCCCCGACTTTTTGGCAGCCAGCTGAGCCTTTGTCTCAATGTATGGGCCAAAATTGAGAGTCGATGTCAAAGTAACGCCAAGAAGCTCAAGATGGTCCGTTATTGGCACGGTCACATCTCGGAAATTTGGAGCCGGGAGAAATTTACTCTTTTTGGGGAAAAACACGCCTGGGTTTTAGTAGCATTAAACCTGACCAAATTGGCATCGCCCCATTCGGAGACTGCCTGCAAGGACATGTTTAAACGCTCTACCATGGCCTCACGGAGAGACTGGATCTGCGGCCCGGTAGCCCGTGCGTTGGCCAAGTATCTCTCAGCAACAGTGCTGTCATCTGCATACCCAAAGGTTTTTAACAGATCGTTAATGTGCAGCAGGTTATGTTATAAAATGGTGTAAACATACAAGCGATTGCAGCAACCCCGAGAGATTTGCCTTAGTTTAATGAAGAGTTCTCTGAAGTTCTTCATCAGATCTTGATAAAATTTGAATGGAACCACACGGAAAATACCAACCTTCAAATAAAAAAAGAATTATAAAAATCGGTTCATCAAGTAAAGAATTGAGGTAACAAACATAAAAAAAAAAAACAGTCGAATTGAAGACCTCCGTTTTAGAAGTCAATGTGGTCTGTTTCTTATCTGACCACTCTGAGGCGTCGGTCGTCGTTCCAATAGAAAACGACTTAATTTATATTTCGTATATATATCTTAGCGGTTGCAATTTACTTACCTATTGGGGGGTCCAGATCTAGCCGACCTGTACCGGTTTTTAGAGTGAGTACTACTATATCCCACATACACCTATTACGAAAGAAAACGGGGCTAAGAAATTTCGGCATAACTTTCAGGTAGTTAGCAGCAAAATGTTCTTATTTTTCGTAATATAAAATTGAAATTATAAGTAGCAAAAATAGCACATTGATAGTGACATTTGACAGAAGTATTTTGTATTTCATATTAAAAAACCGGCCAAGTGCGAGTCGGACTCGCACACGAAGGGTTCCGTACCAATATCGCAAAAAACAGCAAAGGAAACACGTTTTTCTTTGCCGTTTTTTTTCGTTTAATGAATATTTGTTTTATTCTGTTTTTAGTATTTGTTGTTATAGCGGCAACAGAAATACATCAGAATCAGAATCAGAATCAGAAATCTTTATTTGTGAGTCATAGGTACAGTGGATGTTAAATGGTACAATTTTAAGTTCACTACAACCAGCCGTTAATGGCATACAAAAATTACACAAATCAATAAAAATAAAAATTAAAAAAAATAAAATGCACTAAAAAAACAAAAACATTGAGTATGTAACAATAAATTGAAATAAATTTAAAATATAATAATAAAACATGCTTCATAATATAAAATAACAACAAAAATTCAACAGTAGATGTCAAAGAAAAATTAAAGAAAACATTAATTATGATTGTAATTAGTCAATAACATAGATGCCCATAAATTAACAAAAAATTATGTCAGTTTTTGTCTTCCATAAAGTCATTTGTTGAGTAGTAACATTTATTTATTAAAAATTGTTTGAGTTTAGTTTTGAACATTGTGACATTATGATTCTTTATTTCTCGGGGAATTTTATTATATATAACCGGAGCCATTCCATAGATGCTTTTACGTAGAAGAGCTGTTTTGCTGTGATCAACACAGAGTAGATTTGATTCCCTTTTCCTTAACCGTGGATCAGCTGGAGCTCGTTTTTCAAATAACTGTGGATTTGTTTTAGCGAATAATGCTACCTCGTAGATGTATACGGATGGAAATGTTAGAAGCTTTAAAGTTTCAAGGAATGACTTACAGCTGTCCCTTGATTTTAATTTACAAATTGCGCGTATGCACTTTTTTTGTGCGATGAAAACATAATTTTTGTCTGTTGAGTTTCCCCAAAAAATTACTCCGTATCTTAGAGCTGATTCTACGTAGCTATGATAGGCAATTAGTACGGTTTCACGATTTACAAATTTAGTTAATTTATGAAGAGCAAAAGCAAAACTGTTTAACTTTTTACAAATCTCTTCAACATGTAGCTTCCATGTGAGTTTACTATCTACCACTAGTCCCAGAAATTTTGTACTATCAGTTTTTGTCACTGGCTTTCCATTGTGACTAATATCTGGAAGTTTCTGTAGTTGTCGCTGCTTAAAATGCATTATGCTAGTTTTATCTAGATTAATTTTCAAGTTATTCGCCACTAACCAATCTATTGCTTGCTCTAATGTATTACTAATTTATTTTTCATATTTATAGGATTTATCTTTTTTTATCATTATCGTGCTATCATCCGCAAATAATACTGTTGGATGGTTGATGTTTTTTGGCAGGTCATTAATATATACCAGAAACAGTGGGGGCCCTAAAACGCTCCCTTGAGGTACACCATACTTTACCATTCTAAAATTTGACCGATATTTTATTTCACGCTTGGTTTGAATGTTAATATTTGTAATTTCAGTGTATTGTTGCCGGTTGCTTAAGTATGATGTAATAAGATCTATACCTTTGCCGCGTATTCCATATCTTTCTAATTTGTCGATAAGTATTGTGTGATCAACATAATCGAAGACCTTCGTCATGTCCAAATAAAGAGCACAAATGGGTGTTTTGCTATCTACACTTGACATAATTTCTTTAAGAAAATCATATATAGCAATATTGATTGGCTGGTTTCTTCCAAAACCTTTTTGTTCATTGGCCAGCACATTTTTATTTTCTAGGAAATTGTACAATCTGGAATGTATTATTTTTTCTATAACTTTTGAGAATATTGTATTAACGCCACTGGTCTATAATGTTTAAGTAAAGTCTTGTCTCCTTTCTTAAACAATGGTTTAATAATAGAAATTTTGGGTTTATCTGGGAAGACTCCTGCTTCGAAACATAAGTTTATTATAAAAGCTAGTGGATAGCAAATAATATGTTGGACTTTTTTAATTACGTTCGTCGTTATATTATCGTGTCCTGTACTTTTTGTATTTTTGAGACATTGTATTGTTTTTAATACCTCTTGTGGCGTTGCTGGACTTAGAAAAATTGTGTCTTTGACTCGGTCTATTTGATTTATTTGTGGAGGGTTTTCGTTACGGTCTGTAGTGATTAGATCAATGTTAAAGTCGTTGAATGCATTGCATATGTCTTTGGGTTTTACTATTTCTTTATTATTGTCAACAATTTTTGTCAGTGGTTCACGAGGGAAATCAACTTTATTGTTATTGATTATTTTCCAAGTGGCTTTACTTTTATTGTTAGATGTATTAATATAATGATTGTTTTGTGCATATTTTGTTAACCTAATAATTTTTTTTATATCTAGATGCATATGACATGAGTTTCGTTTTATTTTTCTCCGTTTTTGATGTACGATATTGCCACAGTAGTTGGCGTTTTATTTTGCTGCAAGTTTTTATGCCATTCGACAGCCATTTTTGCTTTTTACTAATGGTTTTTGTAACATTTTTTTCGGGAAAACATAGGTCGTAAAAAACTTTGAATGTACCTACAAAACTTTCGTACGCTGAATTTGGGTCATTTTGTTCATAGACCTCACTGAAGCTTAGACTTGAGATACAGTTAATGAACTTGTTAATATATTCAGGAGAAAAGTCTCTTATTTGTATTTTCCACGAGTGGATTGCACATGTTTTTTAACATAGCATTTTAAAATCTGCGCGGTATGGTCCGATAGCGCTGTCTCAATTACTTCTCCGTTGTTACCTCGGGCATTGTGGAGTATGTTATCTATACATGTACCGCTGGACAAGCGAGTAGGTTGCCTGGTAAGTATTTTGAGGTTGAATCCGTAGACCGTATTTAAAAACGTTTTAGTGACATGGTCGTTATTTAGAATATTTATATTAAAGTCTCCGCAAAGTATTACAGTTTTTGTATTTTTACCGCGTGTAATAAGGGAAAGCACATTTTCCAACTTTTCGAAAAATATCGATAGATGTAAGTGAGTATTTTTTGGGACTCTATATATGCAGACGACAATAGTATTGTGTTGCGTAAGTTCTAAAGCGCAGCATTCAAAAACGTTAACTTTAGATATTTTTTTAACTTCTGGTAAAGCTTTAAACTCGTGAATAGTTTTTACCAAAATACAAGCGCCGCCTTTTCTATTATCTCTATAAAAACTGTCACCCAGTTTATAGTCCTGTGAAATTAATATCACCTGTGAAATTAAGTAAATTTCAACTGTTTAGCTATCACGGTTCATGAGACAGACAGACGGACAGACCTGGTGACAGTCAGACGGACCGCGGAGTCTTAGTAATAGTCCCGTAAATTTCAACTGTTTAGCTATCACGGTTCATGAGACAGACAGACGGACTGACCTGGTGACAGACAGACGGACCGCGGACTCTTAGTAATAGTCCCGTCTTTACCCTTTGGGGAATGAATGTTACGACGCCTCGGCTCCAGGATGGCCGGGGCATCAGCCGCATATGCCCCTGGGCGGCAGTTGAGTGTGTTCGGTAGTTTCTTGCCCGAATCTTGCGAGTTAAATGAAACCCCGACTTATAGAGGGATGGTATATAATTTAACTTTGGATGGCATGACATTGGTGCCGTGGAAAGTGGATAGGCCTCTGGTGTGGGACGCAACCTGTGTCGACACCCTTGCGCCATCTCATATTCCTAGTTCGGCGGGCTGTGCTGGCGCTGCTGCTGCGGCTGCTGAGGCCCTCAAGCGGCGCAAATACTGTAACCTAATTGGTAATTACAGTTTTGAGCCGTTTGGGGTCGAAACGCATGGGGCCCAAGTGCACGTCTCCTTTTTAAGGAGATCTCTCGCCGACTGATCGACACCGTGCGTGACCAGAGGGCTGGCTCTTTCTTTGCGCAAAGAATCAGCATTGCCATTCAACGTGGCAATGCTGCCAGTCTTCTGGGCACGTTCCCGGATGACAGCGATGTGGATGAGTACTTCGACGCCTAAGTGTACCTTTCTTTTGTATATAGTGTAAGTAGTTAGTTTAATTTTAAGTTTGTAAAGTTTACTTTTGTTTAGTGTTTAAGTTTGTACATATATAATAGTTAGTATGTAAGAATTTTAAATAATAAATGTATTTAACTTAGGAGTAGGTAGAAATAAGGAATACACATTTCACAACCAGCTCAGCTTGGTTGGTAGGAAAAATCTCGCGTGACTGACGCTGTCTCCGCATTGTTTCTTAATTATCAAAATCACTGTGCGGCCAGTTGTGCAACGGTGTTGCCACAACCCTTTGGGTACGGAACCCTAAAAAGTAATCTGTGATTTGGTAAAAAGAGGTACAAATATTTTGTATCTACCTGACGGTGAATTCAGCAAAGAGTTCGAAAAATTCTTTCTTAGATGAGTTATTTGACCTCTGATGGCAACCACGTTTACCTTATGGCGAAGACCATAAAGACCGCTGTGATCACTGACCTCTAAAATAGAGGTCAGTGGCTGTGATGCAACTTTGAAAATGAAAGAAAAATATAGTCTCGATGTCTGTCTGTACAACGTACCACGAGACCAGAATCAAGAGTGGTACTGTCTCACAAACTACCACGGGAATAGAATCTTAAAGAAAATAAGTATTTCCGGGGCTGTAATCATGAACGGTAAAGTCTCTCTAACTATCAGGCGATCAGATTCATGAAGAAGTAGATCTACAACCAGAATTGTTTGACAAAGTCTATATCAACGCGAGCGAAGCCTCGGGCAATAAGAACTACTTGGTAAAAGAAAACGGTTCTTTTACCAAGTAGTTCTTATTGCCCGCGGCTTCGCTCGCGTTCACTGACCTCTAATATACAAGTACGCTGGACTTCATATTATCGATGACAAAATTAAGACATTTGATTTTCACCATTTTGGCGCTGATAGCAACGTGACTTAACGTGAGATTCCATGGAACTAATATTAGAGATGGGACATAGCCTTCGGTATAAAAATACGTGAGAATTATTTAATACTTAGGAGAACAAGAAAATCCCAATTATTTTAATTGAGATTAATTTCTAAGTAATAGAAAACTTGCTGTAAAGGTTAACTGAAAAATACTTTCAATCAGATTGCAAGCTATAAACTAGTGGATAGCGTGCTACTAAAGTTATAGCGCATTACTGTCAGATCAGTGAGATTTAAATATGGGGATAGGCTAACAGCTTATCCTTAAAACTAGTATATTTGAGCAAGTATCTGTTCGCTCAAGTATACTAGTTAGTTAATACTTACATTTACAATAGTTTGGATTCACTCGGTTGGAACATCATTCATACAAATATTTGCGTACGAATGAGATGGATAATAATTTACAACGGACATATTTCTCGCTCTCATCGCTGAGATCCTGTCTCTGTAGTGTTAAGGTGTAAATAAGAGTGACATCGCATTCCAGCGACGACGTGAGCACTTATATCAGTTTTCAACTCTGTTTCAGATGCAGATATAAATTGTTTGACTTAAAAACATTTGTTAATACAATTATAATTATCAAAATATTATTCCAGAATTAATGCCAGACAGGAACGAGGTGATTGATACAAGAAGAGAGAGGCCTGTGCTCAGCAGTGGGCGAAGTCGGACTGTGGATGATCATGATAGTGATTCCAGAATTTAGTATTACACATTGCATTTAACATAATATTATTACTGATTATTAGGCATTCATATAACATTCATCACTAATACCAATATGATATATTTAGTTGCAACATATTATGAGAAGTCAATACAGTAGATGAGTGATACGCCTTGCCAAGTCTATTATTTTGATATTAGTGTAATTTAAAAATATTACTAATACTCATATACTCGTATTAGTTAAAATAATATAATATTTCTAGGCGAATATATTAGTATTACCTAATCTTGAGAAATATCGGTACTAACCTATCTCTAAATGTGTCAATTTTAGTTCCTGAGAACCTCGAGTGAGGCGCTTTGATTCGGCACAAAAATCAACTGTCATTTCATCTAATATATGTAGTCCAGCGTACTTGTATGATAGAGGTCAGTGTTCGCGTTGATAAAGACCTTGTGAAAGAAGTTATTTTCATAAGAGTTCCTGACAGGATAACGGTTGTCAATTAGGTTGAAAATGACAATTTTGAGCAGTGAAAATTATTTCGACGTATAAAAATTACCTAAAAATATATGTAAAATGATTCGAATTCATAGTTGGGAAATCATAAAGGCTTACAGCCTACGTCAGTGCTGTGCCTGCCTCATAGTTTCGGGGATTCACTCTCGGCACTTATTTTCATCTACTCCAAGAGACACGCATAAGGTCCAGACTGTGGTGCAGCAAACCTTTTATAAATCTCCACAGCAAACTGAAATTTTGGTCACCTACTAATCTGAAAATGTGGGATTTTTATAGCAAACCTTGTCAAAAATTCTTGACTACATAACACAAAAACGGAATCAGAGGGGCGACCTCCATAGTCTGTTAGTATTTACATTTTTTTTTTTTTTGTTTTGAGATATGATCCAATGACTTCTCCCACTCTGGGTGAAGCGGGATGGCGTGTCAGATTTTACTGATATTAAAACCCACCCGTGTTCCTTCAGTTGCTTGAGTCAGGGCCACGGTAACTCTCCTTCAAATTTATCCGCGACCCATTTACAACATGCCTGAAATTGTCTATCTTCTATACCTGTGTAACGAAAAGATGCAGCCATATTTTAAGAATTGTTTCTGCTCCTGGATACGGACCACTTTCTTCAAAGGAGTCGTAGTCAAATCCCAAAAAAAAGTCATACAAAGCGTTGCGAATACTTTCATTATGCTCACAGCTAAGGAGTGGAATTCCCTGCCGGAATATTTGTTTCCTGATAGCTACAACCTAGACCCCAAGTTAAGTCAAGAGTGAATAGGTTACTTCTAGGCAAGCGTGCTTCAACGTCGATCACATCATTGCTTACCATCAGGCGAGATAGTGGTCAAACGCGAGCCTATCGTTAAATTTAAAAAAATGCAATTCCTTAATTGACTATGACTTCCTTGAAGAAAGTTGTTCCTTGCCATGGGCAGAAGCAGTTTTTAAAATATGTCCCTTTCCGTTACATTCTGTATGTATAAAAAAAAGTTTTGACTCATCAGCGTCCAGTATTGAACCATTTAAATATATTACAATGTATATGGAATAAGGAAGGATGCTTATTTCGAAATTCAACCTCGAGGATGTGAAAAGGGGTGGCAAAAGGTTTAAGCGCGAGTGAAGCCGTGGGAAAAAGTTAGTATTTAAGTAAATAACAATCTTATTTTACTTATTTCTGCCCTTTATTCCTAGTAGTTCCATGTAGCTAGTTCCGCATAGAACTACTGCAACTCACTTTTCCGTGTACGGTACTAGTGGAAGTATTAACAAACTTTAGGCCATTTTCCTCGTAGTTCCATGTAGCTAGTTCCACATGAAACTACATTGAACTACATTTGTATCTTTTTCGTCATCAAAAATTAGACTAATTGTGGAATATGAGTACCGTCGTGGCAGCAATGCGGCACAAGTGGCACGCAACATCAACAACGTTTACGAACGAACACACCAGCTGTCTGTTTTCGGTTTGCCCACTTCCATTCTGTAAATTTCGATCTGAAAAATGAACCCCGTGGTCATCCGAAAACTTTGGTCGACGAAATAAAAGCAATTGTGGAAGCTGATGATACTCTATCTTCGGCTGAATAAGCAGCTGCTTTCAACGTTAGCATCAAAACAATATTGGTCCATTTACGTCAAATTGGAAAGTTAAAAAAGCTTGACAAATGGTTACCTCACGAACGCAATGATCGCCAGCGCGAAGAGCGCGTCGAAGGAATTTTGAACCGCATTTTTACCTGCGACGTAAAATGGATTCTGTCTGACAATCGCAAGCGCTCAGCAAGTTGGTAATAAACTTTTTTTTCGGGGTAGTAAATCCTCATTGGATGTCCCCCGCCCTGGGGAGGGCGGAGGGGTCTGTCAGACTCGTACTGACTAAAAACCACCCCGGTGTTAGTAATCTCACACTTACGCTGGGGGTCGCGGGAACAACGATACTTCCTTAGCCCCCGGCTAGTGCCGGCAGAGTGAGGTGTTACATTCCCGCCGCGACGTCTAAGAGGCGTGCCCCCGACCCCAGAGTCCAGACGGACCAAAGGATATATGGGTCCCGGGAAGACTCCCGGGACCCATTTATCGGTCGGGCTGGACGAGGCCGTTGTCTGCCCTCCGCCGACGCCCGGCGCGTCTGCTGCGGATCGGGTGAGTGGATGAATCTCCCTCTCCCTCTCCACAGCCTCCTTCTGCGACACGACTGTTTGGACGGCTCAGGCGATGGCCGCCACGACCTCAGCTGGGGTCGTCAAGTTGTCCAAGCCTTTCTCGATGCCGGTGCCGTTGCTCCAACGGGTGCCGGCGGCGCCGCCCTCTTCTGTCTTCGGCGGCCCCTCTTGACCACCGTCGTCCAGGCCTCCGTGAGGGGACCAGGCGGGGTCGCCACAGTCAGCCGCCGACTGGGTACTGGGCGCGGAGCCACCCTCCGCGGGCTTACTGAGCACCTTTCCAGCATTTCTCGGCTCAGCCGCTGCCAGCTGGGCCGCAGTCCCAGTTTTTACGGGCCCCTCCTGTTTTCGCTTGTCCGCAGCGAGCGGTGGGTGGTGGGTTTCAGCCGGAAGCAATCTCGACTCCATGGTCTCTATACGAGCACCCACGATCCGCTCGCACTGCATCATGCAGATGTGCGCGATCTTTTCAATCTCTGCATCCGCAAGTGCAGGGGCCGATGATGGGGCCGGCGATGAAGCCGACGACGGTGCCAGCGGTGGACTCGTGATGGTAGAAGCTGCCGTCTGGGCGCCGAACTGCAGCTTGAGGTCCTCTAATTCGGATCGGAGACGGCCGTTTTCCTCTCACAACTTCGCCGTCTCGTCCGTGGTTGTGCGGTTTATAAGGACCTCAACCGCCTCCTGTATATCGCTCACCGCCTGCTTCAGGGCATGTGTAAATGTGCCCTTCAGGTTGCCTGATTTGGTGGTAACCTTCAGGACGACATCCAGCCCGTCCGGCAGGTGCGGCAGAGCGCCACCGCGCGCCGTTCTCAGGCCTGTCGATTCAACTCGCTGACCACGTCAGCCGCGCTTTGCGGCGTTTGCTTCCGCCTTGTTTTCCCCTAGCAGGGACGTGGTGGAGCCATCGCTCTGGTCTGCACTCATGTGCCCAGGGTCACTCTGCACGCACTCTGCAGGGGTAGGCGTGTCGAGCCGAGGCAAGAAGTGACCCCGCACTCGCTCCTACTGACTTCTACCTTTTCCGCAATTTGGATAACTTTTTGGCGGAAATAAAAATTCAATACCCAAATTTGTTGCCTCCCGTTTAGCTGATTTCTTCAAGTAGATCAATAAACTGCCATTGCGTTGGCAAAGATGGGTGATTACTTTGATTAAGAAATAAAAAAATTAGAAAAAAAAATACGTTAAAACTTATTTGATTATAAAACAGCATTTTCATAGGTAAAGACCTCATATTTATATATAATTGTCATTGCGAAACTAAAATCAATTGAGTAAAACTGGTGTTAAATTACGTGTGTAGCGGCATCGATGCCGCCACTTACGAACTAATGACATGACGTCACACAAATCCTGCATCGCGCAAAGTTTTCGGTGCGATTAGAACACATACAACAGTCTGACAATAACCATTGGGCAGTTGCCCGGACCAGACACAACACCTGTCTGGTCGGAGAATCCTCCCTTTTCTATGGAGGCTTGTGGGACTTTACTTGTGGAACTAATAGCACAAAATATTCTTCACATTTTAAGGGTGCAATAGTATAATATAGAACTCTACTTTAATCGCATGGAACTAAATAATTGCAGTAGTTCCATATGAAAGAAATGTCGGCTGTAAAACTAGTTAAAATTACATGGAAGTAATAGTACAAAAAAACATATTTTTAGGTTGCAATAGTTCCACGTCGAACGAGCTACATGGAACTACAGGGGATAAAGTATTTCAAAACAAAGGTTGACTCGTAGAAAATACATATGGCATTTACTCCGGGTCTGTAAACAAATCAAATCATCATTATCATCGTCATTATGACGATGGACTCCTCCTTCTAAGTGGACCAACTGGTTAAGGCTGCGGGTATTCGCTCCATGCAAGAAGCACATGACAGTATCGATCGATTTGATGACACTTTGGAGAGACCTATGTCCAGCATTGGACGTCTTTAGGCTGAAACAAATCAAATTACTAATAACAAATTCTATTGTCTATGCAGTTACAATTAACAAGATAGCAACAACAATGGCAGAAGAAAAACGAAAGAAATATATTCGTTCAAACAGCTTTACCTGCGAACTCGATTACTCGATTAAAAATATAAGACAGCTTCAATCAAATGCACTCATTGCGGTTTCGTACTTGATTAATAAAAATAACTAATATTCAAGTTTGAGTGTTAACGTCTTTGTTGCAAATTATAAGAAAAGCAAACTGGTACTTAACAGCGAACTAAATCATAATGATTTTTGGGACAAGTACCTTTCAGAGAAGAAGAGTGAAAAAAGCTGACCATCTACCTCAGTATCTGATAAATACGAGTATTTCATGAAAGTTCCTAGGGGTAAGTATTTCAAGTAATAAACACACTAAAGTATTTAGAATATCTTCATAGGTTGAACTATTTTCAAGGGTTGTATCTTTAACACCCTGGTAAGGCCTCCTTCACTCGACCGTATTTACAGCGATTAATGCTTACACTTTGGCGCGGTCCCGGCACCGCTCCGCCAGTCGGTTGTCACATCTCGCGCGCAGAACTCGCGTGTGCGAGGGGAGTGCGTGGTTGGTGGGTACGCGGGTCTTAGTTCGGCAGCCTCGCAAGAAACGAGCCGTCACGGAATCAACCCAACATCCGTGATGTTCAGCTCAATATTTGTGTACTTGATCTCGGAGAGTGAAGTATCTGTTACTTAGTAACTTATCTAACTGTGACCCTGGCTCGTATCATCATCATCACACCTTTTAATGTTCCCTCTGCTGGGACACGGGCCTCACATTCCCTCTCTGTAAGAGAGAGAATGGGCTTTAATCCGCCACGCGGACCTAGTGCAAGTTGGTGGATTTTTGGTTCTAGGAGATGCTGGTTTCCTGACGATGTTTCCCTTCATCGTTTTTAGAGCAACGGTGATGAAATAATTTACACAAAGTAGAGCGGCTGCGTACACACGTAGCCGTTACCACTGGGCCACCACTGCTCTCGGGTCACCATTCGCTCGAACATAAAAGGTTTTTTTGTCCATTCATACAGATACAGAACACTTTAGTTCTATATCGACTTATGCAGGAAAGCTCCAGAATTAATGAAAAAGAATACAATAGCGAGCAAAGCGAGCTCGAAAAGTTTCTATTGGTAACTCGCCTCAACCCGCTCGACAAACTAGCATCATATAATATGACATAACCTTGGTTAGGTTTTATCATATTATTTGATGCTTATTTGTGTTTTATTTATTTGTAATTGTTTTATAGGAAACCAGGAAGTGCTCCTCCTTGCACCCATTTCCTGGCGCCCATGTATACCACTGTTTTATTGCGTGAGTTTGCTATGTGGTCATTGCCGTCAACATGAACATTTACATTTGATAAGTGACCGCTGCCTGTGCATATTCGCATTGACTTAATGGTCACCGTAGCCTATGAACATTTACATTGAAACATTATTCTTGTTCTTTTTAAAAGCTATTTATTAACTTGCAATGAATGTATGTATGTATGATGTTCGGGTCAAATCTTGCAACAAACTTTAAAGCAGTGATCCTCAACCGATTAAGATGAAATTTAGCTTACACTTTTGGTTTGGATGACAAGGCACGGTACGCTAAAAAGTTTGTTTATGCATGAATTTATGATTCATTGAAGAGATTTCTAAAAACAACAAACCTGTTATCTTTGTGTTCTATCACTTGGACTTTGGTTTCGTGATTAAGATTAACTAATTAGAAGAAAATTTCTATATTGTTTTCCTCAAAAAAAAATCTTGTATAGAAATTAAAGAAAATAAGCTGAGATTGTGTGTGGTTACGGCTATTACTTACGAGTTGAAGATCTTGGGTTCGAATTACATCTTTCGCTCTCAAAACGGCACTCGATCTAGGGTTCGAATTACATCTTTCGCTCTCAAAACGGCACTCACAACGTCGTCGTGAGGAAACGACACGGCATGTCCTAGAACTAAAGGCTTGCGTCCCAGCAGTATGGAATATAGCCCATTTTCTGTCAAGAATGAGGCTTGCGTCCCAGCAGTGTGGATTATAGCCCATTCCCTATCAATAATGAGGCTTGCGTCCCAGCAGTGTGGATTATAGCCCATTCCCTGTCAAGAATGAGGCTTGCGTCCCAGCAGTGTAGATTATAGCCCATTCCCTGTCAAGAATGAGGCTTGCGTCCCAGCAGTGTAGATTATAGCCCATTCTCTGTCAAGAATGAGGCTTGCGTCCCAGCAGTGTGGATTATAGCCCATTCCCTGTCAAGAATGAGGCTTGCGTCCCAGCAGTGTGGATTATAGCCCATTCCCTGTCAAGAATGAGGCTTGCGTCCCAGCAGTGTAGATTATAGCCCATTCTCTGTCAAGAATGAGGCTTGCGTCCCGGCAGTGTGGATTATAGCCCATTCCCTGTCAAGAATGAGGCTTGCGTCCCAGCAGTGTGGATTACAGTCCATTCCCTGTCAAGAATGAGGCTTGCGTCCCAGCAGTGTAGATTATAGCCCATTCTCTGTCAAGAATGTGGCAGTCTTTTGGTATGTTATAATGGATGGTCACCCATCCTCAGACCTACTTCGGCAAGCCCTGCTTAACCTTGAGGATCGACCCGTGTGGTCGTTTTACCTTATCCACGAGCTCATCTGAAATAAATAAATATTTTTTCTTCAACAGATATAATTTCTTCGAAAAATCTACCATGAAGGTTGCCTCAACCAAGAAAAAAATAACGTCAAGGGGAAGAAACTGTAAAAAATCCAGATCAAGACTAATTTGAAATTGCGCGACACTATCCGTGAAACTAAAATGTTCTTACGTTACATATAATTTTCGAAGTATTAACTTTGTGGGCTACCCTACACACCCAGCATTATATGAGCGTGACGGTCCAAATAAAATATAAAAAGTGCGCAAATAAATGCTCTTTTCATGCACGGTGGTGAAACTATAGATGTACCTACTACTAATCATATGCTTTTAGTAATATTTTACTAACGGTACGCCCTTGCTTTGCACATGGTTTACATTTATGAAGGGTGAGATTTTCAAGTGGGCGTGGATGGTCAACCCCGAAACTATGAGAAATAACAAAAAACACTCAAAGGAGTCTCGAGCCCGATTTTGATAATAACTAAAACTGCATCATTAGATTTTTTAAAAATCAATATTCCTAGCCAGGCATCGAACCAGTTTATTTAAAAAAAACATACTTTGTATTACGAGTACACCATCCGAAAGTGTTGCTTACGAGGATAGGTAAAATTCTGGGAATTAATGCCATACGTCAAACTGAGGGAAGATTTTTTTTTTGATTAAACAAAATGTCTTTATGTAGGTACACACACCATCTGATAGTGTCGCTTACGAGGATAGGTAAAATTCTGGGAATTAATGCCATACGTCAAACTGAGGGAAGATTTTTTTTTTATTAAACAAAATGTCTTTATGTAGGTACACACACCATCTGATAGTGTCGCTTACGAGGATAGGTAAAATTCTGGGAATTAATGCCATACGTCAAACTGAGGGAAGATTTTTTTTTGATTAAACAAAATGTCTTTATGTAGGTACACACACCATCTGATAGTGTCGCTTACGAGGATAGGTAAAATTCTGGGAATTAATGCCATACGTCAAACTGAGGGAAGATTTTTATTTGATCAAACAAAATGTCTTTATGTAGGTACTATTTTTCTTTCTTTCTTTTTTGTTACTAAGACTACAAAGAATTGTCTCATGCTTATATGTGTAAATCTATGGATAATATTTTATACGGAATCAATGATTATAGACTTATCTAAAAATAATGACAATCGTTTTGAACAAAAAATTATCATCATCTGTCTAGCCTTTTTCCCAACTATATTGGGGTCGGCTTCCAGTCTTACCGGATTCAGCTAAGTACCAGTGTTTTACATGAAGCGACTGCCTATCTTACCTCCACAACCCAGTAACTGGGTAACACGGTACCCCTTGGCTAGACTGGTATCAGATTTTTGGCAGTTTTCTGGTGTCCGATTTCTGAAAGATCTTTCAAATGACAGCCGGGACCATAATGGCCTAACGTGCTTTCCGAGTCACGGAGGAATCTCGGTGTGTTGAAAATGGTCGCCCATCCACGGACCAACCTCGTCAAGCGTTGCTTAACCTTGAAGATCGACCCGTCCGGCTGATAATACTTAGCCACAAGCTCCTCCTTTTGAACAAAAATTATGATTATTAAAATCTTATTTTCCTTGTAAAAAGTATTTAGTAAAAAATTGAAGTCTTACCTCAAGTTATAATTATATAATTTTTATAAAATAATGAAATGGTATTTCCCAGAATATTATCCATATTAGAGAAACTGTCGGAAGGTTTAATAATAATACAGTGGGGCTTTTTCCAGTATCAACTGGTTCGATTCCCGGCTAGGAATAAAGATTTTTTGAAAAATCCAATGATGCAGTTTTAATTTTCATTAAAATCGGGCTCAAGACCCCTTTGAGTGCTTTTCGTTATTCTTCATAGTTTCGGATTTGGCCATCCACGCCATCTTGAAAAGCTCATCCTGTTTAATACACAAAATACAGGTATCTGGTAATGAATGGATAATTTTGAAATAGTCCAATATGTTAAGTTAATCCATTAATTACTAGACATCTTGTATAGCCTATGTCCATCGCGAATAATATACCTTTATAATAGTGAATGATTTTTTGAAATAGGTGCAGCGGTTCCGGAGATGGCTCTCCACATATACCTAAATCAACTTGTTTCTTGTACTAGCTCACTCACTCATTTAGAACAAACCTTATTGTAATCCAAAAAAAAATACCTGTATTTTAATATTCAAAAATTTTTTTTTTAATGGCTTTTAACGTATTTGAAGCATATTTTTTTATAAATGAATAAAATAAACGCAGTAATAAAAAACCATTTGCGTGTTTGTTAAGATTCCTGTAGTTATGATGGAGTATACCAACGAGCACACGTAAGGCTAGTCAAGTATAAAAGGTTACTTATTTTTTGCACACTTCATGTGGAGAGGTGGTGGTGACAGTGGCGGCCTAAGCATACCAAGGGTCAGAAAACCAAACCCGCCGCACTACGGTATGCAGAAATACTTTTAGTATGGGATCCCGATATAAAACGACCTTCACCGAGATGTTTATTTAATGAAACGTATTTTATATTTAATTTAATATGTCAATAAATACATTGCTTAAGGGTTACCTAACAAATTTCAGTCCAGGATATGATTAATTATTAATAAAAATAAAATTACATTTGATTATTAGACAAATTCTAAATTCATCCATACCATACGTTATGCACAATTTCACCTTGATCGGTTGAGAATAACTGCTTTAAAATTCAGTTGCAAGATTTGACCCAAACACACTTACATACATACATATGTGACTGTTCTTAAATAACCTTAGGCTGATAAATTTTAGTTCTTCCTAAAATACCCTACATTTAGTGTTAAAGTCGTTTTCTCGTAGGAGAAGGGACCATGCTCCTCCTTCCGTACTGCCCTGTGAGCTTCGTCCCCCGACTTGGACAATGCCGCACCGATTTAAATAAGTGAATTCCAAATTATGATTTTGTTTTGTTTTGGAGATTCACAGTTATAAAATTATAACTTGGAAATAGTTTAAAAAGATAAAATATAACTAAAGAAGTGTAAACTAAGTTGTTATAATTAACTAAAGCTTGTGTGAGAAACTCTTTACACTATATAATGACCATGACCGAATAGTGGTCGCAGATAGTGAATATATCCCCGCCGGTGGGTTCCCGCATTGTCGAGGCGGGTGCGCTCAGTAACCGTGGCTTGGTCACCCACGGTGAAGCGAAGAGGAACCCGAGGAGGGGCCGCTCGTCAGGGCTTTTGCCGATTAAGCCAACGACGTAGCGGCCAACTAGTAGGTTGCGGTGCCGCTTGGTAACAGGCGACATCGCAACTGAGGCGGGCTGCGATGTCTCATGGAGATTCTTAGGTCCCATACGATGTCGCGGCTGAGGGTCGGGAGGCCGCGGCGGGAGAGGTGTGCCGCTCTCCCTACCTTCCGCGGCACGGACGGGGTCACCACCGTCTGATGGCGGACGCGGTGGGGCCGCAGGGGTGGAGGGGTGTCGGTTTTTAGTTTTTTGTTTTATTTGCTCTTGATTCTAGTCTAGGTCAGAGGTGACAGAGACAAAGTCGACGATGGAGTGAGCTTACCCAGAAGAAGCCTGTTCACTCTAATTTTGTAGAGATTTGGGTTGTATGCGTTGGGAAACACAGACGCAGGCAGTGAGTTCCACTCTTTTGCTGTGCGCATTATGAAGGATGTTTGGAAGCGCTTGGTGCGAATTGGTGGAATAGCAACTAGGTAAGGATGATAACTTGCAGTGCGTCTAGATTTCCGATGAAAGAAGGGGGCGGTGGTATGAGGTCGTGGAGTTCATGAGCACACTCGCCAAAATACAGTCTGTAGAAGACCGACAAACAGGCAACCTTACGGCGATGAGCCAAGCTGTGAAGCTTGGCATCCACCAGTTTGACGTCGCCAATAATTAGTCTCTTAGCTCTGCGTTCCACCGAGTCAAGCGCGGCAAGCTGATATATAGCTGAGCCATCCCAGAGGTGGCTGCAATACTCCATGCAGGATCGGTCTTGCGCTTTGTAAAGAGTTAATAGCTGTCCAGGCATAAAGTATCGCTTCACCCTGCTTAGGCCACCCAGTTTCTTTGCCGCAATTTGGGCTTTGTACTCGATTGCGATTAAATCAACTCTCTTGCCCTAAAATGACCAACCCTTCATCATTTCCTAGTGTTGCTGGTAAAAAGAAATGATGATACAAACATCCCAGCACACATTTCTGCCTGTTAGCCATAAGGACTATATAAGTAAAACAATAATAATTTATTAAGTTAATTAGACATAAAAAAACTTTTTTGCAAAAAAATACTACCGACTTCCAAATAAGAAAACTACAAAGTGAAAAATAACTTTATTTTTGAAAGTCGATGTATTCGGTAGGTACCATTTTTTTGCGTTATGGACACCGACTGCCGACCGATTTTTTTGCAAAAACGTATTTTTATTTTTCACTTTTTCGTTGTACCTCCTAATAGGCAAGGAGTTGAGTAAGGTACCTATAAAGCCAGAATAGATTGCAATGACTGCATGCAAACACTACACAAATTTTCCTTTTTCTTTTATTAATACCTTAGTAAATTATATACATTATTTTGATAAATAGATTATGTACATGATACAAATTAAATTATGTCAATGGTACTAATTATGTCGTGGATACTATGTATGTATAAAACTCGAGGGGTTTGGCGCTGATAGCTGAAATACAGGCTCTGCCTAGTTCGGCTACAGATGACTACACCACTTAATATCGACCTAAATCAGCCTGTTAAAATAGTTTGTAAATTATGTCTTTAAATAAATAAATAAATAAAAAAAATAAAATAAATAAAGTAAATAAAATAAATAAAATAAATAAAATAAAATAAAAAGATTACCCGAATACCACGAAACTGAACATAACCGGTGAAATGAGAGTGTACCAAGGTGAACTGTACACTTCTGCGTACCCCTTTAGAGCGTGCTGGCGCGATGTTATGTTATAAAATGGTATAAACAATATACATACATGCGATTGCAGGAATCTCGAGCGATTTGACGTTATTTATTGAAGAGTTATGTTGTATATCGCCGAAATTCTTCATAAGATCTTCACCAAATTAAAATGGGACCAATTTCGAAACATACTCTTTCAAGGAAAGAAAGAATTTTCAAAATCGGCCTACAATTGACGGAGATATAAGTGAACATACATAAAAAAAACACATTATGTCGAACATAGAACCTCCTCCTTTTTGGTAAGTCGGCTAAAAAGGGTTGCAAAGTGCACTATATACCTAACGGAAGGACAGTGATAGGAGCGCTACGCTTCCAATAAGAAATACATTTACTTGAATTACGTTAATGAGTTCCTTGACAATAGTCTAGATTCCCACCCTTGTGTCGAGAGACTGCTTTACAGCAGCAGGCATGTCGCAAGTGTACTGCTGGTTCCCAGCATTACAGGTTCCCTACGCTTCAAAATGAAGAGTTGTTGCACAGTAAGGACTTGGGTTTCAGTGTACAGCAGGGTGGTTGGATAATCTCTACGCTTAAAATGCATAACTTTTAGAATCGCACTTTGAGCACGTTTGATTTGGATTAGAAGATTTTTATAATTGCCTTCCCATACTGTAATACAGTGAGTGACTATTGATGCACATAGACTCTGGTAGACCAATGACAAAGTTGCAGGGTCAGCTGAATATCTCAACACTTTAATTATGTAGATGAGCTTCCTTGTACGTGTACATAATGCCTCGATGTGGGTGCGCCAGGTTAGTTTTTCATCAATGTACATCCCTATGTGTTTGATACTCGAAACTAAGTTGTCCTTACACCGTCCATCCGTGTAAGACGCCTACTGCTCATATCATGCTCTGAATAGGAATGAGCTTTTCTAAACTAGACTCGGTAGGTAAAAGAATGGAATTTGGCAAGGTAAAACGTAAGAGATTGGTATTTTCAATAAATTAAAAATCGTTATCTACATTTGTATATAATGAAAACCAAATTAACAATATTTTGCCAAATCTTCCGATGTACAACGCCGATAACAGCAATGGCATCGTAGGAGCCATTACACTGAAAGAGCCTCAGTCAGATCCTTGGACTGGGCCTTCTACATCAAAAATGAGCCGTTTCGAAACACCTAACCATCGCCCTCTCTCGCCAAAATTAACGCCAAGGTAATCCGATGAATCGGTACAACTACCAAGTATGACAGATATTTTTACCGAAAAACGGTACACAAATCACTAACACCAACATCACAGTTCCTAACAAAAATATTACACTCAACTTGAGTTACTGTAGCACGTTACTTTAAATTTTTCTATATTTCACCTAAATATTATTTGTTATAATTTAAAGATTATTCTGTAATACTTGCCAATCTAAACTGAAATAAAAGTATCTTGTGATTGTAAATGTATTTTTTTTTCATTTGTCATTTCCTCGCTCAGGTAGGGTGATAAGTTACGTCTTGCACTCGAGAGCAATGATTTTTCACCTCGTACTCTTTTGAATCCCTCGCTGACGCTCAGGATTCTAATGTTTGAATCCTTAGCTTACTCGGTCATCAAAATTGAGCACGCGGTTAAAAAGCAACTTTGCACTCTTGTATAACAAATAACGATTTTTTGACATCAACGTCTAAAAAACGACTTAAGAAATGAGGCGCAAGGATAACTGGCAAGAAAACAGACCTTATTGAGAGGCAGACTTTTATATAATAAAATATTTTTAATCGATAATTCTAGATTTGGCAATTTTTTTAGTTGTAACGAGTTATTTCTTATTTGGCTCATGGTAGGAAAATTTACAAAAAATGAGAGAACATTACTTTAATGTGTTGGTATTCTTAACGTTTTATTTATTTTATTTTCGGCAATCAAAGCCCTCAAGCTTCTGAAAGTCAAGCAAATGACATTCCTGCTGTAGAACTTTATCAATACTTTAATAGCGCCACTTAATCGCCGACAATTATCAAGCAACATAATCAGAGTTACTTTGACAGGTACATAACATAACCTAAATTTATAAATATGTATAGCCTTTTCCCAGTTTTTTAGCGTTTTATCTTTGGACAACAAATTAACACCGGTGTTGGTACATCCTGGTACAGCACACAGAGACATATTTCGAGAATATTAAAATTTACTAAATTATAGGTTACAAAATGTATGGATTTGATAGCTTTCAATAACCATAGCGACGATACGCCACCAATCGTGAAAAAATGGCATTTCACATCCCCACTGTTTCGTATTCTTTCCGAATGACGAAGTTGCGGTGTCTTTTTGTCTTTGTATTTGGTAAATTTATTAATAGGTCATCTGAATGTTTCTAAATGTTTTTGACATTAAGTTGTGTTAGTTAATTAGTTTGACATGCTCCGTTTATACCAATAATAAGAACAACCTGTAACGTAAAGAGTATTGTAGTATATAAATTAATAAAATTGATATGCATGTGTTAGAATCATGAATGGAACTCTATATAAAAGTATTAAAATCTACCAAGATAGCAAGCTTTGAATGTCAAGATGATTGTTGATTATTTACTGTATGTACAGAGTTCCATGTATGTGGTGTGTAAGGGAAGGGTTTGTGAATAAAAGCACAGAAAGACAAGAATAGGTATTTATTTAAATAAGGCTTGTTAATTAAATCATATTTAGAAGGCTCATTGAGCTTACCGTCCTATTGCTAGACTAGTTCTCGTGGAGAAGAAGGACAACAAACTCCGTGGAAGCTATTTTATAGTATTTATCGATATCTTTTCCAGCGACATGAATTATTAACAATATTATAGAATCAAAATAACTAGGATAAGGCAAATAACATAGATAATTTTATGCACAAATGAAAAATCATTCCCATACTTCTTTGCTAAACCCTCGGCCTGTACATGCCGCCAAATGCTCTGCGTTAGATGGAATAAACATAGTCTTTGTATACATTCTGGAAATTGCTGCTTAGCGGCATTGATGGCTGCTATTTCAAAATCAGTTAAAATGTTCTGAGGAGACAAATTAGTCTGAAAGTTATTAGCGCCATATATTTTTAATAATTCAAATAAAATTGTATAACATTTTTCTGTCTTATGCGATAATAATGCAAACACTAAAGGTAGAAACTTATTTGTGCCGTTTTCTGTTCCTATTGAAGCATGTATTGTGTATATTTGAGAGAATGGCGCTGGACATGTAGAGAACGTGCCATCCATTACCCAACATTTTGCATTAATAAGTCGTTTGAAATTGTTTTTTGTGCAAAATACGACTACACTCTCATTTTGGGTAATATATTGGCCGATTAAAAATTGCTCTTCTCCAACTTTTGTAAGATAGTCCGGTATGTCGAAATTAAATGTAGTAGGGAATTTCGGTTGTCCTTTGTTCCTAATGCGGTGCACAATCATTCGTGCTGCTGCTTTATTAGGCAAGTGAGCAGCACTCGTACTTGGAACATCCTGGAGGCAGCGGTTTACAATTTGTGAAGGAGAATCCATGGTATGTTTAGCTATATTCCTTATATTTGATTTGTAATCCATTTGTATTCGCTTTTCTGGCTCTGGCAAATGTCCATGTGCGTTGGTTTGATTAATGATCGAATGTTCATTACCAATAATTAAAGTTTTTACAGTAGCACCACAACCTTTAGTACTACTCCGCGTACATCTCCAGTAAAATGTATCATTCACTTTTTTATTTACGTGATATGAATAACCATCCACTATAAGTACACTTGCTCCACGTTTTGATTCAACCAACTTGCAGACACTCATTTAAAAAAATACTTTTCACTAGCGTCGCGACAGTAACAAAAGCAAAACTAAATGCCTAGGAGACGTTTGTTAATTTTTTATGCGCAATTGTTTAGATCTACCCTACATTTTTACTCATTTCTGCATTCATGTTATTATTAATCTTCTACAATACGACGCGACGAAATGTGCATAATCACATATTAAACATAAATTATCTAATTGGTTGCCGTAAATTGATATTAATTTATTAACATGGTTATAATTACATGGACACAACGAGTGTCTGATTCTGAGCAATAAAAAATATGTATCGCAAAATATCATCAACATCATCATCATATCAGCCGAAAGACGTCCACTGCTGGACATAGGCCTCCTCCAAGCGTCACCACATTGATCGGTCCCGTGCGACTCGCATCCAGCGGTTCCCCGCAACCTAATAAAAAATATAATATACATGAATAGTTTCTTCTCTAAACGCGCTTTCTGTGAACCAAAATATCTGGAAACAGTGGTTTCTAAGAACAAAGTTTACGGCAAGAAAAGCTATCTATGAACAGAGATTCCTGTCAACAGTACTTCCTATGGACCGAGATATCTACGAACAGTGTTTCGTTCCCATCGAAACTTTTTTTTTACCTATACGATGTTCACGTTGTCTCTAGGCTTTTCCAGCAGTAACGAGACGCCAACTTCATGGTTGTCATGCATTGTACGTAAACGTCAAAGCTCGGAGCAACTGACAGTTCTTAACGGACACTAATCGAAACGCACGCGCAACTTCGCGACCGATATAGACGAGATTCGAAATCTAACCGACTCCGCGTGTGCTCATCATCTCATCTCATCTGTATCTGTGAACCCTGGCCCCATCGTCAGCTCATGAACATTCGAAAGGTGGAAGTTCAACGAATGTCAGCCTGCAGTCTGAGGTACGTACTTTGCACATATCTTTACTGTTGGCGGCCTAGATCAAAGTGAACATCTTATTTTTATCGTGTAACTCGTCAGACCTCTCATCCGGGTCTTCCCTGTGTAGCAGAAAGCCATCACGGTATTTCGGCGTGGTGCGAATGGTACATCAAATTGGTGCCGAAACCAGGGACCTTCCATTTTTGAATCGTAAATCGCCATCTTTACTTGTGGTATTTCTGGTTAAAAGCGTAGCTTAGAATATCTCAATCGATCTATTGTTTTAACTAAAAACTATAGGTACACATCGCATTCTAAGCTATTCCACAATTTTCATAGAAGTACCTACTATCGAATCGATCAATTTACATAACACCATGAGCTAACACCATCGAACTAGGATTTTACAAAATCGTAGGGTAAAATAATTATTTAAATGTCAAGTATCCAGTCATATCAAATTCATCGTACATAATTGTGAGATCAGATTCTATTGTGCAATCACATTTTAATCGGTGCACAATTTATTTCGCTTACAATTAATCAATTCATAACTCGATATTTGGTTATTTGCACCCATCGTACATCGCTATCGCACCATAATCTTGTTTTATAAATCGTGTTTTATTATAAGCAAATCGAGAAATATTCCATTGAATTATTTCTGGGCACTACCTACACAGTATAAATTTATATTGTGCTACCTATCTAAAATTGTGAGGGTAGACATAAATAGAGGTTAGTACGAGTACCGCACAATATCGAGAACATTTTACGTAGGTATCATACAAACTTGTTTAGTTCAACTTACTCGGTAGGTACCTAGCTATATCTGTTAATCGTTATCTATCTTCAATGTATTCACTTACGGAGTAGTTTTATTAACAATATCGGAGCAAAATATATTTGGCAGTGCAGTTAGATTGTGACGGAACTACACGTAAACGTAACATAATTATCTATCCGGCGCCTAGGTAGGCGCAGGGCGCAACGTAAACAAGTAGGTACTTATTTACGTTGAATAAAATTGTTTTGTTATCGTTTAAAGAATCATCCACCTGCCACCATCTGGGTAGTAACTAAACGTGTAATAGAAACTTATATACCTACATATTTTGCTATTTTTCGTATCGACCTACTTAATAAATCCTAAAAATGTCACTTCTAAAGAAAAGTAGATCAGGTACTTTGAAGAAGTCTAAGTCAAAATCAATCGAAATCCAGTATACTACTGAGGATTTACCATCCTTACGTAGAAAACGAACCGTCGCATATAAGCGTTTGACTAAGGCTTTAGAGGTTGGAATGTTAGCAGTTAGTGACCATTCTCAGCGAAACTTGTTTTTATCATATCATCAGGAAGTAAGGAATATTGCGGCTAATTTCGAGGATGCGCATTTTACAATTCAGGAGATTCTTGACGATCCTGAAAATGAAGATAACGAAATTCAGGAGCGTTTCGACGAAATGTATTACAAAGTGTTGTCAATAGGTCGCACCTTTTCTAAAGTTGATTCAAATCATTCTAACGGTATTGGCAATGCTTCTTCAAACATTCGGTTACCCAAAATAACACTTCCGACTTTTGGCGGTGACGTCAAGAAATGGCCGGAATATTTCGATACTTTCAACGCTTTGATACATAAATCAACTTCTTTGACTGACACGGAGAAGTTTCACTATCTGTTATCATCTCTTAGCGGCGATGCTTTGACGGTAATAAAATCGTTCCCAATGACTCACGAACACTATCACGACGCGTACCAAGCACTCACCGCGCGCTTCACCAATAAACGCGACCTAGCCTTTACGTGTTGGCGAGACATCTTAAATGTCGATTTTAAATTCAACGACGCTCACGAGTTCAGAAAATCCCTTGATTTGTTTGAAGACAATGTAGGTATTTTAAAAACAGTTAACCTGCCGGTTGGTCAATGGGATTTTATTCTAGTATATCATATTTTATCAAAACTTGACTCGAAATTAAGACGCGATTTTGAAGAAAATCATCCGGATGTTGAACTGCCTACCTACGTACAATTAAGGGCTTTTCTACATTCTAAGTGCGAAGCGTCATTACGCGATACACATTTCGTTAAGACTATCAAGCCAAACGAACATACGCAGAAAAGTTCGACTTCTCATTCGCAACCAAAACGTTCCAACCCGGCACACACGCTGGTAGCGGCTACCGGTCAAAAGCAAACCGAAAGTGCTGCGCCTTCCGTTCCGTATACCAGTAAATGTTCTTTCTGCAGTGATTTTCATTCCATTGCGGCCTGTTCAGAATTTATCAAAAAACCACACGATGAACGGATGCAGATTGCTATTGAGAGGAACTGGTGCTTCAACTGCTTGAAGTCCTCCCATCGGTTGAAGGATTGTAAGTCGATATTTTCATGTCGCACATGCAAACGGAAACATCACACCTTACTCCACCGCGATGATACTATCGAATCCCATCCAACCGCATCGGCGTTGGTTTCAAGATCACCTACGCATACAACTGTTCTGCTGGCGACTGCAATAGTGCAGGTTAAAGATGCTTTCGGTAAAATGCAAGCGTTCCGTGCCTTATTTGACACCGGAAGTCAAAGTAACTTTATTACTGAATCAGCAATCTCACGTTTAAATTTACATCCGACCCCAATTAACACAACCGTATGTGGACTCGGCGAGGCACCAGCGTCTATTCTCGGTGACGTGAGGTGTGCAGTAGGTACTAAAGATACAATATTCTTTGAATTGGACCTGCATGTCATTTCGAAAATATGTGGCGATCAACCTATCGCAAAATTAAACACTTCTGGATGGTCACATATTCAATCCTTGCCACTCGCAGACCCCGGATTCGATATTCCGGGATCTATTGATTTATTGCTCGCCGCCGACGTCTTTACCGATTCACTTCTCAACCAACAAATCAAAGGAAATGTTAACCAACCCACCGCTTTCAACTCCGTCTTTGGGTGGCTCCTGTTAGGCAAAACTCGTTTAGCTTCCAGCACCCTGGTACACACATCATTCAACATAGACAATGAGTTGAATTCTCTAGTTCAACATTTTTGGGAACTGGATTCCATACCGAAAGCGTCTCTCTTGACTCCAGATGAATCGCTCTGTGAAAAGAAGTTTGTATCCAGTCACTCTCGTGATTCCTCTGGACGATACGTTGTACGTCTTCCCTTTAAAAATGATGCGGAACCCATATTCACAGGCTCTCGTGAGGTTGCATTGCGCCGATTCCATGCTATCGAACGCCGGTTGTCTCGTGACTCTGATTTAAAAGGCCTATACGTGGACTTCATGTCAGACTACATAGAAACAGGACACATGACATTGGTACCAGTAGAGGAAATAAGCATGGGTAAATACTATATACCACATCACTGTGTTCTTCGTCCCGATTCCGCCACTACCCGTCTCCGTGTTGTGTTCGACGCCTCGGCCAAAGACGCTAACTCACGTTCCTTAAACGACTCTCAACTTACCGGTCTTAAGTTACAACCCAACATTATAGACATTCTTTTGCGGTTTAGGGAACATCACGTGGTCTTCATGGCTGACGCCCAACAGATGTACCGTCAAATTCTGATATGGCAGGACCATCGTGACTATCAGCGTATCTTTTGGAGAGCCTCTGCTCACGATAATCTCCAAGAGTACCGTCTGAATACCGTTACGTATGGTGTTTCTTCATCCCCTTTTCTTGCATGCCGTACCTTGAAACAGCTTGCTGAAGACGAAGGAGACTCGTATCCCGTTGCAAAGCGGATCATCCTGTTAGATGTTTATATAGATGACGTAGCAACCGGATGTGACTCGCTGGAAACCGCTGAATTAGCAAAAAATCAACTTATCGCGCTATTCAAACTCGGTGGTTTTCATCTTAGAAAATGGGTGAGTAACAAGGCGCAGCTTTTGTTGAATCTTCCCAGCCAGGATTGCCTAACTGGCTCCGTATCTCTCGATAATTCCGAATCCTCAACGTTAAAGATTCTAGGTCTGCAATGGAATCCGTCACTGGATGCGTTCCTTTTCGAAATTAAGCCATCCGAGCGTCCATGTACCAAACGCTCCATTCTCAGCGAACTGGCTAGAGTCTTCGACCCATTAGGCTTCTTATCCCCCATCACAATTGAAATCAAAGCATATATCCAAAAGCTTTGGATTCTCGGTATTGGATGGGACCAAACGCCGCCTGATGAGATCATTCATACATGGACAACATACATGGATCAACTACCACAGTTGTCCCAACTTCGAATTCCTCGTAAAATCACATGCTCTGAAGCAAAATCGTGCGAGCTTCATGGCTTTTGTGACAGTTCCGAGACAGCGTATGGTGCTGTTATTTATTTGCGCGTCACTGATAAGGATGGTGCAGCCCATGTCTTCTTGGTCTGTTCAAAAGCTCGTGTAGCACCGCTGAAACGGACATCGTTGCCTAGATTGGAACTCTGCGCGGCGGTTCTCCTCTCTAATCTATACACACTCGTTCGTGAAACTTATCTAGCTCGTATCAAAATCCTCTAGTGAAACTATGTCCTTTGCCAACAGAGGACTAGTTCCAATCGCATCAAATTATAGTTTAGTAAATATTAATTAAGTAAATCGTAGTGTAAGATAGTTTTAATCTAATCGTTGATCTTAGCAATCTAAATCGTACCTTTAACCTCATTATCGTTTTTTGATTCGATCTTCTGTGTTTTGACCAGAAAATACCATAAGTATTTTGGTGGGCGGGATGTTTCGTTCCCATCGAAACTTTTTTTTTACCTATACGATGTTCACGTTGTCTCTAGGCTTTTCCAGCAGTAACGAGACGCCAACTTCATGGTTGTCATGCATTGTACGTAAACGTCAAAGCTCGGAGCAACTGACAGTTCTTAACGGACACTAATCGAAACGCACGCGCAACTTCGCGACCGATATAGACGAGATTCGAAATCTAACCGACTCCGCGTGTGCTCATCATCTCATCTCATCTGTATCTGTGAACCCTGGCCCCATCGTCAGCTCATGAACATTCGAAAGGTGGAAGTTCAACGAATGTCAGCCTGCAGTCTGAGGTACGTACTTTGCACATATCTTTACTGTTGGCGGCCTAGATCAAAGTGAACATCTTATTTTTATCGTGTAACTCGTCAGACCTCTCATCCGGGTCTTCCCTGTGTAGCAGAAAGCCATCACGGTATTTCGGCGTGGTGCGAATGGTACAAACAGTGTTTTCTATTAACAAAGTTTTCGGCGAAACGTGCTGTCTAGGAATAGTGATTTCTATGAAATGTGCTTTCTGTATGTAGTCGTATCGGACAAGCGTGTTTCTATTTTACGTTCCACACTCGCCTGAATTATTGTTCATATATTTTTTTTTTTGTACCCCTACCACTGTTGTGTTCTTTTTTAACCCAAAGGTTGACTGGTAGAGAATGCCTTGCAGCATTAAGTCCGCCTATGTATCACCATTGTACATAAAGTTTAAATAAATAAATAAAAACAGGAGGAGGAAAGCGCATTCTAGAGAAAAGCACAACTGTACATTTGGAAGTAGATAGCTCAAGACCATTGATGTCCAACCATTTTTTTAAAAGTCCAAGGGCCGATGTCATTGTATTACAAGCCGATGCAATAGAGCTATGAGGGCAATATAAAAGAAGATCATCAGCGTATTGAAGCACTTTTACTTGATTGTTCAAAAAGGATTCAAGATCATGAGTGTAGATTTCATATAATAAAGGACTAAGAACTAATCCTTGAGGGAGACCTTTCCACACGAGTCTAGATTCACACACAGAATCCTCGAGTGTAAGATTTATACACCTCTCAGATAAAATATTTAAAATGAAGTTTGTGAGTAAAATAGGAACATCTAGCTGCTGAAGTTTATATTTTAATGTTGATATATCCACATTATCATAAGCCGAATTTATATCTAGAAAAGCAGAAACTACGGAATGATTCGAAGAGAATGCTAACCTTATATCAGTGACAAAGATACTCAAACTATCTAAAGTACTTTTACCTCGCCTAAAGCCAAATTGACTGTCGCTAAGAAGTTTCCTGGGGGGTGACCATAAGCTCTTAGAGCGGTATCAATTTGATATCGAGTAAGTGACAGATGTATACAAGTCATATACATCTGTCTCTTATTCGATCTCAAATTGATACCGCTCTAAGAGCTTATGGTCACCCCCCTGTTTTCTAAATGCCGATTTTTAACTAAATGTTCTGTGATTCTTACCATTACTGAAGATAAAGCTATGGGTCGGTAGGATGTGCTGCTAGATGGATTTTTGTTAGGTTTGAGTATCGGTAGAATGTCTTGGGATTTCCAGGAATATTGCCGGTTAACATAATTTTATTTATTAGTTCCAAGAAGTACAAAAGAGATAGATCACTCATGTTTGACAAAAAAGAATATGGAATTCCATCCGAACCTGGTGCAGAGTCCTTAAGCTCCTCGAGGGTAAATAGATTATTTAATTCACAAAGAGAAGAAGAAGAAGAAGAATAGGTAGAAAATTTTTCAGGGACATATGCGGGAGCCAATTTATTTAAAAAAAAAATTACTAACTGAGATGGAAGAAATGCGCTCGATTGTTCTGTGAATGCTGATCTACCTTCTGATATTGCGCCAAACAACAGATGGTTGAACATCTGGAGAAATAGAGAGGCAAAATGACCTCCAACTTTCAAATTTCTTTTTTTTTAATAGTTTTTTAGTTTCTGAAACTATTACGCTCAAAATTTTGAAATTTTCTTCGGTAGAATTTTCAAGGTAATTTAGTTCACACTGCTTCCTTTGTAATATTGCATCTGTGCAATCTTTGTCCCACCATGGTGGAGAAGGAATTTTATTTTGTAACGATTTCATTGGAAAGAGTTTGTCGGCTGTTTTTATCATGGCTTTGGATAAAGCATCGGCACAGGACTGTTCATTACCATATTTAATTTCAGGAAGAACAGAAACTATTTCATCTAAGTGTTCCCTAAAGTATGCCAGTTAACGTCCGCCAGTTTGTACTTCAACCGCGGAGGGCGATTGGGATAAGGTTTTTGACTGTGAGGAAATGATAAGACTATAGGAAAATGATCGCTACCATAAGAAGAAAGCATAACTTCCCATTTGCATAAATTTCATACGCGAAGCTAATTTATCCGTGCATAATGACAAGTCAGGTGCACTGACACCTTCATTTGGAGAAGTGCGTCTAGTTGGAGACCCAGTGTTTAATATACAAAGATTGAAGTTATCTACAATATCTATTAAAGTGCTACCATAGTTATTTGTTGACGAACTACCCTAGACTTCATTCTGGGAGTTAAAATCTCCTAAAACTATAAATGGCTTAGGAAGAATAGAAAAAATGTTTACAATTTCATTAAAAATTACAGAAGATGGACGGGGTATATATACAGAAACAAAACAAATATTATCTACAACTGCTGCAATAACAGAAAAATCATTATTATGAGGTGGAATTGTGAATAGTGAAAATGAATGATGATGTTTGATGAGTAAAGCGACGCCGCCATACCCATCAGAGTTCCAGGGATCTTGAACACAGACCCTGGTTTAAGCCATGTCTCTTGAAGAGCAAAAACAAAAGGTTTATATTTATTTACAAGATATATTATATCAGATTTTTTACTTATTGCGCTTCGACAATTCCATTGGAATACTTTGGCTTTGTTGTCCATTATTAATATTTGTTTCTTTAACTGTGTTCAATACAGTGGCAGCAATGGACGGTGAAAGATGATGAGTTTGAGTTAGTGATTTAATTAAAGCAATGATTAATTCACTTACAGATACAGCAGACAAGTCATCTCTAGGGATGAGAGCACAGCCATCTTTTGATTGAGGCAAGCCCTTGACAAGTTCCTGATGGAATTGCTGATCATAACCTTTAGAAAATTGAGGCGGGGAGCGAGGTTTAATAAAAACTGTTTTTTTATGTGATGAAGTTTTATTTTGTTTTGAAGGAGAGTAATCCTGAGGAACAGAAGCATTTATATGGCTTGAAATTGAGGGTGAAGATAGTTAAGTATCAGCATATGATACTTTTGAAATTGTGGGATGTAGCTTTGAAGCTTCAGCATATGAGATCAAATCAAATATTTTTTTTGCGAAATATGGGTAGTTTTTACGGTGACATTTATTTATAAGTTCTTTAGACCATATCCTACCATGAGAGGTGTGCAAAATATTACAATAAAATTAGTAAAAATTACAAAATTAATTAATAATTGCATCATCTATACATTATATAATCATAAATCATAATTGTTCTATGTAAACAGAGGACAGCTGATAATTAATTATAGCCAATCACAGATCAACACATTACCAATGAAGGACTGATATTCGTTCAGAAATTGCATTGCCAATAGCTACTTAACTTGAATACTAGTTATTTGGCTTAGTTCTGATTACGTTTCAATATACGAAGCATTTTTATTATTTTCTTATATTCATCATGGACCTCGAGCAAAACATCACGTACCGCAGACCACGACGAGCAAGCTCACTGGGCGATGTTTCAAGAAGTGAGTCTCCTCTTTTTGATACCACCATGATGAGCCTCCCGAACACGTCACTTAACGAAAGTCAAACGGTAATTGAATTAAATGAGAAAATAATTGAACTTACTAGTCAGTTGACTAGCGCTCACCATGAAATTGAGAACTTAAATACTGAGAACTTTCGCTTAAAGTCGGACCTCAACAAGAGCCTGAAAGTCGTTGAAACTTACAAAAACCTGAGTCTAACAGATAACACAAATCTAACACCAAATCGTAATAGAAAGAGTAAAGCTAGAAAGTCTACCCCAAGCAAAGATACCAATTCTTTGCAGAAATTGCACCAGGCAACACAAACTGATATATCACAACATCACGAAACAGCCTTATCTCCAGAAGCGGAATCTCTGCATTGTTTACAGACACAAACAAAAACGACTACCCGCGACAAACAAAATAAAACAATTACGCCTACCCCCAACAAGCAAACTAAACCAATGACTACAATAACAAATCCTAAACCTAAACAAAGTTTACAATTAGAAACGACAAACTGTAATATATGCATCTTGAGTACGAACAACAAGAACAAAGTAAGAAGCATTGCGGAAACGACACTTAGCAAACATTCGGAAAACATTTGTCATTATGTAATGCCGGACTGTAAAACCGACCAGATAATAAGTGGCATAGAAACCAAACTAAACAAATTTACGTTTAATGACTTTTGTATTATATTAATAGGGGAGGAAGATTTTAATACTACAAACGACTATTTCCAGCTGGTACTTAGTATAAGGACGACTTTACAAAAGAAAAAAAAAATACTAATGTTATCCTCTGTGCTCCGACCTATAAATACAATGACTATAAAACTATGTACAATTGGAGAGTAGAAGTATTTAACAACTTACTTTATCTCGACACATTGACACATAAACATGCATACTTTCTGGATTCAAATAGGAATCTGTCGAATGATTATACGATGTTTTTAAAACGCACAGGATCACTTAATAACTGTGGCATGCATACCATCTTCATAGATATTGACAACTTCATTGAAGGAATTAAAAAATATGACTTATTTAATATAGAAACCACGCCGTACCAAACTGACGAATTGCCGAGCGACCAGCTTTTTCTATGATAACTATCTTCATATCATACATCAAAATATAGCTGGACTCCTAAGTAAATCAGATGCTCTTACTGTGTGCCTAGAAGAACTAATCACGAAGAATATCAGTGTTGACGTAATCTGCATCTCTGAACACTTTATTATGTCAGGCTATGAAGACTTTCTGGCTATTCCCAACTATAATCTGGCTGCGTGTTTTAGTAGAGCGGAAACAAAGCGAGGTGGAACTTGTATCTTGGTTAAAAAGGGACTGCAGTGGTTAGAGTTACCTGATGTAAATAAACTAGCAATGAGTAAATCATTTGAATGTTGTGCTATCGAATTAACGCAATCAAGCACTATTATTATTTGTATTTATAGAATCCCAAAAACTAATAATTTGACCATGTTTTTTGAACGCTTGGAAAAATTATTAAAGTTAGTAACAAAAAAACAAAACAAAAACATTGTAATGTGCGGCGATTTCAATATAGACACGTTAAAACGTAATAATATATCCTTAGATTTAGAATGTCTGCTACTTAATTTTAATTTGAAGTTAGAACTTAACCAACCAACCAGGTCAAAAAGTAACACATGCATCGACAACTTTGCGCATAATCTTGGCAATAAATGTAAAGCTAACGTATTTGAATTTGCTTTGTCAGATCACACCTGTCAAATATTGAAATGTCACATAAAAAGAACCTACCTTATAAATCACTGGTATATAAAACGGCGAGATTTTTGTTTAGAAAATATGAACAAGTTTAGAGAATGCCTACAAAACACTACTTTTTCAGAAATATATCAATGTGATGATCCAGATCAGAGTCTGTGCTTTCCATTTAATACAATAAAAATAAGGTTACATAAACGACCTCAATGGGTATCACGAGGAATCAGAGCCTGTAGTAAAAAAAAGAGGGCACTTCTGTGGTCTTACCGCCTAAACCGTAACGAGTCGAATAAAAGAAAACTTAAAACTTATACTGCTACCTATAAGCGAATAATTAAGTTAACCCAACGTGCTCAAAATACACATAAAATAAAATCTGCAATTAACAAATCAAAAGCGACATGGGAGATTATAAATCAGACCAAACCAAAACTACCTAAAAATACAATTGAAAGAATAAAAATGGAGAATAAAAATATAACACACCCCCGTGACATAGCTAATGTATTTAACGATTTTTTTATAGACAAAATTAAACCAATCTGCAATATGGGAACACAAATAGCGTCAAATATATCCAAATCGAACAACTCTATGTTTATGGCGCCTAGCCACGAAGACGACATAAAACAAATAATAAAATCCTTAAAAAATACTAAGAGTGTAGGACATGATGGTATATCGACAGAAACGATAAAATATGTGTCTGACAGCATTAGTGGTCATTTGAGCTTCATAATTAATTTATGTATAACGCGAGGTATATATCCGACCAAACTTAAGACTGCTGTCGTAAAACCTCTATATAAAAAAAATGAAAGAGGTAAAACGGAATCCTATAGACCTATTGCACTTGTTCCAATATTCTCAAAGATATTTGAAAAGTACATATACCAACAAATTCACAAATATCTAGTAAAACAAGACATCCTCACTGAAGAACAAAAAGGCTTCAGAAAAAATAAAACTATCAATATGGCTATTTATGACCTCCTTAATAAAATAATTGCAAATGTTGATCTTAATATACCAGTATGTTCAATCTACTGTGATATGACTCAAGCATTTGACTACGTGGAACACAATATTTTGCTTAATAAGTTAGAAGCTTACGGTATACGAGGAAATATCCTACAGCTTATTGAGTCATATTTAAAAAACCGGAAACAATATGTGCAAATATCTCATGTAGATCCAAAAACAAAGAATGAAAGGTTCTATCGGTCACGTAATAGAACGAACGTATATGGTGTGCCACAGGGGAGCGTACTCGGCCCTCCACTATTTATACTTTACATAAACGATCTGCCAAAAGTTACAAAACACCATATGACACTGTTTGCCGACGACAGCACAGTTACCATTGCCTGTAAAGACAAAGAAATTTATAATAATGACGTTACTAATACTGTACATTCAATAATAACATGGCTAAATAACAACAACCTTAAGATAAATATTGACAAAACAAAATTAATGACATTCAACCAACGTAAAACTATGACTATGAATATTGACTACGAAAACAAGACAATAAATCAAGTTAGTACATCTAAATTCCTGGGTTTAACCATGGACCAACGGCTAGATTGGAAGGCGCACACGTTAGATTTGGCAAAGAGACTCAGCAAATCAGCATATGCTTTGTATAGACTTGGGCCAGTCATAGGAACGGACGCCATCGTTACTGCATATCATGGTATGGCTGGTTCAATAATAAGATATGGTGTTATTTTTTGGGGAAACTCAATGAATAGGGAACTCATATTTAAAGCCCAAAAAAAGTGCATCAGGGCAATGTTTGGGTTGCAATGCACAGACACCTGTAAACCTTTCTTTACTAAATACAATATACTAACTTTACCCTGTATGTACATATTTGAAATTGCAATATTTGTGAAAACCAATCCAAAACTTTTTCCCAAGTTATCCGATAGGAATGACCGAAGTCGACGTCACATTGATATTTTGTGCTCGAGGCAATGTAAAACAGCACTGATGCGAAATAGTGTTCTTTGCATGGCACCAGTAATATACGACCATATACCAGAATCCATTAAAATGTTGAGTATTAACCTATTTAAAAGACATTTGAAAAACTTCCTAGTAAGTAGATCCTATTATAATATTTCAGAATTTCTAGAGGAAAAAATATAGCTATAACTTTTGAGTATTAACATGTCATGTATTGTTTTTTGACATCCAATTTTGTAATGATAGTAACTTTTTATTTATACCTAAGACGAAATATGATTGTATCTTTGATATTTTTGATCTTTTACTTGACATCATTTAATTGTTCTATCAGACATCAATAATCAATTATAATAAGTTTTTGTTTAATTAATTGATTATTTACAAATTGACATTAAAAATATTATTTGACATCTATTTTTTTTAAGGTTAATTTGTTATTTGACATCTAATTTTAATGTTTATTTATTATTTGACATCAAATTTTTAAGGTTTATTTATTATTTGACATCTAGTTTTTAATGTTAATTTATTATTTGACATCAAATTTTTAAGGTTAATTTATTATTCACCATCTAATTTTTTAAAGATATTTTAATAATTGACATCTAGTTTTTATTTAATTTTCAATTATTTTTGCATTTATTGTTTTTCTTAATCTATAATGTATTGGCTCTTCTTATAATTTGGTAGCTAATGATTAAAAGACATTTGCTGATTCATTGCTAATGTAATTTGCTAATGATATTTGTACGCTTCACGGCAAAACATAGAGAATCAACGTTATATTGTAACATCTCACACACCATGTACCACCTATGTTTACAAATAAAGATTCTGATTCTGATTCTGATTCTGATAATCATATTATTGAAACAATTACTCAACTTAATTATAATATTATTTTCTTATTTAAATAATCATCAGAATAATAAGCCTTTTGAATTAAATACTTTTTTAATTGTTTTTTTATATAAATTGAAATTATAGATTATTTTATGTGCTTAGGTAGTTTATTATATATTCGAGGGCCCATACAAAATGCACTCTTATCAAACATAGCTGTCCTATGGCTTATTCCACTGAGTGTACTGGCAAGTCTGGCACTTTTTAAAGTTTCATACTTATTTAGGTTTGTTCTTATGTCCAATGCTAGTTCATAGATGTACAATGATGGGAAAGTCAATATTTTTAAATTAATAAAGTGCGGATTAATAAGATGCAAGATTTGGCCATTGATTCCTTAAAGTTCTTCTGCCTCTCATACTCTAAACATTTTTTACTTGAAAAATCATGAAATCCTTTGCAAAGACAACAAGATAAATTGTCCCCACAGACAGTACACCCATCCCCAGAGTGATCTTGTCCACACCTAAAGCATCTAGGTTTAGACCTACACTGATTTTTCATGTGGCCATATCTGCAACAATTAAAGCACTGGATTGTTGGGTAAATATAGAGGTCCACAGAAAGTGCTGTATAACACATATAGACGCGCTTAGGAAGAATTTGCCCATCAAATGTCAAAATTATAGTTTCAGTATTTTTAAACTGAGGCTTATCCTCCACTAAAATTTTATTTTTATTCTCCTCAACTTCAATATTCTCCCACAACCAATTGGGACAGAGATGTCATCCATGATTTCATCATCTGCCCACTCCATGGGTACACCTCTGACGACACCCATGCAAGTGACGGAAAATGATGGAATAAAAGCTTTGTACTTTTCTTTTTCCAAAAACTTGCTAGTAATAAAAGAGTTGGCATCTTGATACTTAGCGAAAGATATTACAAGTCTGTTACGGCCTATTTTCTTAAGACTACCATTAACAATATTATTATAAGAATTCCTTTTTAAAAATCGCTCAAAAGAAATCGGATTTAAATATGTATTTTCATTGGAAGCGGTTTGTTCTCTTTGAATATGGACTAAAAATGGAGCCGCATCCGAGGAATTATATAAAACTCTAGAAACTGGTTGATGCGGTGACCCGCTCATCCCATCAACTCCAACCCTCAATGGAGAAGTAAGTGGAAGATCCTTGGTTTCAGCCTCCATTTCCACCTCGCCACAGTCACAATCATTATGGCGTTTCCCGCCACTTTTACGCCTTTTTTTGTTGCAATGTTTGCAAATTGTGGGCCGAGCAGAAACCCTTTTACGTTTAGAATTATTGGCTAAACTTACTGAACCATCAGTATCAACACTAGTATCATTATTAGAAATTGTAATATAATGACCAATCTCTGAAGATGGTTTTCCTCCGGGGTCGTCCGGAGGATCCATGGCTAACAACTATAAATACAAATAAAAACACTTACCAAATATAATAACAACACTAAAACTAACTAAAGTACTAAATAATAAGATAAAATATATACAAAAACTTAATCCAATCCAATAGTATTCATTAATTTAAGAAACAATCAAAAAAACCACGTCCGCCAATTTTGAGGATTCCCGCGTTTTCCCGGCTGTTATTATTTCGCCAACAGTTCCAAAAAAAAATAAGCATAGGTGTAAGGGCAGGAGCCCTTACACTTAATGTTAAATGTTCAATAAAATAAATGTTAATGTTAAAAAGGTATTTAATACTAAATTGCACTAAAATAATGTAATAATAAAGTTATAGAAAAATGTTATAAAAATGTTATAAAAAATGTTGAATGTTGCGCGAGCTCGATACAAACCGAAGACTGACGTACTTGCGTACGTGCCGATGCTACATGTTATAAATTAACAACATTTGCAGTATTTTAACTAGGCCAAAGTACAATGTGCGGTTGCTAACCGTACATCTTGGCGGGGCAAAAGGTAATAATAAAGATAACTTATTAAATAATATTTTCCCAGTGTAAATAAAAAATGTTAAATTAAAACAATGTGACAAAAAAATGAATATAAGTCAAATGTTAAAAGAATGAGGTCTCGCGTAGGTAAGTTCAATATTTTCAGTGGATGCTTCAGCTCTTGGTGGCTTCCGTGGCGGTAAACTGGTGGACGCGCTGGTGGCGCTGACGGCGACCTTGCCGCAGCGTTTGCAGTACACGTAGGCTCCTCCCGCGACGACTATTGGCAAGATCAGAAGTTCCATCGTAGAATATGATACGATGTATTGGTGCACATCGTGTTGCGACATTTCAGCCTGTTTCGTTTGATGGTTTGGCTGGACAGACGTTAGATTGTTGAAGTCTTCTAGATCATTTAGTTAATGGTGGTGGTGTCAGGGATTTCTATATGCGATTCAGGTATTGGAAGTTTAATTAATTTTGTTATTGGTCTTGTTAGTGGCCCTGTTTTTGTTTTCATCGTCACAACTCTGACTAGATTGTCTCTCCCCGGGTGAACTTCCTGTATTCGCCCAAGTGCCCATTTCGCAGGAGGAAGGTTGTCTTCTTTGATCAAGACAATATCCCCTATTGATAAGTTATTTGTTTTGTTCAGCCATTTACTACGAACTTGAAGTTGTTGCAGGTATTCTGACGACCACCTGGTCCAAAACCCTTGTTTCATTTTGTTAAGTAACTGCCACCTATGTCGAATGTTGATGTTTTGTTTTTCGAAATTTTCCGTTGGTAAGAATGTCACTGGTCGGCCAATTAAAAAATGTGCTGGAGTAAGATAATCAATATCGTCCACGTCCTCCGTTAAAGGGCAAAGTGGTCTAGAGTTCATGCAGGCTTCTATTTGAGCAAGCAGTGTTAAAAACTCTTCATATGTTAACTTTTGCTCTCCTAGGACACGCTTTAGGTGATATTTCATAGACTTAACTGCAGCCTCCCAAAGTCCTCCCGCAGTCGGCCAGCTTGGGGCGTTAAAATGCCACTCTATCCCCATCTCGGTGTTTCTTTTCGATAAAGTGTCGTTGTTAAATGTTTGTGAGATGTGCAGTTGTTTAGCTAACTCCCTTTCGGCTCCAACAAAGTTTGTTCCGTTGTCGGAGTAAATATGTTTTGGACAGCCTCGTCGCCCAATCATGCGGTTGAGAGCCAGTATAAATGTTTGTGACGTTAGATCTGATGCGAGTTCCAAATGCACCGCCTTTGTTGCCATGCAAACGAATACAACGACATAACCTTTACTCGTTCTGACGCCTCGACCCTTGTTTAGTTTAACACTAACAAATCCTGTGAAGTCCACCCCTGTGTGATAGAATGGTGGTGATTGCGTTATCCTCTCACTGGGTAGGTCGGCCATTAATTGGTATTGTTTCGATGGTTTGAAGCGACAACATTTTACACAGTCTTGCAGGTATTTTTTAACCGTGTTATTTCCTCCTGTTATCCAATATTTTTGTCTCAATGTAGCCATAGTTAGTCTCGCTCCACCGTGTAGTGTTATAACATGCGCACGGGCAATCAGTAGATGTGCCAGCTTGCTGTTTTTTGGGATGATAACAGGGTGTTTTGGTTCTTCAGGTAAGTTTGAATTCTGTAATCTCCCTCCGACGCGTAAAATGTTATTTTCATCTAGGTAAGGGCAAAATTTCTGAAGTCCCCTATTTTTGCTTACCCTTCCTTTTGTTTTTAAATCTTGGATTTCTTGTCCATAATGTTCATTTTGTACATGTTTTATAATTATGTTAGTGGCGCATCGAATATCAGCGAGTGTTAAATTACATTGTTTTGACGCGGGCGCGTCATTCATGTTTGTATGATTCATAGCTGCGTCTTCCCTGTGACGATTGTTTCGTGACGTGTTTGTTATGAAACGCGAAACCCAAGCTACGATGCGTATTATAGTCATAATACAGCTGTTCTTGTTAAGGAGTTCTGTTACAAAGTTCATGTTTTCAGTAGTTCTTGACGTAACTGCATGCACCTTTTTAACTTCAATGTTTGGTGTCTTAAACGTGTCATATGTTTCAGGGATGATTTCATTGTTAAGCCATTCGGGTCCATCAAACCACAGAGGAAACTTGTGTAACTGAGAAGGTAGTAGTCCACGTGACGCGCAGTCGGCTGGGTTTTGCTCCGATCTTACGTGCTTCCAACTCCCTGCGGGCACTACTGATGTTATCTCCTGAACTCTGTGACCGACATAGGCCTTCCATCGCGAGACATCGCCCTTTAGCCAGCCAAGCACGATCATTGAGTCCGTCCATGCTGTTACTTTAATGTTAGGTTTATCGAGGCAATGTTTTATTTTCTTGACCAGTTGAGCTAACAGCTGTGCACCGCATAGCTCAAGTCTGGGAAGTGTTTGTTGTTTTTGGATTGGAGCAACTTTTGTTTTTGCCGCAACCAATGCAATTTGTTGCTGTTTTCCCTCTGTAACCTTGCTGTACACTACGCACGAGAACGCTTTTTCCGATGCGTCGCAGAATGCGTGTAATTCCCAATCGTTGTTTGCTTCTAATCCTAGCCATCGGTTAATTTTGAAAGGTTGCATGTTTGTTAACTCAGTTTTTAGTGTTCTCCATTCCTTTTCTATTTCATCCGGAACAGTATCATCCCATTCGATTTTGTACTTCCAGATGTGTTGGAATAAAATTTTTGCCTTGATTGTTATTGGAGATAGCAACCCCAAAGGATCAAAAATTGTTGATATGTCGCTTAAGATTTGCCGTTTTGACGAATTTTTGTTAATGCCAATGTTGTTTTTGTTTTTTAATGTGGGTGAAAATATAAATTCATCTTGTTTCGGATCCCATGCCAAGCCTAATACTTTGGAAGCTGATGCCTCTGTAAAGCTTAAACTGACTGGGCTAACCATATGTTCTGGCAGATCTTCTAGCAGTTGATGTTCATTACTCGACCACTTTCTGAGATTGAACCCTCCTTCTTTCAATAGTTGTATAAGTTGGTCTCTTGTATCTCGGGCCTCGTCCATGGTATCCTTTCCGAATAACGCATCGTCTACAAAGAATTGGTTGAGTAAGATGTTTTTAGCGTCCGGGTACTTGTCACCTTCGTCCATTGCTAGCTGTTGAAGTGTTCGGAGTGCTAGAAAGGGAGCGGCCTTAGTACCATAGGTGACTGTACGTAGTTGGTATTCTCTTAGCAGTTGCCGTGGACAGTTCCTCCACACTATTTTCTGTAAGTGTTGGTGTTCCGGATGTACCATTATAAATCGGTACATTTTCTCAATGTCTGATGTTAAGACGTATTTGTATTGTCTCCATTTCAGCAAGATGCTAAGGATATCTTTTTGTAGATTCGGTCCCGCCTCCATTAAGTCATTAAGACTGTGTTTTGAACTGGTTTTTGCTGACGCGTTGAACACAACTCTAAGTTTCGTTGTGATAGCACCTGGCCGCACAACCCCGTGGTGCGGGAGAAAATACTCCATGTTTTTGTTCCTAGTGTTGCTTTCGACTTGCTCCATGTGGCCCATTTCTTCGTATTCCTCCATGAAAGCTTTATAATCTTTTGCAAACGCATGATTTTTTGCCATCTTTCGCTCTAGTTGTTGAAATTGAGCGATGGCCTGTGGTTTCGATGTTCCTAAGTGTTCAATAAAATTGTCCTTGAGGGGGAGACGAACTTGGTATCGTCCATCAGGAAGTCGTGTTGTTGTCTCTTTGTACAGCTGTTCGCACTTGTTGTCAGGATCCAAATCATCTCTGTTTTCTTGCATAGACTCCTGTTCCCAGAATTGGGCAAGATCCTGAATGTTGTTGACAATTACATGGCAATTGAACGTTTTGTAATTACCACATACTACCCAGCCTAATTGTGTTTGTTGTGCTATGATGGATGACGTGTTTGTTTTTATTAACCCCTCTAACAGTATTTCGGAATATACATCGGCTCCTAATAGTAAATCTATATCCTGAGGTATGTTGAAATCAGGATCAGCGAGTTGTAAATGTTGTATATGTTCAAAACTACCTTTATTTACTGTTTTACTTGGCAGTTTGTTTGTTATTGTTTTCATAATAAGTGCATTAATGTTAATGTTGAAGTCATTATAAATCGCTTGGCACTTAAGATGGAGCACTCCTTTGCATTTGGTGGTGGCTGAAGCACCAACACCTGACACCACCGCGCTCATTTTGTTTCGTTTTAACTGCAATCTTTGTGCAGCATTTTCTGTAATTAGGCTAACCTGAGAGCCCTGGTCTATTAAGGCGCGTAAAATGATCGTAGTTCCATCAAGGGCTATTGTTTTGACCTGGGCCGTGGCTAGCAGTACCTCATTTGAGTTGTCATGTGCTAAATGCGTGTTCAATTGTTGACCTACATTAGCCCTGCCGGTTCGCGGTTTGCAACTCCAATCGCCTCATGCAAAATGCTGCTATGCGGCTCATCGCAGTGCTTGCACTTTTTTTCCGACGAACATTTTTCGCCGTTATGACTAAATAGGCAATTTAGACATACATGTAGGTTGTTTGCGGTCTTTAACCTTTCTTCTGGTGACATACATAAAAATTCTCTGCAATTATAGAGCCCGTGTTGCTTATTACATTTCGGACAAGTTATAAAGGAATGATGAAATGTTTGTTTGTTATGTAATGTTCTCGGCACGTTTTTAGTTCCCCCTTGAACGGTCTGTTGCTGCACCTTAGGCTTGCTGTATGTTGCATTATGAACTGTTTTTGGCTGAATGTTTAACTGTGGACTGTTAAAGTTTCTTGGGCGGTTCGTGTTTGTGCCCGATTCCATTGACATGAACTTGGTTTCAATGAATTTCAGAAACTCGTTTAATGGTGGCATTTCCCTTGGATTTTTCATGGATTCATTGAATGACTGGCGTGTGTCTGCGTCCAGCTTTTGCATTAGTATGTGAACTACTATGGGGTCCCAACTAGAAGTGTCGTACTGCAGATTCTTAATAGCCTCAAGGCACTCTATGGTCGTGTCATGCATCCTTTTCAGTAGAGATGCCGTTGGGGTTTGTATGTTGGGTAGACTTAGTAAAATGTTTGCCTGGTAGGTAAATAATAACCTCTTATTATCATACCTCTGTTGAAGAATCTGCCAACTAGCTTCGTAATTATCAGCACTGATGTTCATGTGCTGTATTAATCGCTCGGGTTCTCCCTTCAATTTCGCTTTCAGATGTTGCATTTTTTGAGCATTTGAGATGAAAGTGTTGCGATGCACAATTTCCACGAATAAGTCCTTGAATGTTGTCCACTGGGCATAGCTACCACTGAAAATTGGAAGTTCAATTTTGGGCGTGGACTTTTCCTGATGTTTGTTATCCCAAATCCTCTTGTTTATTTGTTCCTTGGTGAATTCATACAGCCTTTCTAATCTGTTGTAATCACTTTCAAATGCTTGCGTGTTGACCAACAAGTTATCAAGTTTCCAATAAGTACTATCGACTTTTTCCCAACGTTGCGTTATTGTCCTCAATTTGTCTTCAAGTTGCCACTTTTCTTTTAAATTTTCAATGTCCATGTTCCGTACTGTTCTCTCAAACGCCTTGATGTTTGACCGCTGCTCATTCATCAAATCTTTAGTCTGTTGGTCCACGGCTAACTCTTTGTATGACGTGTTCTTCACATCTTCCGCGATCTCATCGCTCTCATGTTGTTCTGGAACACTTTCTTGGGCACATGAACTATCTTCTTGTTTTTGTAATTGACTAAACGAAGCAAATTGTTCATCATCGATTTTCGCCAATAAGTTTTGCTTCGACTTCTTTATAATACACTTCGTTTCTTCGTATATTTGTTCCAGACGCTCGTAAATGCGATTTTCGTAATAAGGTCCAGACTTCTTGCCTTCAAACAAAGCTAATTGGATGTCGTTCTTTTTAAACTCACTCCAATACTCCTCCAGCTTTTGAAGTCTGTCATCATGATATTCAAGAGTGGTTTTACGTGTAGAACTATCTTTCTTAAAGTTTTCGTTTATTCTTTTGATAGCGTCAAGATTTGTAGATTGCAAGTTAAGTAAAGCATCGTAAGAAGCCATTGTTGTTTAACGGTGATTTGTGGTCACAATAAATCCAAAATTTCAGAAAAGTAAGTAATATGGAACGTGCTCACCGGATTCGCTGCTTACGCTTGCTGCTTATTCTTCACCCCGATCTGTGTAGTTCTCACTCAATATCACTGTTCACACTGTTTTTAATGTTTTGTTTAATGTTCTGTTTAATGTTCAAATGTTCCCGCGAGTGAAACGTACCACGGCACTGATTCTACTCTTAACGGCTCGAAGGACCAAAATGTAAGGGCAGGAGCCCTTACACTTAATGTTAAATGTTCAATAAAATAAATGTTAATGTTAAAAAGGTATTTAATACTAAATTGCACTAAAATAATGTAATAATAAAGTTATAGAAAAATGTTATAAAAATGTTATAAAAAATGTTGAATGTTGCGCGAGCTCGATACAAACCGAAGACTGACGTACTTGCGTACGTGCCGATGCTACATGTTATAAATTAACAACATTTGCAGTATTTTAACTAGGCCAAAGTACAATGTGCGGTTGCTAACCGTACAATAGGCGACAAATAAAAAAAAAACACAACTTTGCTTTATTTGTTTATTAAACCAATTTTTTGCTAAAAATTGAAGCGACACAAATATCAAACATTGTATCAGTCATACAATCTTTCTTATTACAGCATCTCTCGTACATAGCTTTCAGCGCCTTAGCCGGGCCTGGCTCGTTAAGATCTGGAAGAGAAACAAAGAAGGTAAGTCAGTGGATGTTTGATGCAAAAAAAACTGGCGAAGTGCGGGTCTGACTAGCGGCATACATTCACCGAAATAATCAGGCAACATTCATCATTTCAGCCGAAAGACGTCCACTGCTGGCAATAGGCTCCCCCAGGCGTCGTCGCCACATTGACCGATCCCGTGCGTCTCGCATCCAGCGCCTTCCCGCAACCTTAACCAGCTCATCGGTTCACCTAGTGGGAGGCCTTCCAACGTGTCGTCTTCGGGTTCGCGGTCGCCATTCCAGAACTTTTCGGCCCCATCGGCCATCCGTTCTGCGAGCAATGTGCCCTGCCCACTGGCACTTAAGTTTGGCAATTCATCGGGTTATGTTGGTAATCCTGGTTCTCTTGCGAATCTCTACATTTCTGATTCGATCACGCAAGGCAACTCCGAGCATAGCCCTCTCCATTGCCCTTTGAGTGACTGTAAGCTTTCTGATAAGACCCATTGTAAGCGACCACGTCTCAGAGCCATATGTCATCACTGGCAACACACACTGGTCATAGACTTTCGTCTTGGGACACTGTGGTAAGTTGGACGAGAAGATCCCGCGCAACTTCCCGAACGCTGCCCAGCCGAGTTGGATTCGACGGTTGACCTCTTTCTCGAAGTAGCCCTACCCAATTGGATCGTTTGTCCCAGGTAGACATAGTCGCACACAACTTCGAGTGTAGAGTCTCCGACCTATTAAGGTCGGAGACTCTCACCGTTGGAGAGACTGCAGTACAGCCCAAGTCTCGATCGAATCGAAGGCTTTCTCGTAGTCCACAAACGCTAAACAGAGAGGCAGGTATGTATGTGGTCTACGGTGCTAAAGCCTTTTCGGAATCCGGCTTGTTCGGGAGGCTGGAAATCGTCAAACCTGCGCGCGAGACGATTCGTGATGACTCTTGAAAATATCTTGTAGACATGGCTAAGAAGTAAGATGGGCCTATAGTTCTTCAGCCAGGCTTTGTCGCCCTTCTTGAAGAAGAGTACCACCACACCCCTGCACCATGCCTGTGGCGTTTTGCCCTCGAGTATGACGGAATCAAACAGCTTCTGAAGGGTCTTAAGGACTGGTTTTCCACTTGCCTTCAGGAGTTCATCCGTGATTCCGTCATCACCCGGCGCCTTGTTGTTTTTCAGCTGTTTCAGAGCCATCCTAATCTCGTACAGGCTGACGTCCGGAATATCTTCGGTATAGTGTCGGGTCAATCTAGCTCTTGGGTCGTTTGCTAGACTCGCAACGGGCTTGCTGATTGATGTGTACAACTGCCCATAGAATGTCTCAGTCTCCCTCAGAAGCTCCGGTTTGGCGGATACGATCATGCCATCGTCGGTCTTCAGTTTCGTGAGCTGGCTCTGCCCAATAGCCAGATCCCTTGAAAATAACCTTGGAGCCTTTATTTTGATCAATCGCGTCTTTAATACACTCGGTATTAAAGCGGCGGAAGTCTCTTTTCAAGGATTTAGAGATCTGTCTATTGAGCTGCCGGTATTTGCACGTCTCGTCTGATGACTGCAGGATCATCTCACGCCTCTCCTTCATAAGCTTGAGTGTAGGATCAGAGAGCTTTTTGTTTCTATATGTACGACGGGTCTTGAAATACTTAGACCCGACCGTATGGTCAGCTTCCACGAACCCGTCGCTGTATGTATCTACGGAGCTTCCTAGGCACTCGAAACGATTCTGGAGTTCGAGCTGAAAGCTTTCGGGGTTATGGAGCTGGATCTGTGCTGGATGGAGCGTGGACTTCATCAGTCGAGACCTTTCAAGCTTAATATTAATGTTCAATCTGCCTCTTACCATGCTGTGATCGCTCCCGCTTTTTACCGAATTGATCACAGAGACATCATTCAACATTTGCTTCTTGGTTGACATGATGAAGTCGATCTCATTTTTTGTTGCACCATCGGGGCTCTGCCAGGTCCACTTCCTGTGTTCACGCTTTTTGAAGAAGGAGTTCATCATATAGAGGCCCTACTTCTCCATAAAACTGGCCAGTAGGTGACCCCGGTGGTTCCGTCGTCCAACTCCAAATTGCCCCACTTGCAGCTCATCCTCGTCTCGTTTGCCCGATTTCGCGTTGAAGTCCTCCATGACAACGGAAAAGTGAGTTTTGAAACCATGCATGGCTCTGGAAATATCCACATACATGGTCCCTACCTCGCCGTCGGGGTGTGCCGAGGTTGGGGCGTAGACCTGTATGACCTTCAGCGAATATCTTGATGATATTCTAAGTATTAGGCATGCCACCCTGGTCGACACACTCTCGATCTTCACCACGTTGTTCACAAGGGACTTGTGGACGATAAACCCGACACCACCCTGGGACTGCCGGTCACCCTCTCGGAAATAGAGCAGGTTACCAGATTTGAGGATTATCGAGTCCTCCCCCTCTCTTCGGACTTCAGATAACCCTATAATACTCCATCGCAACCTGCTCAAATGTGATTTTCTCGTCGGTCCGAAGCGCGTATTGTACGTTGCCAGGTCCAGTCGTCGGTGATTGTTTGGGTAGCCGGATCTCGTCCGGAGATTCTTGGCACCCCTTGCCATGCCGTAACCTCGACCGCTACCGTAGTCAAGGGTAGGCAGGCTGCCGGGCACTAGGGGCCATTTTTTATTTGTGCTATTCATGGGGAGGGTTTTGCCATAATCGCCACGCTTGGCAGGCGGGTTGGCGATCGCAGTATGGTTGTTATAGAAGCACAGAACGCTGCTGCCCATTCTCTTGTTTGTTCCTTAGTCGCCTCTTACGACACCCACGGGAAGACATGGGATGGTGAAATTCTATACGTCCGGCACCATAACAAACAATCAGGCAACATTACTGAATTTCATAAACAATGAAAGCACTAAACATTATTATTAAGAAATGATCAACTGGATTGATAGACCAAATTAACTTTCTCGTGGAAACCTATTGCCCCATACATCGACATATATTTTTTTTCTTAACACTAATCCCCACCAACGAAATTGGCGCCTTATGTGCTTAACCTCTGTCATTCCGGTCAATCTTTTATGCCTCTCGTACATTAATTCCTCATATTCTTTCTTGCATTCATCATCTTGCATTCTGTGGGTGCGAGTCCCACTTTTATTAATCTTGCCTACGGGCATAATTTATTTCTTATAAAAATAGGTAAAAATACAATATTATACAAAGGTATTGTTAACACATTGATCCCCTATTTTTGCTTACCCTTCCTTTTGTTTTTAAATCTTGGATTTCTTGTCCATAATGTTCATTTTGTACATGTTTTATAATTATGTTAGTGGCGCATCGAATATCAGCGAGTGTTAAATTACATTGTTTTGACGCGGGCGCGTCATTCATGTTTGTATGATTCATAGCTGCGTCTTCCCTGTGACGATTGTTTCGTGACGTGTTTGTTATGAAACGCGAAACCCAAGCTACGATGCGTATTATAGTCATAATACAGCTGTTCTTGTTAAGGAGTTCTGTTACAAAGTTCATGTTTTCAGTAGTTCTTGACGTAACTGCATGCACCTTTTTAACTTCAATGTTTGGTGTCTTAAACGTGTCATATGTTTCAGGGATGATTTCATTGTTAAGCCATTCGGGTCCATCAAACCACAGAGGAAACTTGTGTAACTGAGAAGGTAGTAGTCCACGTGACGCGCAGTCGGCTGGGTTTTGCTCCGATCTTACGTGCTTCCAACTCCCTGCGGGCACTACTGATGTTATCTCCTGAACTCTGTGACCGACATAGGCCTTCCATCGCGAGACATCGCCCTTTAGCCAGCCAAGCACGATCATTGAGTCCGTCCATGCTGTTACTTTAATGTTAGGTTTATCGAGGCAATGTTTTATTTTCTTGACCAGTTGAGCTAACAGCTGTGCACCGCATAGCTCAAGTCTGGGAAGTGTTTGTTGTTTTTGGATTGGAGCAACTTTTGTTTTTGCCGCAACCAATGCAATTTGTTGCTGTTTTCCCTCTGTAACCTTGCTGTACACTACGCACGAGAACGCTTTTTCCGATGCGTCGCAGAATGCGTGTAATTCCCAATCGTTGTTTGCTTCTAATCCTAGCCATCGGTTAATTTTGAAAGGTTGCATGTTTGTTAACTCAGTTTTTAGTGTTCTCCATTCCTTTTCTATTTCATCCGGAACAGTATCATCCCATTCGATTTTGTACTTCCAGATGTGTTGGAATAAAATTTTTGCCTTGATTGTTATTGGAGATAGCAACCCCAAAGGATCAAAAATTGTTGATATGTCGCTTAAGATTTGCCGTTTTGACGAATTTTTGTTAATGCCAATGTTGTTTTTGTTTTTTAATGTGGGTGAAAATATAAATTCATCTTGTTTCGGATCCCATGCCAAGCCTAATACTTTGGAAGCTGATGCCTCTGTAAAGCTTAAACTGACTGGGCTAACCATATGTTCTGGCAGATCTTCTAGCAGTTGATGTTCATTACTCGACCACTTTCTGAGATTGAACCCTCCTTCTTTCAATAGTTGTATAAGTTGGTCTCTTGTATCTCGGGCCTCGTCCATGGTATCCTTTCCGAATAACGCATCGTCTACAAAGAATTGGTTGAGTAAGATGTTTTTAGCGTCCGGGTACTTGTCACCTTCGTCCATTGCTAGCTGTTGAAGTGTTCGGAGTGCTAGAAAGGGAGCGGCCTTAGTACCATAGGTGACTGTACGTAGTTGGTATTCTCTTAGCAGTTGCCGTGGACAGTTCCTCCACACTATTTTCTGTAAGTGTTGGTGTTCCGGATGTACCATTATAAATCGGTACATTTTCTCAATGTCTGATGTTAAGACGTATTTGTATTGTCTCCATTTCAGCAAGATGCTAAGGATATCTTTTTGTAGATTCGGTCCCGCCTCCATTAAGTCATTAAGACTGTGTTTTGAACTGGTTTTTGCTGACGCGTTGAACACAACTCTAAGTTTCGTTGTGATAGCACCTGGCCGCACAACCCCGTGGTGCGGGAGAAAATACTCCATGTTTTTGTTCCTAGTGTTGCTTTCGACTTGCTCCATGTGGCCCATTTCTTCGTATTCCTCCATGAAAGCTTTATAATCTTTTGCAAACGCATGATTTTTTGCCATCTTTCGCTCTAGTTGTTGAAATTGAGCGATGGCCTGTGGTTTCGATGTTCCTAAGTGTTCAATAAAATTGTCCTTGAGGGGGAGACGAACTTGGTATCGTCCATCAGGAAGTCGTGTTGTTGTCTCTTTGTACAGCTGTTCGCACTTGTTGTCAGGATCCAAATCATCTCTGTTTTCTTGCATAGACTCCTGTTCCCAGAATTGGGCAAGATCCTGAATGTTGTTGACAATTACATGGCAATTGAACGTTTTGTAATTACCACATACTACCCAGCCTAATTGTGTTTGTTGTGCTATGATGGATGACGTGTTTGTTTTTATTAACCCCTCTAACAGTATTTCGGAATATACATCGGCTCCTAATAGTAAATCTATATCCTGAGGTATGTTGAAATCAGGATCAGCGAGTTGTAAATGTTGTATATGTTCAAAACTACCTTTATTTACTGTTTTACTTGGCAGTTTGTTTGTTATTGTTTTCATAATAAGTGCATTAATGTTAATGTTGAAGTCATTATAAATCGCTTGGCACTTAAGATGGAGCACTCCTTTGCATTTGGTGGTGGCTGAAGCACCAACACCTGACACCACCGCGCTCATTTTGTTTCGTTTTAACTGCAATCTTTGTGCAGCATTTTCTGTAATTAGGCTAACCTGAGAGCCCTGGTCTATTAAGGCGCGTAAAATGATCGTAGTTCCATCAAGGGCTATTGTTTTGACCTGGGCCGTGGCTAGCAGTACCTCATTTGAGTTGTCATGTGCTAAATGCGTGTTCAATTGTTGACCTACATTAGCCCTGCCGGTTCGCGGTTTGCAACTCCAATCGCCTCATGCAAAATGCTGCTATGCGGCTCATCGCAGTGCTTGCACTTTTTTTCCGACGAACATTTTTCGCCGTTATGACTAAATAGGCAATTTAGACATACATGTAGGTTGTTTGCGGTCTTTAACCTTTCTTCTGGTGACATACATAAAAATTCTCTGCAATTATAGAGCCCGTGTTGCTTATTACATTTCGGACAAGTTATAAAGGAATGATGAAATGTTTGTTTGTTATGTAATGTTCTCGGCACGTTTTTAGTTCCCCCTTGAACGGTCTGTTGCTGCACCTTAGGCTTGCTGTATGTTGCATTATGAACTGTTTTTGGCTGAATGTTTAACTGTGGACTGTTAAAGTTTCTTGGGCGGTTCGTGTTTGTGCCCGATTCCATTGACATGAACTTGGTTTCAATGAATTTCAGAAACTCGTTTAATGGTGGCATTTCCCTTGGATTTTTCATGGATTCATTGAATGACTGGCGTGTGTCTGCGTCCAGCTTTTGCATTAGTATGTGAACTACTATGGGGTCCCAACTAGAAGTGTCGTACTGCAGATTCTTAATAGCCTCAAGGCACTCTATGGTCGTGTCATGCATCCTTTTCAGTAGAGATGCCGTTGGGGTTTGTATGTTGGGTAGACTTAGTAAAATGTTTGCCTGGTAGGTAAATAATAACCTCTTATTATCATACCTCTGTTGAAGAATCTGCCAACTAGCTTCGTAATTATCAGCACTGATGTTCATGTGCTGTATTAATCGCTCGGGTTCTCCCTTCAATTTCGCTTTCAGATGTTGCATTTTTTGAGCATTTGAGATGAAAGTGTTGCGATGCACAATTTCCACGAATAAGTCCTTGAATGTTGTCCACTGGGCATAGCTACCACTGAAAATTGGAAGTTCAATTTTGGGCGTGGACTTTTCCTGATGTTTGTTATCCCAAATCCTCTTGTTTATTTGTTCCTTGGTGAATTCATACAGCCTTTCTAATCTGTTGTAATCACTTTCAAATGCTTGCGTGTTGACCAACAAGTTATCAAGTTTCCAATAAGTACTATCGACTTTTTCCCAACGTTGCGTTATTGTCCTCAATTTGTCTTCAAGTTGCCACTTTTCTTTTAAATTTTCAATGTCCATGTTCCGTACTGTTCTCTCAAACGCCTTGATGTTTGACCGCTGCTCATTCATCAAATCTTTAGTCTGTTGGTCCACGGCTAACTCTTTGTATGACGTGTTCTTCACATCTTCCGCGATCTCATCGCTCTCATGTTGTTCTGGAACACTTTCTTGGGCACATGAACTATCTTCTTGTTTTTGTAATTGACTAAACGAAGCAAATTGTTCATCATCGATTTTCGCCAATAAGTTTTGCTTCGACTTCTTTATAATACACTTCGTTTCTTCGTATATTTGTTCCAGACGCTCGTAAATGCGATTTTCGTAATAAGGTCCAGACTTCTTGCCTTCAAACAAAGCTAATTGGATGTCGTTCTTTTTAAACTCACTCCAATACTCCTCCAGCTTTTGAAGTCTGTCATCATGATATTCAAGAGTGGTTTTACGTGTAGAACTATCTTTCTTAAAGTTTTCGTTTATTCTTTTGATAGCGTCAAGATTTGTAGATTGCAAGTTAAGTAAAGCATCGTAAGAAGCCATTGTTGTTTAACGGTGATTTGTGGTCACAATAAATCCAAAATTTCAGAAAAGTAAGTAATATGGAACGTGCTCACCGGATTCGCTGCTTACGCTTGCTGCTTATTCTTCACCCCGATCTGTGTAGTTCTCACTCAATATCACTGTTCACACTGTTTTTAATGTTTTGTTTAATGTTCTGTTTAATGTTCAAATGTTCCCGCGAGTGAAACGTACCACGGCACTGATTCTACTCTTAACGGCTCGAAGGACCAAAATGTAAGGGCAGGAGCCCTTACACTTAATGTTAAATGTTCAATAAAATAAATGTTAATGTTAAAAAGGTATTTAATACTAAATTGCACTAAAATAATGTAATAATAAAGTTATAGAAAAATGTTATAAAAATGTTATAAAAAATGTTGAATGTTGCGCGAGCTCGATACAAACCGAAGACTGACGTACTTGCGTACGTGCCGATGCTACATGTTATAAATTAACAACATTTGCAGTATTTTAACTAGGCCAAAGTACAATGTGCGGTTGCTAACCGTACAATAGGCGACAAATAAAAAAAAAACACAACTTTGCTTTATTTGTTTATTAAACCAATTTTTTGCTAAAAATTGAAGCGACACAAATATCAAACATTGTATCAGTCATACAATCTTTCTTATTACAGCATCTCTCGTACATAGCTTTCAGCGCCTTAGCCGGGCCTGGCTCGTTAAGATCTGGAAGAGAAACAAAGAAGGTAAGTCAGTGGATGTTTGATGCAAAAAAAACTGGCGAAGTGCGGGTCTGACTAGCGGCATACATTCACCGAAATAATCAGGCAACATTCATCATTTCAGCCGAAAGACGTCCACTGCTGGCAATAGGCTCCCCCAGGCGTCGTCGCCACATTGACCGATCCCGTGCGTCTCGCATCCAGCGCCTTCCCGCAACCTTAACCAGCTCATCGGTTCACCTAGTGGGAGGCCTTCCAACGTGTCGTCTTCGGGTTCGCGGTCGCCATTCCAGAACTTTTCGGCCCCATCGGCCATCCGTTCTGCGAGCAATGTGCCCTGCCCACTGGCACTTAAGTTTGGCAATTCATCGGGTTATGTTGGTAATCCTGGTTCTCTTGCGAATCTCTACATTTCTGATTCGATCACGCAAGGCAACTCCGAGCATAGCCCTCTCCATTGCCCTTTGAGTGACTGTAAGCTTTCTGATAAGACCCATTGTAAGCGACCACGTCTCAGAGCCATATGTCATCACTGGCAACACACACTGGTCATAGACTTTCGTCTTGGGACACTGTGGTAAGTTGGACGAGAAGATCCCGCGCAACTTCCCGAACGCTGCCCAGCCGAGTTGGATTCGACGGTTGACCTCTTTCTCGAAGTAGCCCTACCCAATTGGATCGTTTGTCCCAGGTAGACATAGTCGCACACAACTTCGAGTGTAGAGTCTCCGACCTATTAAGGTCGGAGACTCTCACCGTTGGAGAGACTGCAGTACAGCCCAAGTCTCGATCGAATCGAAGGCTTTCTCGTAGTCCACAAACGCTAAACAGAGAGGCAGGTATGTATGTGGTCTACGGTGCTAAAGCCTTTTCGGAATCCGGCTTGTTCGGGAGGCTGGAAATCGTCAAACCTGCGCGCGAGACGATTCGTGATGACTCTTGAAAATATCTTGTAGACATGGCTAAGAAGTAAGATGGGCCTATAGTTCTTCAGCCAGGCTTTGTCGCCCTTCTTGAAGAAGAGTACCACCACACCCCTGCACCATGCCTGTGGCGTTTTGCCCTCGAGTATGACGGAATCAAACAGCTTCTGAAGGGTCTTAAGGACTGGTTTTCCACTTGCCTTCAGGAGTTCATCCGTGATTCCGTCATCACCCGGCGCCTTGTTGTTTTTCAGCTGTTTCAGAGCCATCCTAATCTCGTACAGGCTGACGTCCGGAATATCTTCGGTATAGTGTCGGGTCAATCTAGCTCTTGGGTCGTTTGCTAGACTCGCAACGGGCTTGCTGATTGATGTGTACAACTGCCCATAGAATGTCTCAGTCTCCCTCAGAAGCTCCGGTTTGGCGGATACGATCATGCCATCGTCGGTCTTCAGTTTCGTGAGCTGGCTCTGCCCAATAGCCAGATCCCTTGAAAATAACCTTGGAGCCTTTATTTTGATCAATCGCGTCTTTAATACACTCGGTATTAAAGCGGCGGAAGTCTCTTTTCAAGGATTTAGAGATCTGTCTATTGAGCTGCCGGTATTTGCACGTCTCGTCTGATGACTGCAGGATCATCTCACGCCTCTCCTTCATAAGCTTGAGTGTAGGATCAGAGAGCTTTGACCCGACCGTATGGTCAGCTTCCACGAACCCGTCGCTGTATGTATCTACGGAGCTTCCTAGGCACTCGAAACGATTCTGGAGTTCGAGCTGAAAGCTTTCGGGGTTATGGAGCTGGATCTGTGCTGGATGGAGCGTGGACTTCATCAGTCGAGACCTTTCAAGCTTAATATTAATGTTCAATCTGCCTCTTACCATGCTGTGATCGCTCCCGCTTTTTACCGAATTGATCACAGAGACATCATTCAACATTTGCTTCTTGGTTGACATGATGAAGTCGATCTCATTTTTTGTTGCACCATCGGGGCTCTGCCAGGTCCACTTCCTGTGTTCACGCTTTTTGAAGAAGGAGTTCATCATATAGAGGCCCTACTTCTCCATAAAACTGGCCAGTAGGTGACCCCGGTGGTTCCGTCGTCCAACTCCAAATTGCCCCACTTGCAGCTCATCCTCGTCTCGTTTGCCCGATTTCGCGTTGAAGTCCTCCATGACAACGGAAAAGTGAGTTTTGAAACCATGCATGGCTCTGGAAATATCCTCATACATGGTCCCTACCTCGCCGTCGGGGTGTGCCGAGGTTGGGGCGTAGACCTGTATGACCTTCAGCGAATATCTTGATGATATTCTAAGTATTAGGCATGCCACCCTGGTCGACACACTCTCGATCTTCACCACGTTGTTCACAAGGGACTTGTGGACGATAAACCCGACACCACCCTGGGACTGCCGGTCACCCTCTCGGAAATAGAGCAGGTTACCAGATTTGAGGATTATCGAGTCCTCCCCCTCTCTTCGGACTTCAGATAACCCTATAATACTCCATCGCAACCTGCTCAAATGTGATTTTCTCGTCGGTCCGAAGCGCGTATTGTACGTTGCCAGGTCCAGTCGTCGGTGATTGTTTGGGTAGCCGGATCTCGTCCGGAGATTCTTGGCACCCCTTGCCATGCCGTAACCTCGACCGCTACCGTAGTCAAGGGTAGGCAGGCTGCCGGGCACTAGGGGCCATTTTTTATTTGTGCTATTCATGGGGAGGGCTTTGCCATAATCGCCACGCTTGGCAGGCGGGTTGGCGATCGCAGTATGGTTGTTATAGAAGCACAGAACGCTGCTGCCCATTCTCTTGTTTGTTCCTTAGTCGCCTCTTACGACACCCACGGGAAGACATGGGATGGTGAAATTCTATACGTCCGGCACCATAAGAAACAATCAGGCAACATTACTGAATTTCATAAACAATGAAAGCACTAAACATTATTATTAAGAAATGATCAACTGGATTGATAGACCAAATTAACTTTCTCGTGGAAACCTATTGCCCCATACATCGACATATATTTTTTTTCTTAACACTAATCCCCACCAACGAAATTGGCGCCTTATGTGCTTAACCTCTGTCATTCCGGTCAATCTTTTATGCCTCTCGTACATTAATTCCTCATACTAATTCTTTCTTGCATTCATCATCTTGCATTCTGTGGGTGCGAGTCCCACTTTTATTAATCTTGCCTACGGGCATAATTTATTTCTTATAAAAATAGGTAAAAATACAATATTATACAAAGGTATTGTTAACACATTGGGCAAAAGGTGCCATTAAAACAAATTGAGCAAAAATGCTTTTTACCACAAAGCAAAATAGGTACAATTGTAATATTACAAATTAGGGATAGAACAATACAATAGTGCTGTCTGTCATAAAAACATCACAAAATGTCTTACACAATTTACAAACTCAGATACTAAAATGAAACACTGCCGGCTATACATATCAACGGCTATTTACTTGATGACTGCGCAATAGGTTCGTTAAGTGATCTTTTTGAATTTTTCGAATAATGTCAGTGCTGCATTCCGTGTACCGTGTATACATTTAAATATCATACAGAAATATTAATGAAGCCAGGTGCGCCTCAGGTTTTATTTCGATGTATAAGCGCAGTGGCTAATCTGATGCAATATTCCAAAAACGTTTCCCCTAAATTTCTTGTCCATGAGCCCATGCAGGCTCTCCCTCGTTAATCGCGAAACGAAATTTCATAGAATTTCGTTTCGCAGAAAATGTTTCGAATAATTATAATATTTGGTCCTTGTATTTTACTTCGAATATTATTGTTTCAACGGCTATTTACTTGATGACTACGCAATAGTTTCGTTAAGTGATCTTTTTGAATTGTTCGAATAATGTCAGTGTATGTTAACCAAGCAGTGGTGGCCCAGTGGTAACGGCCACGACTTATAAAGTTGTAGATGTGTCCTGCAGTGTTAACATTAAAAGGCTGATGATGATGTTGATGATAACCTAAATATTTCGGACCTGGGATACAATTTATGGTAGCATCTATGGCATTAAATAAAGTACAAAAGAGGTTCTTTCAGAAAACATAAGCACATTATGCGGTCTGTCCTAACTCATCGAATAATCCCGGTTTGCTTTTACCTTAGTACATATTTAAGAACTGAATATAATTAACCTGACCACCCGTGACAAAAATAAGAACTTAAGATGCCCATTCAGAAAACCTTAGTCTCATATTGGTTTATATTAACTCATCGAATATTGTCAGTCTATATATTATACCTTTTCAGAAACTGGTAGCTTCATTGCTGTTGGTTATTTGGTTCATCGTAATAGTCATTGTAAACTGCCTATGCTCGTTTAACTCCTATATATATTATATATAATACATATATTGAAAACTGAGACACCATATTTATGAATACAATGAAGAAATCAGATCCGGACTGTAAATGTGTGGCCTTTTTCTTTCTACTTCTTACTGAAACAACTCATTTCTATTCTCAAACTTACCTTTATTTTCGAATTTACACAATTTTATGAATGCCCATCTTTCTCCTTCGCAACCTTTGGGTGCCGGTGGTCCACCAGAATTCGACACAACAAGAGGATTGGCTTCAGCAAGTGTTGCCAGTGTCACCAGCGCGAGAAGACATAGCGTTAACTTCATGTTTGTCCTGAAAAACAAGAGATGGAAATATTTTTATAAAGGGGTCTGATCTTTGGGTTCGAGAGCTGGCAGTTTTTTTTTTATTAATAACACCTTTAGACGATGAGATTGTTACCTTAGTTGTATAGGGAACTCTTGCGCAAAAACTTTTTTGATATTAGCAAGAAACTGTGCGTGTCTAGAAGCTAAGTGTAGACCCAGCGGTGTCACTTTGCTAAGCGTTAAGGTTACACTAGTCGAGCGCACGAACTATTTTGTGCGCGGGGTTAATATGCCTGCTATATCATCCGACAACTCGTGCGAAAGAGATAGATGCTGTGATGAGCAGTAAGAAGCTATTTCGCGTACGAATTAGAACTTTTGCAAGTTTTTAGCGAAATGGATGATGATTTAGGACGAAAACGAGCGCGCGAAATTTTATAAACAGACCTTTGGAAGTCTAGATATCATGAAGAAACGACTAAATGTATATTTTCAAAATAAAATTATTTGCATTGTTGAACTTCTAATCTATTCCTGTATGGTGGCCGTTTTGCAATTTTCTTTCTTCTTTTGGTATTTATTGCTGCCCAAAGATGCGTTAAAATTAGTTTTGAAATATGGAACTTTCGACGCTCATAACTTTCAAATATTTTACTTTTTGTTTCCATACAGGGCTAGGCAGGATAATGATGAGACAAAATGATATCATTTTTATTTTGAACGTACATCGTCAATCAGTGGAATAATCCCTAGACTAAGTTTGTATGGAAGAATTATTGACTAGTGTAACCTTAAGGTTTAGTTTAAGCATAATTTATGTACATATTGGCATTGCAGTTTCTGTGACAATAAACACTGTTTCTGTTTTCAGTTTAGACTGTGTGTTGTCTACCAGCGAATGAATTAATTTGAGAATTTTATTAAGAAGAAGAATTTGAATTGTACACTGGATCTTACGCTCTAATATGATCCCTCCCTATACCTCAAAAGTTTGCTCAGAGAAGACTCAACTATGAGTAAAGCTCGCCTTTGTATGTAAACTATTTATAATCGTGACAATCTAAGACGTCTGACGTCTTTTCTCATTTTACATGCCGTGATAACTTTGTACGTAAGAAATTGAAAATTTTAATTCATAATCCTAATTAATTACTTTATTACCCATACACTATAACAACGAGTATCATTCGGAAGCATCAAGTTTAATTATTATTAAGTATTTTTATAGCTGTCAAATCCGAGTTCTTAGATGGACTTAAATCATTGTGTATATATTTAGATGTTTTTTTATAGAAAACATTTATTCGACACTGACACAACAGCAACGAACACAAAGTAAAAAAAACCGGCCAAGTGTGTGTCGAACTTCGCACATTTAGGGTTCCGTAGCAAACCGCAAAATAAAGTTGGTTGTAATAGGAAAAATTAAGGAATTTCAAAGATAAAATCAGTTTTATCAATATATTGGTATTTGTTAGTAAAATATACGAAATAATAAACATTATCACCAAATTTCAAGTCCAAACTTAGCTCCCTTTAGCTGTATGGGGGCCCCACTTAAAAAGAAAAAAAAACACGACAACTTGCACGGGTTTGGGCCAACAAGATGCTTAAAGATCGCTTTTATCGATAAGGCCGCCCATTATGTCACCCAGTGTAATGTTTTCTTCGTCTATACTTACTGAAACTAATATGGTGTATATAATAAAGAGTATTCTATTTTATTCTTCTACTGTGAAAATTTGAAGACTGTAGCTACAACCGTCTGGCCGTAAAACCCGTGTGTCAGATGACAGACATACTAAGGACCGACGGACAAACAGATGGACACGTGAGTGACAGCTATAGGGTTCCCTTTGGACCCTTCGGGTGCGGAACCTTAAAAAAGAGAAGAATGGTAAAAAAGTACAATTACAAGTTCGGATTTCGCGTACAATAAAGAATTGAGGATTTGAAATCGACTCTGTTTCAAACGATATTTGATCAAGAAAATTACCATTTATCGTGTTTTGGGTAATTAATTTCACTAAAATGAAATTAATGTCCTAATACACACCTATATTATAATTTCATATATATATTTTGGGCTTATTGACTACTTAATTTGATTTTAAAAGAGCCTAATTACGAACTCTTTGCTTAGTCCGTTTTGGTTTCATTTACCGAATACAATGAAAAACTTATATTAAATTAAATTATTATTATTATATTACTCTACTCTTCACTTTGTGCAATACAGAAGCAAAATACCCGAGTACGTATTTATTAGCAAAATACTAACTCGCCCTAGTCCAGGGGCCTTAATACGAAGTTTTTTATAGACATCGTGATGCCGTTGTGAAAACGGATAGTGCTATTCGTCCCGTATTAACTCGATCTCTCTTTCAAACTAGACACGTGATATATTTTACTCATTATAGTTGGTACTCTCTCTGGTACATAAATAAAGTGCTTTAAGAGAACCATCACGAGTTTTCCAAATATAATACAAAATCAATGAAAGTTTTTGTAATGAAATGCTCAATGATACAGTTATACAAGCAGATAATTATGATGTTAATATTAAAAGTACCGCAAACTGCCGGTTACATAACACGAATACAAATAGGCACACATTACGCAACACAACACTTATTTACGAAATGAATATTTAAAAATAATTAATTGGAAGTGATGCGAGTCAAATTATTACATAAATATTAAAATTACTTACAATGCGTAGCGTTTTACTCTGTTCTCAACTTAACACTGAGGTCTTGTGTGATACTAACCGATATATATCATATAGAACTCTTGATGCCAAAATGATAACCCTGAACCCTAAGGGCCAGACGCCACCAAAGATGCGATATGCCGAGACGTGCAAAGCGGAGATAAGAGACGTTTTTACCGACTTAAAAAAAGGAGGTATTCAATATGTATGTATCGAATGTATGTAATATTGTTGGAAATGCACAATATTCACATATTTTACTCTACATGAGCTGCTAAACATGTGTGTGAAATTTCATAAGTGTATGTATGTATGTTTGTCCACGCATTTCGCCGAAACTATTTATCGGCTCGTGATCATTTTTTTTTATTGTTTTTATTTTATTGTAATCGGAAAACAAACAGTATTACCAACTACATGTTTTCGCATTTAATTTACCATGAAGAGCAAGCCTGATAAAGAAAAAAGAATGAGATGTACAAGGAGTACATCTCATTCTTTTTTCATTTACTTCCACTGCTTCTCTCTAGGGAGAGAAGCAGTGGAAGTAAATGGTACCTTTTGCATCTCGACTCGTAATTATTAACGCGGGTGTTACACTTGTACTGCAGGTATCTTTTAAAGTTTCGCTGAACAGATTCCAATCTTGAGATATAAACAGCGTACTGTTAAAACGGAAACTCCCGGAATCTTTTTAAAAAAAGATTTATTTTGATATCTAGAATATAGGATAATAATTGGGGAAAATTCGGTACACGTCCCAACTCTTTGGATGCCAAACCCGGACTGGCTAGCAGCTAGTTAGAAAAACAAAGTTCTACATGGCGTGATGCTGACTAGGCATCAGTGTCAGCATTTATCTATACAGACTAGGGATGTAACAACCCCCCCAACAAGATGAAACTTATTTTTTTATTTTTTTAACATAAGTTTCAGGGAGATATGCGAAGTCTTGGGGCTGGGATTTGTTCTAATTCCTGAGCCTCGTCTTCTAAATTATCAGGATCTACTTCAGTTATAGGAGTTGGACATTTACCGAATCTTTTACAAAGTTTGTATGATATAAAAATTAAAAGAAGAATAATTATACAATAGGTAATAATTGGATAATGAGATTCATATTTTATGAATGGGCTAGGTTCATTAATAATTTTGTCAATATCTGACATTAATTGGTGATTTGAAACAGTTACAAGTTTTTCTAGGTGTACATCATTTAACCTTAAAGGTTTCAATTTTGGTTTGATTAAAATAAACTTATCTTTGTTACAACAAGAATCACTAATAAGATTGAAATCGGAGATTATAGGTTTAATAACTGTACTATAATAAGTTTTAGATGAAAATTCTTTGTCTTTACAAAAGGCTTTACATTCTGGTTCTAAACTGATTACACCAGTACCTAATAATTTATACTCTGTTATCTGAGAATTACATTCAAGGGTAAGTTTTGTTGGTTCTGACTTGACAAATAGCCATTTATTATTTTTTAATTCTTGCCAAATGTCTATGTTTCCATAAACCAATTTAGTTTCGCATTGTTGAGGTAATTTGTTAACAATTTTACATAACATTTCTGTTTCACAAATAGGCATATCTTTGAACTGAGTATATATCGAGTTTATTACATACATAAATCTGGTTAATGGTTTTAACACAGTTACTTAATTCCTGAAGGCATACATATGTTAATTTATCTTTACTTATAGCTACATGATTACAATGAGGTACAATCATTGCATAGGAGTGAGGCTTGTCCACATCATGTGGGATAGGTACAGATATAGGCTTATGTAATACGTATTCTGACTTACATACTAAGGGAATCTTAATAACAAATACTACTTTACTATTTATAAAATAACACGATAATTGGGCTAAGTCAATTAGCGTGTGGATACTATCTAAACTCAAGCTAATAGGTAGTTCACTATTCTTATTTAAATCTTTAACGCTATGTGTCAATTCTTCATACATTTGTTTAGGGGTTAGGACAGAAGGGTGTATAGAATGACTTTTAGTAAACATTACAGCATTAATAATATCATCAAGTCTAAATGATAAGGTTAATAAACTAGAAAACAATTCGTTATAGATTTCATTCATTTTGGATTCTATATACAAATCTTTAGGTATATGGGTTACATTGTTTAATATGACTGATAAGTTTTCAATAGCATTGCCTAATCGTGCTTCATTGGTTTTAATTGTTTTAAGTGTTTCATTATAATTTTTTAATGCTGTATTAGTCATCAAAATATTATCTTTTAAAAGAGATGAAAGTTTCTTATCATTATTTTCTAAGTGTTGAATTGCAGAATTATACTTAATTGAGTCGTCTTCATCCATGGTGCCAATAACTTGTTTGAAAAAGGAACCGATACCAGCAAACCACGCAGATCTCTTATCTCTATCGGGAATAAGATGAGATATAGCACTATAATCTTTTACAATACCGTCAAGGCGAGATGTTAAAGGTTGTAGGAGGTTATGGCATTTTGAGACGCTTAATTCATTCTGTTGGCAAAGGAATCTAGCAGTCCCTAAGGCAGTCTTAATATTATCTATGTGAGGTTTTATATACGCAATATCGATAGGGACTAATATGTGAAGGTAATTATTAGAGATCTTCAAAGTTCCGACAGGATCAAAATATATTCCAGTACTTTCCTTAATGGGTTCTATAACGTCGGCTGAGATAACGGAGATACATACCAAGGCGTACCTGCAATAATATACTAGGTTATAAAACTAATCTACATAGCTAAGTATAATAACAAAACTAGACTAATCATTCATTTCGGCAAGTTTAATTTCATCATAGTGATGTTTTACATGCCGACGGTTTATCAATAAGGTAAGTGTGTTATTCCCATTTATTTTAATTACTTTATAGGGACCTTTCCAAATGGGTGATAAAGCTTTGCGGAGTCGTAAGTGATTTTTGAGATATACCATATCACCTACTTTATACTTTGCTGGTTTGGTATGCTTATCATAGTAAGCTTTGGAAGTTATTTTTGATTTTAATATATTTTCTACAGCTTTCTCCCTGGAAATCCGTAGACGTTGTTGTAAGATCCTAACGTAATTATTGTAGGTAGATTCTAATGCGGAATCATAAATAGATGAGGGGATAAGTGCTTTATGATAAGTGTTTTTTATTTGTAGTGCTATGAACCGTCGTATTATAAGTTAACATAGCTGTATAAACATATCTAGGCCAATTAGTTTGATTTTCGTCAATAAAAGATTTAAGATATTCTTTTAAAGTTGAATGACTTCTTTCAAGGGCTCCCTGTGTTTGGGGATGATAAGGGGTAGACCAGAGCTGTTTAATTTTTAAAAAAACTACAAGTTTGCTTGAATAGTTCGGCCGTGAAGTTCGTGCCTTGGTCAGTTAAAATTGTTTTTGGAATACCGAATTGGGCAATAAAATGAATTAGACATTCACAGGTTTCTTCTGCGGTTGCATTAGGAATAGGATAAGCAGCTGAGTATTTAGTCAAATCATCTTGCAATGTTAAAATAAATTTTAATTTTGCATTACCAACTTCAGGGAGAGGGCCGACGATATCTAATGCAACGCGTTCAAACGGTTGCGTTGACGTTGAAGTGATCTGCATCGGTGCACGGTTAATTTGACGTAGCGCTTTATTAGATTGGCAGGCTACACATTTACGGACATAATTTTCAATATCACTACGCATATTACGCCAGTAATATTTTTCTTGGATTCTTTTCAACATTCTATTAGAGCCTAAGTGTCCCGAAATAGGGAGATCATGATTTTCACGCATGATTTTAGCGATTTCGCTCATACTCGGATACATTATAATATTTTTATAAATATTAATGATCATACTTGTGTTATGAAATAGGTACATGATTATATTATATATCTTTATGAGACTGTGGCTGTCAAATGGATTTCTAAAGTCCGTGATACTAAACTCGTTTATATTTTTTGATAAGAAATAATTCTTTAGATTTTTCAGGCTCTTAAAAATATCTTCATAGGTGGTAGTGTCATAATAATATACTTTAATGAATAGAAAATAATAGGTAATATTCTCTTTTTCAGATATTAGGAATGAATATAAAGTTCTTTCTAACGCAAGGAATTCTTTACTTTCGGTCATGTTACCGATAATTTCAGGTACTTATTGATTTGACTCGTCTAAGTCAATTGAGGTAGGTATAACAATATGTTTTGATTTTGTTTTTAGGAGGTTCTCGTTATATTCGAGAATTTTAGTATTTAACGTTACTAATCTGTTATTTATAGTTTTCAGGCATTTAGAATAAGTATCGTCATCATCAGTGACTTCACTAGATTGTGGAGTAGGTATATTAAAATCATCAGGGAGTTCCAGGTTTTCAGGAAGGACAAAGTCATCAGGTAAGTCTAAACTTTCAGGACTTGATTGTGGCAAGGACTGCGAAGGAGGAACTTCGTCTGGAAGTATTCTTTCAGGGTTAGCGGATACATTTTCTTGACTAGGCATTGGATTGTTATTAGATAGTGTATTATTTGATCGAGTCTCCTCTACGTCCTGTAAAGGATTAATTGGATATCGTGAAAGAGCATCCGCGTTAGTGTTTGTTTTACCTTTTCTATATTGTATTTCATAATTATACTCTTCTAATTTAAGGCGCCAACGTATTAGTCGGGATCCAGGATCTTTGCAGTTAAAAAGCCAATTTAAGGGTTTGTGGTCTGTCAATATTTTAAATTGACGGCCAAAAAGGTAAGGACGAAATGTTTTTGTTCCAAACACAATAGCAAGACATTCTTTTTCAGTGACGCTATAATTACATTCCGCTTTATTAAGTGTCCTTGACGCGAAGGCAATTGGTTGATCCTTACCAACTATACCTTGGGATAATATAGCTGAAATGGCATAATTGGACGCGTCGCAAGTTAGAATAAAAAGTTTAGTAAAATCAGGGTAAATAAGGACTGGTGCAGTTACCAATTTTTGTTTCAATTGTTCAAATGATAACTGTTGATTATTGGTCCAGTTAAAAGGAATATCCTTTTTTAGAAGGATATTAAGGGACTTAGCGTATTTTGAGAAATCTGGTATAAATCTTCGATAATATGACGCTAAACCTAAGAACGATTTAATATCTTTAGCGCATTTTGGTACAGGAAAATTAACAATAGCTTTAATTTTATCAGGGTTGGGTCTAACGCCTTCACCGCTTATTACATGACCTAAGTAGGCAACTTCTTTTCGCAGGAACTCACATTTATCCGGCTGAAGTTTAAGGCGGAATTTTCTCAAGTTTTCAAAGATTAGAATAAGTTTTTTGATATGTGAAGGTAAATCATATGAGTATATAACGATGTCATCTAAGTAGACGAAGCAATGTACACCTTGTAGTACAGACAGGACAGTGTTCATTGTTCTCTGAAATGTAGCGGGTGCATTTTTTAAACCAAACGGCATCCGTTTGAATTCAAAGTGGCCTTGGGGTACGCTGAACGCGGTTTTTGGGGCATCTTCCGGAGACATTTGGATTTGATGGAAACCGGAAGCTAGGTCTAAAGTTGTAAAGTATTTACTTTGACCTAATTGATCTAGGATTTCGTTGATTTGAGGAATCGGGTAATTTTCGCCAATAGTAATATCGTTAAGTTTTCTATAATCTATCACTATTCTCCACCTCTTTTGCCCAGTGGAGTCATCTTTTTTAGGCACTATCCAAATAGGAGATGACCAGGGGGATTTAGATGGTTTAATTATTTGTTGGTCTAACATTTTAGTTATTTGGGACTTAACCTCTTCTTTATGTATTTCTGGAAACCGGTACGACTTTACATTGATTGGCTGTGAGGAGTTAGTTTTTATCTCGTGTTGGATTACATCTGTACGGGTTAATTGATCTCCTGGTAGATGAAATATATCAGAGTACTGATGACATATTTCACTAAGCTGGTTTAATTCTTCCTGATTTAGGTGAGAAGTTCGCAGGAGTCCGGATAGTTGTTGGGACCTTTCAAGGCTATTAACTAGTCTATTATGTTGAATTATATTGCCTTGTGTGGGGTCAAGTGGACTTAAGGTAAGCATAAGATTTGCATTTAAGTGGACTGGTTTTTCAGATATATTGACAACTGTCAAATTAATTCTATTATTGTCTTTTACTTTAACGAGGCAATTTGAAATAAGAAGGCAATCGGAAATATGTTGGTCTAGTATTATTCCTTCCTTTAATTCAGGGTTTTTCACTGAACACTCTATTATAGTTTCAGTACGGGGTTCAAGGAGATAGGATGGTTCATCAAAGGATAATTTAATGTTTTGGTTGTTTATTTCTAAGGACCCTGTCTCATAATTAATGCGACACTTATGTTGTATGAATAGGTCGCTACCTATTAAACCATCATAAGGTAGGCTGCTCATATCTTCAAATACTTGGAAAGGATGGACTATATTTAGTTTTTCATTGAACTCTAGTAGTAATTTAAGGCTCCCTATACTTTTCAGGGTTCTGTTTTGAGAATCTATGCCTTTTATCGCAACGACACTGTCTTCTAGTTGTAGAGTACTTGTTATACTTTTCTTTTTCAGTACGCAGAGTGTCGCTCCAGAATCTATAAGGAATGTAAGAGGATTTTTATTCACAAAGGTTTGTAGTTTAATAAAGGGTAAGTATCTTTTCCGTGTGAGGATTTCATATATTTTGAATTCTTTTTCAGGTTTACAACTGGATTGCAGGTTCAGACCTTCCATGTGGGGCTGGTTACCCTGCGGCGTGGTCCTACTATAGGGAAGACCGTGAGTTTGGGGCTGGTTACCCTGTCCGTTGGTCTTATTAAGACCTTCCTTATGGGGCTGGTTACCCTGCGGCGTGGTCTTATTGTAGGGAAGACCGTGAGTTTGGGGCTGGTTACCCTGTCCGTTGGTCTTATTAAGACCTTCCTTATGGGGCTGGTTACCCTGCGGCGTGGTCTTATTGCTAGAGGGATTAAGACCTTCCTTGTGGGGCTGGTTACCCTGCGGCGTGGTCTTATTTCGGGAAAGACCGTGAGTTTGGGGCTGGTTACCCTGTCCGTTGGTCTTAGTTATAGTAGGGGTAGTATCGACTTGATTTAAAGGGTTTTGCCCCGTGCGATACTTAAACGGGACATTTTTTAGTTTAAATTGGGATGGTTGTTGGACTCGTCTACTTCATCCTTACTCTCCTCGTCGCCATGATCAGTGAAGTTTACACGAGCAGATGAAGGTTTAAATGGAGTGAATGGTTGAGGACCATTCGAAAATCTTTTATTGTTAAATTCTCGTAGTTTGCAGTTTTCAAGAATGTGTCCCGTCTTTTTACAATATCTACAGAAAAGAGAGTCGGAAGAAGCATTGGGTTGGTTATTATGACCTTTAATAAAAACCTTTGCTGATTGAGATGCGCTGTTTGTCTCACTTCTTTTATTAAAGGATTCGGCAGGTTTTTGTCGGTTGAAATTACGATAGGAGAACTGTTGTAATTTTTCTTCTGATATCGCAGAATTAATTGCGTCATTTAAGGTCTTGTGGTCTCTACATCTCACAATGTTGGCGATTCTGGGGATCAATCCTAGTACAAACGTATGGAGGGCAAGGTCCTCCATCGCGGCTAATCTGCCTAGGAGTTCGGTCTTTCTAGTATTAGAAACGGTTACTTCTGTAAGAAGTTTTTGTAAACAGGTCTCAACTCTTAATGAAAATTGGCTTACGGGCTCCTGATTTCCTTGCCTACAGTCTTGCAAGTCAGTTAATAGGTGAGCGTAGTGCTTGCGTTCACCAAACTGATTTTTTAGAAACTCTTTAAGCGATGGCCATGTCTCGAAATCTTTAATAGAGCACGCGGTCTCTGCCTTGCCTTCTAACTGGCTAAGTATATATTTGAATACGACGTCCTCTTGTTGAGAAGACGCCAAGGATATTGCGCTATCGCAATTCCTTAAGAAAGCTGTTAATTTGTCTCTATCACCGTTGTACGGCTTAATAAATTTTAGGACAACGTTTAAGGAAATTTCCTCGTCACCTTTTACTTCCTTCATTTCTTTTTTAGAGTCGGCCTTCGACATGTGTGCTATTTAAATTAACAGAGAATGCTAAAATTATACGCCTCTGCTTAACCCTTCGGGAAGTATCGGCGTGATGTTATGTCTAATATAGATAAAGATAATTTAATTCTGAGAGTTACGTGGGCTGCGGATGTGTAAGTTATGCGCAACAGATAAGGACGACTGGAATTGAATCGAAGCGTATACCTCTTTACAAGTTACTTTGGATGATTAAAATTAATCTTATGATAGCTTATTTAACCACACGAAATTATTACGCGAAATACGGACACTTAAGCACTTAACGCACAACACACAAATTTCACAGGATAGAGTAATCTGGACTTACAGGAACAGCTCGCAGGACTTCTTCATTCTGGATCAACTGGACTACGTCTACCTTAGACGTATGGATGAGGAACCGACGGTTGCCGTCAGATCGGCGCTGGATACAGTAGATTGGGTGCAGCAAATGCTACCCAACTGCTCAGTACCACTTACTGCGCAGTGGAACTGGGGCGGCAATGTGCAGCTCTGGACCAGGTCGAGTGGAGTCAACCTTCGATGGAATGAGTTCGGGTTGGGGTGCTTATTAGGCGACACAGTATCACTGCATTCCTTGGATCACACACGATTTATGTTTCCGGCGACGTTATACCGACGTTTTTTAAGGACACTGGGGATGTCTCATCCCACCGCTGCCACCAAATGTTAAAACGGAAACTCCCGGAATCTTTTTAAAAAAAGATTTATTTTGATATCTAGAATATAGGATAATAATTGGGGAAAATTCGGTACACGTCCCAACTCTTTGGATGCCAAACCCGGACTGGCTAGCAGCTAGTTAGAAAAACAAAGTTCTACATGGCGTGATGCTGACTAGGCATCAGTGTCAGCATTTATCTATACAGACTAGGGATGTAACAGTACCATGGGATTCCAAACTTGCGAACAATATTCAAGTGAGCTACGGACGAAGGAACAGCACAATATTTTAATTATTTTGACATCCGTGAACTGGGAGCAAGATCTTTTTAAAAACCCCATAGGTAGTTTTGTTAGCTTTATTAACTATGTGATCTATGTGCGTCTCGTAGGTAAGTTTGGAGTCGTGTATCACACCTAAATCTCGTATGAAATCTACTCGTTTTAGATGGGCATTCTTTAGAGTGTATGTGTGGGATATGCTGTTGGCTTTGCGAGTGAACGTAATTGTGTAACGTTCAGATACATTGAGTTCCAGATTATTCAGCTGACATTAGTTTTCTATTCTTTCGAGATCTTCTTGCAAAGAGTCGCAATCTTCGACATTATTTATTTGTTTGAAGATTTTCATGTCATCTGCGTAAAGTAAAAATAATGAATTTTGAAAGCATGTGTGAATGTCATTTATGAAAATATTAAATAGTAAGGGCCCAAGAAGCGATCCCTGGGGAACTCCTGAAGGGACTACATGCCGCTTCGACACAGCACCGTTGATTACGACAGCCTGGGATCAATTCTTTATGTAAGATGTTATCCACCGGTATAATTTACCATGAATACCTGCGTAAAAAATCTTTTGTAAAAGTATATTATGGTCAATACGGTTGAAATATTTACTGTAGACTGTAAAAATACAGTCTACTTGATTGCCATCGTCCATATAGGATGTAGTGAAGTCAACAAATGACAGTAGGTTAGTAGCGGTCGATCGGTTGTTAAGAAAGCCGTGCTTTTCAGGAATGAAGGTCGTAGAAAAAGTGCTGTAAACTTGCGTGTAGATGATACGTTCAAGTATGCTCAAAAATGGTATGTAATGTTGTCATAACATCTCTAAAAAGTATCCAGAAAGTGAATTCTACCGGAGACTTATTCACAACTGTCCAGAAGCGAAATTTGGGGTGCAAGAAAGGAGCCTTCCCGAGCGACGTACCATCCGAAAACCTGTCACGTCCGGCGCACCCTGGGCAATCGACTCTGCCGATTGGCTAATCCTTTCACCACGATGGCAAACCTAAACTCCAATCGGCCCTTATCGGGGCCAAGCAGTCCACTAACAAAACCAGCGTTGTGTGTAGTCTCAATCAACATAGAAGGGTTCTCCCGCGACAAAGCAGAGATTCTTTCTGAATTAGCTCGCAAGGTACACTGTGACATCCTATGTGTCCAAGAGACCCATCGGGACTCCACGCAGAGCAGGCCTCTCATTCCTGGACTGTCTCTTATCGCCGAGATCTGTCATCCGAAGCACGGTAACGCAGTGTTTGCTGCTCCCGGCGTAAGAATTATTTCCACAAAGTGTTCCAACGATAATAACATCGAAGTTATCACAGTGGACCTCGGTAACTGTACTGTAACGTCTGTGTATAAACCCCCTGGCACCCCGTTTGAACTTAATCCGGGTAATTTCAGCACACAGCGAACACAAGTTGTGATTGGTGACTTCAATAGCCATAGCACCAGCTGGGGCTATCGCTCGACGAACTCGGAGGGTCAAACTGTCGAAGAATGGGCAGAGGCTAACGATCTGAAACTTATCCACGATCCAAAACAACCTGCTTCTTTTAATAGTGGACGATGGAAGCGTGGGTACAATCCTGACCTCTTATTTGTCAGCTCAAATATCAGCAGCCAGAGCAAGAAGATCGTTTGTCCGCCAATCCCCCGAACCCAACATAGACCTATAATGTGCAATATCCAGTCCGCTGTCCTCCCAGTGACTATGCCTTTCAAACGCCGCTTTAATTATTTAAAAGCTGACTGGGAACAATTTTCGATGACTGTAGATGACGAATTGCTTAACATTCCGCCTACCCCGCAAAATTACGACAAATTCGTAAGCGTAGTCGCAAAAACATCTCGAAAATATATCCCGCGAGGGTGTCGCACATCGTACATCCCCGGCATTTCCCAGGAATCTGGCAAACTGCTAAAGGCGTACGAAGAACTATACGACGATGACCCCTTTTCAGCTGGAACCGTTCAAGCCGGTGAAAAACTGCTGTCACTCATATGCGAACAACGCCAGGAAAAATGGATGGACACGGTAACTAACATTGACTTGACGCACAATAGCAAAAAGGCATGGTCCACTATCCGTAGACTCACCAGCGAGTCACCACCTCCTCATACGCCCAGTGCAGTAACGGCTAACCAAGTAGCCCACCAACTCCTGCTTAATGGCAAACCACCACAACGCCTAGGCAGAACTCCTAAAATTGGCAACCTGGCATCTTCCGGTTAATCGGTGTGCGACCCATTCCAACTAGCAGACATCGTCCTAGCCATTCAAAGACTGAGCTCAACTGAAAACTGAAACATCGTCAACACCGGAGGCCTTACCAAAGGCCTCCGGTGTTGACGATGTTTCAGTTGAGCAAATCAAGCACCTCAGCCCAGTATCGGTGTTATGGTTGCTAAAACTTTTTAACCGCTGTCTGGAGTCTGCGAATATACCTCGTCTTTGGAGGAGGTCTAAAGTCATTGCAATCCCCAAACCTGGGAAACCACACAACGATCCCAAAAACTTCCGCCCTATATCGCTCCTCTGCCACACTTACAAACTTTTCGAAAGACTACTGTTAGCCCGTCTCTCAAACCTTGTCGACCCGAAACTTATACCAGAGCAATCAGGATTTAGACCTGGGAAGTCTTGCTGCGGGCAGGTCCTTAACCTCACGCAACATATTGAGGACGGGTTCGAAACCAAGAAGGTGACGGGTGCAGTATTTGTGGATTTGTCGGCAGCCTACGACACCGTTAACATTAGGCGCTTGTTATGGAAGGTTACCAACCTAACAGAGGATCCAAAGTTTGTTCGAATCCTTAGAGAGCTCCTCAGTAACCGACGATTTCAAGTGAGCCTTCTCGATGATAAAAGTAGGTGGTGGACCCAGAAGAATGGACTGCCCCAAGGCAGTGTGCTGGCTCCATTGCTGTTTAACATATACACCAACGACCAACCGGTGAGTCCTAACACGACCCGCTTTCTGTATGCAGACGACCTGGCATTAACTTGCCAAGCAACTAATTTTGAGGAGATTGAAACCAGCCTTTCCGTCGCACTTTCAGACCTCAGTTACTATTATACAGAAAATGCATTGAAACCAAACCCCTCAAAAACGCAGTCGTGCGCCTTCCACCTCTGTAACAGACAAGCGGGTCGAACACTCAACATCTCATGGCAGGGGCTACCAATCACCCATAGTCCCCATCCAAAATACCTCGGCGTCACTTTGGACAGGTCCCTCAACTACAGGAAAAATTGTGAGATTGTTAAGCGAAAGGTGCATGCCAGGAACAGCCTGCTACGTCGCCTTACATCCACTAGATGGGGAGCATCTCCCCGGGTCTTGCGAACTACTAGAATGGCGCTCTGTTTCTCCGCTGGTGAATATGCCTGTCCAGTATGGAGCCGTTCCGCCCACTCGAGCTTAGTGAATACAGCACTAAACGAGACATGCCGAATATCCACTGGATGCCTTAAACCGACTCCGGTACGATTGCTGTATCCACTTATCGGCATCGCGCCCCCGGATGTGCGTAGGACTATGGGAAGCCGTATAGAAAGGGCAAAGCAAGAAAGTGACTCGCGCCACCCAATGCACAACTACACCTCGGTGCCCCAGAGGCTTAAAAGTCGAAAAAGTTTTCTTGGTTGCGTGAGTCCATCTATTGGAAACATCACCACGGAAAGATGCGATCTTTGGCGAGAGAAATTTAAACTCCCTGATCATTTCCTAGAGCCATCGGAGACCCTTTCGCCTGGGCACGCATTGCCTTGGCCGACCTGGAAAACTCTGAACAGGCTCCGCACTCAGATCGGCCGCAGCAAAGGCAATCTTCATAGGTGGGGGTTCTCGGATGGTTCCGATCTTCGGTGCTTGTGCGGCGTCTCCCCGCAGACCATAGCCCACCTTTCGTCTTGGGCCGCATGTCCTGTTGTCTGTTCACCTGAGGACCTTATGACTGCGTCAGCGGAGGGCGTTGCCGTGGCTGAATTCTGGGCCAGGCAAGGCATTTAACTAAAAAGAGTGTTTGTCATCGACACGCTAAGAAGAAGAAGAAGAAGCGAAATTTTAAATTTGGAATCTCCTACTGTCCAGTAAATAAGTATGTAATTAACTTACTGGACAGTAGTAGGGATTGGTCCGATATATCAAAAGGTAACTTATATCGGATATGTGTTAGATATCATATCATATCGATATCTATATAAAAATAACCGATATTACAATAACTGTATCTAATAAAAACCTTACTAGCGTGCGAGAACGAATAAGCCAATGCGAAAACGTACGAACCATATGCGCTACCTCTCTTTCTAAGTATTATTTCGCGTTCGTTGTTAGTTTGCTCATCTAAATAACATTTTAACTTATACAAACTGTACTAAATGATATCGATATCTGAAAACCGTTTTCGATATCGATATGAAAACTGTATATACAAACGGTTATATAACCGTTTGTGCAAAAAAACCGAAAACGCCCATCTCTAGACAGTAGGTCATCCTCTTTAGATCTGCTTAGAAAAAAAAAACATAGTACCAGCCAGACACAGATTAGAGTTTAGCCATTATAATATGGTTATAGGAGGGAGGCTCCAAATATATATCTATCTCTCTTTTTGGTATGACATTTTATGAGATAGATATATTTTTGAGTCCGTTAATCAAGATGTACAACAATAGTATATTATACAACTAGTGAATAAAGGACGGTTTTAAAGCGAGGGCCATAGATGAATCACGAACAAGTGAAGGATTCTATCAACTGAATCACGACCGTAGGGAGTGATTCATGATGATTGAATCACGAGCATAGCGAGTGATTCAAGTGTTAGAATCCTGAGCGACGCGAGTGATTCATGGCCCTCGATATAAATCCGTTTTATTCAAGAGTTGCATACTATATTTTATACCATGACTACGAGAAAAAGAAAGATTTAAGCGAAAAGCACAAGGAATAATAATAAATAAATGTTTTATTACCTTCAAAATTTACAAAAAATGTTAAACTCAGGGTTTCACATTTTTTGTAAATTGAAGCTGAGCTAGGTAACAGCATCTGTGTTTCAGGGGCCAGTGACCACCTCTATTACGTTACATACTTATAATTAATTAAACACCAATGCAATTAGTATAAGAATTACAATACAAATAAGTATTCACTAAATATCCCGGACTAAAATCAAAATCATGAAAATCATTATTATCCTAAATATTAACAAACTGAAAATTAAATCGATGAAGAAGTTTGAAAGTCGAATATTCTTTGCACAAGGAGTTTGTATCGAGTATTTTAAGCGCAAGGAGGTTGTAAAGCATTGAGATGGACGTCGAATATATATTGGTGTGTTCTAAATTCAAACACCAAAACAGTGAGAAAAAGTGCTTTTTATTCACTGTTTTCAGTGAATAAAATAAGCTTTTTAGAGGGGGAATGGTATAAACAAATATAAATGACCCCGGTAAATCGATCACAATATCTATCAGTACCTAATTGCCTTAATATGAATGTAGCCTTCAATATTAATTAAACGAATTTGTTGTTAAACTTTCTTGAATTTTTGAGAAAAGCATTATACAAGCCTCAACCAGTAAAATAGCCATCCTGGCCTCGTATATAACCGGACCTCACGTGCGGTTCGGTCTGGTTAACTCATACTTGGCCACGAAGGCTTACTTACTGGATTCTGCAGTAATGTACAATAGTACATTACTGCAGAATCCAGTAAGTAAGCCTTCCTGGCCAAGTATGAGTTAACCAATTACGCCTGTTTGGTAATAACCAAACAGGCGTAATTTGGATATAGGTCTGTAATTATTAATATCACCCTTTTCCCACTTTTGTGTACCGGTGTTATGTACGCGTCCATATACAAGGAACAATTCCCTCCTTAACAGAACGCGTAAAAATAATCGTTAGTGGCTTAACTAGTCCTTTGGCACACTTGACTATAAATAATGGCGGTATGTTGTCCGGACAGGCACCTTTATTGAGATCTAAGGATTCTAAGAGCCTAAGCAGGTGATTTGGATTAATATCATTCTCACCTATGTTTAGTTCAGAGTCAGTAGTACTCGAATTTCGATCTGAAGTAGAAAGGAAGTTCGATTGGAAGTACGCTGCGAAAGCATTACCAATTTCTTCACTTTTATTGTAGCATCGACCTTCTAATGATATAGTAGAGGAGAGGGTATTAGTGCCCTTTTTGTTCGTTTTTATGAAGGATCAGAAAATTTATTGTTTTTTTTTTAAATAGAATCTTAAGTTTTGGCAATGTAAGATTTGTAACATTCTTCCTCAACAGCTTTGGCTCTAGCGCGAAGTAGTACAAAAGTGTCGTAATCCGATGTGTTGCCGTAAATACGGTACTTTTGTATAGCGCTCAAAAAATCCTGCCCGAGTATACCTTCTGCGGCGCAAGATAAGTGTTCAAAAATGTGAAACATTTGTCGAAAAGTCACATTATTAATTAAAATATCGAAATAAATATATCCCATAGCTTCTAAATTACCCCTAATGCCTTTAATAACTATCTTTTACTTAATTCAATAAATTCCTATGTCGCGACAACCCTTCATACTTAAGCACACATAAGCTTGCTCCACTATCAATCAGTAAATTAAGATCAACATTACTATTTTTTAATTCATCATCATCATCATTTCAGCCGAAAGACGTCCACTGCTGGACATAGGCCTCCCCCAGGCGTCGCCACATTGACCGATCCCGTGCGTCTCGCATCCTGCGCCTTCCCGCAACCTTAACCAGGTCATCGGTCCACCTAGTGGGAGGCCTTCCAACGTATCGTCTTCCGGTTCGCGGTCGCCATTCCAGAACTTTTCGGCCCCATCGGCCATCCGTTCTGCGAGCAATGTGCCCTGCCCACTGCCACTTAAGTTTGGCTATTCTTGACTATTTGGTTTCTTGGCTATTTTTTAATTGGAATTTAATAATACAAATATTACTAAAACTAAGAATTGAATGAGTGTACGGTTTAGGTACGAAACAATTCTAGGCTTTCATGAGTATTTTCGTGATTATTGTGCAGTTGTCCTGGTTGTCCTGGTTGCGCGTTATGCTGAACACTCTGACAACGCACCAAACGTCCGCGAAAATGCTGACGCTGACCACCTGAGTGTTTACCTCGATTTACACTGTATGAAGTTCTTTGACCTGTGCTATTTTCATAATTTTTGTTATAATTATGATTATAAGTTTTATTTTTGTTATTTAACTGTCTATTTCCTCGGCCTCGAGAATCTCTTAAGCTTCCACGTTTATAGTTTTGGTTAGCCCTAAATTGCATAACCTGGTCTTGTGGCTGGACAGATATGGATTGCTCATCTACCGCAGCCGTAATAGCTTCAGACGACACAAACTGTCGTGATGCAATGATGGTGCTAAGCCAGTTGTCGGCCAAACCATCGCTAAACCGTTTGATTGCAGTCTTCTCACTAAGTGGACGCAAAACCTCAAAGGCATCACGCTTACCGGTAGCCTGAGCAATCGTGGGATTCACAAACAACTCCTCGATCTCTGTACCTAATTTTTCTATGCTCCTACGGCATTGAGTAGCCTTTAACAATTGTGTTTCTAATGCTACAAACGATTTTTTTGGTAACAAATAAATGCGAATATCTTCTATCAAACTTTCAATATCTGCGTAAGTACTTTTAAGACGCAATTTTTCAGTAGGCGAGAGACGCGTTTTTAACACAAACTGTTTTAATTGACTTTTACTGGTATCATTGTTAAGCGAACGATAATGCAAGATACCATCAATAAGCTGTTTGGTCACCTGTTCCTGGCCATTTATCACCGGCAACAGGGAATTTGCAGTTTTAATATCGAATACGTCAGCCATTTTTGTAGCTCTATTCGAATGTTCTATAAATTCTTTTTAAGTTTGGCTACTACTATCTACTAAAGAAAAAAACCCTTTATTTTCTGAATGTTTGCTTGAATCTCATGGATTAATGTTTGGAAAACCTCACAAATTTCTTTGCCTAGCTTGCGATCTTTAATTTCTTGGTTCAACTATGTCAAAATACAATCCAGTTTACTATATTCTTTTTCTGCTTCTACTAGTTTCTTAAAAGCTAAATCTTGTCTAAACCTATCTGGACCTAGTTACACTAAATATTCTTTTAAATATTTTAATTTAGCGTGCAAATCTTGCAATTGTTGGGACATTCCTATTCCCCTAATCGAAATATAAAATAATACAGCATGATCTAATTACAATATTATGAAATATTGTAGAATATAAAAAAAAATGTAAGCAGTGCAAAACTTACATTGCAGTAGGTAAGTATGCCCTGCATATCCTTTCATCATAGGCTTGAGCATTCTCCCGGCATCCGGCAGCAACGTTCCTTTTCTGTCTTCTTATTTAATATTTTCAAACTAATTCTTTGATTCTGTTTTCTTCTATATTTTTTTCAAATCTTCTTTGTTTTCTTACTTCAAATTTTTCCGTCTTCACAAACTTCAATCAGTTAATTCTTCATGATTTCTTCAACTACAGACGTCTTCGGTTTACACGTAAGTTGCAAAATTTTAATTGCTGGCTAAGGGTCGCCATGTATTAGAGTGATGTATTCAAAATAAAAGAGAAGTGTTCAATTCAATTATTCGTGTAATAATGCCCGTAATTGCTGTGTGCAGTTACAAATATTAGGTTTGACGAGCTGTACCTACACTACACTCCTGCATTTTGTCTGGCTGGCTGGGCTGGAGTGATACTGCCAGAGGAGAAGGTAGAGCCTGACTTACTCTTCATATTGTCACCGAGTCTTCGGTATCCGGTTTCAGGGACTCCGGCACATTGATATTTATATTGTTGTTTGCAACCACTACAGACGCCATGTCTGTCGTCGGTATGCTCAGAACCACAACTAGCGCATGTGGACATGATGCGAAAAGTTTGAGTAACACTGGAATTTCTCTTTAGAGGAACAAGCGTGCGCTCACGGTGCCTGACGGCGAATGTATAAAGAATTTCATAGCTCCCGTCACTATTCGTAATGCTTTGGACTGGATACTATCCAATTACGTTCTAATAAAAATGTTCCATAATCAAGCACACTTCTAACTATTGCATTATAGATTAATTTTAATGAAAAGGGATGGGCACCCCACCAAACCCCTGATAAACATCTTAATATATTTAATCTTTGTTCACACCTTGCCACTATATATTCACAGTGTGGAATCCCAGATAGTTTACTATCCAAAATTACACCTAAAAATTTTACCGAAGATTTTACAGGAAGCATCATCATAATATAAGGCTGAGAGTAAATTTTCATTCAAGCGTAGGTTATGGAACTATTACTTGTCCTCTCTTACATAGCTCGGTCTTCGTCATAGTTATTATATTTAAATTTCTGTTTCATTTAGAATAGGATATTTATTATAATACTAGCTGACCCGGCAAACTTTGTTTTGCCATAAAAACACCAAACATTCACCTACCATACACCTACCCTACACCTACCCTACACCTACCCTACACCTACCCTACACCTACCCTACACCTACCCTACACCTACCCTACACCTACCCTACACCTACCCTACACCTACCCTACACCTACCCTACACCTACCCTACACCTACCCTACACCTACCCTACACCTACCCTACACCTACCCTACACCTACCCTACACCTACCCTACACCTACCCTACACCTACCCTACACCTACCCTACACCTACCCTACACCTACCCTACACCTACCCTACACCTACCCTACACCTACCCTACACCTACCCTACACCTACCCTACACCTACCCTACACCTACCCTACACCTACCCTACACCTACCCTACACCTACCCTACACCTACCCTACACCTACCCTACACCTACCCTACACCTACCCTACACCTACCCTACACCTACCCTACACCTACCCTACACCTACCCTACACCTACCCTACACCTACCCTACACCTACCCTACACCTACCCTACACCTACCCTACACCTACCCTACACCTACCCTACACCTACCCTACACCTACCCTACACCTACCCTACACCTACCCTACACCTACCCTACACCTACCCTACACCTACCCTACACCTACCCTACACCTACCCTACACCTACCCTACACCTACCCTACACCTACCCTACACCTACCCTACACCTACCCTACACCTACCCTACACCTACCCTACACCTACCCTACACCTACCCTACACCTACCCTACACCTACCCTACACCTACCCTACACCTACCCTACACCTACCCTACACCTACCCTACACCTACCCTACACCTACCCTACACCTACCCTACACCTACCCTACACCTACCCTACACCTACCCTACACCTACCCTACACCTACCCTACACCTACCCTACACCTACCCTACACCTACCCTACACCTACCCTACACCTACCCTACACCTACCCTACACCTACCCTACACCTACCCTACACCTACCCTACACCTACCCTACACCTACCCTACACCTACCCTACACCTACCCTACACCTACCCTACACCTACCCTACACCTACCCTACACCTACCCTACACCTACCCTACACCTACCCTACACCTACCCTACACCTACCCTACACCTACCCTACACCTACCCTACACCTACCCTACACCTACCCTACACCTACCCTACACCTACCCTACACCTACCCTACACCTACCCTACACCTACCCTACACCTACCCTACACCTACCCTACACCTACCCTACACCTACCCTACACCTACCCTACACCTACCCTACACCTACCCTACACCTACCCTACACCTACCCTACACCTACCCTACACCTACCCTACACCTACCCTACACCTACCCTACACCTACCCTACACCTACCCTACACCTACCCTACACCTACCCTACACCTACCCTACACCTACCCTACACCTACCCTACACCTACCCTACACCTACCCTACACCTACCCTACACCTACCCTACACCTACCCTACCCTTTTTTTACCCATTTTTTTTGTTTTTAAACCTTCCCTGTATTCTGTCGAACAAAACAAAAAAAGAATTATCCAAATCGGCCCAACTATTCTCGAGTTTTAATCAGACTAACGAACAACAATTCATTTTTATTTATATAGATTTATTAGTCTATTGTTTTAAAAATTATTTATGTATTTTATTAGTTAGATAGTTTATTAATATCCGCCTGAATTATTGTAAGCATCGGCACAGGACTGTTCATTACCATATTTAATTTCAGGAAGAACAGAAACTATTTCATCTAAGTGTTCCCTAAAAGTAAGCCAGTTAACGTCCGCCAGTTTGTACTTCAACCGCGGAGGGCGATTGGGATAAGGTTTTTGACTGTGAGGAAATGATAAGACTATAGGAAAATGATCGCTACCATAAGAAGAAAGCATAACTTCCCAACTCATACGCGAAGCTAATTTATCCGTGCATAATGACAAGTCAGGTGCACTGACATCTTCATTTGGAGAAGTGCGTCTAGTTGGAGACCCAGTGTTTAATATACAAAGATTGAGGTTATCTACAATATCTATTAAAGTGCTACCATAGTTATTTGTTGACGAACTACCCCAGACTTCATTCTGGGAGTTAAAATCTCCTAAAACTATAAATGGCTTAGGAAGAATAGAAAAAATATTTACAATTTCATTAAAAATTACAGAAGATGGACGGGGTATATATACAGAAACAAAACAAATATTATCTACAACTGCTGCAATAACAGAAAAATCATTATTATGAGGTGGAATTGTGAATAGTGAAAATGAATGATGATGTTTGATGAGTAAAGCGACGCCGCCATACCCATCAGAGTTCCAGGGATCTTGAACACAGACCCTGGTTTAAGCCATGTCTCTTGAAGAGCAAAAACAAAAGGTTTATATTTATTTACAAGATATATTATATCAGATTTTTTACTTATTGCGCTTCGACAATTCCATTGGAATACTTTGGCTTTGTTGTCCATTATTAATATTTGTTTCTTTAACTGTGTTCAATACAGTGGCAGCAATGGACGGTGAAAGATGATGAGTTTGAGTTAGTGATTTAATTAAAGCAATGATTAATTTACTTACAGATACTGCTGTATCTGTAAGTGAATTAATCATTGCTACAAGTCATCTCTAGGGATGAGAGCACAGCCATCTTTTGATTGAGGCAAGCCCTTGACAAGTTCCTGATGGAATTGCTGATCATAACCTTTAGAAAATTGAGGTGGGGAGCGAGGTTTAATAAAAACTGTTTTTTTATGTGATGAAGTTTTATTTTGTTTTGAAGGAGAGTAATCCTGAGGAACAGAAGCATTTATATGGCTTGAAATTGAGGGTGAGGATAGTAAAGTATCAGCATATGATACTTTTGAAATTGTGGGATGTAGCTTTGAAGCTTCAGCATATGAGATCAAATCAAATCAAATATTTTTTTTGCGAAATATGGGTAGTTTTTACGGTGACATTTATTTATAAGTTCTTTAGACCATATCCTACCATGAGAGGTGTGCAAAATATTACAATAAAATTAATAAAAATTACAAAATTAATTAACAATTGCATCATCTATACATTATATAATCATATTATTGAAACAATTACTCAACTTAATTATAATATTATTTTCTTATTTAACTAATCATTTACAGAATAATAAGCCTTTTGAATTAAATACTTTTTTAATTGGTTTTTATATAAATTGAAATTATAGATTATTTTATGTGCTTAGGTAGTTTATTATATATTCGAGGGCCCATACAAAATGCACTCTTATCAAACATAGCTGTCCTATGGCTTATTCCACTGAGTGTACTGGCAAGTCTGGCACTTTTTAAAGTTTCATACTTATTTAGGTTTGTTCTTATGTCCAATGCTAGTTCATAGATGTACAATGATGGGAAAGTCAATATTTTTAAATTAATAAAGTGCGGCTTAATAAGATGCAAGATTTGGCCATTGATTCCTTAAAGTTCTTCTGCCTCTCATACTCTAAACATTTTTTACTTGTAGCCTCATGAAATCCTTTGCAAAGACAACAAGATAAATTGTCCCCACAGACAGTACACCCATCCCCAGAGTGATCTTGTCCACACCTAAAGCATCTAGGTTTAGACCTACACTGATTTTTCATGTGGCCATATCTGCAACAATTAAAGCACTGGATTGTTGGGTAAATATAGAGGTCCACAGAAAGTGCTGTATAACACATATAGACGCGCTTAGGAAGAATTTGCCCATCAAATGTCAAAATTACAGTTTCAGTATTTTTAAACTGAGTGTGCAGGACGTAGCGTGTTCATTGGCCCCGAGAAAAGAAGGGCGTAAACCTTCTGGCCATTGCCGCTGAACGCCCCATCCACATCAACGAAAACAAAGGTTCTTGGATGCCTAGCTGCAGCAGTGACGTAGGGTTGCAAATCGACTCTAACGATTCAACGATGTGTTGGGTGTACTCGAGTTATTTCCAGATTCCGGGTTGCCTACTTCTGGATCAGCACTCCTGGTGTCCAGGTTCCGAGGTTCAGCTCGACAGGATCGAAAAGGGATGTCTTCATAAGGGTTGAAGTCGATGAATTAAATGAAACACTAAGTTATTCAGTACACGGCACGATTCTAGGGCTCTCAACAATTTCTGAGACTTGATTCTATATAAGAATTACTTCTTATTTACTAAGACAAGTACAAGCGACTAGCTTTGGATGACTACAAATTCTATTTTGGGCCCGGGGGTTCTTTATACCCTCGCATCGTGCCATTATTGAGAGCCCCGCAAATTCTCGCCGAAAATAATTTTTATTTATGTAAAAAACCCTTATACATATTTGGTAAATAGGGTTACCGCACCCCTTCCATGGTGCTATCAATAGCTGGATTCCTTCGTACTGTAACACAGTAACGCCCCCTATCTATGTATCTAATCAATATACCTAATTTCCAGGTATTGATAGCTTCCCTAGACTATTTCCATGAAATAAAAGGACAATTCCCTTTATTTCCCAGTTAAAACCTTAATAGCTTTCAACCTAGCCTAAGGATATCTATAGGTTGGGTTGACCTGCTGGTGCCAGTAGCAGGCTGTCTGTTGACGTCTAGAAAAAGCTTATTTTCGGGAATCTTCTATGGGATATCATCCCTTATGTAATGAATCTATAAATTCCTAAGTCATTTCACCGACTTTAGGACTTCCTACTTAGGCTAACCAGACAATCACCGCCTATTATGGGGATTCTGGTAGCCAATAGACCACACTTTACATTTCTAGTGTTTATGTAAGTCTATCTAGGTCATATGCACATAAGGTGCCTTGATATGTACAAATTTGATAGCTGGTCACTTTCTTTGCGCCCAGCTATCAGAGAAATTAGATATAAAAACACGAATAAGATTGGGACGACACGCTGGTGCGTTCAACGGGCCATCGGGAGGTCCCCAAAAATTCCTTATTTTCGGAATTCCCAGGGGTGTATAGTCTCGGGGAATGCCAAAAACTGACTAAAATTACATTTCCAGAAACCTATTTTCCGGAATTGTACTTAAACTACTTGAGCGATTTTCGCTCCAAAGTGATGGCTTGGTAGCTAGTCCAGCAAGCCATCCGAAAGTACTTACACCATGAGTACATCTATTCCCTTCATGGAGTTATTCCACCTGAAGGGTCTACAAATTTCAACGTTTTACGTTGTTTACATTTTTCACGACTGCTTATCTCGTTGACTATCCAAGCGATTCTTCCCATCTAGAAACCGCCTGGAAGCCCTTTTAGCAAGCTTTCCAATGGTAGTACTTTTACCAGTACACCTATATGTTTCTAGGTACTTAGGGCACCTAAAACCGTAAGCGATTGCCAAAAACCAGATAAACAGCAGTTTTTCTATTATATACTGACTTGATATCTCAAGTAAATGGGCTTTATATAAAAGACTACGCTAACTATGAGGTGTATATAGGCTTCCTGTCTCGGTCTAGGTCCCCCATATACCCTAAAATGACCTAAAACCATATATTTGGTGTTTGAGATATCAAGTCAATATTCCTATTTACATAGCAGAAACTATGTGGTCTTCACATAGTTTCATCATTATGTACTGATTTCATGTCCAGTACATAGGATAAGCCCTTAAAAACATGATTTTAATTACTATAATATTTTCGAAAACCACCAAAACTATATATATCGTGTGGTTCCCTCTCACGGTTCATTCGGAACTAATCCGTCGTCGAGCACAGACGTATCGTATGACAGAAATTTATGTTTTTTACTATGATAACTCTTATCAGTATGCTTTCTAATGATTTTACTCTGTTAAGGGTGAACTATTGAACCCTATAACATACTGACAAACACTAAAAACATTATACTACTATCTCAAAAAATGTAGGTAAAATTTTAGTATAAATATAAACGTGCCTCTAAAATTCATTTTAGTATCAGGTGGCGCGCCGTGGTAAGCAGACATGTCTACACATACAAACTTCAATTTCTATGAACCATTTAGTATGGTTGATGACGCTTCGTCGCGAACATATCTCCCGCCGTGCAGTGCTGTGTCGACTCGCTGTGTCGACTCGAAGTGTTGTCGGCGCGGCGCTGCATTCCTTCGGTGAGCGACGGACGGCATTTCTCGGCTGCCGGCCAGGCCCACCGAGAGGACGGTCGCCGCTCCGGCATCTCTGGTTACTGGGGCAGTGGGACGAGTTTCTTCACCGGACGCTTCAAGGTACCGCCAAGCGTGCGTACCTCAGCGGTCCGGATTTCTCCGTCGATTCCTGGATACACGGCCACAATGCGGCCTCGCGGCCACGTATTGCGGGCAGCTGGCCGTCGGCTATCAGGACAGGGTCACCCACTTTAAATCTGGGCCCACTACTATGTGGCTCCCGCCGGTTTTGGAGCTCCGGCAGGTACTCTCTGACCCAGCGACTCCAGAACATATCAGCGAGGATCTGTGATCGTCGCCATATTTTCCTGCTGTCTATATCTTGCTCGGTGAACGTGCCAGGTGTAGGTAGTCTGGCTGACCCACCGAGTAAGAGGTGATTCGGTGTGATGGATTCATCATCATCACCATCTACCGACACGTGTGTCAATGGTCGGCTATTTACAATGTACTCTGCCTCACAAATCAGTGTGGACAACACCTCTTCGGTGGGGTGTTTTTCTGTAAGTACATTGTATAGTGTGCTTTTTACACAACGAACTAGGCGCTCCCAGGCGCCTCCCATGAATGGCGCTGATGGCGTTATGAAGCGCCATACGATGCCTCTACGACTTGCCTCTGTTTTGAAGGCGTCTCGCAGCTCTCTGTCGGCGCCGTGCATGTTAGTGCCATTGTCTGAGTGTATCTCAGCTGGGCATCCTCTGCGTGCGGCGAATCGGCGCAGCGCCAATATGGCGGAGTCTGCGCTAAGGCTGGCGGCGATTTCAAGGTGCACCGCCCTTGATGTGAGACACGTAAATAGTGCTACGTATCTCTTCTGATGCTGCCGACCGACGGTGACGGATAGCGGGCCGAAATAGTCGAGCCCGGTATATGTAAACGGCCTCTTATGGTGAGCGAGGCGCGTTTTCGGGTGGTCGCCGGTCGCAGGTACTGGTGGCTGTGCCTTGCGTATACGGCAATGCAGGCATCTTGCTATCACCTTCTTCGCTGTTGGTCGCATCTTCACGACCCAGTAGTGCTGCCGTACCTCATTAATTGTGAGTTCGGTGCCACTATGTTGTAGACTGCGATGTGTCCAGTCTATGTACAACTGCGTTATGTGATGGTCGCCATGTAATATAGGCGGGCGCATCACTTCTTCAGCTACCTCTTGCGTAGCTGCTATGCGACTTCTTAGTCGCAGCACGCCGTCGACGACCTGAATTTGTAAAGGTCGCAGCGAGCTATTTTTATTTATTTCTTCAACATTCGCTAACTCTGAAGCGAACGATTGTTGTTGTGCGACCTGGACAAGTATTTTCTCAGCTTCTTGGAGAAATTCTGCTTCTATGATTTGTCTGTTGACCTGGGTTGGTGCTCTGCATGCCTGCTTCTGCTTCTGTGCAGGTACAGCGGGCTTCTTGCGCCAGTCTGGGTCCTTTTCAGCGTTTTTTCTCGTCCGTTTATAGGACGTTATCTCTGTTCTATTTTTGCAAAGAGATATAAAACGCAGAACTGTGGCGGTCGCACGAAGCAGTCGCTCCCATCTGGAGAATCTGCTTGGCTCTGGAACGGCTTCTATGAAGCTCTTCTTGTCCCCTTCTGTGACAACGAAAGTTTTTTCTTCTCCCGTGTCGTTTGTAGTCGGAGGTTTCTCTGTGGGCCATAATTCGGGCCCAAGAGACAAAAAACTCGGCCCGCAGTACCACTCGTGGTCCGAGTTGAACCGCAGTGGCACGTCACGGGTTGCTGCATCAGCGATGTTCATCTTGGTGGGTATCCATCGCCAATCTTCGACTTTGCTATTGTCTTCAATAGCAGCTATTCGGTGAGCAACGAAAGGTTTGTATACTCTCGCTCCTCTTCTAATCCAGGTCAGTACGGTCTTGCTATCTGACCAATACGTTACTGACGTGGGCTTGCAGTCGTGTTCACTCATCACTGCTGCGGCTACGCGGGTTCCCAATACCGCGGCCTGAAGTTCGAGTCTCGGTATCGAAAGCAGTTTCAGTGGGGCCACCCGCGCTTTCGCCATAACAAGGCTTATTAAGTGCTTGCCTTCCACGGTCGTGGCCCGCCAGTATATAGCGGTAGCATATGCCATCTCGCTTGCATCAGTGAACACATGCACCTGCATTTCTATAGCGTCGCTATACCCAGGATAGCATCTTGGTACGCTAACGTTTTTTAGTTGGCGTAAATGTTGTACCCAAATTTTCCATTGTAATGCTAGGTCAACATCTAGCCTCTGATCCCAGTCGACGCCTCGCCGCCATGCTTCTTGCAATATTTGCTTCGCCTTGATGGTTACTGGCGAGGCGAGTCCGAGTGGGTCGTATAGCGACGCTACTATTCTGAGCGCCTCTCGCTTGGTGGGCGCCTCTCGGTCCAAGATACCCTCAGGCAGACGCGCGAGTGTGAGGTTGAAACCCAGCGTGTCTTCGCCTGGCCTCCATATGAGGCCGAGTATCTTTTCCGACGTATCTATATCTCCAATGGATACCATCTCAGTTTGTATATGCGATGGGTCCATTTTTTCTAGGAGCTGCGAGCTATTTGAAACCCATTTCTTGAGTTCAAACCTCGCCTGTAGGTGTATTTTTCGCACCATACTAGCGACTTCTGCCGCCTTCTCGATAGTTCTATAACTATCTAGGTAGTCATCCATATAATGACTACGTAGTATAGCATCCACAGCTTCAGGGTGCTTCTCTATATATTTGTTTGCGTTCCAGTTCTTTGCAAAAATTGCTGTGCAAGGCGAACTGGCTGCGCCGAAAATGATGGACGTCATTCTATATTCTTCTGGCGCTCCTTCTCTGCGGTTTCCCCTCCACAGGTAGCGAAGCGCGTCTCGGTCTTGGCTCCGCACCTTCACTTGCATGAACATCTCCGCTATGTCACCGGTTATTGCGACGCAGTGGCGGCGAAACCGCATCATTACGCCTGGCAGCGACTGTAATAGGTCGGGCCCAGTTAACAGGAAGTCATTCAGTGACATTCCTCTCGATTTGGCGGCAGCGTCATGTACGATGCGAAGTTTGTCTGGCTTCATTGGGTTGAAGACATCGAAGTGTGGGAGGTACCAAGTTTTGCCCGGCGTGCTAATTGCGGGTGCCCTTTCAGCGTACCCTTTCGCAATTAGCGAGTCCATCTGGTCTGAGTATCTTCTTAGAAGTTCCTGGTTCTTGTCCAGCTTCTTTTCTGTTGAGACGAGCCTCTTCAGAGCTGTCTCAAAGCTATCTGGCATCTCAGCATGCTCATTACGCCAAAGCATGGCGGTTTCGATGTGTCCATTCTCTAATTGGACAGTTGATCGATTCAAAATGTCCTCTGCCCTTCTTGCTGGGTCAGAGGCAGGTCGCTGTGGGTTTACGCACAACGATTCTATGGCGAAATGTTCGCGCAACTGATGATCCAAATTGTCATCAGTTGTTATTCTATTGACATGATGTACTTGTTGTCGTAGTAAACTACTGTGCGCGCCATGTAGTGTCCAACCCATTGCTGTAAGTGACGCAATTGGTTGGTGTCTTGGACCTCTGCGAATCTCGCTGGCCAATAACAAATGCCAGTTGTCTTGGCCGACGAGTATTTTTGGCACGCCATTGTTGTACATCAACTCTTTTCTCAAGTCGGTTAAATGCTTGCAGCGTGCGACAACCCTATCGCTCACTGTTTGTTTTGCCAAGCTGAGTTTAGGTATAGTACGTGCTTTAAATTGTACCCTTCTCTCTTGCGGGCTAACCAGCGTCACCTTGACTCTTCTTGAGCATGGGGTGGTGAGCATGGTGTTGCCTATCGCACCGATCTTGAGCGGGTCCACAGGGCCCTCTGCCCCGACTTGCCTCGCGATGTCTTCATCCATCAGCGAAACGGTGGACCCATCGTCTAGGAGAGCGTATGTTGCTACCTCTCCCGCCGGTCCGATTACCCGGACCGGCACTATCTTGAGGTACGCCTGGCTCGATGGTGACCCGAAACTGGCCACCGTTTCCTGAGGATCCTTGCGGGATTCAGGAACATCGGGCTTCTTGTTGGCTTCCCTCTGCTGTTGCTTCTTCCTATGAAGAAGCCGATGGTGCGTATCTCTGCACCCGTCTTGGCCACACTGTTTTCTCTTACAAGTGTGGTTGCCTCGTCGATGTTGAAGGCAGCGATAACATAGATTGTGTTTTTTCGCTAGCTCCCATCTTTTCTCGACAGCTACGCCCCTGAATTGTGCACATCCAGTGGCGTAGTGATGTCCCACGTCGCAAACACGGCATTTTCCTACCGGTTGGTCCGTAGCTATATGCGTCCTTTGTGTGACGCGTCTGTTGGTGTTCGCCTCGGCCGAAGCGATGCCTTCGGGTGGGGCGAATGGACTACAGAAGTGTGCCTGTTCAGATATAAAATTACTGAACAATGAAATATCTGGCACCGATTGGTACTTCTCCGAATATGATCGGTACCATTGTGCTCGTAGCGAATTGGGTAACTTCTCTGTTAACAATCGCATAAGCTCCGCGTTCATAAGGTAATGACCCTTTTTTAACGCGCGGAGCGTGACTACAGCACCTCTTACGCGACTTGCAAACGCGCAGATGTCTCTTGGTGACTCACTGCAGCGCGGCAGTCCGCGTAATCTATCTGTTTCAGCTTGCGCTATGGAGTCTGGACGGCCGAACTGCAGCTCGAGTTCCTTCATGATGTCATCGGGCCTGGCATGTCCGATGAGTTCTGAGCTGACGGTTTCCATTGCACGTCCATGTAAGCTTCTCCTCAGCCTCGCTGTATTCTCGATATCCGTAAAGTACGCTCGAGTTGTCTCATATATGGCCCGAAATGATAGCCATTCAGTATGAGAACCATTGAAATTCGGCAATGTCATGACGAATTTCGACGCAGAGGGGTTCGGTTGGTCCCGCTGTTCTATTTTCCTGTCGGCTAGCGACGCTATAGCGGACGTCAACTCCGTCAAGAATGGACGGAGACTATCCCTCTGACCTCCTGTACACTCAGCTGACGCTGCAACTGGAGGCTTTCGCACTTCTCTCTCCTTAGGATGCTGACCTTCTATTTGCGATTTGGTGGCGGCCGCAGTCAGGGGTCTATGCATAGAATTTCTGGTTCCCCCTTCAACGACGTTATCCTCCTTCTCAGGCTGAGGTTCTGGTGCCTCTTCTAGCCATGAACGCACGTACTCGTCATTCGAGTTTCTGTCATCCAAGTATTCAGCTTCGGAACCCTCTTCCTCCGCTCTCTGAAGTGCCAGTTGTGCAAGCTCCAACTTAATTTTGAGTAAGTCTTCGCGAGCTTTGTCTATGTTTTTTCGTGACCGAGTCACTCTAGTTGACGGCGGACGGCTATGTTCGATACGGGCGTCACCCCGGGTAGTCATCGGCATCGCTGTACGTCTGTCTTCTTCGGAAATCTTCTCTTTCTGAGAAGGTTTCAATGTTGTGTCTGAAGCTCCTTCTAATCTGGTTACTCTGGTAGAAACCGCTTGATCAGTTTCTATTGGTTGATGCGTCGGAGTGCTTTCAGTTTGAGGCGCTAGATGGCGCTGCTCGTCCGACGGCTCGGTCCCTTCGGTTGTGGAAGGTGAACACGGCGGCAGCTCATGTCTGATGCCAACTGGCTGATCCAACTCCACGGTCCATGCCTCCGGCGTCTTGCCTTTGGATCTGGTTATCGGCATTGTTGTTGAAATATTTTCTTTTGAAAACTCGAAGTTAGTTTTCAAAGATAAGTCCCAGTTCCGGGCTTCAGCGTTCAAACCGACGATCTCCAGAAGTTAACCTCCACTTCGATTGACTATAATTCAATCTTCAAATAAAAAATCACTAAAAACTTACGGTCAGTGATAAGTCTTCAGGAAACTTCAGGCATTTGCTATACAAGTTTGTTTTTCCCATAAACGTGTATGTTCTATTTGATTGACTATAATTCAATCAAATTCTAAATCACCGAAAAGTCAAGGTTACTTTTCGGTGGTGATGCTTCATGAACTGCTTGTCCAAAGCATCAGAGCCGTGCATCAATCTTCAGAGCACGTATCTTGCTTGATTGAAGAAAATTCAATCTTCAAATAAATCGCCGAAACGTCGAAGTTATTTTCAGTGATAGTGCTTCAGGAACCGCATAGTCAGTACATCCGAAACGTATCTAAGTCTTCAGAGTACGTTTCTTCCATTCACTGACGAAAATTCAGTCTTCAAAATTTTCCTGAAAACATAGGGGTTGTTTTCAGTCATAAGGCTTCAGGAATTATTCTTCAATCATCAAGGATGCACATCAGCCTTCTAAAACGCACGTCTTGTATTTTTCTGACGGGCGCTCGTTTTTTAAACAAATCGCTAAAAACATAAGGGTAGTTTTCAGCGATAAGTCTTCAGGAACTATTCTTGGGGCTTCAAGGATGCGCATCTGTCTTCATACAGCATTTTGCGGCTCACAGAAAATTTCTTCTATTTTCTTACAATTATTGAAAAAATAGGGTATTTTCAATAACTGTCTCCAGAATTTTACCTCTTGGATCCAGCGGCAAATAGGGCACGTAGGACTTGTTCCCTGCAGTGCACGTCGATTTTTGGTTTATTTGTGAAATTAATTTCTCCAAAATTCGAAAAATTAATTCCACCACTGTTTCTTCCTGACGTCCTGGGGCGCTCCAGACTTCGAATTTCGGCTCGAACGGGTCAACGTTGTGTTGCACGTAGCCGACTTAATATGCAGGCACCCAGTTGTTTTTTCTGGATCTACTGTTCCCGACGTCCTGGGGCTCTCCAGGCTCCAAAATTCGGCTCGATAGGACCATTAAATGTGCAGGACGTAGCGTGTTCATTGGCCCCGAGAAAAGAAGGGCGTAAACCTTCTGGCCATTGCCGCTGAACGCCCCATCCACATCAACGAAAACAAAGGTTCTTGGATGCCTAGCTGCAGCAGTGACGTAGGGTTGCAAATCGACTCTAACGATTCAACGATGTGTTGGGTGTACTCGAGTTATTTCCAGATTCCGGGTTGCCTACTTCTGGATCAGCACTCCTGGTGTCCAGGTTCCGAGGTTCAGCTCGACAGGATCGAAAAGGGATGTCTTCATAAGGGTTGAAGTCGATGAATTAAATGAAACACTAAGTTATTCAGTACACGGCACGATTCTAGGGCTCTCAACAATTTCTGAGACTTGATTCTATATAAGAATTACTTCTTATTTACTAAGACAAGTACAAGCGACTAGCTTTGGATGACTACAAATTCTATTTTGGGCCCGGGGGTTCTTTATACCCTCGCATCGTGCCATTATTGAGAGCCCCGCAAATTCTCGCCGAAAATAATTTTTATTTATGTAAAAAACCCTTATACATATTTGGTAAATAGGGTTACCGCACCCCTTCCATGGTGCTATCAATAGCTGGATTCCTTCGTACTGTAACACAGTAACGCCCCCTATCTATGTATCTAATCAATATACCTAATTTCCAGGTATTGATAGCTTCCCTAGACTATTTCCATGAAATAAAAGGACAATTCCCTTTATTTCCCAGTTAAAACCTTAATAGCTTTCAACCTAGCCTAAGGATATCTATAGGTTGGGTTGACCTGCTGGTGCCAGTAGCAGGCTGTCTGTTGACGTCTAGAAAAAGCTTATTTTCGGGAATCTTCTATGGGATATCATCCCTTATGTAATGAATCTATAAATTCCTAAGTCATTTCACCGACTTTAGGACTTCCTACTTAGGCTAACCAGACAATCACCGCCTATTATGGGGATTCTGGTAGCCAATAGACCACACTTTACATTTCTAGTGTTTATGTAAGTCTATCTAGGTCATATGCACATAAGGTGCCTTGATATGTACAAATTTGATAGCTGGTCACTTTCTTTGCGCCCAGCTATCAGAGAAATTAGATATAAAAACACGAATAAGATTGGGACGACACGCTGGTGCGTTCAACGGGCCATCGGGAGGTCCCCAAAAATTCCTTATTTTCGGAATTCCCAGGGGTGTATAGTCTCGGGGAATGCCAAAAACTGACTAAAATTACATTTCCAGAAACCTATTTTCCGGAATTGTACTTAAACTACTTGAGCGATTTTCGCTCCAAAGTGATGGCTTGGTAGCTAGTCCAGCAAGCCATCCGAAAGTACTTACACCATGAGTACATCTATTCCCTTCATGGAGTTATTCCACCTGAAGGGTCTACAAATTTCAACGTTTTACGTTGTTTACATTTTTCACGACTGCTTATCTCGTTGACTATCCAAGCGATTCTTCCCATCTAGAAACCGCCTGGAAGCCCTTTTAGCAAGCTTTCCAATGGTAGTACTTTTACCAGTACACCTATATGTTTCTAGGTACTTAGGGCACCTAAAACCGTAAGCGATTGCCAAAAACCAGATAAACAGCAGTTTTTCTATTATATACTGACTTGATATCTCAAGTAAATGGGCTTTATATAAAAGACTACGCTAACTATGAGGTGTATATAGGCTTCCTGTCTCGGTCTAGGTCCCCCATATACCCTAAAATGACCTAAAACCATATATTTGGTGTTTGAGATATCAAGTCAATATTCCTATTTACATAGCAGAAACTATGTGGTCTTCACATAGTTTCATCATTATGTACTGATTTCATGTCCAGTACATAGGATAAGCCCTTAAAAACATGATTTTAATTACTATAATATTTTCGAAAACCACCAAAACTATATATATCGTGTGGTTCCCTCTCACGGTTCATTCGGAACTAATCCGTCGTCGAGCACAGACGTATCGTATGACAGAAATTTATGTTTTTTACTATGATAACTCTTATCAGTATGCTTTCTAATGATTTTACTCTGTTAAGGGTGAACTATTGAACCCTATAACATACTGACAAACACTAAAAACATTATACTACTATCTCAAAAAATGTAGGTAAAATTTTAGTATAAATATAAACGTGCCTCTAAAATTCATTTTAGTATCAGGTGGCGCGCCGTGGTAAGCAGACATGTCTACACATACAAACTTCAATTTCTATGAACCATTTAGTATGGTTGATGACGCTTCGTCGCGAACACTGAGGCTTATCTCCACTAAAATTTCCTTTTTATTCTCCTCAACTTCAATATTCTCCCACAACCAATTGGGACAGAGATGTCATCCATGATTTCATCATCTGCCCACTCCATGGGTACACCTCTGACGACACCCATGCAAGTGACGGAAAATGATGGAATAAAAGCTTTGTACTTTTCTTTTTCCAAAAACTTGCTAGTAATAAAAGAGTTGGCATCTTGATACTTAGCGAAAGATATTACAAGTCTGTTACGGCCTATTTTCTTAAGACTACCATTAACAATATTATTATAAGAATTCCTTTTTAAAAATCGCCCAAAAGAAATCGGATTTAAATATGTATTTTCATTGGAAGCGGTTTGTTCTCTTTGAATATGGACTAAAAATGGAGCCGCATCCGAGGAATTATATAAAACTCTAGAAACTGGTTGATGCGGTGACCCGCTCATCCCATCAACTCCAACCCTCAATGGAGAAGTAAGTGGAAGATCCTTGGTTTCAGCCTCCATTTCCACCTCGCCACAGTCACAATCATTATGGCGTTTCCCGCCACTTTTACGCCTTTTTTTGTTGCAATGTTTGCAAATTGTGGGCCGAGCAGAAACCCTTTTACGTTTAGAATTATTGGCTAAACTTACTGAACCATCAGTATCAACACTAGTATCATTATTAGAAATTGTAATATAATGACCAATCTCTGAAGGTGGTGTTCCTCCGGGGTCGTCCGGAGGATCCATGGCTAACAACTATAAATACAAATAAAAACACTTACCAAATATAATAACAACACTAAAACTAACTAAAGTACTAAATAATGGGTAGTATTTAAACGCAAATAAAAAAATATCCTTTTTCTAAGCAAAAAAATTCCGAATTCTCATCAAAATTACTGATTGCGCAGCAAAATATTCAACGCAAAATATCACTAAACACACTACAATTTATTTTCGCAGCGTACAGCGATTTTTCCTAAAGCAAAAGCTTTTTTATTAATGCACAGCTAATAATCTTAATGCACATCATACATGTTAACTCTTTTTCTTTTAAATCCATGGTTAAAGTTTTTACAATTACTATTTAACGACAATGTCGACGGAGCCCCGCTGCGCGGGGCTCCTATTTCTGTCTAAAGGGTCTAAAGTAACCTAACACGAAGAAGATGACGGGAGCTGAGTTCGCTCGCTTTGCTCGCTCACTTCAGCTGCCGTCATCTTTTCGAACCTAACCTGTCCGTGTCGGGGTGCTCTAAGTTCCCGAGCTCGCTTCGCTCGCTCTTGGACTAATGACTTCTTGAAAATTAGGACAAATGTGATGAACAGGTTTTGTTGTACTTACTGGTTAATATGCGACTGAGATAGTTATTTTGCTACGAAATATGGAAAATTTGCTGTGCAGTTAGTATTTCTGCTATGTATGTAGTATTTTTGTACAAAAATAAATTTAACTGTATTGCATTATGAGGAAAAAAGTAATGTCATATTGATGTATAATTTCGAATTATCTGCAGTTTGAGTTTTGCTAAACATTTAGTAAGTTATTTGATGTAAAAAAGAATATAAATGATGAGTATGTATTGATAGACGATTCTTTTATTTGATATGCAATTTATAATATCCCTTAAATAATAAGATAAAATATATACAAAAACTTAATCCAATCCAATAGTATTAATTAATTTAAGAAACAATAAAAAAAACCACGTCCGCCAATTTTGAGGTTTCCCGCGCTTTCCCGGCTGTTATTATTTCGCCAACAGTTCCAAAAAAAAATATGCATAGGCGACAAATAAAAAAAAAAACACAACTTTGCTTTATTTGTTTATTAAACCAATTTTTTGCTAAAAATTGATGCGACATAAATATCACTCATTGTATCAGTGTCACAATCTTTATTACAGCATCTCTCGTACATAGCTTCCAGCGCCCTAGCCGGGCCTGGCTCGTTAAGATCTGGAAGTGAAACAAAGAAGGTAAGTCAGTGGATGTTTGATGCAAAAAAAACTGGCGAAGTGCGGGTCTGACTAGCGGCATACATTCACCGAAATAATCTGGCAACATTCATCATTTCAGCCGAAAGACGTCCACTGCTGGCAATAGGCTCCCCCAGGCGTCGCCACATTGACCGATCCCGTGCGTCTCGCATCCAGCGCCTTCCCGCAACCTTAACCAGGTCATCGGTCCACCTAGTGGGAGGCCTTCCAACGTGTCGTCTTCGGGTTCGCGGTCGCCATTCCAGAGCTTTTCGGCCCCATCGGCCATCCGTTCTGAGAGCAATGTGCCCTGCCCACTGCCACTTAAGTTTGGCAATTCGTCGTGATTCGATCACGCAAGGCAACTCCGAGCATAGCCCTCTCCATTGCCCTTTGAGTGACTGTAAGCTTTCTGATAAGACCCATTGTAAGCGACCACGTCTCAGAGCCATATGTCATCACTGGCAACACACACTGGTCATAGACTTTCGTCTTGGGACACTGTGGTAAGTTGGACGAGAAGATCCCGCGCAACTTCCCGAACGCTGCCCAGCCGAGTTGGATTCGACGGTTGACCTCTTTCTCGAAGTAGCCCTACCCAATTGGATCGTTTGTCCCAGGTAGACATAGTCGCACACAACTTCGAGTGTAGAGTCTCCGACCTATTAAGGTCGGAGACTCTCACCGTTGGAGAGACTGCAGTACAGCCCAAGTCTCGATCGAATCGAAGGCTTTCTCGTAGTCCACAAACGCTAAACAGAGAGGCAGGTATGTATGTGGTCTACGGTGCTAAAGCCTTTTCGGAATCCGGCTTGTTCGGGAGGCTGGAAATCGTCAAACCTGCGTGCGAGACGATTCGTGATGACTCTTGAAAATAACTTGTAGACATGGTTAAGAAGTAAGATGGGCCTATAGTTCTTCAGCCAGGCTTTGTCACCCTTCTTGAAGAAGAGTACCACCACACCCCTGCACCATGCCTGTGGTGTTTTGCCCTCGAGTATGACGGAATCAAACAGCTTCTGAAGGGTCTTAAGGACTGGTTTTCCACTCGCCTTCAGGAGTTCATCCGTGATTCCGTCATCACCCGGCGCCTTGTTGTTTTTCAGCTGTTTCAGAGCCATCCTAATCTCGTACAGGCTGACGTCCGGAATATCTTCGGTATAGTGTCGGGTCAATCTAGCTCTTGGGTCGTTTGCTAGACTCGCAACGGGCTTGCTGATTGATGTGTACAACTGCCCATAGAATGTCTCAGTCTCCCTCAGAAGCTCCGGTTTGGTGGATACGATCATGCCATCGTCGGTCTTCAGTTTCGTGAGCTGGCTCTGCCCCTTTATTTTGCTCAATCGCGTCTTTAATACACTCGGTATTAAAGCGGCGGAGGTCTCTTTTCAAGGATTTAGAGATCTGTCTATTGGGCTGCCGGTATTTGCACGTCTCGTCTGATGACTGCAGGATCATTACACGCCTCTCCTTCATAAGCTTGAGAGTAGGATCAGAGAGCTTTTTGTTTCTATATGTACGACGGGTCTTGAAATACTTAGACCCGACCGTATGGACAGCTTCCACGAACCCGTCACTGTATGTGTCTACGGAGCTTCCTAGGCACTCGAAACGATTCTGGAGTTCGAGCTGAAAGCTTTCGGGTTTATGGAGCTGGATCTGTGCTGGACGGAGCGCGGACTTCATCAGTCGAGACCTTTCAAGCTTAATATTAATGTTCAATGTGCCTCTTACCATGCGGTGATCGCTCCCGCTTTTTACCGAATTGATCACAGAGACATCATTGAACATTTGCTTCTTGGTTGACATGATGAAGTCGATCTCATTTTTTGTTGCACCATCGGGGCTCTGCCAGGTCCACTTCCTGTGTTCACGCTTTTTGACGAAGGAGTTCATCATATAGAGGCCCTACTTCTCCATAAAACTGGCCAGTAGGTGACCCCGGTGGTTCCATCGTCCAACTCCAAATTGCCCCACTTGCAGCTCATCCTCGTCTCGTTTGCCCAATTTCGCGTTGAAGTCCTCCATGACAACGGAAAAGTGAGTTTTGAAGCATGGCTCTGGAAATATCCTCATACATGGTCCCTACCTCGCCGTCGGGGTGTGCCGAGGTTGGGGCGTAGACCTGTATGACCTTCAGCGAATATCTTGAGGATATTCTAAGTATTAGGCATGCCACCCTGGTCGACACAGTCTCGATCTTCACCACGTTGTTCACAAGGGACTTGTGGACGATAAACCCGACACCACCCTGGGACTGCCGGTCACCCTCTCGGAAATAGAGCAGGTTACCAGATTTGAGGATTATCGAGTCCTCCCCCTCTCTTCGGACTTCAGATAACCCTATAATACTCCATCGCAACCTGCTCAAATGTGATTTTCTCGTCGGTCCGAAGCGCGTATTGTACGTTGCCAGGTCTAGTCGTCGGTGATTGTTTGGGTAGCCGGATCTCGTCCGGAGATTCTTGGCACCCCTTGCCATGCCGTAACCTCGACCGCTACCGTAGTCAAGGGTAGGCAGGCTGCCGGGCACTAGGGGCCATTTTTTATTTGTGCTATTCATGGGGGGGGGTTTTGCCACAATCGCCACGCTTGGCAGGCGGGTTGGCGATCGCAGTATGGTTGTTATAGAAGCACAGAACGCTGCTGCCCATTCTCTTGTTTGTTCCTTAGTCGCCTCTTACGACACCCACGGGAAGACATGGGATGGTGAAATTCTATACGTCCGGCACCATAAGAAACAATCAGGCAACATTACTGAATTTCATAAACAATGAAAGCACTAAACATTATTATTAAGAAACGATCAACTGGATTGAGAGACCAAATTAACTTTCTCGTGGAAACCTATTGCCCCATACATCCACATATTTTTTTTTTCTTAAAACTAATCCCCACCAACGAAATTGGCGCCTTTTAAACTTTTCCGTAAATTTCTTGTCCATGAGCCCATGCAGGCTCTCCCTCTTTATTTTTCCTGCGTCGAGGTCAGTTTACCGGCGTCCCCTTGTTTCGCAGACAGAAATTTCATAGAATTTCGTTTCGCAGAAAATGTTTCGAATAATTATAATATTTGGTCCTTGTATTTTACTTCGAATATTATTGTTTCGACGGCTATTTACTTGATGACTACGCAATAGGTTCGTTAAGTGATCTTTTTGAATTGTTCGAATAATGTCAGTGTATGTTAACCAAGCAGTGGTGGCCCAGTGGTAACGGCCACGACTTATAAAGTTGTATATGTGTCCTGCAGTGTTAACATTAAAAGGCTGATGATGATGTTGATGATAACCTAAATATTTCGGACCTGGGATACAATTTATGGTAGCATCTATGGCATTAAATAAAGTACAAAAGAGGTTCTTTCAGAAAACATAAGCACATTATGCGGCCTGTCCTAACACATCGAATAATCCCGGTTTGCTTTTACCTTAGTACATATTTAAGAACTGAATATAATTAAACTGACCACCCGTGACAAAAAATAAGAACTTAAGATGCCCTTTCAGAAAACCTTAGTCTCATATTAGTTTATCTTAACTCATCGAATATTGTCAGTCTATATAGAACCTTTTCAGAAAGTGGTAGCTTCATTGCTGTTGGTTATTTGGTTCGTCGTAAGTCATTGTAAACTGCCTATGTTCGTTTAACTCCTATATATATTATATATATATATTGAAAACTGAGACACAATTTATATGAATACAATGAAGAAATCAGATCCGGACTGTAAATGTGTGGCCTTTTTCTTTCTACTTCTTACTGAAACAACTCATTTCTATTCTCAAACTTACCTTTATTTTCGAATTTACAAAATTATATGAATGCCAATCAAAGTCAAAGTCAATAGTACATTATGGTACAAGTGTGCAATGTTGGTGATTACCGCTGAGGCGCCATTGAGACCCGAGCCGTAGGTGAGAGTCTTAAGTGAGCCGAGGACGGTAATCATCAATACACACGTGTATCATACGACGTTTTTCAACACACTTGTGAAGAAAATAAAACAAAAAAATCATATTCAACAGTAAAAACGAGATGTGATTTTTTTTTCACATTGGCGGCCAAAATTAAAAATTTTTCCTATGCGCGCGCATTTAACAATGGCGATCGGCCATAGACTAAAATAATGAGGTTTCTTTTTTTTGTGATATATATAGTGTATAGATATGTATAGATATGTATAGATATGTATAGATATAGTGTATGTATAGATAGTGTTTTAGCCATGTACAAAATAGGGAATTTAAATTTTTCTTAATTATAGAGCAAATAAAATTTATATTTGAGTGAAAGTTTTAATTATTAAGCACGTACAAGTTGAAATTATCTATTTAAATACGAAGTTTCATGAAATGAGCAAGCCATAGGTACATTAATTTATTTGTACTATTGAGCACGATCTGTTTTGTATCGAAACTTTTTAAGAACAAAGCAACCCAACCAATAAATTAAAAATACTCTATAACTCACTTGTGAATAATAGCAATGAAAAAGTCACAGATGATAACAGTTATCATTATGTGCCTAATTGCGGTGAAATTAGAGCCACTTTATGAGCAAGTGTGTTGAAAATATATTTATTTCAATTAGGCCAGTAAGCGGCACTTTTGAACGTCATACATATATGAATTAAAATTTACAAGTAGTAAAAGTTGATTCTACCGTGCATTCGGAAAAGTAGCTTGTTATGGAGAAGAATGCACAAGAAACTCCATCTCAATCTTTCTCCCTCGCAACTTTTGGGTGCCGGTGTTCCACCAGAATTCGACACAACAAGAGGATTGGCTTCAGCAAGTGTTGCCAGTGTCACCAGCGCGAGAAGACATAGCGTTAACTTCATGTTTGTCCTGAAAAACAAGAGATGGAAATATTTTTATAAAAGGGTCTGATCTTTGGGTTCGAGAGCTGGCAGTTTTTTTTTAAATTAATAACACCTTTAGACGATGAGATTGTTATCTTAGTTGTATAGGGAACTCTTGCGCAAAAACTCTTTTGATATTAGCAAGAAACTGTGCGTGTTTAGAAGCTAAGTGTAGACCCAGCGGTGTCACTTTGCTAAGCGTTAAGGTTACACTAGTCGAGCGCACGAACTATTTTGTGCGCGGGGTTAAAATGCCTGCTATATCATCCGACAACTCGTGCGAAAGAGATAGATGCTGTGATGAGCAGTAAGAAGCTATTTCGCGTACGAATTAGAACTTTTGCAAGTTTTTAGCGAAATGGATGATGATTTAGGACGAAAACGAGCGCGCGAAATTTTATAAACAGACCTTTGGAAGTCTAGATATCATGAAGAAACGACTAAATATATATTTTCAAAATAAAATTATTTGCATTGTTGAACTTCTGATCATTTCCTGTATGGTGGCCGTTTTGCAATTTTCTTTCTTCTTTTGGTATTTTTTGCTGCCCAAAGATGCGTTAAAATTGGTTTTGAAATATGGAACTTTCGACGCTCATAACTTTCAAATATTTTACTTTTTGTTTCCATACAGGGCTAGGCAGGATAATGATGAGACAAAATGATATCATTTTTATTTTGAACGTACATCGTCAAACAGTGGAGTAATCCGTAGAGTACGTTTGTATGGAAGAATTATCGACTAGTGTAACCTTAAGGTTTAGTTTAAGCATAATTTATGTACATATTGGCATTGCAGTTTCTGTGACAATAAACACTGTTTCTTTTTTCAGTTTAGACTGTGTGTTGTCTACCAGCGAATGAATTAATTTGAGAATTTTATTAAGAAGAAGAATTTGAATTGTACACTGGATCTTACGCTCTGATATGATCCCTCCCTATACCTCAAAAGTTTGTAAAGAGAAGACTCAACTATGAGTAAAGCTCGCCTTTGTACGTCTACGTAAACTATTATAATCGTGAAAATCTAAGACGTCTGACGTCGTTTCTCATTTTACATGCCGTGATATAATTAGTAGTTTTTATTCTTGCAATGTTACTACTCATTTTCACACTATTTATGTACGTATTCTCATGTTCCTTACTATTTTTAACGGATACATATTTATTTTATTTAAGTATACATACACACGTCACTTTGCAGTATAAAACTGTTTTTTTTTTTTTTTTTATAGTCTCGCGTTTGACCACTATCTCGCCTGATGTTAAGCGATGACGTGGTCTACGGTGAAGCACGCTTGCCTAGAAGAAACCTATTCACTCTTGACTTAAAGACCCCAAGGTTGTAGCTATCAGGGAACAAAGACCCCGGAAGGGAATTCCACTCCTTAGCTGTACGCACAATGAAAGTATTAGCAAAACGCTTTGTGCGTATGGGAGGGATGTCCACCATGTACCGATGGCGCATGGCCGTACGTCTTGTAGTCCGATGATGGAAAGGGCTAGGTGGAATCAAATTGTGCAGTTCCGTCGCGCACTCCCCGAAATGTAACCGATAAAAAACCGACAGGCTGGCAACTCGGCGTCGATGTTCGAGGCTCTGGAGCTTTGAGGCGACCAGTGCATCGTTGCCAATAAGCCTTTTGGCCCTTCTGTCGATCGACTCAAGTGCATCAAGCTGGTATTTGGCAGATCCATCCCAGAGGTGAGAGAAGTACTCCATGCATGACCGAACTTGCGCTTTATACAAGTTGAGCAGCTGTTCAGGCGTGTAGTACCGTCTCACCTTAGCAAGAATCCCCAACTTTTTTGCAGCTACCTGAGCTTTCGCCTCAATAAATGGACCGAAGTTGAGGGTTGATGTCAACGTAACACCGAGAAGTTCGAGATGGTCCGTTATCGGCACGGTTACACCACGGAAAGAAGGAGCCGGGTGAAATTGGCTCTTTTTAGCGGAAAAAAGACACGCCTGGGTCTTCGCAGCATTGAAACTGACCAAATTGGCATCACCCCATTCGGAGACCGCCTTCAAGGACAGGTTCAAGCGTTCAACCATGGCCTCCCGGAGAGACCGAATCTGAGGCCCAGTAGCTCGTGCGCTGGACACGTATCTCTCAGCAACACTGCTGTCGTCTGCGTACCCAAAGGTGCCGGGTTTTAGCAAATCATTAATGTGCAGCAAGAATCATGTTGCCGAGAGCACTGGACCCTGAGGGACTCCGGCGTTGATATCTAACTGACCGGACGAGCAGCCGTCGATAACCACTCGGATGGAGCGATCCCTCAGGAAGTCCCCTATCCAATCACACAGACCACTAGGCAGACCGAAGTAAGGAAGCTTACCAATGAGGCTTTCGTGCCAGACCCTGTCGAAAGCCTTCGAGATGTCGAGGGAGACGGCTAGCGCTTCCCCGTGTCTCTCGATGGCCTCACTCCAGATGTGAATGGCATACGCTAGAAGATCCCCAGTGGACCGATTTCGGCGGAAGCCGTATTGGCGGTCACTGAGGATGTCGTTCGCTTCTAGGTATGCCAGGAGCTTACCGTTGAGTACACGTTCCATACTCTTACAGAGGATGGACGTTACAGATATGGGTCTGTAGTTGGCCGGGTCAGCTCGACTGCCCTTCTTGGGCACGGGCTGTACGTTGGCTTGCTTCCAAGCCTTCGGCACTTTTCCAGTCCCTATCGAAAGGCGATACAGGCGTGTCAAGATCGGAGACAATTCAGGCGCACAGGTTTTAAGTACAATTGCTGGTATCCCGTCGGGGCCACTCGCTTTGTTCACATCGAGGCTACGCAGAACCCTACGGACGTCCTTTTGATGGATGCGGATGTCTGACATACTCGTCACACATCCATCAGGAGAGGGAGGAGGCTGCGCGCCATCAGAATTCAGATGCGAAGATTCCGCAAAAAGGGAGGCAAACAAGTTTGCCTTCTCCTCAGCGGAGTGGGCCAGTGACCCGTCAGGTTTCAGCAGTGGTGGTAGTGAGGGGCGACAGAAATTTGATTCAACCGACTTAGCCAGGGACCAAAACGCTTTGCTACCCGCTGGATATGAAGCAAGTTTGTTCCCGATTCTGCTAATGTGGTCAAACCGTGCTCTTCGCATCACCTTTTTGCAGGACTTGGCAGCCGTGTTGAAGGCTCTCTTCTTCTGACTCACGTCATTTGCCTTGCGCGTTCGAGCGACGACCCATGCTTGGTAGGCCTTGTGTTTAACCGCGTTGGCGTGGTGACACTCGGCCCCAAACCATGGTCGGTTGTCGTTAGATATTGCTACGTCAGAGAATGGAATATATTACTCCATCCCCCGACGCAACACATCAGTTACAGCGTCAGCGCATGACGATGGATCGTCCGAAGAGAAGCAAGTGGGCTGCCAAGGATAGCATGCGAAAAAAGATCGCATCCCATCCCAATCTGCTGACCTGTACCGCCATACCCGCCGGGTGCCTCTTAGGCTGGGATCGGGCGGGGAGTAGACGGACACAGACTTCACCAGACAGTGGTCGGAACTACCCAACGGTGAAGATATCGACACTGAGTATCGGTCTGGATCTGTTGTCAGCAGAAGGTCCAAGCAATTGGCTGTGTGCGAATCAACATCTGGCACCCTCGTTGCCCCCTGGACCAGCTGGGTGAGATTTAACGCTAGCGCAAGTTTGCGCGTCTCTCGTCCAGCATGATCAGTGCACTGGTATGGGAAGAGCCAATCCTGGTGGTGGGCATTAAAGTCCCCCAGTAGCACTAATTGGGCGGAAGGGTACCGTTGCTGTGCCGCATCAGCCGCCTCACTGAGGTACTCTGTGAGCCTGGTTGTCTCCTGATCTCCGCTGTGCGAGCGGTAGACACAGGCGTAGATAATCTTATCCAGCCCTGTGTCCACCAGAGCCCACAGCACTGAGAACCTGGAGTCTTCAAGATTACGGAGACGCCGATAGCAAGTGTCGTCTCGGGCATACATGCATACACCCGCGCGTGGTTTGAAATTGTGCTCCAGGGTAAACCCTGGGTAAGATAAGTACGACACGTCAGACGGACTTATCTGCGTCTCCGTAAGGAAAAACAGTGCTGGCTTTTCAGTCTCCAGGTGATGGTGGACTGAGGTGAGATTGGAGTGCAGACCTCTAATATTGGTGAGGTGCACTTTGTGTGGGAGGGGGTGCAGCCGCTGTTTTACTCCAGTTTTCTTTTTATTACCTGCCATTCAAAGATTCAAAAGAGTGAAAGGAGAGGAGAAGGAAGTGAGATGAGGTTCCACGCTACTAACCTACAGACACGCACTGAAAGGACGCCATCATTGGGGCACTAGTCCGGAGACTGCGGGGACGCCCGAGCCCCCCCGGAGATGTCCATCGGGCCCTCCCATCTGGTCGCCAACCAGCACGATGGCGCATTCCGGGATTTTTCGACAGTTGGCGGGGCAGCCTTTCGTGTGTGGCTGGCACACTACTTGGGCCCCCAACTACCTGCGGTCGGCCAGCGGCGCACCGTGCCTCGGATCCCGCTACCCTCCGCAACTAGTCTCCCGATACGCCCAAAACAGCGCGAATCAGACTGGTCAGCATGCAGTGGAACAACTATCTCGACCCAACTCCTCTAGTGGCTACACCGAGCATCGTACCGGAACACGGCTAGGCCGCTTGGCGGTACGTCTTTGCCCGGTGGGTGGTCACAAGCCTTCGGCCGAAGCCTACCACCAGTAAGTGACACCTGATTAGCACCACCCGGGGACCACGTGTAGGGTAACAACAATAGGGGTAACTCTCCTACGGACGCGGGTGACTCAGCCCCCAAACTACTAGTTGTCTGGCATTTTTGCTGAACAGGGCCTTTTTGGCGCAGCTGTGAGGCACACTTTCCTGCTAATTTCTTACGTCAGACTTTATTTTATTTGATTTTAATTGTGTTAGCGATCTTTATATTTAATTGAGCACACTAAGTGATTTTTCTATGTTGGCAATAATTTGTTTGATATTTTTATGCTTGCAACAAAGATGGACTGTTTTTTGTCAGGTTGGTAAACGACAAGCTTGCACTTCTCGTTTCCCGCCCATTTCGAGAATATAAATATTGTAGCTCTTGCCATCAAAGGCAGTCTATTTTTGATCGAGGCTACATTAATAAGTATTAGGGTAAGTGCTTTATAAACTGTATTCTATAAACTGTGTTCTATAAACTATGTTCTATAAACCATGTTCTATAAATTATTTTCCACAAACTGTGTTCTGTGTGACTGTGTATTTGATATGAGAATACACTGGGTGAGTAAACCCTTTCTAAGCATTTTTATTTACATCGCCATCCCCGCTAAAATACCCACACAAGATTTTAGTCTTTTAAGTAAAAGCCGACAATTGTATTATATCCGATGTATAATATTATGTTGTGTGTCTTTTAGTCTGTGCTAAATAAATTTATTTTCTTTATTTTTCTTTTGATAAATTTGTACGTAAGAAATTGAAAAATCAAATTCAAAATCCTAATTTATTACTTTATTACCCATACACTATAACAACGAGTACTCGTATCATTCGGAAGCATCAAGTTTGATTATTATTAAGTATTTTTATAGTTGTCAAATACGACTTCTTAGATTGTCACGACTTAAATCACTGTGTATATATTTAGATGTTTTTATAGAAAAACATTTATTCGACACACACAACAGCAACGAACACACAAAACCAGCCAAGTGTGTGTCAAACTTCGAAAATTTAGGGTTCCGTAGCAAACCGCAAAATTAAGTTGGTTGTAATAGAAAAAATTAGGAATTTCAAAGAAAAAATCAAATTTATTAACATATTGGTATTTGTTAGTATACGTAATAATAAACATTATCACCAAATTTCAAGTCCAAACTTAGCTCCCTTTAGCTGTATGGGAGCCCCACTTAAAAAGAAATAAAAAAACACGACAACTTGCATGGATTTGGGTCAACAAGATGCTTATACTGTGAAAATTTAAAGACTGTAGCTACAAATGTTTGGCCGTAAAACCCGTGTGTCAGATGACATACAGACTACGGACCGACGGGCAAACAGATGGACACGTGAGTGACAGCAATAGGGTTCCGTTTGGACCCTTCGGGTACGGAACCCTAAAAAAGAGAAGAATGGTAAAAAAGTACATTTCACAAATATTTGAAATCGACTCTGTTTCAAACGATATTTGATCAAGAAAATTACCATTGATCGTGTTTTGGGTAATTAATTTCACTAAAATGAAATTAATGTCCTAATACACACCTATATTATAATTTTATAATATATTCTGGGCTTATTGACTACTTAATTTGATTTTAGAAGGGCCTAATTACGAATTCTTTGCTTAGTCCATTTTGGCTGCATTTACCGAATACAATGAAAAATTATATTAAATTAAATTATTATTATTATATTACTCTACTCTTCACTTTGTGCAATACAGAAGCAAAATACCCGAGTACGTATTTATTAGCAAAATACTAACTCGCCCAGGCTAGTCCAGGGGCCTTAATACGAAGTTTTTTTATAGACATCGTGATGCCGTTATGAAAACGGATAGTGCTATTCGTCCCGTAGTAGCTCGATCTCTCTTTCAAACTAGAAACATGACATATTTTACTCATTATAGTTGGTACTCTCTCTGGTACATAAATAAAGTGCTTTAAGAGAACCTTTTGGGGAGGGTCTGCACTTATGCTTTTGCGGTTGCACAACGACATGCTTTGCTTTGCTTTGCTTGATAGATGCAGGCCTACCTTATCACTTCCCTTAGAAGTGGTAAGGTGGCGGGGTCTTGAGAGAGAGCGCAACAGTCGTGTAGATCCTCAAGGCAAGTCCGGTGGTTGCACCTTCTCGTGGTTGCCACCCTGTTATTGGTCTAATTCCTTAAGAAATATACGTAACTGAAACCACCGGGCGTTCTTCTTGAGTTACCCAGTCATTCCCATCCCCAAATCCTGAATAACCCGTACTCTCCTACCCTTCACCCTCCCCTCCCAATGTTTCAGCTCAATTTCAAATACACTCCTAATCGTGAACCTTATAAGACTGGTGGTATAAGACTGGCTGTCACCAAAATCATCTGACGACAGACGAAGTAGGAGAAAATATCCACCTGCACTGGAGCAAAACGAAGCCCAACGCCGAGCCTCGGGCGGCGGTCAACTAACCCGACACTAATGGCCTAACAAGTCAGACTGGATATTAGGAAATGAATATCCACGCGCGAAGGCGCCAACCAGCGATTGGGAGCCTTGGCTTATTTGCCCGGACTGCGAGGAAGAAAACCTCTATAAAATAATCACCCCAATTCCAAGGTGGGATACGTGCCAAAGGAATAAATGGCTGAAGGTAGAACAGTCGCAAGTGCCAACCTCGACGGACCTGGCAAACGTCGTTGAATTAGCCTTATTGAGGGAATGGGCGTCACCCCTCAAGTGACCTATGTATATCGGCCCTACTCGTGGGAATAAAATGAATATGAGCAATGAAAATGAAAATAAAAACCTTAAAAACCCGAAGATGACACAACAAACAATTTAAAAAAGTATGTTTACACATACTAGGAGTTTCTCTCTTGGAACTTACCAGCTGACATATCAGCACAAAAAAATGTTAATGTAGATCCCAAACACAGACACAAAAACACCTAACACGAATAATGAACAAGCTAATCTACCATGGCAAAATAATCAGGTACCTATGAAAAGGAAAGCTGAAGCAAGTCCTGAATTTGCGAACAAAAATAACAAATTAACAAAAACAACATATGCAATCACGACCCAAAATAGATTTCAGATTTTAGAAACAGCAAACACCAATGAGCCTTCTGAAAATTACAAAGAGCCTAAGCCACCAAAGCAAGAACCCATATTCGTCACAGGAATCATAGATATAAAGATACTAAAAGAACTCCTCTCGAAAATCGCAGATACTGATAAATATACTATGACAACTATGAGATCCGGTCACATAGTAAAAGTAATGCCGAGGGACGTAGATACAAATAGAGAAAGATATGTAGCGGTACCAACGCCGCCACTTACGAACCAATGACATGACGTCACACAAATCCTGCATCGCGCAAGTAAAGTTTGCGGCGCGATTTGAACACATACAACGTTCCGACAATTACCGTTGGGCAGTTGCCCGGACCAGACACAACACCCGTCTGGTCGGAGGATCCTCCCTTTTCTTTGGAGGTTTGTGGGACTTTACACCCTGTTCCGCAAACCTCCAAAGATGTAAGTACGTACAAACGTGTACAATACATACAAACTCAAAAGCGAAAGAGCTTATAGAGTTGTATTACGTGGTCTACACTCATCAGAAGATACCGACCTGATAAAAAAAGAACTTTTTGAACTGGGGCACGAAGTCAGACACATTACAAACATAAAAACACAAAACAACCAATCCCGGTATTTTTACGTGGATCTAGAGCCAAATTACAATAACAAAGATATTTTCAAAATTAATAAATTGAACCACGTCAAAATTTAATTTGAAGCACCTTACAAAAAGCTTGATGTTCTTCAGTGCAAAAGATGTCAGAGATTCGGACATGCCAAGAACCAATGTAACAGACCATTTAGGTGCGTAAAATGCGGCGGAGAACACTCCACATCAAGCTGCTTAAAAAAGCCTGATACTGAGGCAACTTGCGCAAATTGTCTATAAAAACATCCGGCAAGCTATAAAGGCTGCACAAAATACAAGCAATACAAGGACTTACTTATGAAAAACACTACCAAAAAGGACAAAATCACTGATGCAAAAATTTTACAGCAATCGAAACCCAATCTCAATGCGACCGTTCAAGAAAGTAACCTAAACATAAATTACAAGCACACAAGACAATAGGACATATGCACAAGCAACAAAACAAAATAACACAGCAGGACTAAAATCTCCTTGATGTCATCAAGGGTCCAAACAACTTTGTTGAAGTAATGGACGTGATGTTTGACAAATTTCAAAACATAATGAATATTATGTTAGACAACATGATGGATCGTATGATTCAATTAGTCATAAGTCTTATAAAACACCCCTAAATTTAAGGATAATCACCTGGAATGCCAATGGACTGACAGAACGCCGACAGGAACTTGAACTTTTCCTGAAAACCGAAAGAGTTGCTGTGGCCCTATTCTTAGAAACGCGATTCCCTCAAAAAACCAACTTTAGTCTGCAAAACTACAAGGTATACACTACGAACCATCCTTCAGGTTACTCTCATGGAGGTACCGCAATCATCTTGAAGGAAAATAAAACACTATCAAACACAAAGGCACACTATTACGGCTAACGATTTCATGACATACTTCAAAACACTGGGTAACAGATACATTTGTGGAGGTGATTGGAACGCAAAACACGTGTTTTGGGGCTCTAGACTAACCCTACCGCGAGGTCGTCAACTATATGTAGCTATGAATGACCTTAACCTTCACTGCGCCTCGCACGGAGCACCTACATATTGGCCTGCTGACCCAAACTAGGTGCCAGATTTGCTGGATTTCTTTATAATGAAAAACATCCCTGCCAACAGTGCCAACCAAATAAACATCGAGGAATGTACTGATCTATCCTCAGATCATACACCGGTTATAATCAATGTGCACTGCAAAGCCGTACTGATTGACCATCCCCAAAGGCTACATAACCATAAAACAAACTGGGACAACTAAAGAGCCAAAATAACAGAATCCGTTAATTTGAACACGCTACTAGATAATGTGGACAGCGTCGAAACGCATCCCGCGCAGTAGAAAATCGCGCTGATTATTATGATACCCAAACCAGGCAAACCACTCAATGAAGTTAGTTCTTACAGGCCAATAAGCCTTCTTCCAGTGCTGGGCAAACTACTGGAGAAAATACTGCTGAACAGGATGCGCAAGTACTTGTCGGAAGTCATTCCTTTGCACCAATTCGGCTTCCGAGAGAAACACGGAACCATAGAACAGATCCATCGTATAACGGACACTATAAGTCGCACGCTAGAATGCAAACAATACTGCTCCACTGTATTCCTTGACATATGCCAGGCTTTTGATAGAGTGTGGCATGACGGACTTCTGTTCAAAATTAAACAGCTGCTTCCTCATTCCTTCTACTTAATATTGAGATCATACCTTCACAACAGATGCTTTGAAGTGAAATTTAATAATGAGACCGCTCCCTTAAAAGATATCCTTTCAGGGGTGCTTCAAGAAAGCATATTGGAGCCTGTACTATACCTGCTATTTACTGCTGACCTGCCAACGCAGTGTGATACTGTAACTGCCACATACGCAGACGATACTGCCCTACTATCTGTCCATCAGGACCCAGCAGTAGCATCAGCCAAACTTCAGGATCATGTTGATAAGGTAGAAGAGTGGCTTGATAAATGGCGCATTAAAGCAAATCAGAGCAAATCTGCCCACGTGACCTTCACTCTCAGAAAACAAACCTGTCCCCCCATAAAACTCCATAATGAAGTTATTCCCCAAGCTGAGGACGCCAAATATCTCGGAATGCGTCTCGATCGAAGGCTGAACTGGAGAAAGCACATCTGGACCAAGCGCAAACAGCTAGACACAAAGTTTAGAACCATGTACTGGCTGTTAGGTCGTAAGTCAGGCCTCTCGCACGAAAGCAAATTAGCAGTGTATAAGACCATACTGATGCCAATATGGACCTACGGGATTCGACTGTGGGGTACTGCTAGTAACAGCAACATCGAGATTCTTGAAAGATTTCAGAGTAAGACATTGAGAGTCATGTTGGATATACCTTACTACGTGAGCAACAAGTACTCGTACATACACGATCGAGGATCTCAATATCCGTACCGTCAAACAAGAGATTGCTACACGTAGTAAATGCTACCATAGTAGAATATCAACACACGTCAACCAACTGGCCTCAAAGCTACAGGGTACAGGGAGTATCTCGTACAGCCGATTGAAGCGGCACGGTGTCCCTGCGCTGACTGCGAGATTTAAATAGAAAAAAGAAAAAAATATTTGTATATAATATTAAGAAATTGCCAAAAATTCCTTCTGCTGATGATGACATGAAATCCAATTAATGTCAGGAGATTGGCTTATTGTGTCAACACAGATCGAGAGAACCATCACGAGTTTTCCAAATATAATACAAAATCAATGAAAGTTTTTGTAATGAAATGCTCAATGATACAGTTATACAAGCAGATAATTATGATGTTAATATTGAAAGTACCGCAAACTCCCGGTTACTTAACACGAATACAAATAGGCACACATTACGCAACACAACACTTATTTACGAAATGAATATTTAAAAATAATTAATTGGAAGTGATGCGAGTCAAATTATTACGTAATAATATATTAAAATGACTTACAATGCGTAGTGTTTTACTCTGTTCTCAACTTAACACTGAGGTCTTGTCTGATACTATCCGATATATATCATATAGAACTGTTGTTGCCAAAATGATAACCCTGAACCCTAAGGGCCAGACGCCACCAAAGATGCGATGTGCCGAGACGTGCAAAGCGGAGATAAGAGACGTTTTTACCGACTTAAAAAAAGGAGGTAATCACTATGTATGTATCGAATGTATGTAATATTGTTGGAAATGCACAATATTCACATATTTTACTCTACATGAGCTGCTAAACATGTGTGTGAAATTTCATAAGTGTATGTATGTATGTTTATCCACGCATTTCGCCGAAACTATTTATAGGCTCGTGATCATTCTTTTTTATTGTTTTATTTATTTTATATTTTAATTATTTTGACATCCTGAGGAGCTCGTGGCTAAATAATAACAGCCGCACGGGTAGATCATCAAGGTTAAGCAACGCTTGACGAGGTCGGTCCGTGGATGGGTGACCATTTCAACATAACGAGTTTCCTCCGTGCCTCGGAAAGCACGTTAAGCCGTTGGTCCCGGCTGTTATTTGAAGATCTTTGACAGTCGTTACGGGTAGTCAGAAGCTTGAGATCTGACACCAGTCTTGCCAAGGGGTACCGTGTTACCCAGTTACTGGGTTGTGGAGGTCAGATAGGCAGTCGCTCCATGTAAAACACTGGTCCTTAGCTGAATCCGGTAAGACTGGAAGCCGACCCCAATATAGTTGGGAAAAGGCTAGGCAGATGATGATGACATCCGTGAACTGGGAGCAAGATCTTTTTAAAAACCCCATAGGTAGTTTTGTTAGCTTTATTAACTACTAGCTGTGCCCGCGGCTTCGCTCCCGTCATCTGCCTGCCAACCCTACCATACTTACCAGCCTGCCTGCCTACTCCACATACTCAAAAAAACTTTTTACAAAAAAATACTACCGTCTTCCAAATAAAACTACAAAGTGAAAAATTACTTTATTTTTGGAAGTCGGTGTCTTTCGTAGGTACCAATTTATTGCGTTATGGACACCGAATTCCAAAAATAAAGTTATTTTTAACTTTGTAGTTTTATTTGGAAGTCGGTAGTATTTTTTTGTAAAAAGTTTTTTTATTTTTCACTTTTTAGATGTACCTACCTAGGTTAGGTTAGGTTAGGTTAAAACGGGCTGTTTTCCGCAACTCCACGACTAAGCGCGTATTTTGCGTATTGTACCTACCTAATAGGCAAGTTGTTTAGTAAGTTACCTACTCGTATAACGCCAGAATATATTACCCAAATATCATGAAACTTGAACATAACCGGTGAAATGACAGATCTGCGTACCCCTTAAGAGCGTACTGGCGTGATGTTATGTTATGAAATGGTATAAACAACAAACAGACATGCGATTGCAGAAATTCCGAGAGATTTGCCGTTATTTATTGAAGAGTTCTGTTGTATATCTTCGAATTGCTTCGTCAGTCCTACACCAAATTAGCATGTCTGTTTGTTGTTTATACCATTTCATAACATAACATCACGCCAGTACGCTCTTAAGGGGTACGCAGATCTGTCATTTCACCGGTTATGTTCAAGTTTCATGATATTTGGGTAATATATTCTGGCGTTATACGAGTAGGTAACTTACTAAACAACTTGCCTATTAGGTAGGTACAATACGCAAAATACGCGCTTAGTCGTGGAGTTGCGGAAAACAGCCCGTTTTAACCTAACCTAACCTAACCTAGGTAGGTACATCTAAAAAGTGAAAAATAAAAAAACTTTTTACAAAAAAATACTACCGACTTCCAAATAAAACTACAAAGTTAAAAATAACTTTATTTTTGGAATTCGGTGTCCATAACGCAATAAATTGGTACCTACGAAAGACACCGACTTCCAAAAATAAAGTAATTTTTCACTTTGTAGTTTTATTTGGAAGACGGTAGTATTTTTTTGTAAAAAGTTTTTTTGAGTATGTGGAGTAGGCAGGCAGGCTGGTAAGTATGGTAGGGTTGGCAGGCAGATGACGGGAGCGAAGCCGCGGGCACAGCTAGTATTGATGTGATCTATGTGCTTCTCGTAGGTAAGTTTGGAGTCGTGTATCACACCTAAATCTCGTATGAAATCTACTCGTTTTAAATGGGCATTCTTTAGAGTGTATGTGTGGAATATGCTGTTGGCTTTGCGAGTGAACGTAATTGTGTAACGTTCAGATACATTGAGTCCTAGATTATTCAGCTGACATTAGTTTTCTAGTCTTTCGAGATCTTCTTGCAAAGAGTCGCAATCTTCGACATTATTTATTTGTTTGAAGATTTTCATGTCATCTGCGTAAGGTAATAATAATGAATTTTGAAAACATGTGTGAATGACATTTATGAAAATATTAAATAATAAGGGCCCAAGAAGTGATCCCTGGGGAACTCTGAAGGAACTACATGCCGCTTCGACACAGCACTGTTGTTTACGACAGCCTGGGAATGATTCTTCATGTAAGATGTTATCCACCGGTATAAGTTACCATGAATACCTGCGTAAAAAATCTTCTTTAAAGGATATTATGGTCAATACGGTTGAAACATTTACTGTAGTCTGTAAAAATACAGTCTACCTGACCGCCATCGTCCATACAGGATGTACTGAAGTCAACAAAAGACAGTAGGTTAGTAGTGTTCGATCGGTTTTTAAGAAAGCCGTGCTGTTCAGGAATGAAGGTCGTAGAAAAAGTGCTGTAAACTTGCGTATAGATGATACGTTCAAGTATTTTACCAAACAGGCATAATTTGGATATAGGTCTGTAATTATTAATATCACCCTGCTTCCCACTTTTGTTTACCGGTGTTATGTACACGTACTTCCATATACTAGAAACAATTCCCTCCTTAAGGTTACACTAGTCGATAATTCTTCCATACAAACGTAGTCTAAGGATTACTCCACTGTTTGACGATTTACATTCAAAATAAAAAATTATATCAATTTGTCTCATCATTATCTAGCCCTGTATGGAAGCAAAAAAGTTAAAAAGGAAAATATTTGAAAGTTATGAGCGTCGAAAGTTCCATATTTCAACACTAATTTTAACGCATCTTTGGGCGGCAATAAATACCATAAGAAGAAGGAAAATTGCAAAACGGCCACCAAACAGGGATAGATTTGTAGTTCAACAATGCAAATAATTTTATTTTGAAAATATACATTTAGTCATTTTTTCATGATATCTAGACTCCCAACGGTCTGTTTATAAAATTTCGCGCGCTCGTTTTCGTCCTAAATCATCATCCATTTCGCTAAAAACTTGCAAAAGTGCTAATTCGTACGCGAACTAGCTTCTTACTGCTCATCACAGCATCTATGTCTTTCGCTCGAGTTGGCGGATGAGATAGCAGGCATTTTAACCCCGCGCACAAAATAGTTTGTGCGCTCGACTAGTGTAACCTTAACAGAACGCGTAAAAATAATCGTTAGTGGCTTAACTAGTTCTTTGGCACACTTGACTATAAATAATGGCGGTATGTTGTCCGGACAGGCACCTTTACACCTTTATTGAGATCTAAGGATTCTAAGAGCCTTTTTTTTTTTTTTTTTTTTTGCGTGGAGAAATGCTCATGCATACTGCACTACCACGGGGAGATAGTGCAGTTATGTGGGACTCTAACCCACTAAAACTCCACGGTGTCCTCCAGTGCCGCTTATGGCGGGAACACGGGCACGCGTTAGCACTCACCGCGAACCCGCCGCGGCTGTCCGTCACCGGACCCTCCTCGGGGGATTACCCCCCATCACCGGCGCACCAGAACACACTGTACGCCGTGACCACCCCAGGGACCAATTCAGCACATGGGTGCCAGACGACCCCGTGTATGGCACCCTTGGTCCCACTGTGACGGGTCGAGGTCAATGGCCCCGCCACCTACCATTTTGCGGCCGCAGGGGATAGGGAGAGCGGCTAACGCTATACCGACACTCCTCTTCCCCTGCGGCCCCACCGCGTCCGCCATCAGACGGTGGCGACCCCGTCTAGGCCGCGGAAGGTAGGGAGAGCGGCGCACCGCAATACCGGCACTCCTCTCCTGCCGCGGCCTCCAACCCTCAGCCGCGATATCGTATGGGACCTGGGAATCTCCACAAGACATCGCGGCCCGCCTCAGTTGCGATGTCGCCTGTTACCAAGCGGCACCGCAACCTACAAGTTGGCCGCTACGTCGTCGGCTTAATCGGCAAAAGCCCTGACGAGCGGCCCCTCCTCGGGTTCCTCTTCGCTTCACCGTGGGTGACCAAGCCACGGTTACTGAGCCCCCCCGCCTCGACAAAGCGGGAACCCACCGGGGGGGAAGGATTCTAAGAGCCTAAGCAGGTGGTTTGGATTAATTTCATTCTCACCTATGTTTAGTTCAGAGTCAGTAGTACTCGAATTTCGATCTGAAGTAGAAAGGAAGTTCGATTGGAAGTACGCTGCGAAAGCATCACCAATTTCTTCACTTTATTGTAGCATCGACCTTCTAATGACATAGTAGATCAGAGATTGTCAGTGCCCTTTTTGTTCGCTGTTATGAAGGACCAGAACATTTATTGTTTTTTTAAATAGAATCTTAAGTTTTGGCAATGTAAGATTTGTAACATCCTTCCTCAAAAGCTTTGGCTCTAGCGCGAAGTAGTACAAAAGTGTCGTAATCCGATGTGTTGCCGTAAATACGGTATTTACGTAGATATTTGTATAGCGCTCAAAAAATCCTGCCCGAGTATACCTTCTGCGGCGCAAGATAAGTGTTTAAAAATGTGAAACTTTTGTCGAAAAGTCACATTATTAATTAAAATATCGAAATAAATATATCCCATAGATTCTAAATTACCCCTAATTCCTTTAATAACTATCTTATCTATCTTTTACTTAATTCAATAAATTCCTATGTTGCGACAACCCTTCATACTTAAGCACACATAAGCTTGCTCCACTATCAATCAGTAAATTAAGATCAACATTACAATTTTTTAATTCATCATCATCATCATTTCAGCCGAAAGACGTCCACTGCTGGACGTAGGCCTCCCCCAGGCGTCGCCATATTGACCGATCCCGTGCGTCTCGCATCCTGCGCCTTCCCGCAACCTTAACCAGGTCATCGGTCCACCTAGTGGGAGGCCTTCCAACGTATCGTCTTCCGGTTCGCGGTCGCCATTCCAGAACTTTTCAGCCCCATCGGCCATCCGTTCTGCGAGCAATGTGCCCTGCCCACTGCCACTTAAGTTTGGTTTGGTTTCTTGGCTATTTTTTAATTGAAATTTAATAATACAAAAATTACTAAAACTAAGAATTGAATGAGTGTACGGTTTAGGTACGAAACAATTCTAGGCTTTCATGAGTATTTTCGTGATCATTGCGCAGTTGTCCTGGTTGTCCTGGTTGCGCGTTATGCTGAACATGCTGACAACGCACCAAACGTCCGCGAAAATGCTGACGCTGACCACCTGAGTGTTTACCTCGATTTACACTGTATGAAGTTCTTTGACCTGTGCTATTTTCATCATTTTTGTTATAATTATGATTATAAGTTTTATCTTTGTTATTTAACTGTCTATTTCCTCGGCCTCGGGGACCTCTTAAGCTTCCACGTTTATAGTTTTAGTTAGCCCTAAATTGCATAAACTGGTATTGTGGCTGGACAGATATGGATTGCTCATCTACCGCAGCCGTAATAGCTTCAGACAACGACACACCATCATTGCACACTGTCGTGATACAATGATGGTGCTAAGCCAGTTGTCGGCCAAACCATCGCTAAACCGTTTGATTGCAGTCTTCTCACTAAGCGGACGCAAAACCTCAAAGGCATCACGCTTACCGTTAGCCTGAGCAATTGTGGGATTCACAAACAACTCCTCGATCTCTGTACCTAATTTTTCTATACTCCTACGGCCTTGAGTAGCCTTTAACAATTGTGTTTCTAATGCTACAAACGATTTTTTCGGTAACAAATAAATGCGAATATCTTCTATCAAACTTTCAATATCTGCGTAAGTACTTTTAAGACGCAATTTTTCACTAGGCGAGAGACGCGTTTTTAACACAAACTGTTTTAATTGACTTTTACTGGTATCATTGTTAGAGGAGCTCGTGGCTAAATAATAACAGCCGCACGGGTCGATCATCAAGGTTAAGCAACGCTTGACGAGGTCGGTCCGTGGATGGGTGACCATTCCAAACATACCGAGTTTCCTCCGTGCATCGGAAAGCACGTTAAGCCGTTGGTCCCAGCTGTTATTTGAAGATCTTTGACAGTCGTTACAGGTAGTCAGAAGCTTGAGATCTGACACCAGTCTTGCCAAGGGGTACCGTGTTACCCAGTTACTGGGTTGAGGAGGTCAGATAGGCAGTCGATCCATGTAAAACACTGGTACTTAGCTGAATCCGGTAAGATTGGAAGCCGACCCCAATATAGTTGGGAAAAGGCTAGGCAGATGATGACTGGTATCATTGTTAAGCGAACGATAATGCAAGATACCATCAATAAGCTGTTTGGTCACCTGTTCCTGGCCATTTATCACCGGAAACAGGGAAATTGCAGTTTTAATATCGAATACGTCAGCCATTTTTGTAGCTCTATTCGAATGTTCACTGTTATACTATCTACTAAAGAAAGTAAATCCTTTATTTTCTGAATATTTGCTTGAATCTCATGGATTAATGTTTAGAAAACCTCACAAATTTCTTTGCCTAGCTTGCGATCTTTAATTTCTTGGTTCAACTATGTCAAAATACAATCCAGTTTACTATATTCTTTTTCTGCTTCTACTAGTTTCTTAAAAGCTAAATCTTGTCTACGCCTATCTGGACCTAGTTACACTAAATATTCTCTTAAATATTTTAATTTAGCGTGCAAATCTTGCAATTTTTGGGACATTCCTATTCCCCTAATCGAAATATAAAATAATACAGCATGATCTAATTACAATATTATGGAATACTAGCTGTGCCCGCGGCTTCGCTCCCGTGCCTGCCAACCCTACCCTACTTACCTAACTGCCTACCCTACTTACCTAAAAACTACATACCAATTTTTTTTCTAGTGTCATTCTTTCGCGTAGAATCTTAACACCGCCATTCAGAAAATGACTTTAAATGCACAACGCCATCTATCGAATAGCGAATTCAACTGACCAAGTAACTGAATTGCGTGTGCTGTGATAATTTTACTTCTTGAACACTTTAAATTCATCTAACTTTTGATAGAGTGAACTGATTGCGATGAAACAAAAACCAAGTAATTTTTCAAGTTACGCACAATTTTTATGTATAAAAGTTATCTACATAGGTTTCGTACATTTCACTTGATGCGTGCACAAATAAACAGACAAACAGACAAAAATTCCAAAAATGCTGGAGATTGGTTCTGTTGGTTATCCTTTAACACCCTGGCTATTTTTTTTGGCTTTTTTTCTCGATATACAAAAAATATTTTTCTACAGATTTATTATATGTATTTATTGATTGTAGAATATAAAAATAAATGTAAGCAGTGCAAAACTTACATTGCAGTAGGTACGTATGCCCTGCATATCCTCTCATCATAGGCTTGAGCATTCTCCCGGCACCCGGCAGCAACGTTCCTTTTCTGTTTTCTTATTTAATATTGTCACCTCTTCAAACTAATTCTTTGATTCTGTTTCTTCTATATTTTTTTAAAATCTTCTTTGTTTTCTTACTTCAAATTTTTCCGTCTTCACAAACTTCAATCAGTTAATTCTTCATGATTTCTTCAACTACAGACGTCTTCGGTTTACACGTAAGTTGCAAAATTTTAATTGCTGGCTAAGGGTCGCCATGTATTAGAGTGATGTATTCAAAATAAAAGAGAAGTGTTCAATTCAATGATTCGTGTAATAATGCCCGTAATTGGTGTGTGCAGTTACAAATATTAGGTTTGACGAGCTGTACCTACACTACACTCCTGCATTTTGTCTAGCCGGCTGGGCTGGAGTGATACTGCCAGAGGAGAAGGTTGAGCCTGACTTACTCTTCATATTGTCACCGAGTCTTCGGTATCCGGTTTCAGGGACTCCGGCACATTGATATTTATATTGTTGTTTGCAACCACTACAGACAGGGCCGTCGGTATGCTCAGAACCAGAACTAGCGCATGTGAACATGATGCGAAAAGTTTGAGTAACACTGGAATTTCTCTTTAGAGGAACAAGCGTGCGCTCACGGTGCCTGACGGCGAATGTATAAAGAATTGAAATAATAAAATTAATACTTTGGGGTTTTATGACTTTAGGGATATAAGTTAGCAGTAAGAAGGCGAATAACGATCTATATCATTTATTACAAAGCGCTGCTTATATACATTTCTAATTCACAATAATCAAATTAAATAGAGTACATAAATAAACTTAGGACTAACAATATTTGGGTAATGACGGTAGGATGTGCCGCGCTCTCTTCGATGTTCGAGCGTGATGATACAGCCGACATTCCTTTCACCTTGTCTACGTCTAGTAATCTAGTTTAGTACGCATAGACGCACAGTGGCGGGCGGTTGTATGCGCTTCTTTTGCTTTGGATATTTTACTACATGTAACGTAAGTATGTGCTCCTACATCATTCCCCCGCTAGTGAAACGTACACAAGGCTTCGATGTCCTTCCTGATTTTGTGTCGTATGCGTACGTATCTGTGACTGGCTTTTCTGGCTAAGTGTTCATCCGGAAAGCGGGCTTTAGTCTGTCAACAGTGATGTTGCTGCATCTATTGCGTAACTGGCGTCAGAGGCTTGCTTGATGCGTCATTGCGTAGGTAAACATGCGAACATTTATTTAGGTCATCGTGAATAAATGTCGCTCGAGACTGGTTCGATTTCCGCTGCGCCTGGGCCTTCTTTAAGGCTCCATTTAACTTATTCATGAAGTTTGAAACCGTGTCGCGATGTTTTGTTGATTCTTTATAGAATTCGCCGGGTAATCGCAGCGTTTGGCCATATAGTAATTCAGCAGTACTTGCACCAACATCCTCTTTTATCGATGCGCGTAGTACTGTAGGTAACTCACGTGACCATGTTGTAGATTTTAGTCTTGCGGTGAGTGACGTCTTGAGTTAGCGATGCCATCGTTCTATTACGCCGTTACACTGTGGGTGGTAGGCAGTGGTGCGGGTGCGGTGGATTCCCATGCGTTGCATCAATTTATTGAATAGGTCTGACTCAAATTGCCTCCCTTGGTCGGTGGTTATGGTAACTGGGCAACCGTATCTCGCGATCCAACCGTCATACAATGCTTTAGCAACCCTTTCTGCGGTTATGTCTTTCAATGCATTCAAGACAAACTTCAGGCCATTTGGTAGCCCTATCTATCATGGTCAATAGATATCGATAGCCGTCCGAGATAGGTAACGGGCCAACAATATCAATATGCACGTGCTTGAGTCTGTTTGCTTGTGGGAAACTCGCAATAGGTGTCTTCGTGTGCTGTTGCACCTTAGCATGCTGGCACGCGTCTCACGTTCGAGTCCATTCATTTACGTCACTATTCATGGATGGCCACCAGTAGCGGGCAGTGACTGGCTTCCTTGTCGCCCTTATGTGATGGGTGACTAAGGTCGTGAATTGCTTGGAATGCAATTTTTCGAAAAACTGAAGGTAGATATGGACGAGCGGTGCTTGATGACATCTCGCAGGTAACTTTGGTGGTGGACTTGGGAATGATGATTTTCTGGAATTGGTATTTGCCTTTGTTTACTAGTGTTTTCAATTCTTCGTCTCGATCTTGTTTTCTTGCTAGCTCGGTGTAATCCAGTGGTGTCGGGCATGTTATTGTTTCGACTCGTGATAGTGCATCTGCAAATTTGTTATCCTGGCCGATTACGTGTTGAATATTTGACGTAAATTGTCCGATATATTCAAGGTATCTTGTTCGGCGGGACGTCTCTGACTTGCTGTTTGAAGTTAATGCATTACACAGCGGTTTGTGGTCCGTGTAAACAATTAACTCTCGTCCTTCAAACACACGGCGGAAGTGACGTATATTGCCATGTAAATTGATAGCAACTCACGGTCGTACGTGCTGTATTTGTGCTGTGCGTCACTGAACTTCTTGGAGAAAAATCCCAGTGGTCTCTACTTGCCGTTGATCCTTTGTTGTATAACAGCACCTGCGCATGTGTTTGAGGCGTCTGTCATTAATGCGAAAGGTTCGCTCAGTGATGGGTAGGACAATAATGCGCAGTTCTCAATCTCTTGTTTACATTGATTGAATGCTCTGTTGCCTCTTCGGTCCACTGTATGACTGTTTCATCGTTTTTTTTTCGTTATGAAAGTATTTACTCAATTCTTTTTGATGTTCGGCCGCATGCGGTATACTCGATCGGTAGAAGTTCAGCATCCGGATGAAACGTCGGAGATCTTTGATCGTATTTGGCAATGGGTAAGCCTTGATTGCTTGCGTCTTTTCTTCCGTCGGTGTAATGCCTTTAGGGCTTATTGTGTATCCCAGGAAATCTAGTTTTGACTGGCCGAAGATACACTTAGCGACGTTTATTTTTAAACCAGTCGCTTAAACACTTCTTGAAGCTCTCTTCTGTGTGCTTCTTGGTTCTCAGAAGCAACAAGAATGTCGTCGACGAATGGAAAAACGGGTAGGCCACGAAGCACGTTGTCTATGTGCCGTTGGAATGTCTGGCCTGCACTTTTCAAACCAAAACACATCCAAGTGAACTCGTACTAGCCAAAAGGAGTAATCACGGCTGTCTTCTTCACGTCTTCTGCTCTATTTTTGATCTGGTAGTAGGCCTTCGACAGATCAATTTTAGAAAAAATCTGCTTACCTTGGAGGTTATGTGTTAAGTCGTGAAGTCGCGGAATTGGGTATCGATCGGGTGTGGTTACTGCATTTAGTCTACGTTAATCGCCACAGGATCTGTAGGTACCGCCCTTTTTCAAAACCATGTGTAATGGACTAGCCCATGGGCTATAAGACGGTCGACAAATTCCTTGGCTCATCATGAGTTGGAATTCTTGTTTTGCAGCGTTGTATTTATGCGGCGGTAGTGGTCTTGGTTTTGTAAAAATCGGCGGGCCGGTGGTTTCAATATAGTGTTCGACTTCGCTATTTCCCAGTTTCTGTAAGTTTGGTCTCGTAATGTCTGGGTACTTGGCCCCAGTGGCCCTTGGTTGTGGTAGGGTAGGTTGTCATCGATGGTACGGATGCTTCCTTCAGCTGCAGGTGACAGGAAACCACGGGTCCACCATCGGACATCTAGACGCACTGCAAGTTATCATCCTTACCTTGTTGCCATTTCACCAATTCGCACCAAGCGCTTCCAAACATCCTTCATAATGCGCACAGCGAATGAATGGAACTCGCTACCTGCGTCTGTGTTTCCGAACGCATTCAACCCCAATCTCTTCAAAGTAAGAGTGGACAGGCTTCTTCTGGGTAAGCTCACTCCATCGTCGACTCTGTCTCTGCCACCTTTGACCTAGACTAGAGTCAAGAGCAAACACATCACAAATAAAAATAAATAAAAAATAAATGCCTTTATAACTGCACGGATTTCTACATCGGTATGCTGCCTTTCCGAATTTCTTATGAAAGAAGCACACGGCATTTCTTCTGTCCCGTGATTTCGAGCGGGAACGGCTTCTAAAATCATGGGATCGGCGTTGAAATTTGCGGTATCGGTTCGTCCTCAGTGCTGCAACTTCCTTGGTCAGGGCTTCAAACATGTTGAAGAGTTTCTGGTCTGTAGGTTCAGATGTCGCCGCTATTTCGGCTGGCACCGATGTCACTGGGGCTCTTGACATGGCAGGTTGACACTGGCAGGAGCACACGGAGTTCACCTCTTTCAGCTGTTCTTGCATCCTGTCTGCCATGGCAGCCAATGAGTCCAGCTTGCATTCATCACTAACTGCCAACACTGTGTGGGTAGAAGCAGGTAGGTGTCCTTGCCACATCATTTTCAGGGTGTCATCTGGCATCTTTTTCCCAGCTAGGTTTCCCATTCGGCGGAGCGACTGTGATGGACGTTGGTCGCCGAGTTCCATATCATTCAGCAATTTTGGTAGCTGAATTCCCTCGCTATATTCATAAACCTCAACAGTCTTCTTTTTACAGCGTCGTATCGGCCGGAGTTGGGCGGCGATAAAATGATGTCGCTGATTTGGTCGATGTCCTTGATCTCCAGCTGAGCCACTACGAGTGCGAACTTGCCTTCATCACCGAGCTTCTGGTTGTATATAATGACCTCAAATTGGGCGAACCATAGCTTAGGTCTGTCGCACCAGAATTTAGGAATACGTGACTGGACGCTAATTGTTTCGACACCTTCAGGCGCAGTAGTCTTGTCTTCTCTCGTTACGGACGTAGACATTTCGAACGCGGGGTCACCACTTTGGGGTTTTATGACTTTAGGGATATAAGTTAGCAGTAAGAAGGCGAATAACGATCTATATCATTTATTACAAAGCGCTGCTTATATACATTTCTAATTCACAATAATCAAATTAAATAGAGTACATAAATAAACTTAGGACTAACAATATTTGGGTAATGACGGTAGGATGTGCCGCGCTCTCTTCGGTGTTCGAGCGTGATGATACAGCCGACATTCCTTTCACCTTGTCTACGTCTAGTTTAGTACGCATGGACGCACAGTAAAGAAAGAAAGAAAGAAAGAAATCATTTATTTGCTGATAATGTAGGTATACATATAAGTTGGAATATTAATAAATTGTCCCAATACATTTTGCCTTACGGCATGCAAAATATTACATTTGAATTTAATAATATAGTTACAAACATCACAATTATTCTTAACACCCTTTAGAATTTAATGGACAGGTACAGACAAACCATAAATGTTGAATTAATGAAATGTAAATCTCTCGCATATTTATTATCATGCAATGAAGAATATAAAATAAATTTCATAATGTCAAAATGTCAAAAAGATGAATGTCATAAAGTGAAGGTAATGTCAATCACTGTAATGTCAAATTATGTTTGATGTCGACATAGTTTGCCCAATGTAAAAAAAAAAAAAAAAACTGGTCAAATATTAACAGGCATAAAAATTTTCATCATTGTAAATCATAATAAATCACAATAAAATCATAATAAGCTATAAACATTCGAAATTGCAAAGACAAGGTAATATTTTTTTTTTTTTTTCAAACAACAACTTTTTACTGTAGAGTTTTATCATTTAAAAAGTCTTTAATTGTGTAATAACATTTCTCCTGCAAAAGCTTTGCTAATTGTTTTTTAAAGCAAATTATGGGTAGGCCTTTTAAATTTTCAGGTAATTTGTTATATATAAGCGGTCCCATGGAAAGGATGTTATTTTTTAATAAGGCTGTTTTATGACCACCCGTGTACAATTGGTTTTTATATTGCGATCTTAATGGTACTGTGCGTTTTCTTATTTCAACCATTGAGGTAAATAAGTGTTTGTTTAATTTAACGAATAGGGCAACTTCTAGTATATACAAACAAGGTAATGTCAGAATTTTTTGGGATTTAAATACGGGTTGACAACTTTCAGTAGACTTAAGACCTGTCATTGATCTGAGGCATCATTTTTGGGCCCTAAATATTCTTTCTCTCTCACTGCAGTTGCCCCAAAATATGAAACCATATCTTAACAATGAAGCAACTAATCCATGATAGGCTATCACTAATGTATTAATGTTTACTTTATTTGAGAGATTATAGAGAACATATGAAGATTTACTTAATTTTTGGCACACACTTTCAGCATGAGATTTCCATGACAATTTGTTGTCAATATGCACTCCTAAGAATTTTGTCACTGAAGTTGTGTGTACGATTTGGCCATTATATTCAGTAACTACTTTTTTTGGCTGTAACCTCTGGTGAAAATTTACAGACTTTAATTTTTTGTAAATTTATAACTAGATTATTTTTATTAAGCCAATCTATTATCGTTGTAAGTGTACTGTATATTTCTTCTTCGTAGTTCGACTCATTCTTACATTCGACTATAGCAGTGCTGTCGTCAGCAAATAATGTCATTGGTTGACGAATTTGACGGGGCAGGTCATTAATGTAAAGTAGAAATAGTAATGGACCGAGCACACTGCCCTGTGGAACTCCGAATTCTGTTACTCTACAACTGGATAGGTATTTCAGTTCACGCTTGGTTTTAGTACAGATTCTCGATATTTCTGTGTATTGTTTTCTATCCGTGAGATATGACTTAATTAGGTTTAGTACGTTTCCTCGTATGCTGTAATCGCTAAGCTTATTTAAGAGAGTATCGTGTTTTACATAATCGAATGCCTTTGTCATGTCTGTGAATATTGCACATATAGGGTTTTTCTTATCCATATTATTCATTATTAGTTTTATAAGATCGAATATTGCCATGTTGATATTTTTATTTTTACGAAAGCCCTTTTGTTCTTCACATAAAATGCCATTTTTAGTTATAAAGGTGTAAATAGATTCGTATATAACTTTTTCAAATATTTTGGAGAACACTGAAATTAGAGCTACTGGTCTATAGTTTGAAATGTCTTCCTTGTCATTCTTTTTATGTAATGGTTTTATGATCACAGTCTTACATTTATCAGGGAATATACCTAAATATACCTAATATATACCACACATTCATTATATGGCTTAATGGTTTTGCGATAATATCAGAGACAAACTTAACTACAACGGTTGAAATGCCGTCGAATCCGAAACTATTTTTTTTATTTTTTAAGTTTTGTATCACCCGTGTGATATCTTGAGGGATTACTGGCTGCATAAATAAAGACTTTTGGATTTTGGTAATTGCAGCTGTATTTCCCATACAAGTACTGGACACATCACGTATTTGGTCAACAAAAAGTTATTAAATGATTCAGCAATCTGCCTAGGGTCTTTTACTAGTTTGTTTTCTGCGTTAATATGCAAAATTGGTTCTTTTATTAAATTTTTACCATTAATTATTATTTGCCATGATGCTTTTGATTTATTTATAGAGCTATTTATTAAATAATTATTTTTGGCTTTTTGAGTTAGTTTTACAATCTTTTTAAGTTTCTGTGCATAGTTTTGAAATTTATTTTTGTTCTCACTTGTAGGTGTCTTTCTGTATTTCCAGCCATAAAATTAAAATAGTGTCACATAATTAACATCGTGCAACGTAATCTACCGCCATCTAGCAGTGAGTAGCAGAACTTGACAGAAACGTTCCAGGTCAACAAAGAATACTATTTTGTGCATCGAAAACTACATAGTGTTGCAAGCCTGGAATATTTTTCTACCAAATTGGGATATTTTCAAATAATTTTGGGTTTTAATAAATTATACCCAAATTTTTATTAAAATTATAACTTCAAAATTTTATAATGGATTCTTACAACAACATAACTCAAAGAAAGAGGACAAATCTACAGCAATCAAGATCATTGACTGATTTATCTACTTCTCACATACTTGACTCAACAATGACAAGTCTTCCAGGCACATCTCTGGATGTAAGCCACTCATGCTGTGAAGTGCTCAAAGCACAGAATAATCAACTGACATGCGAACTACAGTCTGCTAATAACGAAATTGATGCATTACATGAAGAAATCCGGAACTTGAAATGCGAATTGTTAAAATGCCAGAAAATCATTAATGTCTACAAAAAACTGGACTCCATAGATAATTCCCCTAAAACCTCGAGTAGGAAAAATAAAAGAAATAAAATATATGACAGCAACAGAGAAAGCGCATGCCTACAGTATATGACCCCAGAAAAACGCAATCGACTACCTATTGAGGAAATAACATGCACACCGTTGGTGGACAATTCTGTAGAGGAAATGCAGAAAGTTCAAAACTCACCAACTGGAAATAGCACGTGCACACAGGTGAAGAATAAAGTGGAGGAGGCACAAGCGACGAATAACAATAACGCATTGGGTACTAAAAATCAATCAATCAATCTAGCTATGTCGCCCAAGGATATAAAATTGACGCTGCCAATAAAAAATTCAACACCGGAGACGAAAACTTCAAGAACGAGCGCACCCAATGAAGCCAAACATAGAAAATTGTGTGTATTAAGTAATAGCACACAAAGAGGTATACTGCAAGCTATTGAAGAACAATTTTCTAAAGAATTTAAATTCTGTAGTTATTCATTCCCGAACGCGAAGATAAAACAACTATTAGCTAATTTGAAATCGAAATTAAGAGACTTCAGTATGAATGATTATTGTATAATTTTTATAGGTGAAACTGACATTAAATGTTGCCATAATTTTATTGATCCTATAAATGTTATTAATGAAAGCTTGGCGCAGATAACCCATACAAATATTATAATATGCACTCCTTCGTATGTACGAGGAGCGCCTATATATAACCATAAGGTTGAGATATTTAATGACCTACTTTATGTGAACCTCCAACTTCATAGCTGCGCATACTATTTTGACACAAATTATGACTTGACATTTGAATTTGACATGTTTTCACATAGAACAGGTATATTGAATAAAGCTGGAATACATTTCATATTTAAAAATATAATGAATAGGATCAAAATTGACTTAGAGTTATTTCCGATAATAATTGACACCATTAACAACTCAGAGTCAAATGCTAAAGAGTTGTTTTTTCTCGAATAAATATATTAATATCTTACATCAAAATATAGCAAGTTTGTTAAAAAAATCGGATGATTTATCTGTATGTTTAGATCAACTAGCTGATAATCAAATATGTATTGATATAATATGCATCACCGAACATTTCATTATGGAAGGCTACGAGAGTCAGTTGTATGTACCTAATTATAGGTTAGCGTCGTCTTATTGCAGAAAAGGGAAAAAAAGAGGGGGTGCATGTATTCTTGTTAAAAATGGCCACAAATGGAAAGAACTGCCTAAAATTGTTAAATTGTCGACTTCTGGTATTTTTGAATGTTGCGCCATTGAGCTTATAAGCTATAAGATAATTGTCGTCTGCATTTATAGGGTGCCGAATGTTAATAATTATGATGATTGTTTGAATAAACTTGAGAGACTTTTACGAATAATATCAAAGACGACTTCTAAAAAGATTGTCATAGCAGGAGACTTTAACATAGATTTACTAAAATCTAATAGACATTCTGCTACGTTTGAGTGTCTACTATTAAGTTATAATTTAAAACTAGTATTTAAACAACCGACTCGCATGGCCAGCAAGACATGCATAGATAATTTTGCACATAATTTTAGTAAAACATGTAAAAGTGAAGTATTAGAGTTTGCTTTATCGGATCACACAGCACAGCTACTTCAGTGCCCCGTTAGAGAGGCGTGTGCCATAAACTATTGGTATAGGACAAGAAGAGATTACAATAAAGAAAACATAGCTAAATTCAATCACTGTATGCAAAATATTTCTTTCTCAGAGATATACGATACAGACGATCCTAATATAGCCTATAATGCATTTATCAACACTTTAAAGTTGTTTTATGACTTGTGTTTCCCGCTTATTCGAGTAAAAATTAACTTAGTAAAAAAACGTAATTGGGTGTCAAAGGGTATTAAATTGTGTAGTAAAAAGAAAAGGAACCTTCTATGGCAACTGAGATTAAACCCGAGCCGTGACAATAAAATAAAGTTGGTCAACTATTCTAAATTATATAAAAAAATAATAAATCTGACACAAAAGGCACAAAACAACTACCGAATAGAAAAAGCTGCAAACAAGGCAAAAACTACGTGGCAATTAATAAACCGAAAGAAATTCAATACTCCCAACCAGCAAATTGATAAAATTAAAGTTAATAATAATAATATATTAGATCCTAAAGACATTTCTGAAACGTTTAACAACTACTTTGTTGACAAAATACAGCCCATAATTAATGACTGTAGCCAGCCTAACCCACAACGTAAGATATACACAAGATGTAAATCAATGTTCATGGCACCAAGTTTACCAGATGATATATTTAAAATTATAATGTCACTAAAAAACACAAATAGCGTTGGTTACGATGGCATCTCCACAAATATTATTAAATCAGTGGCTAAGGAACTATGTGTACATTTAAGTTATATACTTAATCTCAGTATAGGTGCTGGCGTGTACCCAGATGCTTTGAAAATTGCCATTGTTAAACCATTATTTAAAAAGGAAAATAGAGAGCTAGTGGAAAATTATAGGCCAGTCTCATTGATTTCTGTTATTTCAAAAATATTTGAAAAATATCTACACAAAGAGCTATTTAAATACCTTGACAAATATAATATTCTGTGTGAGCAACAAAAGGGATTTAGACCAAGAAAAACAATAAATATGGCGATTTACGATTTTATTCATAATATCATAAATAATGTCGATAAACGAAACCCAGTCTGCGCAATTTTTTGCGATATGACGCAGGCGTTTGATTATGTCCACCATACTACACTATTAAAAAAACTAGAAGCTTATGGCATAAGGGGTAATGTTTTAGAACTGTTTCAATCCTATTTACAAAATAGACGGCAAATAACAGAAATCAACAGGATAAATTTAATTAATAAACATGACGAGATATTTAGATCAGAAGAGCGAAATGTTAGTTATGGGGTACCACAGGGTAGTGTGCTGGGTCCCTTGTTATTTATAATTTATATTAATGACTTACCAGAATGGATTGAACAACCATTGACTCTATTTGCAGATGACAGTACCGTGACAATACCTTCGAGAAGCGTTGATACATACCAAAGTGACATTAATAATTCGTTAAAAACTATTATAAAATGGCTAGAGGAAAACAACTTAAGAATCAATTTAAGTAAAACAAAAATAATTCAATTTAACCAACGCATGACAGATATGGACAATCTTAATGTGAAATATAATGATAATAAAATTAGCGAGGTAGTTAGTACAAAATTTCTAGGGATTGAAATAGATAAAAAACTTAGCTGGAAACAGCACATTGAGTTACTTTGCAAGAAACTAAGTACATCTGCATATGCTCTATATACCCTATCGTATATTGTAAATCTGGATGCATGCCTTACTGCGTACTATGGTATAGTTGAATGCCATCTGCGATACGGAGTTATCTTTTGGGGCAACTCAACAGAAAAAGAAACGGCATTTAAGGCACAAAAAAGATGCATACGATCTATTTTTAAATTGAAAAGTACTGATAGCTGCGTGCCATATTTTAAACAATATAAACTTTTAACCCTACCATGTTTGTACATTTTAGAAATGGCAGTATTTGTTAAATTAAACCCAGAGCGCTTCGCACGAATGGCTGATGTATTTCCACGGAATAGACGTGACAATACTAGTCTGTGTATCCCCAGTGCTAGAACAACTCTGATGCGCAAGGGTGTCTGCTGCATGGCACCGGTGATATATAATAAAATACCAAGTTGTTGGAAGGAATATAATTTGACATTATTCAAAAAAAGACTTCGGAATTTTTTAGTAGATAAGGTTTATTATAGTGTTGCAGATTTTTTATTGGAGAAAGAAATTGTTTGACTATTTTATATATTGTATTTAAATAATTATTAGAAATGGCGACATTAATGATATTATTGAATGATGAAATAGAATTATTTTATTTATTGAATGAATTGAATGGTTGAACATTGATATTATTATTAGTAAATGATGAACCAAATTTATATTATTTAATGGAATTATAGTCTTAAATTTTAAACTCTGTACTTTTGCATGCCTTGTAATTGGCAAAATATGGCTGTTTCTGTATTTATTTATTGTGTACCACCATGACTTGTACCCATATTTGCAAAATAAAATATCTTTATCTTTATCTTTATCTTTATCATAGCATGCTCCGTTATTTTCTGCTACAAATCCTAATTCCGCGTGATAGCCATTTCATTTTTTTTATTAGCTTTTAATGTTTTTAATTGAATTGGGAAGCATAAGTCATATAATAAACGAAAGAGATCAATAAACTTATTATATGCCTCATTTGGGTTATCTGTCTCAAGTACTTCTGAAAACGACAGGCATTGAAGGTGCTTTTTAAATAAAATATTTTTTTTGCTGGATAAGTTACGCTTTTGAATGCGCCAAGCATTTATTGTACATGTTTTATTTACCGGTATTTTTAAAATTTGAGCGGTATGGTCCGATAATCCAAAGTCGACTACTTCGCTCATACAATTTTGTTTAGAATTGTGGGCAAAGTTATCCAAACACGTGCCGCTTTTTGGTCTAGTTGGCTGATTAATCAATAACTTTAGATTATAGTTCAAAAGTAAATTTTCGAAGTCCAATGTAAAGTTATTTTTTTTCAATGTGTTGATGTTGAAGTCACCGCATAATACTATTTTTTTATTTGCCTTCGTACACAATTTCTTTAATAAAGTATCCAGATGATCAAAAAACATATTGATACAGGACATGTTAGGTGGTCTATAAATACAAACAACTATTAGTCCCTGCTGACTTAGTTCTATTGCACAATATTCAAATACGCCCGTAATGGATGCGTTAGGCAGCTCTTTACACTCGTAATTATCCTTAATAAGGATACATGCTCCTCCTCGCTTCTTATTTCTTGAATAACACGATGTAAGCTTATAATTTGGTACGTTGATTAAAGATTCCTGTCCTGAGGTTACGAAATGTTCAGTGATGCACAACACATCCACATCCAGATTTTTGTTCTTAGCGCGTAACTCTTGAATATGCAGCGTCAACATATCAGTTTTATTAATAAGTCCGGCGATGTTTTGGTACATAATGTTCATATGCTAATAAAAGAAATAACTAGTCTTGTGTTGTTGTTGATTTGTCTTCATTTACGTTATTTAAGAATGATATGTCAATATTGTCGTTTGCCAAATCCACCCGAGAGCAGAATAATTTGTAGTCTATCAATATGTTGGACATGATCTGTTCAAAAATGTTCCTCCATCCATATTTGTTTAATTTTCCCGTACTGCTGGAAAACATTTCAAGTGATAGGGTGCGGTTGCTATCGAAAAAATATGCATATTTATAATTTTTTATGTCTAAACATAGTAGGTTATTAAATAACTCGACTTTATAATTGTGGATTAGAGCACCTTTTTTGTAAGTCGGAGAGCAGATAATAAGGTTTGTGTGGTTGACATTTGTCATCGAGTTTTTTAGGTTTTCAAGTATAGTCAAATAGTCTCCATTGTTCAGATCATCTTCTTCAATGAAAAACAGACAGTAATCGTTCATCGTGAAGTCTTTTAATTTATATTGAATAGATTTCAGGAAATCTGTTTTGGTGACCTTTGGCAATAAATGATGACAAAAATTAAAATGTTTTGAGAAGATTTCTTCGATTAGAGATAGCGTTCCCTTTGTGCAATTGCTGCTTATTACAGATAATCTGTTTTTTATGCTTAGGTACATACACAGCTCCTGATGTATTTTCGCAGGCAATATTACACACTTGTGAAGTTGTAGTCAATGTTTGTTTAGTTTGCGTCAATTTGTCGTTAGTCAGATTGGATGTTTGGGTTTCTTTATTAAGCATTTTAATTTTTTTGTAGGGTGAGCCATGGACTCATTATTTGAGACAAGCGGTGAAATGTTTTGATGCGTCGTTTTTTTATTTTTGCGTGCTGATGATGGTGAGCCTTTTTTTCTATCAGGCGCTAAGCAAATCTTTTTACAGGTTTCGACGGTCTTCAAAGATTTTTGAGAGATCAGTTTTCGTCTATTTCTTGATGAGCACTCATTAGTTGCATATTAAGTGATTTTATTTGTTCTTTTAATTCGTTAACTATGTCATTGTCACTATAGTTATGTGGGCTGTCTGGTATGCTCAACATTGTGGTGTCAAATATTGTTTTATCGTCGTCATTTGTCAAATCAGACAAGTTACTTAGAGATCCCGTGTTGTGCGGTTTCCGATGTGTTATGTTCTTATCTGTATCCATGTTTTATTATTATGTCTCTAGCGCCCTGTGTTATGTTATCACTAGCACGTATTTGCCTGTGGAAATAATTAGTGATAGAACATTCACAAAAAGACAACGGTAGGGTGGCCGAGGTTCGAACCTGGTGCTCGAGTGCACGTTACATACACATGTAGCTATCACAGCCCCCGTGCCACGAAGTATTTAGTGGCGGTTGTATGCGCTTCTTTTGCTTTGGATATTTTACTATATGTAACGTAAGTATGTGCTGCTACAATACAAAATAATTGAATTAAATATCTCTCAACTTAGAGAACAGTACAAGTTTCATCAAAATTGGTTCAGTAGTTTTCAAGATATGGAACATCCAACCGAACTCCTTAGCGACAAACAGCACGAATGTGTAAATTAGTTATTATGGGTATTTTGTCAATTCTTTAGGTAGGTACCTTACTATAGAACTTGCTCGCTTGTTTAGTGATATGGTGCTAATAAAACAAAAAACCGGCCAAGTGCGTGTCGGGCCACGCGCAGTAATAGGGTTCCGAAGTTGCATAATAATGCGGACTAACAAACAAATAAACAAACAAAAAAATCTTTCCTCTTTATAATATTAGTATAGATATAGATAAATAAATGTCCTTGTCCTTTTGGTACAAAAACCAGAAGAATTTCGTTAAGTGGGGTAATGTTTTGTCGGACGAGTATGCACTGGAGTGTGGTGTGAGGCAGGGAGGCCTATCCTCTCCAAGACTATTTAACTTGTACGTTGATCAGCTGATAGATGGCCTCAGTAATTGCCATGTTGGTTGTCATATAGATAACGTCTGTGTTAATAACATCAGCTACGCTGACGACATGGTGTTGCTGAGTCCATCGCTCAGTGGTTTAAGAAAACTGCTTGATATTTGTGAGTCTTATGCTGCGGCTCACGGTCTGAGGTACAACGAGAAGAAGAGTGTGTGTATGGTCATTAGAGGTAGCAATAAACAACCGGAGCATGTACCACCTGTCTATCTGAACGGAGTGCCTTTAGAAAGTGTCGCTCAGTTTAAGTATCTAGGGCACTTTGTGACAGAGACTCTGAAAGATGATGCGGATGTTGAGCGAGAACGAAGAGCGCTGTCGGTGCTTGCTAACATGTTGGTTCATAGATTCGCAAGGTGTTCAGTAGACGTAAAAGTGACACTGTTCAGAGCCTACTGCCAAAACTTTTACGCCGGCGCTCTATGGTCCAACTACACCCAGCGGGCCTACAGCGCTCTTCGTGTACAATACAATAACGCCTTTAGGATTCTGGTGAGGCTCCCCCGATTCTGCAGCGCGTCGGGCATGTTTGCTGACGCAAGAGTCGATGACTTTTATGCCATTATGCGCAAGAAAACTGCTTCTCTGATGCGTCGGATTCGGGGGAGCAACAACGGAATCCTAAGAATGTTTTCTGAGAGGCCTGACTCTGAGATGCTGGGGAGAGTCATCCAGCTTCACGTGACGAGATGACACTATTACAATAAGTTGACTAACATAGTTTTAAGACCTTTGTTACTAACAACTATGGACATGTAATTGGTCTGCAATAAATGGATAAATAAATAAAAATTAGCAGTGAATTTGGCAAAATTATAAGATCAATAAAATTAATAATTAGCTTAACAATATTAATAGGTTTGCAAACTATTATTGTAGCCCGTTATTGCAATTGGTATTGTTAATTGCGAGAAATACAGGACTGATCGATGTGGTGATTCTTGGTGAGCTCTCTTTTGGTTGGAAATGCTGCGGGAAATATGGCATCATAATAATTGTGTGTATCTTTCATAAACATGGCGTAAGCATCAGCAAGCGTTACATAATTTAACTTGTTGAGATTGATAAGGCCGATAGGGCTCCTACCCTTTTGACCTTATGTTTGTGGTTTTTTATCTGTTCGATTTTCAATGTTAGGTTAGATTTGTTTACTCTTTTACTATCTGTGTGTCAAAACATATTCTATTATATCGTTATTTCATCATCATCTTGCTGCCCTTGTGACATGCTACTTGAAATCGACGTAACATGTGTCTTCTTCCTACATTCCGTCCTGTCAACCGTCACGCTGTCACCTGTGGCTCCCTTTTCATTCACATCGTCCCTCACACAATCCATCCATTTTATCTTTCTCCCCTCCATCCATTCACATTTACCAGCTTAGCAGCAAACTGATTGATAACTTATCTGATACTAAAATGTTGACTATTGAGGCCCGGTTTCTCAACGCTAAATTATCGCAAAATTAATGTGACAAATTGTCAAACACGCGTTATCTGCTGTGATTGGTTGAATCAATTTTCAACAGCCAATCGCAGCAGATAACCGGCGATTATTCGTCGATTACGTTAACAACCCGATAATCGAGTGTTGAGAAACCAGGGGTTAGTCTAATGTTTTCATTATCATAAATTTTAATATTTAATTCACTTTTTTTTAAACGTTTTTTGGTCCCACTGTGTAAAGGGCTCCATAGGCCCCAACTCCTTCCAATACATCCATACCAACACGTTTAAAAATATTAACCGTATAGTTCGGAGCGGGGTCACTTTGGGGCGTGACAAGCAAACCTCCGCTGGCTCAGTACTGGGTCACTTTGGACCCCAGATTTACGTTATACGAAATCCTAATTAATAACGTTATTATTGACTAAGACACCTAGCCTTGTATCCACATGAGCATGCTCGGGCGAATGAGCCGCTCATTCGCCCGAGCATGCTCAGAGGAACAAAATGAATGTTTTGGTCGAACGAGCCTCAACATTGAAAAAGCTGTGCTCAGGCTGCTCAGTATATGCTCGGCTCCGTCATGTCTTCACGTGTCCGTGTAGCTGCTGCTGCCTTTATAATCATTCACTGTGCCATAAAGAAGAAGAGAAAACCACCAAGGTGGTGGATGAGAGAAATATATATCCCATAACACCCTCTTTGATTCATATGCATCAATTAATGTTAAACCAGTCTCGTTATACCACAAGCCACTCATTTTTCAAGTAACAGAAAAAGTAAACGTAATTAAACTATATTAAACTCGGGGAATTCGACGCGCTCGCCTCAAACACAAAAACAACCGTCCACACTGAGCGCCGAGCGAATACTGAGCGCCTTTGAGCACGGACAAAAACCGACAGATGCCGGCTCGCCCTGAGCGCTCTCGGATTTGCTCGGGCCGAGCGTGCTCAGGCGTCTCCACTTGAGCGAGCCGGGCGCTAAATGAGCCGCTCATTCGCCTGAGCATGCTCAAGTGGATACAAGGCTTAACGAATCTTATTTGGGCGTGTTTATTAAAACAGTTGGATAAAAAGCTTACATATTTTCGCCAATATTTTTTTTTATTAACCGCGCTAGTTTTTAATTTACAGTGTATTAAAAACCTAGCCTTTTCTCGTGACCTATCCTACATTTACTACCTTCGATGAGAAGAAACTTATGACACGATATTGTATTTTTCTATCAGTGAAAGTATTTTATTCCGGAATCGGATCTGTTTGTACCTAATGCCGGATGTTTCCTTTAAAAACAATTGAACCCCCTTTAAGGTCAGACCGCACTAGGCGTAACTGCGCGTCAGCGGAGCGACATGACAAAATATATTGTATGAGATAAAGTGTCGCATCGCGTAGTATTATTATTATTCCTTTATTTTTCCCCTCAAGCGGCGCAAATACTGTAACCTAATTGGTAATTACAGTATTGAGCCGTTTGGGGTCGAAACGCTTGGGTCATGGGGCCCAAGTGCACGTCTCCTTTTTAAGGAGATCTCTCGCCGACTGATTGACACCGTGCGTGACCAGAGGGCTGGCTCTTTCTTTGCGCAAAGAATCAGCATTGCCATTCAACGTGGCAATGCTGCCAGTCTTCTGGGCACGTTCCCGGATGACAGCGATGTGGATGAGTATTTCGACGCCTAAGTGTACCTTTCTTTTGTATATAGTGTAAGTAGTTAGTTTAATTTTAAGATTGTAAAGTTTACTTTTGTTTAGTGTTTAAGTATGTACATATATAATATTTTTAATGTCTAAAATAAATGTAATGAAAATCTTAAGTATTAGTTAAATACGTTCCATTCCTTAGAAAGGGTCAAAATCTTTGACAGTCGTTACAGTAAGTCAGATGCCAGAAAATCTGACTAAAACCATGCCAAAAAGTATCGGTTTACACTATCATATATATCTAGAATCACAGATCTTTGTATCATAAATTGGGTCTGACAGACGGAAAGGCAGACAGAAAACGAAGTGATTATATATGGGTTCCTTTTTATTCCTTTTGAGGTACGGTATTAAATTAATAAATGGCACTATATTAACAGCTATGGGTAAAGGGAAAAGTGTGTTCATACCTCGAAGCCCAGTATTCCCCATTGATCTCCAATTTCAATTCAAAAGATTCCAGTTTCCAATTAAACTTAGTTGTGTTATTACAATTAACGCAAGCGCAAGGGCAAACATTACAGTTGGTTAATAATCTATCAGCAAATGAAGAGCTCTACAAGTTTTTCGAGCTAAAAACAGATAACAGCTACTTTTTCAGTGCAAATTTCTCAAATTTCTCAACTTTACAAGATATATGATAAATCTTTTAATGCAAGTTTTTGCGTCACATAGTTATCTAGTAAATGTACATTACATATTTTTGAAAACTGCTCAAAAAATTATCAGAAAAAATAAATTCCTAACACACGTTTTTACGAAAACCCGAAACACCAGGTTTTTCAATTGCTTTTTCAGCCTACTGGTGGTGAATAATAATTTGCAAAACATGGTATGGACTGGGCATATAGTATACTAGTAAGCCACCAATTTTGTTTTTCAAAGTTTATTGTATATGTACTTAAAAAAAATGTTGTCCACGCGGAAAAAACGCAATTTTATGATGTGCGACAGCGTTGTCTACGCGTAAGAATATGTTGAATATAAAAATAAATGGTAAATAATTTAAAATTTGAGGTGTTTATCAATCGAATCCAATTTTATATTATATTTTTGAGTACTTATTTTATTGTAATAAATTGTCCAAATAATGCCTTATACACCGTTGCGCTCGCGCGTGGCATTTCCATTTAGTCTCGGTCAAGGGCTTGTAGTCGACGGACCTGTGTCGTTTTTATTGTTGTCATTATGTTTTTCATCATATATCTTGTAAATATTGCGAAATTTTCGCTGAAAAACTAGCTTATTTCTGTTTTTGGCTCGTGAAACCTGTAGGGACTTTTAAGTGTAGATAGAGTCTAGCAAACGAAAGTAGACACTCGAATTATTTGCAAACTTTTTATATGGCAATGATATACTAATGTCAACCCCAATTTTGAGTATGACGCTACTTAGTTGATACATTTTTTATTCGTAATCACTATTTATCTTTATCACATCACATCACATCACATCATCAGCCTATTAATGTTGCCACTGCTGGGACACAGGCCTCCTCTCTGTGAGAGGGAATGGGCCGTAATCCACCACGCGGGCCCAGTGCGGGTTGGTGGATGTTACATGTCTTCGAATTTTTGGTTCTAGGCATGCCGGTTTCCTCACGATGTTTTTCTTCACCGTTTTGAGAGCAGTGGTGATGAAATAATTTACACAAAGTAAAGCGCCTGCCTGGGCTCGAACCCACGACCTATATCTATATCGATATCTTCACAATAATGCAATATGGTTATTTATCATACCATAATAAATGTTGCATTTTAATTTTAACTCATTTATTTTTCTTTTACATGAAATCTGGAGGATTTAGCAGAGGTTGATGAGATAGTGAAAGCTATTAAAAATCTTACGCATTTAGAATAGAACAATAGAAGAAGCTAAGTACTTGGATGAAATAGCTAGCAGAGGAGTGAAAGAAAACGACTGATCATGTCATACATGTTAAAAATAAATAAAAAGAAAGGGTCATAATTACGGAAAATAATTTAAAAAGTTTCATTATTAATGTAGAAAACAATGATTCCTGTGTCTCTTATGAATCTATTCACATGGAAGTCTTAGATTCTGATTTTGATTGATAGTAAATAAAACAAAATTATTATAGAATACTTTTGCTTTTTTATTCAGATTGATATATCTAAAGTATTACCTACCTAAAGTACTTATAGTATTTTTATTCAGACGAAGTAATATAAATAATTCTAAAGTATCAAATAAGGTTGTTCCTGGAGTTTTTAGGGTTGCTATGCTGATATTTTTTAAATTTGCCGCGCTTTTTCAGTGTCTACTTTCGTTTGCCAGACTCTAATCTATAGTTACATCAAATTGCAACACTGTAAAAATCCTTTACAATGGAATTACGTATAATTTTCTATTTCTCTTGCTGCTTACACTATAAACGACGGTTCACACATAAAATATTAGTAACGTAAGGCACAAATAAACATCTTATTAACCGACTTCAAAAAGGAGGAGGTTCTCAATTCGACTGTATTTTTTTAAGTTTGTTACCTCAAAACTTTTTACGATCACCGATGTTGATGATTCTGTCTTTATTTGAAAGCTGTTGCTTCTCGAGTCTTTTAATTGAGATCTGATGAAAACTTCGGAGATATACAACAGAACCATTCAATAAACAATGGCAAATCTCTCAGGGTTGCTGTAATCGCATGTCTGTTTATTGTTCACGCCATTTCATAACATAACATCACGCCACCCGGTAAGCTCTAAAGGGTTACGCAGATATGTAGTGTTTTTATTTGGAAATCGGTTGTATTTTTTTTACATGTTTTTTTTTAATGTAAGGGACATGCTATATTTTAAACCACTGGGCATTCCTAAAACTTTCGTTTATAGCATGAAAGAAGAGGAAATTCTAGAAAACTATGCTCTAAACACAATTAAAATTGGAGCAGACGGTAAAAAGTTACAGACAGATTTAAAAAATAATTTGGCTCTCCTGAAAAACCGTGGTTTATCATTACATTAATTGATACTTCTGGTATCGATATAGGTACACAAAGCATTAACGTAAAAAAAAACATTGATCTTATTTAAGGTTACACTAGTCGAAAATTCTTCCATACAAACGTAGTCTAGGGATTATTTCACCGTTTGACGATATACGTTCAAAATAAAAAGTGAAATCAATTTGTCTCATCATTATCTAGCCCTGTATGGAAGCAAAAAAGTAAAAAAATAAAATATTTGAAAGTTATGAGCGTCGAAAATTCCACATTTCGACACTAATTTTAACGCATTTTTGAGCGCAAATAAATACCATAAGAAGACGGAAAATTGCAAAACGGCCTCTATACAGGGATAGATTAGTAGTTCAAAAATGCAAATAATTTTATTTTGAACAGATAGATTAAGTCATTTTTTCATTATATCTAGACTGCCAAAGGTATTCAGGTTGAACGCATTCAACCCGAATCTCTTCAAAGTTAGAGTGAACAGGCTTCTTCTGGGTAAGCTCGCTCCATCGTCGACTCTGTCTCTGTCACCTTTGACCTAGACTAGAGTCAAGAGCAAACCCATCACAAATAAAAAAAAATAAAAAAAAGGTATGTTTATAAAATTTCGCGCGCTCGGTTCCGTCCTTAATCATTATCCATTTCGCTACAAATTTGCAAAAGTGTGTATTCGTACGTGAACTAGCTTCCTATTGCTCATCACAGCATCTATCTCTTCCGCACGTGTTGTCGGTTGATATAAAATGCATTTTAACCCCGCGCACAAAACAGCTCGTGCCGTCAACTAGTGTACCCTTAATTCAAGATGTTGGTCAAAACGGGTAGAGGTTAAATAGTTGCTAAAGGAAACAAATGCTGCTAACTATATACGTAAGTCCATTCGTAGGTATGATATTAAAGACAGAGAAACCTATGAAAATAAACAAAATAATATATATTAATATATGACATTTATCATCGTATTAATACAACGTTACGATTACTTGACTGGTAGAGAATGCCTATCTCAGGCATTACTACCGACGTAATGAAAAGTGCAATAACTAGGTTAAACCTGATTTCGAGAAAAACGCGGTAAAAGATTTTATTTTTATTTTTTTGTATCTCCATCACTATACATGGTATCGAGTTGAAATTTTCACTACATGATATGTAACAATGTAGAGAATATTACATGATATTTAATGTCTGTTCCCGCATTTATTCCCGCTTTAAAAAACAATAAATACTATAATGTTAAGTATTATTACTATTTAGAAAGAATGTTTACTAGTCATTACCGCAATAAGTAACCTATTTATTGCACTAAAGCTTAGTAAACCAACATGATGCATTTTTAAGTAGCAATGAATGTTTTTTTTTTATGAACTGTTTCCTAACCAAAGATGCATTAAGTTTCTTATTTATTGCGGTTTTCATTAGTAAGAGACAAGTTTAAAACGACAAAGTTGTAATTAGTTACTATTAGAAAAACAGGGGTGTTACATTTTATGTCAAATATGAATTAATAGAAGCTTGCAAAACTTTATTTTTCCTCCTCTCACCGATCTACTATTATTATTATTATTAATTAATTTATTTCAGGCGACAGGGCCCATATAAAATAACTTAAATCTAAACATACATAATAATGGTTTTAGTAACAATACAAACTTAAACCTATGTTAGTAGCACAATAACAAAATATACAATTTGATCAACATTTAAAAATTCACAAATATTCAATGATCATTGCTTCAGCATTGCAGCTGAAATACTGGAGCAACGATTCATGTGAACACAGTCCAGCCTATCAGCAATCATGGCCAGATTATGAAACTGTCTTCGGTAAAGCCAAATCTACTCATTATATCTGTGTTCAGATGTGTTTAAAAAAAATGTGGTTTCAGTTATAATTTTATAAATAAAAAATTATTAATATTAAATCGTTTTAATTTCAAACAAAAAAAATAAAATTATAATAGGAGGAATCACTTTGCTATCTTACTTATTAATTCTGGTCTATTACCCATCACGTAAAATTAACGGTTACTACACTTAAAAACACACACATATCAAAAATATATTCATTTGTTAAAATATCTTAAGGGTACACTAGTCGACGGCATTAACTATTTTGTGCGCGGGGTTAAAATGTATTTTATATCAACCGACAACACGTGCGGAAGAGATAGATGCTGTGATGAGCAGTAGGAAACTAGTTCGCGTACGAATACACACTTTTGCAAATTTGTACCGAAATGGGTAATGATTTAGGACGAAACCGAACGCGCGAAATTTTATAAACAGACCTTTGGCAGTCTCTAATCATGGAAAAACGACTAAATCTATCTGTACAAAATAAAATTAACTGCATTGTTGAACTACTAATCTATCCCTGTATGTAGGTCGTTTTGCAATTTGCCGTCTTCTTATGGTATTTATTTGCGCCCAAAAATGCGTTAAAATTAGTGTCGAAATGTGGAAATCTCGACGCTCATAACTTTCAAATATTTTCTTTTTTTACTTTTTTGCTTCCATACAGGGCTAGATAATGATGAGACAAATTGATATCACTTTTTATTTTGAACGTACATAATCAAACAGTGGAATTATCCCTAGACTACGTTTGTATGGAAGAATTTTCGACTGTAACCTTAATAGTAGTTAAAGTACCTACACAATGTAAATATTAAAAAAAAATAAAAAAAAGTTATTTACTTTTTATTTTAAGGCACAATTTGAGATCAATGTTTCAATCAGTCTGATATAACACTTATAAGTAATTAAATATGTTTCGTCTAGGTTCGAAGCTTGGGACGTTTCAGGTAAGTTTAACCAAAAGCATCTCCTGCTTTCAGGCATCAAAGGTCTGCTATTATTCTATGTTTTCGTTCTTTAGTTATTCCTCTCGATGAATTCTTGCTTGCAAAATTAGGAAAGTATTTGTTTTTAGTTATTTTTACTTGTAGAAAATCTAGTTCTTTCCAATTAAACACGTGGGAAACTTTGTGCTTTATTGTAAATGCCCCTCTTTCGGCTCTGACTGCCATGATGTCTTTTAGATAGACTCTGGGTCCCATGTTTCGGATTCTATGCTGAGACGACACATCCTTATAACTGTAAAATAGGATACTGCCATCACTTTTATCTCCTCACGTTCAGTCTCCTCATGTTCAATCTCCCCACGTTCAGTCTCCTCACGATCAATCTCCCCACGTTCAGTCTCTTCACGATCAATCTCCACACGTTCAGTCTCCTCATGTTCAATCTCCCCACGTTCAGTCTCCTCACGATCAATCTCCCCACGTTCAGTCTCCTCACGATCAATCTCCCCACGTTCAGTCTCTTCACGATCAATCTCCACACGTTCAGTCTCCTCATGTTCAATCTCCCCACGTTCAGTCTCCTCACGATCAATCTCCCCACGTTCAGTCTCTTCACGATCAATCTCCACACGTTCAGTCTCCTCATGTTCAATCTCCCCACGTTCAGTCTCCTCACGATCAATCTCCCCACGTTCAGTCTCTTCACGATCAATCTCCACACGTTCAGTCTCCTCACGATCAATCTCCCCACGTTCAGTCTCTTCACGATCAATCTCCCCACGTTCAGTCTCCTCACGATCAATCTCCCCACGTTCAGTCTCTTCACGATCAATCTCCACACGTTCAGTCTCCTCATGTTCAATCTCCCCACGATCACGATCAATCCTCTCACGTTCAGTCTCCTCACGTTCAGTCTTATTTCGTCTAGTTTCTTTCTGTTCAAGTAAATTTATTTTAATACGAATGGGTAAATTAGAATCAGAATCTGAAAGTATAAATTCAGGACAGTAGTCTTTATCAATGACACTATCGTCGGAATCTTCATAATAATTTACAGCTCTCATAATATTGTCATATTCTTCATCGGAGGATGGTAGGATTTCATAGCACTTTAGAGACTGTCTGCTAAGGTCGTAAAAGATTATTCTGCTGTCAATGGCCTTGGTTTCAACTGGTGGTTGGTAGGTTCAAATGGTTCAGAAACATGTGGTTTTGGGTTTTGATATAGCTAAAAAAAGAATTTTGTCTTTTCTGGACATGATTTTGCCTGAAAAAAGAAATATTTTGAAACTAGCTTATTTTTTTAAACTAGCTGTCCCACGCGGTTTCGCTCCCGTCAACTGGCTACCTACCTACCCATCTTCTACCCTACCATACCTAACCTAAATACATGATTGTTGCGTAACTAAAACCGATTACGCAGCTCAGTTAAGTCAACGGAAGCTCTCAAAAAGGAATATTTTTTCCCGCTTTTGCTACATTTTTCATTTATGATCCTATTGGTCGTAGCGTGATGTTATAGCCTTCCTAGATAAATGGGCTATCCAACACAAAAATAATTTATCAATTCCAACCAGTAGTTCCTGAGATTATCGCGTTCAAATAAACAAACAAACAAACTCTTCAGCTTAATAATATTAATATATTATATATAATATAGTATAGATAATATTTTTGCTAGTCACTAACTAATTAATTAAAACAATATGTGTCTTTTAATAACTAAACAAAGCAGCACTGGTTAAATAACATCATAGCGTATTAGTGCCCGTGACATTTAAACATAAAATAAGTAATATTAAATACGTTAGGTACTTACCGCCGAGAATGGCTCGCACGTGCTTGTGATCGTCCCACTCGAATCGATGCCTAGCCGCGACTGGTGTTTGGAGTTTGGACGAAATATTTTACTCCCTTCGTACCCACTCACCCCCTGGTGCTAGTTATAAACCCAATAAATGGTGAATTTATTGCAGTTTATTTCGTGTAGGTATACTGTATTCGTTTAATCTCACTACAAATAAATGCAATAAATCTACTTAATACATTAATTTTAGTATTCTTCCCATAATTATTAATAAGAACCCTTAACATAACTGCAATAATTCAAGCTTATTGTACTTATAACTAGTAAATAGAATATTACAAATGACGAACTATGCTAATTATAAATGTATTAACTCTACTTATTGCAGAAATAGTTAGTACATTATTTAATAGCGTACATAAGGTTCCGTATCATATCTGCAATAACTCAAACTTATTTCACTTATAACTAGTAAATAGAATATTACAAATGACGAACTATGCTAATTATAAATCTACTAACTATACTTATTGCAGATATGGTTAGTAAAACTACTTAATAGCGTAAGTAAGTTATTCCTAACTATAGTTATTTCGGTCTTGATATGTACATCATAAAGGACCGACCTAGATATTGCAGTTATGCTTAGTATTAAAACCGGCTATGTCATGGATACGTAAAAAGTGTCAAAAAAGAATATATAGATCTCATTCTGCAGATTCCACATATGTACTTAACTCAATTTGGGGCAAAACTCGAGTTATTGCACTTTTCGTAAGGACGGCAGATTTATGTCCGCCTATTTTATTTTATTTTTATATTTTTTATTTTATTTAGTTAAGCACACCAACAGTACAACTGCTTAAAACAATCAAAAAAATAATACATTTTAAATGAAAATTACATAGCAATCATACAGATTATAGGCATGCATGACATTTAAAAAATTCAAAATAAAGACTACAACTAAACTAGGCTAACATTTATCACAATATATCAGTTATGCGTAATGAGCATTAAGAGCTTGAGTCAAACTCTTATTGCTCATTACTCAATAGGGAGTGTCTGAACGTTATGAACTTCATTGAAAAAACATCAATAGGACTGTCCAAAGAGATTGACCTTTCATTGTACAGCCTTGCCATGCGTGTAAGGGGACTATTAAATGAGATATTTAAAGTTGAAGATGGGATATCAAATATATGATGCTGACGCATACTACGTTGGCTAATCTTAAAGTGAAAATAATTTATCAATGGTGCATCGATGGAACCATTAATAATTTTATGAAGAATTAATAGGTCAGAATTATTTCGCCTTTCCTTTAAACTAATCAATTTGAAATGTTTCATTCTATCTGTGTATTCCGGAATAACTTTTCGGATGCCATTCTTCACGCATAAATACCGTACAAAACGAGTCTGAACGGATTCTACACTATCTGCATAAGTAGAATAATAGGGGGACCATATAGTGGAACAATATTCAAGGGAGCTCCTAACCAATGCATTATAAAGCAGAATAAGACTGCTGTTATTACGGAACGGTTTGGACATACGAATTATAAAGCCAAGCATTTTTTTAGCTTTAATAACTATACTATCTAAATGATCTCGAAAAGATAGAGATGTATCAAAAAGGACTCCTAAGTCACGAATGACAGAAACTTTACCAAGATAATTGCCATCAATATGGTATTTAAATTTAATATAATTTATTTTATTTGTAAATGTTATATAATATTGACATTTTTTAACATTAAGCGACATCCCATTATCATAACACCATTGCTGGAGAACATTAAGATCAGTCTGAAGTTTCATACAATCGTTTAAATCTGATATTTTACTATAAATTTTCAAATCATCAGCATAGGCTAGGCAATCGCAGCTTATCATATCTAATAGGTCGTTAATAAATACCAAAAAGAGCAAAGGGCCCAATTTAGACCCTTGTGGGACACCTGAACTTGGAGTGAACGGTACAGATTCGTAGCCGACCAAGGCAACAAGCTGAGAACGATTACTTAGATAAGTCTGAAACCATCGCAATAGACAACCATGAATTCCAGCATGTTTCAATTTTATAAAAAGAATCGAATGATTAACCCGATCAAAAGCCTTTGCAAAGTCTGTATATACAGCATCAACCTGACCCCTAGCCTCAAAGGTGTTAGTAATATAAGTGGTGTATATAAGTAAGTTGGACAAAGTAGAACGGTTGGTAACAAAACCATGTTGCCTTGGACTAATTATATGACGGAAATGGGAGTAGACTGCGCTATAAATGAGACCCTCGAACATCTTAGCAAATTGAGATATAATAGATATCGGTCTATAGTTAGTTACATCATTCAAACTACCCGATTTATGTATGGGAACAATATGTGCAATTTTCCACAAATCAGGGAAAACGCCTTCTGTAAGGGATCTATTGTATACTATGTGTAATGGTTTTATAAGAGCATCAATACAGAGGCGAATAAAAACAGGGGGCAGTCCGTCCGGGCCAGCTCCTTTATTTAAATCCAGTTTTTGAATGCTTTTTTTGATGTCATCTTCAGTAATGCGTATAGCAGAGAGAGAGTAATTAGACGTGGTAAGATTAGAAAAAAGGGTACTAGGTGGTTGATTGATGCTATACACAGAGGCAAAGTAATCGGCAAATAGATCTACCACATCACTGCCTCCATTTCCTACACGATCACCATAAAAAACCCGGTCTGGAATACCTTTATAGGTTTTTTTCGATTTGATATATCGCCAAAATGATTTTACATTAGTTTTCAATTCATTTTCAATTTTTGCTATATAATGTCTGAAGCAGTCTTCCAAGACTCTTTTGGCCCTCATGCGAAGGCAATCAAAAGTATCATAATCTCGAGGGTTTTTGTATTTTTTATACCGAGTCCTATATTTGTGCTTCTCTTTAAGTATTTTAATCAACGAGGGTGAAAACCAAACAGGGTAACCGGTTTTTTTTGGTTTTCCTTTCGGAGTGTATTTATCGATCTTTTCCCATAAACCATTATAAAATCTTTGAAGAAACTCATTACAACTTAGATGGTCACAATCCTCCCAATTCACTAGGCGTAGATCACGAACACATGCCTCATAGTCCATTTTGTTAAAAAAAAATTTAGTCTCTAAAATTTTACAATTCAAATTAGTTCCTGAAGTTTTAACCACAGTTAATTCCAGTGGCGGATGGTGAACATCTGGCTTACTGAGTGCAGGTGCACTGGCAACAGAACCACTAAAGCTCTCATCCACCATGACCAAGTCCAGGATATTATTATTCCTATTGCAAATATTGTTTAATTGACTATAACCCGTGATACTTAGGAAATCCCTCAACGCTAAACACTTAGAATCGCTAACGCCCAGAAAAGGGCTGACAGACTGAAACCATTTGATATCAGGAAGATTAAAATCACCGAGTATCAATGTGCTACACTCGGTATGGCTTAGACAAATTTCCTCAGCTCTGGCTAAGAATTGTCCAAAGACATGGCAAGGAATGTAAGAAGGTAAATAAACCAGACATAGATTAACTCAGACACTACCGGCATTTATACATATCCATATGTCTTCTACAGATGTTTGCCAATCAATTTTATTCACAAAACTAAATTTATTATTAACAGCTACCATTATCCCACCACCATAAGCTTTAGAGTACAATTTTTTTAATTGATCACTGCGATCACGGCGCACAACAGTGTATCTTTGGTCAAAATACTCAGAAGACTGAAACGAGTCATCTAGCCAAGTCTCTGTTATACATATTATGTCATAATCAGAGTTTAAAATGGACTTCAAAAACTCATGTGACTTAGTTTTCAATCCTCTTGCATTCTGATAAAAAACTGAAATATTAGCCATCAGAAAAACAAAAAAGAACAACTACGTATGTCAAACATGACATAAAAGAAACCTTATTTATAGCACTTATGATGTTATCTAAACAATTTTATCTAGACACTGTTCATCTTTAATAAGTATGCTCCCCGAGTTCTCACTTTTACAAACGAAAATCTTGCCATAGCGAACCCAGACAAACTTGTAGGCTTTTTCTTTGGCCTTTATTCGTGCAGCAGCGTGTAAGGTGTGCATCGGAGAGAGATGCTCGGACACGTAAATTGGTTCCTTGCCGCCACCGTAGCCCAAAAGGGATGTATTGAGCTTGTCATCACTGTGAGATTTATTGTATCTGGTGATAGCAGAGTACAACTCGTCGCGACATCTTGGACTACGCAATTTCACAATCACAGTACGTGGGCGTGACTTATTATTGCTTATACTGGCCACCCTAGTGCTTTTCATTATATCGCAATCCTTGAGCTCATACGATACAACTTTCGACATTTGTATTATTACGTTAGGTAACACCTCATTCCTATTTTCCGGTAAGCCATGAATTTCCAAATTCGCCTCCCGCATATTTTGATCCAGGGTATTTAATTGAGTTTTCAGTTGAACAATTGTATTTTTCATGCAGGAATTCTGTGCACGAAGATCAGAATTCTCGCTTTGCATCTTCTGAAATTCAGCGGTTAAATCGTTAACTTTAGAAATATCAAAGGAACCAGACAACTTTAAATCCTCAAGTTGTTTTCTGATATCGTCCATTTCGGATCTTAGTTCGCGAATCATATATTTCACTTCCATGCGCATCGTGTTTCTTATTTCCTCTCTTATGATACGCCGGATATCGCTGTCTTTGCATAGATTTATTGGGTTGATGTTTACACATACAACTCGGACAGTTCCATGTTGAACGTGCTATCTTACTGAGCCTTTTAAACGCTGACACGCTCAGATTAACACATAGGTTATGGTACAACTTATTACATTTAGAACAAGTTATATTATCATTTTTTTTACCGGTAATCCACATTTAACGCAGTCAGCCATTCTAACAAACGTACAAATATAGAAACAATCCCAAAAAGACGATTCCGTGAATGCGAGGATCCGAACTCACGACAGTCGGCGCACGGCAGAGTGAAGGCGGACACTTACTGCTAAGTGCTATTTGCACCTTAGAAATAGCCCGCCAAATTGTGAGTCTGTTACGTTGGTGACGCCAATTAGTTTGGCGATTGGCGGTAGGTTGGTTGGATTTATTGTTTTTTAATGACAACTTTTAAAAGTCACTTTCAGTTCACCTTCACAATACACTTTAGTTTTAAGATTTATCACATCATAACACTACAATCCAACTTGAAAATCACATAGAAAGTTTCATCATATATTCATTCATTAAAGTCACAACAAGACACTGTCAAATAACAACTTTTTACTATAATTTTTGAATTATAACTCCGGAGCAGAGTATAACGTGACCGCACAGTTGAAGTCTACGATGACATATGAAATATGTAACAGTATGTTGCTATTATGTATAATTTTTACATCGCTCTCCCACATATTGTGGTACGTGATGTTTCTGGCACGTTCTACTATAAAGGTCCGTTTATATCTACAGACACTGAGCGTGTCAGACACATTCCAGGACAGACACCGTTTATTTACATCTGAGCGTGCCAGACACGTGCCAGGGCAGACACCGACAGACACCGTTTATTTACATCTGAGCGTGCAGTGTCAGACATCGACAGACACCGTTGTCAGCGTCGGGGCCGCTCTATAAGCAGTTTATGAACAGCTTTCACAATGTTCAGACACTTCTCTGTGGAAGATTTATTCATAATTGCGTTGTTGCTGCGCGATTCCAACAGGAAAAGGAAACAAAAGACGTCTGCCCGGTTCCGATGCTCTGTTCACACTGCCCGGTAGGTAGCTACAGACACGTACAGACATGAACCGTACAGACAAAATATTATTTCCGCGAATACTGGCCGCGCACGGCCCGTGTCTATTGGTGTCTGCGCGGCCGTGTAACGATAGATATAAATACGTTAAAAGACACTGTATGAAAGAATATTATTTTTTCTGCCACGGCACGTGTCTGGCACGCTCAGTGTCTGTAGACTTAAGGTCCGTTTATATCTACAGACACTAAGCGTGCCAGACACACATGTCTGACACGACACGCTCAGATGTAAATAAACGGTGTCTGTCGGTGTCTGCCCTGGCCCGTGTCTGACACGCCCAATGTCTGTAGATATAAACGGACCTTTACACGGACCTTTAACCTACTGACGCTTGCATTTGCAAGCGTTTGCACATTTGTGCAACTATCTCCGCTTTGCACGCCTCGGAACATCACCACTTTGGTGGAGTCTGGCCCTTAGGGTTCGGTGACCTAGGGTTATCATCATTTCGGCAACAACACTTCTATGTTATATATCGGTAAGCATAGCATCCTAAACCTCTGTGTAAAGTTGAGAGCAGAGTAAAACGCTACGCATTGTAAGTCACTTTAATACATATTTTATTTTATAATTTAACTCGCATCACTTTCAATAAATTGTTTTTAAGTAGTCATTTCTTAAGTAAGAGTTCTGTTGCTCAATGTGTGCTAATAGTAATTGTAACTATTTGTATTCGTGTTAAGTGACCGGGAATTTGGGGTATTTTAAATATCAACATCATAATTATCTGCCTGTAATTGTAGGACTAAGCACTTCATGACAAATACTTTCATTGATTTTGTATTGTATTTGGAAAGCTCATGATTGTTCTCTTAAAGCACTTTACGTATGTACCAGGGTACCAACAATAATGATTAAAAGACTTTATGTTTTTAATTTCTGTGAAAGAGAGACGGAACTATACGGGACAAGTATCACTATCCGTTTTTAACAACGGCATCACGCATAGATATAATAAACAATATGGCATCACGATATCTTTAAACAACTTCGTAATAAGATCCCTGGAATAGGCCTCATAGTCGTACTGACATAGGTAGATTTTTTCATAAACTGACAAACACATAACCCTCCTTTGCCCCTCTCCTTTGCGTCGCGCAGTCGGGTAGAAAACTGCCAACTCTCGAACCCAAAAATCAGAAAAATTAATTTAAAAAAATGTCTTTCGTTTTGCAGGACAATCATGAAGTTAACGCTATGTCTTTTCACTCTGGTGACACTGGCAACACTTGCTGAACCCAATCCTCTTGGAGCAGTTGATCCAAAGACACCCAAAGATTGCGACGGCGTGAAATTCGCATACATATATATTTGTCATCTCAAAGACACTGGTAAGTTTGAGATAAGAAATTAGTCTTATCAGAAAGAAGACGAAGTTAATAAAAAAAACCGACTGCTTAAGAAGCGAACTAAAAAGACGTAAACAAGAAGAATATCATGATGTGCAGTCGGCGGATACATACGAGTAATATGGTTTTGGTCAATCAGCTCACGATTAAACCCATCGTGTGGGTATCAAAATTAAGGGTTTTAAGAGGTGATTTCGAAAATATCTCAATATGTTTAAAAGGCATCACCTTCCTGCCCTTAACCCATGTTAATTGGGGTCGGCGCAACAAGTTTTCTACTTCCATAACGTCCTGTCCCCTGTAACCCTATCGCTGACTCCCTTTTCTTTCATATCACTCCTCACACAGTCCATCCATCTTTATTTTTTGGCCTTCCTCTACCTCTCCATCTCTCAACATTTATATTATACTAGGTTTAGCAAGCAGCTTCGCCCGCGTGTATGTCGAAAATTATCTCTAGGGATCATATTCCCGAGATAAACAGTATACTACTTGCTATTCCTGACTATAATCTATCTATGTGCCAAATTTCATCTAGATCCTTCCGTTTGAGCGTGAAGAAGAAATAAACATACAAACACACACACAATATCAAAAGAACCTGTTTAAGAAGCGATTTATAATATCTGTACCGGGCCCGCGTGGTGGATTAAGGCACATTCCCTCTCTCACAGAGAGCAGGCCTGTGCCCCAGCAGTGGGTTCGTTAAAAGTCTTATGAAGATGAAGAACCATCTGAATTGAGAACCTCCTCCTTTTTAAAAATCGGTTCAGCAGCTATCAAGATATGGAAACGAAAGCTATTTTTGCACTTTTTAGTGTTTTTCTTTAGAAGTCGGTTTATTTTTTGTGAAAATGTTTTTTTTTTTGCATCAAACATCCACTGACGTACCTTCTTTGTATCATTTCCAGATCTTAACGAGCCAGGCCGGGTTAATAGGACGACATCTTTGTATAATAGATGCTGTACTCGTAATCACGAATGTACCAACCATGAAATAGCTGAATATTGTATCACTTTGCCAAATATAAAAAGTGCATTTGGGTAAGTATCAAAACTAAAAAAAGTACATTTGAATTATTTGATGCGTATAACTAGCATTTACGATAGTTTTTTTCGATCCGCCTGATTTGTACCAAATTAAGAGCCCCTACAAGTTTCACGAGCCAAAAACAGAAAACAGCCACTTGTTCAGCGAAAATTTCTCAATAACCACAAGATATATGATAAAAACATAATGACAACAGTAAAAACGACAGAGGTCCGTCGTTTACAAGACCTTGAGCGAGACTGAATGCCTCGCGCGAGCGCAACGGTTTATAAGGCATTATTTAGACAATTTATTACAATAAAATAAGTACTCAAAAATATAATATAAAAATTGGATTCGATTGATAAACACCACAAATTTCAAATTATTTACCAGTTATTTTTATATTCAACATATTCTTACGCGTAGACGACGCTTTCGCACACGATATAATTGTCTTTTTTCCGCGTGGACAACATTTTTTTTTAAGTACAAATACAATATACTTTCAAAAACAAAATTGGTGGATTACTAGTCTTACTATATGTCCAGTCCATACCATTTTTTGAAGATTATTATTCGCCACCAGTAAGCTGAAAAAGCATTGAAAAACCTGGTGTTTCGCGATTACGTAAAAAAGTATGTTAGGCATTTATTTTTGTAATTAAATTTTAACAGTTATCAAAAATAGGTATTGTACTTTTACTAGATAACTATGTGACGCAAAAAATTGCATTAAAAGATTTATCATATATCTTGTAGTTATTGAGAAATTTGCGCTGAAAAAGTAGCTGTTTTCTGTTTTTAGCTCGTGAAACTTGTGTCCCTACAAGTTTCACATGTAACTTAGTTTATTGACTTACACAAAAAATAAAATAACAATTTAGTAAGAAAAAAAAAGTCTTTTTTGCAAAAAAATACTACCGACTTATACAATAAAAGCACTACAAAGTGTAAAATAACTTATTTTTGGAAGTCGGTGTCCATAACGAAAAATAATTGTACCTACCAAAGACAAGAAGAGTTCTATTGTATATCTCCGACGTTCTTCATCAGATTTTCACCAAATTAAAATGGGACTAATTTCGAAACATACTATTTCAAACAAAAAAAAAATTCAAAATCGGTCCGCAATTGATGGAGAAATCGGTGAACATAGTTAAAAAAAAAACATTTATAAAGTCGAACATAGAACCTACTCCTTTTTGGTAAGTCGGTTAAAAAAGGTCTTCGGACTCATTGCTCACTCAAATTGTTACATAAATGTAATATATTCGGGAGATCGCGGTTCCGTCCAGTTCAAGCATTATTTCAGTTCTGTTTGTTGGTTGGACCAGATTCCATAGATAAATTGTCCATCCTCCTTTGGCAAGAAGCAATGTCTTGTCGCACAAGACCTGGACGGCCTGGACCTATGCTGATGTATGGCGACTTTAATCCACGACAAAATTAATTTTGTCCCTCAATCTATATGTCGCATCAAGGCTGGCCGATAGATGTAAACCATCGGGAAGTCAGGATATATTCCCTTAGGTTAAGACATCGTGTGTGGGCAGGTCGGTGGGTATAATCGTGCAAATGAAATCACATAAGTTATTCGATACACTGGGTTTATTCAAATAGACACAAGTTACATTCTTGCTTACTAATATTACGGATCGACACTGATTCTACGACGTCTTAGCTCTACGGCTGTCAGTACTAAACTGACTCAACTGCTCTATTCTGCACCACGCTAGTGCTTATAAAAGCGCGCCAATGCGCAGTTGCTCTTGATTGCCGCTAGGGGCGTGCTTGTGATTTGACTTTACGTCCATACTATTGACTAAACCCGACACGGCCATCCTGCGAGACAGGCGTCCTCGTCTGTTCCTCATTGTCAGGTTCTAACAGTGTATCGAATCATGTGGAAATCCTCAATGGATGTCCTCAGCCCTTGGGGAAAGCTGAGGGGTCTGTCAGACTCCTACTGACTAAAACCACATGGTGTTCTCTAGGCCGTAATTCCTCTTGAGAGGCGAACGTGGAACACACACGTCGCCTTCTCGGGCCTCTCTCAGGTGACAGATCCCCAAATCCATCACCCGCAGGCTTCATCATCTTGTCCTCGCTCCATGCCATCTCATGGTCACCTCGTGTTGCACCACACGTAGTCTTAGTCCACTCCATCCTGGCAATCTCCCATCATACAAGGGATGTTTTTCTGAAAAATACAAAATTTTCAAACAGTATTTGCTCGTCCAATCCTGACTCATACACTAGAGTGAGGAAACATTTTGAAACAATCAAACATGATCATTCAAATCTCTGTTCACTCCTGCAAGGAACGAGTAAATTCTATTTCCTATTTAAAGAAAATAGCAATTTAATCATCGAATTGGTACCTAAAAGCACCTAATCTTCGTGATTACAAAATTCAAGTACCACTGATAAGTCATAAATCTCAAATTAAATCAAACAAAAGAAACAATATACCATGTTTCTTATTCACGATTTTTAACAATCACATAGCTCTACTAGCTATCTCATAGCTCTCTTAGCTATCTCAATTGCTCTACTCGCACATCTCCACGATGTCGAGTCAACTCGACTCTCTGAACTTAGACCTTGTTCACACAGAGATTTAGTACTTACTACTTTATCTACAATCTCAATTGTTACTTGAGCTCTGTGTGTCTTACCAACACGATCTACGCATAGTAATCAAAATTTGAAAACCAAAACTATTTCAATTTTCGTAATGAGGGCTTGACGATTCGAACGTCATTAACATTAACATGATCTCTTCACACGCGTGACTGCGAGTTTACTTTCCTTCATGACTCAATAGGAACTTTCTGTAAGGTTCCTAACACAAACATGAATTTTCACACCAGACAGTGTCACACAGGTGCCATACAGGCCTACCGTTGCCATAAAGGCCAACAGTTGCCACACAGGCCAATAGCTGCCACTCAGGCCAATAGCTGCCACTCAGGCCAATAGCTGCCACTCAGGCCAATAGCTGCCACTCAGGCCAATAGCTGCCACTCAGGCCAATAGCTGCCACTCAGGCCAATAGCTGCCACTCAGGCCAATAGTTGCCACTCAACGCTCGGCTACTCCTGACCAAACTAGATTATTGGGTTCGTGAAAATAGGGAAATTTGAGAACTCTACTCTTTAACTAAATCATTACCCTGGGCCATGTACCACTAGTCGCTCCAAACAAACTTTAAAACTCTACTGCAGCAACAACTGCCAAGCTTATAGAAACCCTCGAGTAAAACCTCCAACGCCATGGCTCTCTAGCCGACCAGCAATTATATTGCTCTCACAACGGTCTCTCGGTCTCTCTCTAGACCCCGACCTCCACCAGAATCCACTGGTACGGTCAAACATAATACGTTCGATAGACTGAATTACTCGCTTGGCTTGCTCATTATTATCAAAATCCTTTTGACATCAACATCGACTGGTACATGACCCGCTGGCATCTTTATAAACCTACAGTGTACCTACTTGTAGGTTCTAAGCGTACTTATTTAAAGCTTTCGGTGTATAACGATCACCGTCCTGTCATAATCACCTATCGCGGACTTAATACAGGGCCTATTTAGTTTTCGTATTAGAGTTTCCCACACAACACTATTCATTAGAAAAAGGTCCGACGGTCAACAAGCTCAACAACTAAACAAAGTAATTGTAACAATTCATAGGCAATGCATACTCAACTCATGAAACTTCTTCGTTGACCCATCGCCACATGTTACTCATGAGGTGCAGTCCAAAGTTCTGAGTATGAGTCTACAAGCCATCATATTTTGTCTCACTACCACTGTCATCGACTATGACGTCTAATTCTCAAGGAACTTGGTGATCGGGGATCCTTCCCACACGATTCGCGGTTTTTACCCAAAGATTTTGGAACATCCCGACTGTTTAATATGAAGGAAACAATTAAGCCCGATATTGTTTGCGTCTTAATAGCTCGTGTGAAGGAGCTTTACGAATTAATTCAGATCAATATTCTCAAAATCTCATTAACAGTAACCCTTTACTATCGTTCTCTAACTCAGTCTTTATGTAAGGAAAACGATCGCGAGATCCACTGCTATCATAAAATTACTTTGAAAGTAAGCAAGTGAATTCAGATCTGAAGACGGTGGTTGTAAACCGTTACGCAACATAAGATCTGTTCCGAATACACGCAAATGACCAGTACCGTTACTAACTTGATACAATTGCCTTCGCCCAACGACTTTACTAACTCGCTTTGCCACTGAAAATGACTAGTTGTTAAGTCACTTTGGATAGATCATCTTCTTCATCATCTGCCTAGCCCTTTCCCAACCATATTGGGGTCGGCTTCCAGTCCTATCGGATCCAGCCAAGTGCCAGTGCTCCACATGGAGCGACCGCCCATCCGACCTCCACAACCCAGCAACTGGGTAACAGGTACCCCTTGGCAAGACTGCTGTCAGATCTCAAGCTTCTGACCACCCGCAACGACTGTCAAAGATCCCCAAATGACAGCCGGGACCAACGGCTTAGCGTGCTTTCCGAGGCACGGAGGAAACTCGGTATGTTGAAATGGTCACCCATCCACGGACCGACCTCGTCAAGCGTTGCTTAACCTTGATGATCGACCCGTGCGGCTGTTATTATTTAGCCACGAGCTCATCTTCTTATGGCATATTAAATCCTAAAGTTCGTACTGAACCAAATGTTGAAACTACCGCCAATAGGAAACTCATTAACTACTTGCTTTCAAGTGTGTCTTAATTACCTAGTGATAGTGCTAGATGTAACCACGACCAACTCTGTGGTCAAACATGAACACTCTTAAATTTTGAAATAGCATCTCTTCACTAGAGAACATTCGACCTCACTATCGAAATAAAATAGAAGCGACTCACCGAGTATTTCATTCCAAACTTGCGCGCTCTTGACCTCACAGCTGTTGTCAAAGCGTTCGGCTACCATCTGCGAACTGCTAGCCTGCCGTTCCTCTTAACCTCTCAGATGTTGACAGTCGACCTTCGCATTCAGCATTTGAACCGCTAGCCTGCATGAGCAGCAGAGGCTCCACTTCGACGCAATATGGTATCTGAAACGTGAAAAACATTACGAGAGTATATGTTCACAGTTATCTTAACTATACACAGCTTTGACGGAAATTAACCAGTGCAGCGGTGTAGTAAACTAAACTGGCACAGCAAAATGGGTTATTGTGGACATGAACCACACATTACAGGGTCCTAAGTGTCCTGGTAGGTATATGGGCTTTAGAGAATCCAATGAATGCCATAGCATTTTAAGTCGCAATTAACGAGGTCTGGTAGGGTTTACCACCTTTTAAATAGTTGCCGACCACAAAAGAAGAATACTATGCTTCTTTTTAAACTTTACATGAAACTATCACACTACAAAACTAAACAAAATATTTCATTTAGAATTATCATAATTTCCAGACTGAAATGTAAGGTAGGTACGTCACTGTCACCATATCTTTCCAACTTCCAAACAATGATAGCCATGATAGCCAAGGCGAGTCAAGGGTTATTGCCAGTGATAGTAGAATAATAACTTCTCAACAACACCAAAACTTGACCATCGATTGTAACTTAAGTGAAATTATGAACTGACACGGGCCACCCCAACGATACCCCACTGACCGCCATACCGAAAACAAAATCAGAATTTTGAATAATGAACACTCTTTGCCATAGTCACAACAAAATGAAAACGACTCACCAGATTGGCATTAAGATCCGTGTCTATGGATCTTTCCACACGTCCACACGCTCCTCCTTGACCTGTCCAGCTCCTTGGTTGTTGCTAGCTTCCTTGCTGCTCCATTCCGGAATGATTTTTGATTATTCAATACCGAGGGTAGTCGCAACTGACACCACGATTTTTTTTTGCAAGAATGTAACCGACATTTTCACTAGCTTTGTTTTTACGTGTGATCTCATTAGCACGATCGAATCCCAATTCTGATGTCGCATCAAGGCTGGCCGATAGATGTAAACCATCGGGAAGTCAGGATATATTCCCTTAGGTTAAGACATCGTGTGTGGGCAGGTCGGTGGGTATAATCGTGCAAATGAAATCACATAAGTTATTCGATACACTGGGTTTATTCAAATAGACACAAGTTACATTCTTGCTTACTAATATTACGGATCGACACTGATTCTACGACGTCTTAGCTCTACGGCTGTCAGTACTAAACTGACTCAACTGCTCTATTCTGCACCACGCTAGTGCTTATAAAAGCGCGCCAATGCGCAGTTGCTCTTGATTGCCGCTAGGGGCGTGCTTGTGATTTGACTTTACGTCCATACTATTGACTAAACCCGACATATATATCAATAAAATTTTTAGACTGGTGTTAGATTTCTGATCATTTTTTTAACTGAGAAATTGTCTGGACGTTTAAAGAGACCCTGACATCTGATTTTATACTTGTGTTTTTCTCAGGGCTAAGAATAACCAACGATTCGTACAACCAAATCTTTTGCACATCAAACAAATTTAATAAAAGTCATGAGCAGTGGTGGCCCAGTGGTATCGGCCGCGACTTACAAGTTGTAGGTCTTGGGTTCGAGCCTAGGCAGGCGCTTTACTTTGTGTAAATTATTTCATCACCACTGCTCTCAAAACGGTGAAGGAAAACATCGTGAGGAAACCGGCATGTCCTAGAACCGAAAATTCGAAGGCCTGTGACATCCACCCACCCGCACTGGACCCACGTGGTGGATTACGGCCCATTCCCTCTCACAGAGAGGAGGCCTGTGTCCCAGCAGTGGGAACATTAATAGGTTGATGATGTGATGTGATGTGAGCACCGAGCAGGAACCTTACTCTGATGTGTCAAAATTATCATGGGTCCACTGTGCGAGAGAAACGGAGCTATACATGACGTACAGGACCATCTCTTTTCCACAATTATGATGGCGATGACACGTTACAGTATGGCACCTGTGCTCTGAAAGTTCGTCCCGATACTTGGACATTAATTCATGGATTTTTTGCATCAAACAAGCACTGACGATCCTTCATTGTTTTACTTCCAGAACTCTCAGACCCCCGCCAAGATATTTAAGCAAATCAAATGGTCGACGTGACGTTTAAAATATTGTTAATTAAAAATGTATGTAGCCATTTGGCAGCTTATGTATTCAATAAACATTAAAACAAGTATTTTGTTTTTTTTTTAAACCAGATTTTGTACTGATGAATAAAATGCATTGTCACAAGAAACAAACAAGAATGTAACAACTTATTTTATGTACCTACATTCTAAGCAAATAAACACCTGTTCTATTCTAAACGTCCGTGCAATATTTATATTTCATCTCAATTGAACATCCGGACCGTTCAATGTGGCAACGTTTGTGGTGGGCTGTCCAGCAGTGGACGTCTTTCAGTGGCTGGTATGATGATGATGAACTAATATTTGTTTCGGGATATTTACCATGTATAAATACGGTTAAAGATATTTATTTCTCAAAAGAATTAACAAATTCACTTATAGAGAAAACAATAGGATTACAATAATGTTATCTGCCAGTAAGCGTAGATAAACAAGCATGCATCTTAAAACTAACATTACAATAACACTTAGACATATATCATTTTAGCACAACAAGTACAAAATAAACAAACGAAGAAGGTAAGTTACACACAAACAGACAACAACAGTTTTGAGCAAAGAGGGTGATAGGTATATCTATTTGTACGTATGTGCATGATTTATTTTATTCATTTTACACCATGTTGTATATCATTTTGTGCACAATAAGGAATTAAGAATTATGAAGAATGAGGGTAGAGTGCAATTTAGTAGTCGTAGCGTGTTTACTAAGGTCTAGGACACAGTGCTGAACATGAGCGATTCATTGAAATGTTTTCAGTTAATATTTGTACATAATAAATATATATATTGTAGCCCAGAATCCGGCAGTTAGCAATGTTGGCTGCACTGTACGTGGCAGCCAGTCACAGATCAGCCTCAACGGCCAATCAGGTGCGTTGAACGTTGGCGCCGAAAGCGCGCCACACGCGGAGCTCTCGCGCGCTACGGCCCGTCAGTCGTTACCCAAGCTCTGTGCGCCGCGACACGGTTCGACTCGTGCTCGCAGAGCACCCCTAAGACTTGACCTATAAGTTTTAAGTTCGTGTTGTGTACTGTGTCCCTCTTAAATATATCGTTTACATAATTTAAAACGTATTTCCTTGAAGAGATCCCGTCAACCCTTGAAGAAGGCCTAAACCCACACACCCGTCGGTTACATTTGGCGCCCTAACAGTAGGGGCCTTCAACTTCGTGAGACGAGGATTTTTTTTTCTCTGTTTGTTGCGAAAGGCAAGAATGCCACGAACAAGGCAGCAAGGATCTGAAGAGGATGGGGCTGATGAGCCTGCCACAATCACTATGGGGTCGGAGCAATTTGCGGCTCTAATGCAGACATTGCAGCAGAGCCAAGCTGATATCTTCGCGCGGCTCATCAACGAGGTGCGCACCTCGACGCCGGCGCCACTTTTCGACGCGTCTGTAATAACTCCCGCCGGTAACTTCACCAAGTGTACCGCTCGATTTAGTGGAAAAGCGGACGACACAGAAGGTTTTATCGACGCGGTGAATGTGTATAAAGACTGCGTAAATATCAGCGATGAAAATGCCATAAAAGGATTTTCTATGTTATTAACGGACTCAGCCGCATTATGGTGGCAAGGAGTAAAATCAGGCGTCACCTCATGGCAAGACGCCATTGAAAAACTGCGAAGTGCATTCGGTGAGCGCCGCCCGCCATTTCGTATTTACCTAGACCTATTTTCACTACGGCAAAATACGGATCCGACTGATCTTTTCATTTCGAAAACTCGAGCGCTGATTTCGAAATTACCCGAAGAAGATTTAAGTGAAAAAGTGCAAATAGATATGGTTTACGGCCTTCTAGACCGTAGAATAAGGAAACGTGTCGAAAGAAGTTCGATTTTTTCATTTGAACAATTGTTGCAACGTGCCAGAGCAATTGAAGATTCGCTGGAAAATGGCGCGGATCAGAAGCCGCGAACGACCACGCCAGTCCAAGGCGTTAGCACAGACGCCAGCACCACTCGACACTCAGTTGCCGCCACCGGCGCTGTCATTCCCGCCAACTGCGATAGTTCATTGACCCGGGCTAAGGAATCTCGTAAAAGACTGTCGTGTAATTATTGCAAGAAATGGGGACATGAAAAGGCTAATTGTAAAAAGTTAATAGGTGATAGTGAAAAAGAAAACAGTGTTAAACCAAAAATCGAGTGTTTTGGGTGCGGTGCCCCTAACGTAATTAGGTCTAAGTGCGAGAAGTGCAAAGTGAATACAAAAAACGAGTTTTGTTCAATCGTGTCATCGTCGCCCGTAAATAAAATACGTGAGCATCCCGTTTCCCGCCAAAGAAGCGAGAAAAGCGCGCGTAACAGCGCGCCCGTCGTCGCAGCCTCAGCCCACAGCTCGTTCGCACGTAATCCTGTGGTACCTACGGCGCCGGTCGCTCCCGAGCCGACCGCGCCGCCGCAACTAAGTTCGAGAGCCCGCAGCCGCCGTTGCCTAGCAACCGCGCGCGAGCTCGCTAGTTGCCCTCCGCTCGCCGACAGCGCTTATACGAACTTTGGAACGTCAGGTAACCCTGCAAATACTGCGGGGGATTGTTTAGAACTTTATTGTGATAATCGCAACGATTCGCTTAATAGCTGTGTAACGGACAATAAGCTCTCTATCGACCTTTACACTGATAATGTTATCAAAGGCAAGGAGCTGACAATTATAGACCAAGAGCTAGATGATAATTTTTTGTGTAAAAATAATAATGTTTGTTTAGATTTAAGTTCTTATAGTAATAACTGTGTATATAATGTTGTTAATTGTAGGAATGATTGTGAGAAGCGTATCGCGTGTGCACAGGGTCGAATCCAGGGGGAGTCTAATAATAGTAGGCCGTTGTTGCAAATTAATATTTTGGGGAAATATGGGACCGCGTTGATAGACACTGGTGCAAAAGGTTGCATTGCGGGTCAATCGCTCCATCGCGTCTTGGTAGAGAAAGGCCACCTACTTATTAAGTGCACTCGGGACATCCGACTAGCGGATGGTTGCACGCGCCTTATGGAGGTGCTTATTGCTAAAGTTGAGGTGGGCCTTTTCCATAAAATGGTACCTACCGAATTTATAATTTTCCCCGACGCGCAAAATAACGAATCTCTATTAGGTATAGATTTTATTAAAAAAGCTGGTCTCACTATAGATTTCACACGAGGTTTGTGGCATTTTTCTGAAAATAAAGATCAAAAGTACAAACTTCTTTTAGAATCTACCAGTTCACCTCACCACACTTCGTATAGCGCTATGAACGTTTTGCGGGAAGATGAGGGGACATGCTTGCAGGACCAGGAACGTGATGAGCTTGCCCAATTACTCTCGGAATTTCGCAATTTATTTGATCCGATTGGGGAGCCTACACCATATGTGGTTCATCATATTGAGACTGGAGATCATGCGCCGATAGCGACGCCGCCATATCGCCTGACACCTGCAAAGAAGGAAGTTATGCAACAAGAGCTCAATAAAATGCTAGCTGATGATATTGTAGAAGATTGTGAGTCCGCTTGGGGCGCCCCGGCCCTGCTAGTACCTAAGCGTGATGGTAGTTTCCGTTTTTGCGTCGACTATCGAAAATTAAATTCGATCACGAAGTCTGACGCGTATCCAATGCCTCGCATTGATGAACTACTGCAGTCTACCAAAAGAGGCAGTTGTCATATGAGTACAATTGACCTAAGATCCGGATACTGGCAAGTGGCTGTCAAAGAGGAAGACAGAGACAAAACAGCGTTTGTCACTCCGTTTGGAACTTTTCGTTTTAAAAGGATGCCGTTCGGTTTAAAAAACGGACCAGCCACTTTTCAACGCTTAATTGACAGAATGCGTTCCAGTTCTGCGTTGAAGGATATAACCATTTTAGGTTATTTAGACGATCTGCTAATTATTTCAGTAGGTGGTTTTACTAAACACCTGGAAGACCTGCGTGTCGTTTTTGAGCAACTTATGAAATTCAAATTGCGTGCTAATCGTGAAAAATGTGTGTTTGTAAGAGAATCTGTCAAATATTTGGGACATGTGATCTCACAGGAAGGAGTTTCAGCTGATAAGGATAAGATTCGAGCTATCTTGGATATGGAGCCGCCATCGTCTCTGAAACACCTGAGGACATTCATCCAGACTTGTTCATGGTTCAGAAAATTCATTCCCGGGTTTTCTCAAGTCGCTGAACCACTTACTAGATTAACTAGAAAAAACCAGTCATGGACATGGGGCCCACAACAAACAGAAGCTTTCAGTGCTTTAAAGAAGCTGTTGACATCCACGCCAATCCTTATTCAGGCAGATTACTCCAAGCCGTTCATTCTGCGCACAGATGCTAGTAATTATGCTCTAGGGGCAGTACTGCTTCAAGGCGAGAAGAACGAAGAGAGACCTATAGAGTTTGCCAGCCGTTTATTGTCTTCAGCTGAAAGGAACTACTCGACCACTGAGCGGGAGGCCTTAGCAGTCGTCTGGGCTGTGGATCGTTTTCGAGGATATATTGACGGACATCCCGTGGTCATAGGTACTGACCATCAGCCTTTGAAATGGCTTTTATCATTAAAGTCGCCATCAGGTCGTTTAGTGCGTTGGGCACTAAAATTACAAAGTTATGACCTTCACTTTGAATACACTCCTGGAAAAGTAAATGTAGTGGCAGATACGCTTAGTCGCCCCGTCTGCACAGAAGGGTCTCGCGAATCCTGCGGAATATGTTCTGTCATAGTGGATTTACCAACGCGTGACCTTACAGAACTGCGTGCAGAACAGCAATCTGACCCAGATATTGACAAGATTATCAAGGAGCTTGAAGATACTGAAGAAGTTGCGACTCGACGTTGGACAGAACGTGGTTACCTGTTGGACCGTGGTATACTTTACCGTTATAACCCCGATACGGACAACGAGTCACCACAATTGGTAATACCTGCTTGCATTCGTGAAGAGATACTCAGCGAATGTCACGATGCTCCAGTAGCGGGTCACCCTGGCATTGAAAAAACTTACCAGAAGGTTGCTCAGAATTATTTTTTCCCTGGCATGAGAAGAATAATCACAGATTATGTTAAATCCTGTGCTACTTGCCAGAGATATAAAGCAACGAATGAGAAACCATCAGGTCTAATTCAAACGCCGATTTTAAACCAGCGGAATGAAGTATTGGCTATAGACCTTTTTGGACCACTGCCTGAGGGTGAAAATGGGGAAAAGTGGATCTTATTAGTGGAGGACACTGCAACAAGGTGGGTAGAATTATATGCTCTTAGAGAAGCCACCTCTTCTGCCTGTGCAAAAATTCTCATAGAAGAATACTTCCTACGTTTTGGTTTGTGTCGTCGTATTATATCAGATAACGGTGTTCAATTTGTTTCTGCTGTCATGCAAAAATGCATGTATATACTAGGTATTACACAGGACCTAATACCCTTCTATCACCCGGAAGCCAACCCAGCTGAAAGGAAAAATCGTGATATGAAAACCCGATTGGCACAATTGGTTGGTACAGATCATCCTTCCTGGCCTAAACAGCTTCCGATTGTTCGTTTCAGCATGAACAGTTCAGGTTGTGAAACAACAGGAGTTACTCCAGCCTTCCTAACTTTTGCTCGTGAGTTGAAATCTCCGTTAGAAGTCTACAACGATCCGAAGGCTATCCTAGAGAAAGCAAATTTTGTGCCTCAGATTACTCCTTATCTTCGCAAATTTTTGAACTCACTTAGTGAAGTTCGGGATAGAGTAGAAAAACAGCAAGACAAAAGAAAGTTATATGCTGATCGGTCAAGACGCGAAGGTGAAGCCTTTAATGTTGGTGATAAAGTTTTATTGATTAATCGCCAGATAAGTAATGCCAGCAAATCAAAAACTGCAAAGTTTTTCCCTAAAAGAGATGGACCTTATATTGTGCTGAAGAAAATGAGTCCAACAACATATTTGATCGCGTCTGCTGAAAATTCCGCTGAGGTATTGGGCAAGTTCCACGTTAGTGAACTGACTCCGTTTCAGGAACGAGGAGATGAACAGGTTAAACCGCTCGTACCCAAGAAAAAGCGAGGCCGCCCTCGTTTGCAATCTGTCAAAAGGGACCTTAGTGTAGGGCTAGATCACGATCGAGGACGTAATCGGGATCTAGAGGGGGAGTATGTAGCCCAGAATCCGGCAGTTAGCAATGTTGGCTGCACTGTACGTGGCAGCCAGTCACAGATCAGCCTCAACGGCCAATCAGGTGCGTTGAACGTTGGCGCCGAAAGCGCGCCACACGCGGAGCTCTCGCGCGCTACGGCCCGTCAGTCGTTACCCAAGCTCTGTGCGCCGCGACACGGTTCGACTCGTGCTCGCAGAGCACCCCTAAGACTTGACCTATAAGTTTTAAGTTCGTGTTGTGTACTGTGTCCCTCTTAAATATATCGTTTACATAATTTAAAACGTATTTCCTTGAAGAGATCCCGTCAACCCTTGAAGAAGGCCTAAACCCACACACCCGTCGGTTACAATATCTATTTATTTTTGTTTATGTAGACATAAGATATTATTTATTTTTGATTAGTCGAAAGGTTGGAAAAGATCTTTTAATATATATTTTGTTAAAGTCTTCTTGTAAATGTATGATGATTTGATTTCTTTTATGTGTTTAGGTAGTTTGTTATAAAAGTTTGCACCCTCATACATAATATTCCTTTCTCCATATATAGTCCTAGGATGTGATAAGCAGATATCATTAGCTTGTCTTGTTAAGATTTTATAAATTTGTGCCCTTTTTGTAAATATTATCTGAGAATGTATACATTTAGTTAGAATTTTTCTTACGAGTATGCATGTGTTGTACTTATATATTTGAAGAAGATTCATAAGCTGTGTTTCTTTGTAGATTTTTTCAGTAGGTGTTAAATAGTTATACCTAAATAGTGTTTTGATTATTTTATTTTGGGCAATTTGTAGTATTTTTAGGTTTGATTTGGCAGCAGTGCCCCAGATCTCAATCAAGTAGTCCAAGTGAGATTTAACCAAGGAGTTATATATAGTATAACGCACATGTCCAGGAAGACACCGCACTATACCACGGAGCGCACCTGTTAGTGTTGTGAGCTTGTTCTTGATACTCTCCATATGTGGTTTCCACGTTAATTGATCGTCAAGTATAAGACCAAGATATTTTTCTTGATGAACTCTCTTTAGCATTTGACCATCAATATGTAAGTTACTGTGCTGACCATTCTTTTTGTTTTTTATGCGAATATAATATAATTAGTTTTAGATATATTTATTGTAAGTAAGTTTGATTTAAGCCAAGTTTGTAAGAGGCTCAGATCATGTTGAGCTTGTTCTATGATTGAGTATACTGAAGTACCCGAGTAAAATAAACTGGTGTCGTCAGCGTGCAGCGCTATGTCCACAGAACAAAAAAAACGTCTTCTCTGTTCTGTGGCTATGTCCCCCTTTAGACCGATTTCATGGATGCTATTTATGTAGATTAAAAATAATAATGGCACAAGAATTGAGCCCTGGGGGACGCCGTAGGTGATTTGTCGTGGTCCGCTTTGGACTTCACTGATTTTCACTACTTGATATTATAGTATCCATACTTACACTTTTACTATCAATCATTCTCATCTTTTATAAAATGTCCTTTTTCCATATTAAATCGATCTAATTCGATTTATTAACTTTATTTTGCTGAAATAGAATATTGAAATTTTTCAATGTTTACTTTTTGCCTGACATTACGTCAGTTGTCAAGCCTGTCATTTACTTTTTCTTTAATTTTGTGTAATTTTCTTAGTGACTATGAAGGTTTAATTTGATTTTTAAGTAATTTAAATATTTTAATAATGTATATTATTGTTAATTTACTATTGTTTACTGGATAGTAGCTTACGCTTGTAAGATAATGTTATAACGCTCACAGAATTATTTTATGACTGAATAATACAGGCCGTTTTAAATACAGGCAACTCATAATTTAAAAATTATAGAAAGAATAATGAAATAACTTTGTTGATTTTAGAAATGCACTAAGTCGGTTATGCAATATTTTTTCAAACACCTTTGATAATATTGGTAATCCAGATACCGGTCGGTAATTACCTGGATCTGATCTGTTTCCCGACTTGTATATGGGGCTGACTTTTGCAACTTTCAAGGATTCTGGGGAATTGCCTTCTGTTAAACACCTATTAATACAAAGAGTTAAGTTTTCCGCTATTTCATCTTTGATACTTTTAATAATTTTTGTACTTATTCCATCAATACCGGCGCTAGTGTTTGCATCTAAGTTTTCAATTATTTTAAGTACCTCGGCAATAGTAGCAGGTTCGAATTGTGTTAGATTGGCCGTACTGTCTATTCTGCTAGCGGGTACCTGTAAAGCTTGATTATTATAATACGATTTAGGAATTTTGCTAGCAAGCTCTGCGCCTATATTTGAGAAAAATAAGTTAAAGTCAAAGTCAAAGTCAAAGCACTTTATTTCAAGTAGGCCAGTTACAGGCACTTTTGAATTGTCAAAAGACAAAATAAAATAATACAAAATTATGGTGCTACAGTCCCAGTCACAAGACATAATAACTGTGAAAGTACCGTAGATGCCCATTCCAAGGCGTAGATCTCTATGGAGAAGAACGGGCAAGAAACTCCTGCTCAAGTTGAAACACTCACAGATTTCCTTTGTGTCAGTAATTTGGCCTGTTGGCGTGTCTAATTTTACAAGAGTTGAGCTACGTTTTGTTTTGTAGCTAGCCAGAGTAATAATAAGTTGCCACATTTTAAGAGGATTTTTTTCACAATCTTTAAAGGCTTTGTAATATTATTGGTTCTTTGTTGACTGAATTTCTTCTTTATTCTTCTGTTGTAGGAACTCGTCTTCTACCTCTTTGTCTTCAGGTGAGGAATGTTTCAATTTATGCCACAGAATATTTCTTTCGTTTATGGATGTCATAAGGTGATTGTTGATCCAGTCTTGTCTTGGCCTGTTTAGTGTTTTGTTCTTTCTTATTTTATTTTTAGAAATAGCATCCAATAGGTATTTTTCAAATGTTGTGAAATCATTGTGTATGTCAGATAAAGTATAATCTTTTATAGTTTTATATAGATTACCGTAATTAACAGCTTCATATGTTACTCTTTTAGGTTTTTCCGATGTGATTCTGTTGACCTCGAAGTATATTTGTTTGTGATCTGACATGGCGCTTTCCACTAAAGCCATATGAAAAGTATTATCTTTTAGAGTTGTACATACATGATCTAATATTGTCTTAGTAGTTTTAGTAATACAGTACGTTTTATCAGCTTTGTTTAGTATTCTAAGCCCGTTTTCTTTCAGCACTGTCTTATATTCTTTAATAGATTTTTTTTTACTTAGTAGATTCAGATTCAGGTTAAGATCTCCAAAAACGAGAATTATTTTCCTTTTGTTTAGTTGTTTTGTGTATATTTCTAGAAACTTTTGTACATTTGCTGCAGGCTGTTTATAGACTACTCCAATATCTAAAGAAAGTTTGTCCAGGTGTATCCATAAAAAGTGTTTGTTATCTTCGTAATGCTCTTCCATCAATTCATGCTTCAGTTCGTTGTGCACATATATAGACACTCCACCTCCTCTTGAAGATGTTCTATAGTTGTAATAGTGTGTATAGTTTGGTAATTTTTGCCTTAAAGCTTCATTTTCATTCTTTATCCAGGTTTCAACCAGTAATATTACATGTATAGTGCATTTGAACGTTTGTATGATACACAGGATTTCATCAAGTTTCCCTGGCGCAACAATACTGCGAACATTTGCGTACAGGAAACTTATTGATTTAGTTTTAGTTGTGATATTTGTATAGTTATTTGTTAGTTCATATGTAATTAAGTTTTGCTTTGTTACAAGTTCTCCTTGGTCACTTAGTTTTTTGACTGTTCTTTAACTATCTTCGGTGTTCCCTTTGAGAATTTTATAATTAAATCCTTTTCTCCGTGATCTTTCCTCTTTTGTAATTCGTCTCTAAGGTTTTTCATGAACTTTTGTTGTTGCGGAGTCTGATCAGAGTAAATTCGCACACCATCAACTTTCAGGTTCGCTTTATTACGCAGTATAGTCTTCGCAATTTCCTGGGATGAAAAAGATAATTTAAGTGGTCGTAATTTCTTGCCATCATATTTTCCGACTCGTAATACTTTTACTGCTCCAGGACAATCCGGATATATAGTGTTTATAATCCTTGCTGCTTCATTTCTTTCTGTTTCACGTCTCTCTTGGCTATTACTTATATGGTTCTCTAACTGTAAAAACATGCATAAAATACTATCAAACAGATATCGTTGCTGTGTTTAAAAAAAAAGTACTCACGAACCGAGTAAACCCTTTTACTTGCAAGTCGCTGCTAACACCATCTATATCCGTGGAAGAGAACCGAACGCAATCGATATTGTTAGAAAAATTATCCGTTTAATCAGACGAAAAACGCTAGTTACGTCGGAAATGTTTCTTTGTATGGGATGAGGCATCTGTATGCTAGTATTATATTATCTGTGGCACTGGTAAAGAAGAGTATAAGTTGTTAATGGACGCTGTAACAGTAGGTGCTAAAGATGCAAAAAAAAGTTTGGTAGGTAAAGTTATCATGGACGGCATACAGGACGTATAATTCGATACTGCAGGAGCTCAGAATTGGAAAAAGGCTAAGATTATTTAATGTTTGTATCTCCGCAAGATGCGCACGCGCAAGAGGGCGCTCGGTTGACGCAGTGGTTGAGCGATTAACTGCTGCGCTGCGTGTCGGGTTCGATTCCCGCACGGAACAAACATTTGTATGACCTACAGATAGTTGTTCCGGCTCTGGGTGTTAATGTAAATAATAGTTGAATATTGAAAAATTAATAACTAACTAATGTAGGTTAACAATAACACTACTGTACTGTATTTTAAGCACTCGTTAACTATATTATACAACTGTGATTCAACCTAATGCTCTGTAAATAATGTATACACAAAAGAATAAAAACAAGTAAATAGTTAACTTTGTGAATGTAATACAAAAATATTTTACTAACCTTATTATCAATACTTAATTCCTATATTTTATTTTACCTGATTTAATATTAATGAGTTTTAGGTGAATTTAATTAATATTATAATGATTAAAAGCTGCCTGATTTTGACACTTTTCTTCCAAACACGTGTTCGTTACCTCGTCACTCCGGTACTCATTTAATATCAAATTCAAGCTTATTCCACTTTGCTAGTATGAGATAATCATGCGGCTCGAATGGACCATGTATAAAAACTGGAGGAACTTCTTAGGAATTAAAACTCAGGATGTAGCATGCCGTGATCCACCTTATTTTATTTGACTACATAATGACATTACATGAATTTTAGGACTGTAAGATAAACGCCTGATATAGTACATTACTGCAGCGGCCAGCAATTAACGTAAGTAAATACGGAAATTAAAACTAAATAGCACCTAGAACTCATTTTGTCAAATACAATTAATTTTCGAAATCAATGACGAACAACAATAATTATTCTCGTTTTAAAGTGTTATTTTTTTTCTATAAACAGCTTTCTATTTGCAAGCCAGCTCGAAATTTAAATAAAACCTGTGATAAGTTACCTCCTTGGTTGTTATGTTTCGGAGTAAAAGATCGTTCCATTTTTAAATAACACGACAGATATGAGTTTTCTATGTAATTTATTTGGCCGCATATGGATTTTCATACAACTTTTGCCGGCCGCTGCTCGCATGTATATGGCCAGTACAGCAATTGCGATTTATCTCGAAGAAGGTTGTCAAAATAATGCTCAAATTTCCAAGCATGTTTGAGAAAAAAACTTTTAGCTAAATTTCTTACTGTCTACAAATTGCACCAATTGATCCTTTAACAGTTGTGTATGTGAGTTTATATGTTTGTAAACGCACCCACAATACAGGAAGAAATTCCTAGTGTGGGGCAATTATTTATTTTTTTAAACAAAAAAAAAAAAATTGTTTTCTACGACCATATCGTTCGCAAACCTGGTAACAACCTGCTGAAGGTAATTCTAACTGGCAAAATCGAGAGCAAACCACAAATAACCAAATCCGAACATCGAACATCAATACGAAAGTTTTAATGCATGTTAGTTTGTTACTCAATCTTTTCGAATTTGGCGCAGAGATAGATTTTTATTTTTTTTATTTCCTCGCGAACGATTTTGCGGGCAGTTATTCAAACTTAAAGTTTGGAAACCATGATGTGGACCAAAGCCCTGGCATTGGAGACGCAAGGTGGAGAACTACTCTTTTACCGACTTCTAAAAAAAGGAGGTAATCAATTCGACACGTATGTATGTAATGTGTGTTTCATAAGTGTATGTATGTTTGTCGACGCATATCTCCAAAACTAGTAAATCTGATCGCGATTTTTTATTGGATTAGGTATCTCTCAACTTAGGGAACAGGACAAGTTTCATCAAAATCGGTTCAGCAGTTTTCAAGATATGGAACAAACAACCGAACTCCTTATCGATAAACAGCAAGAACGTTTAAATTGTGTTATTATGGGTATTTTGTCAATCCTTAAAAGTGAGCAAGGGCTATAGTAAGAGTATCCCACTCTTACTATAGCCCTTGCTCACTTTTTAGGGATGGAGTACAAAAACTACAAAGAGAAAAATAAAAACATTTCCACAAAAAATGTACCGACTTCCAAAGCAAAACTCTAAAAAGAGCAAAAATAATTACTCTTACTTAATTACTTTTACTGCTACAACTCATCTCTTAGCTCAAACTTACCCTCCGTTTTGAGGTCTATACCGCACAAAATTATGTACGCTCTTTTCAAGGTCTCGCCACAAAAACTTGACAACTTTTCCCGAGGTTCTTCTGATTCGGAGGGACCAAGAGGATCGGCAACAGCAAGTGTTGCCAGTGTCACCAGCGCGAGAAGACATAGCGTTAACTTCATGATTATCCTGCTAAACGAAAGACAAAAATCTATTGATCGAGTATCGGCAGTTTTGGAAGAAAGATCCTTAAGGGACAAATTGATGATGAGACAAATTGATATCACTTTTTATTTTGAACGTACATCGTCAAACAGTGGAATAATCCCAAGACTATGTTTGTATGGAAAATTTTCGACTAGTGTAACTTTACGGGCCTTCCACCGCTTTAGTGCCGTATAACGGTTACTTTCTAAACCATACTTCTTAGTAACGGCTGGGTTAAAAGATTTGAAAATATATACATTTATTATTGATTCATGTACATTATTTGTGGAACATAGTTTTTTCGTGTAACTAATAGTTTTGCTTTAAAAAGAAAATTAACAACACGGTATTTTTTGACGAAGACAAAGACAATGACAAAGATATTTAATTTCAAGTAGGCCACCAAGCGGCACTTTTGAACGTTACATTTTACAAATAATAATAGTTGATTCTACCGTGCATTCGGAAAGTAGCTTGTATATATATTATTTTTCTACTTTTGGATACTCCTCCAAAACGACTTATAGTCCGGTCAATTTAGACCAAAAAATGAGAGTGAAGTTACATAAAGTCCCAACAAGCTGAATTTCAGTGAAATTGTTCAAAATATAATTATAAACAATGTCTAGAAGTTCCCCATCATTCCCCTGTAGGGAAAAAAATATTCAAGGTCAAAGGTCAAAAAAATGAGTTTTTCGCGATTTTCAGCAAAACGGTAAGTTTTATCATAAAAGTACTTCAGACAAAAATTGTAGATCATAAAATTATCTATAAAAAATGTTTCAATACTTTTTTTCTTACGAGCCACCGTTTCTGAGATATAACGATTCAAAAAGTTATAAAAGTTGTTATCGTCATAATATGCCTATACCTGACGCTTCCTACGTCTCACTTCGTTCGCCTTTGTCGCTTTCGGTGGAATATAATGCCCAATAATATAAATGAAATCTTACATAGTGCAGTAATGCAGTAAAATACTGGTTCGACGCCTATTCCACAACGTTTGTGGTTTGGACGCTACTCCACTTTTTAAAACTCGTTTGATTACGAATGGAACGAAAAGTTTTCTAGAATGTCCAATAACATAAATTTATCTACAAAGTTTGTGGGTGGGGAAGGTATAACTAATAAATAATTGTTAGCAGTAATTTAACGCTACATTAGATTCTTACTATTGTAGTGAGAAGGTTGAATTTTGTATCACGAAACAAAATACAAATAACTAAATTAACTACAAAACTACAATGCATGCCTTAGTGAAATCTGATTTAAATGACATTTGTAAACTTATAATCAAGAATTCAAGCGGCAAGATTATATTTTTTCGAGATTTGCAAACAGATCAGAAAAAATACAGATAACGATTCATCAAAACACCAGGACAGCTATACAAACCGCACAGAAGATTTGTTCCGACAGCGACAGATGCAAGATTTGGTGAAATCTCATTTAGAAAACACTCACTATCTTATAATGAAGGACAGCCATGGTGAGGTTGTTCGTACATTTGTTCGAGTTAGCGACAATGAGTTATAAATGTCAATGTAATAAAATAATTGACTCATTATTAATATAACCGTTCAAGCAGTTGCCATGAAATTTGTAAAACAACCACAATCGTTATGTAAACAAACTTTGTGTTCATTCTCAGGTGACTGGTTTTCGCCATGGAGAATTATTACCTAAATCGGTACGATGCATCATTTGCGGACCGTCAAATTGTGGAAAAACAAATTTAATAATTGGTCTTCTTATACACGAGAACGGTTTAAGATTTCAAAAAGTTTATGTTTATTCGAAAACCTTGCAACAACCTAAGTATCTTTTTTTAGAAAAAGTCTTGCAACGAGTACCAGGCATTTCATTTCCGAAATATCATGAAAATGAGCAAGTACTAAGTGTTACGCAAAACCGAATACTGTAATTGTATTTGATGATGTTGCTTGTGAAAACCAAAGTAATATACGTGATTATTTTGCTATGGGGAGACACAAGATCATCGATTGTTTTTATCTAAATCAGACGTATAGTAAAATCCCTAAACAGTTAGTAAGAGACAACGCAAACCTAATCGTACTTTTTAAACAAGATGATAGAAATATGAAACATGTTTATAAAGAACACGTCAACACTGACATGACATGGATAGAATTTCGTGAAATGTGTTCAAAAATCTGGAGTATACCTTTCAATTATGTTGTAATTAATAAAGATTGTTCAAAAAACAAAGGATGTTATAGAAGTAAATTTGACACGTTTGTAGTCTTTGACTAAGAACACGAATACATATAGTATATAAGGCTATTACCTGTCTAACAATATTATTCATCTTACGACGCTGAATCAATTACGACCTATTTACCAATATGGAAAAATCAATGAAACGACAAATTTTTGATGCAGCAGAAGCTGTAAAGATAAAAGTATGAAAAATGAGAGATGCCGAGATTAACAATAAACAAGCACTGGAATCTGTTTTCAAACCTGTAACAGAACCACTTAACTTAATTGCTAATGCTGCTAAGCAAACTCCTCTCCTGCGTGTTAGTGATGATTTTGTAGATGTTCCGTTTACCAACTAAACTTTGCAGAAAGAAAGAACTGGTAGCGCAGGAAGAAATGATAATAATGATGATGAAGACAAATATGAATCCGATACAAACAGTGACTCTTCTTATGAATCAGTAGTTGAAAGTAATCAAGCTTGTGATACGTCATCCTGGTTAGTATCTTCGGAAGTGTTGATAGATATTCCATTTGGAGTAAGAAAAGACCGCGGGCAACTGATGTTAGGTTCTGATTGCATAACGATCAACGATCAATACATCACCGTGGCTGAAGGTAAATACCGAAATACACCTGGTTTAAAACAGTTGTTGCTTAAGAAAGATGTAGACTTAAGCTTGGTTACAGATAGCAATATGCAAAATTATAAGTTGATGTTACTTGACACAAATGCACATCGTCGAGACTATGAGCCAAGTAAGCCAATAAAAAGTTATAAAGGACAAAAATATTTGCAAGTTATTAAACCTCTTTTTCAACTGAAGAATACAGTTCAGGGAAAGGGTCTACTGTTAGTAAAAAAGTGGCGAAAAAACGTTGAATTTTTAATTGAATCTAGAGATGCTGGCAACACAGGATTAGATAATTAAATTATTTCTATCATTGAGGAATTGCGTGAATGTAAAGTTATAAATAAATAAATATTTTAAAATGTGTTTATTTTACTATCAACCTCTGGATACAATACACCTTAAACATGAACGTAGACAAATTCGGACACTACATTCACAAAAGAATGCGTTTATCAGAGTTATTTGAGTTTAATGAAAATGCATTATTAAAATCAGAAAACAGAGACTTTGATTTAAAAACAGTAGAAGCAGACGATGCTGTGAACAAGGATTATGTAGATCGATTGAATGCTAACACGTTAAAAGAATTAAATAATCTGTCTGTGAACAAGGCTTATGTAGATCTATTGAATGCTAGTATGCATTAAGTATTTAATAATCTGATGATACATTGCGTTCTCAAATGATAAAAGATGCAAAGGGTATAGTTCAAGCTACTTTAAAAGCCAGGGTACTTGAGGTTTCAACTCATTTGCAAGATAAGTTTTATACTAAAGCAGAGGTGGATAAATTACTTGAAAATCTCAGTAATGACAAAACAACAAATAGTAAATGAAATACGCAAAGCTGCACGAATAAATTTCTTTAGACGTACTGTCATTCTAAATGGGATCGATGACTTGTAGCAAGCTGCAAGCAAGCGGCAAGCTGATCTAATGGACATGCAGAACCTGTTATGTTGTTAGTTGTAATTGACTGCTTCTCAAAGTATGCTTGGACAGAGCCGTTAAAATAAAAAAATAAACTTGATGATACTCATGCATTTAAACGAATATTGATTAACAGTAATCGTAAACCTGTTCATTTACAATCTGATATGGGAACAGAACTTTATAACATCACCTTTCAAATGCTGCCGCTTATGAAAAAGCACAAAATTAACCATTACTCATCGTTTTCTACTAAAAAAGCATCAATTGTGGAGAGACTGATTAGAACTGCAAAAATAATTTATATAAATGTTTTAGTCTCAATGGAAACTATAAGTGGATAGGACTACCATTGGAAGATACATTGAAGAGATATAACGGCACAAAACATCGCACTATTCAATTTAAACCGGTAAATGTTAATAAAGGTAATGAACAAGTAATCAAAGAAAATATTAAAAAAAATTACAAACATGATTTAGTTCAGTGGAAGCCTAAATTCAAAGTTGGTGATTGTGTTCGTATAAGTAAATACAAACATAATTTTGAGAAAGGTTACACTCCCAATTGGTCAACTGAATTATTTATTATAACAAAGGTAAATAAAACCTTACCAGTCACATATCACATAGAAGATCAACGAAAGCAAAAAACATTAGGAGCGTTTTACGAACAATAACTGCAAAGATCGAATTATCCTGATGTTTATTTGATAGAAAAGATGTTGAAAAAGAAAGGAAATAAATTGTATGTCAAATGGTTGGGTCTAAACAGTGCAGAAAACAGTTGGATTGAAAAAACTGCAATAATGAACTAATATATTATGTAACCATTTTGCACTTTAAATCTTATCATTATAATTTGAGTAATGCAAGGAGGTGGACTAGTTAACAGTTAGTTAAATATGTTATCATAGTCTCCGCCAATAAACATCGTTCTGAACAATGGCTTCCAGTGGTAGGTCTAATTATGCTCCGCCTTTGGAACTGAATATACGAGTACGTAAAAGATCATCACGCAATCCTGAGCGTATCCAGGAGCCTAGAAGAAATAGACGTTCCACGACAAGACCTCATCAAAGACAACGAAAACGTGCTACATACAGCAACCGATTTCGTCGCAGAACGGCATCTGATTCTTCATCCTCATTATCATATCGGCGTCATAGTAGCAGTAGTACGGCTTCAAAAAGCAGCATTTCCGATTATCATACGCGGAATGTTAGGTCTCGTTTCACCCGACGTTATCGGTGCCGGAAACGTAAATCTCGCGCTTCGCGTCATCGCAGTGATGACACAAGCTCTTTCGGTTCTGCACACAACAATATATACAAGCGAAAGTTAGATTCGTCCGACCTGTCAGATAATTCTTCGTTCGCAAAACGAAAACGATCCCGTTCGAGAATTCGCTCTCACTGGCAAAGTCGATCCAGTGCTCACAAAGAAAACCAGTTTCTGAAAAAATTCTCTAGAATAATTACAAGCAATCGTTTTGAAGGATCGCAAAAAGTGATCTCAGAATTCGATCCTAATGCACATTCACAGTCAGCCGAAGACTGGATTCGTAAGGTGAACGAAACGGCAAGACTTTATGGTTGGACAGAAAGGCAAATTATCTTTTATGATATACCGAAACTTTCTGGCCATGCCAAAAAGTGGTACCAAGGTAGGAGTATCATTGATTTAAATTGGAAACAATGACAAAGAAAGATAATAAAAACTTTTCCAGACGATCGTAACTAAGCCGATCCTTTGACGGAAATGCTTAGCAGAAGAAGTAGGAGAGAGGAATCGATGGAAGAGTATTTCCATGAGAAGTCTAGGTTGGTGAAAATGTGTGGCATTAAAGGAAGAAACGCTGTGGGTTGCATAATTAGCGGTATCTTTTATAATGGCTTGAGGTTAAACGCCTAAGGAGCCAGTTTTTAGAGGACATTGGACTTGCTAAAATATTTACGCCGAATATCAAAACGAAATCTTATCTCAAAGAGAGACTCATTACATCCTAAACTAGACTCGCAAAACATATAAAATATTCGGACAATAATCGCAACATTATCGCAATTAGATCTATGCGCACTACTAGCCGGGCAAAGTCTAGGTCTTTCAATGTTATAATTGTGGTGATACTGGGCATACTGCGCGTAACTGTAGTAAACCATTAAGAAGATGTGATAAGTGTTCACGACTAAGACATACGAGTATGACACAAAATTGTGAGCTGATAGGTTCTCGACCAAAAACTGATCGTATACAAGAAAATACGAATCATAATTCTACACGAAGCGTTCTACAAATAGCAACAAACGAAAAGTCAAATTGTAAGTATTTTAAAACTGTTCATGTTAATGACATATCGGTCTCAGCTTACATAGACTTCTGCAGTCAATGTACCTTAATCAGGGAATCGGTTGACAAAAATCTTAACGTAGTCCCAAATAAGATGGCACTGCCGACTATTAGGGGATTTGGTTTTGGAAATGTCGTACCAGATCATTTAATTAAGGCAGATGTTCTGATTGGGCAGTCTTTAACAGAGCTGCCCACTGTTACCGTACATAAGACTTGCACTAAACTAGTTCTTTACTGTGATGATTCCGATGTAGAAAAGATGAATATTTACAATACCAATGACATCTCGATCAAAGGGTTACAGGACATACAAGTACATACCCCAGATACGTTCTCAGGACCAATATTTGTCCCAGGCATTGCATGCATAAAACCCGGTAACGAATACATTCTATTGCAAGGTGTCTACCAATTTCATGAAGGAAAGAGTCGATGTTTAGTCATGAATTGGTCTGAAAATCCAATTATTTTCACCAATTCTAAATTATTATCACGGGCAATAAAACTAAACGATCAAGGTTAATTTAGATCAAAACATGAACGTTTAGATGTGGATTCTATTCATGTAAATACTCGGTTGTCTGATAATTGTTATAAATCCAGCCCCATAATGAAACCTGTTACTTTAGATATGTTACATATCGGCCCTCAAAGTGACTGGACACTGAAAGGGATCGGTTATTAGACCTCCTGAACAAGTTTAGGGACTGTTTTGCGTTTGATATGCAGGAGCTTGTACTGACTCATATAACCGAAATGACATTACGTCTTAACGACGATACGCCTGTGATTTATAGACCTTATAGACTACCTTTTAATGAGCGCGCAAAGGTACGGGCAATGATAGGTGATATGTTAGCTAATAATATTATAAGAGAATCACAGTCGGCTTATGCCAGCCCCATAATGTTGGTTCGGAAAAAGAATAATGAATACAGGCTTTGCGTAGACTATCGGGCATTGAATAAAAATACAGTAAAAGATAGCTATCCGATACCAGTCATTGACGACCAGCTCGATCGTCTAAGCGGAAAATCATACATCACAAGCTTAGATTTGGCATCTGGCTATCACCAGATCCCAGTGTCTGAGGAGTCACGTCATGCAACAGCTTTCGTGACTCCTGACGGCCTCTACGAATATATGAGAATGCCATTTGGTCTTGTGAATGCTCCTGCAGTCTTTCAGAGTATGATCAATAAAGCACTGGGAGCCCAACGATTCGAGCTGGCTATCCCTTATTTTGATGATTTGCTATCTACGGTTAATTAATTTAACGAGGCATTCGGTAAGTTGGAAGCTATTTAACATCTTTTACGTAATGCCAATCTCACCCTTAATCTACAAAAGTGTTTCTTTTTCCAATCGGAAATCGACTATCTTGGTTATGAGATTTCCGAAGCTGGTCTTAAACCTGGAAATAAGAAAATAGAAGCGGTTTCTGAATTCCCGAAACCGACCAATGTCCACCAAGTTCGTCAATTTATTGGCTTGGCCAGTTACTTTCGGCGTTTTGTTTTTAATTTCGCTTCCATTGCGAAACCACTTACTCAACTGACCAAAGCCGACGTTCGTTGGCATTGGGGTGACGAACAAGATCGAGCATTCGAAGACATAAAATCTAAATTGGTAGTTAGACCTGTCTTAGCCATGTACAATCCAGATTATGCCACAGAGGTCTATTGTGATGCCAGTAAATTAGGGATTGGGGGTATCATATTACAGAGACTTAATGAACAATACCCTTTTAGGCCAGTTGCTTATTTCAGCCGTCAAACGACCCGCAAAGAAGCTTTTTGGCACTCCTATAAACTGGAAACGATGGCAGTGGTCATTACTTTAAAGAAATTTAGTGTATATTTGATTGGTCTAGAATTTAAAGTTATAACAGACTGCAACGCATTACGCACCATCTTGGTAAAGCGAGATTTAATTCCTAAGATTGCCAGGTGGTGGCTGATGCTGCAGGAATATAACTTTACTATTGAATACCGGCCTGGCCATAACATGCAGCATGTCGATGCTTTGAGCCGGAACCCCATCTCGCGAGAAAATAACCTAGAGGAGTTGGAAGTCTTTACTATTACGACTGAAGACTGGCTTCACACGGTACAGATGACAAATCCGCGGTTAAAACATATTAAAACTATTTTAGAAATTAGTGCGGAGGATATAAAGGACATATCTAATAATTACGTATTGCGAAATGGTAAAATATATAGGCGCGCAGGATCCAAATTAAAATGGGTGGTATCTAATTCGGCGCGGTGGAGAATTTGTCAGCTTAATCATGACGATGCAGGTCATTTCTCAACTGAAAAAATAGGAGCCGATTATTGGTTCCCAAAAATGAACCGCTTCGTCAAGAAGTATGTTAACGCTTGCATTGACTGTGCCTATAACAAAGAAATCTCTAGGAAAAAGTCAGGGTGCTTAAACCCAATACCCAAGGTAAACGAAATATTTCACACAATACACATGGATCATTTGGGTTCATTTATTAAAAGTAAAAGAGGAAACGCATATATTTTCGGAGTCATTGATGGGTTCAGCTAGTTCATATTTGTTAGACCTGTTAAGAATACTAGATCTAAAACAACAATTAAAGCCCTCGAAGATATTTTCGCAACATTTGGATGCCCAAAAATAATTATATCAGACCAAGGTACAAGTTTTACGTCTGGCGAATTCAAAAGTTTTGTCATGTCGATTGGAGCCAAACCTGTCCTAAATGCAGTAGCAACACCTCGAGCAAATGGGCAAATTGAACGCTACAATCGAACAATTTTGAATTCGCTAGCCGCTATGAACCATGGGTCGGATGAGAGAGACTGGGACACAAATGTTGCTAAATTGCAATGGAGTCTTAATAATACAATAAATAAAAGTACTGGAAAATCACCAGCTGAAGTGGTATTTGGGCATAGAACCACGTGCCAGGCGGAAGGAATTATCAAAGGGGCTTTAGATATAGACGCACAGATTTCAAATACTGATAGAGATGAATTGAGGAAATCGGTGGAAGAAAAAATTATAGAAGGATTGAAAAAGATGAAAGAATATTTTGATAAAACGAGGGCTCCAACTAATACGTTACAAGAAGGTGATCTTGTCATGATTCCTAATAACAATACAGACAGGGGCAAAAGCAAAAATTTAGCTGCAAGGTTTAAAGGTCCATTCAAAGTAACAGCAGCGCTGGAGAAAGACCAGTAAGAATTGTCTAGCATTAAGGGGTTTCCTCAAAGACATTATAAGAATATTTTCCCGGCTGATCAGTTAAAACCTTGGATTAATCTCAGTTTATCACCGGTAGTAAGCGATAATAGCGATTCGGATTCGCTTGACGAATAGTAGAAAAGCGTTACATATTTTATATTATTTATGCATTTGTATATACATAAGGATACTACAGTAGACAGAAGTAAAGTAATAGTTATATTGGTAATGGCCGGTAGACCCTAAAACCAATTTCCATGTCATTTACAGCCTAGATTTGTGTCGATAACGGAGAATCGGCACAGTCCGGCTATTAGTACTGAGAGCCTGATGAGACAGCGCTGATGCGGATGAGCTATTGGTGGACCGTGGCTCTGGGATGGCTAAACGGCAGATTATTGATTAATGGCTCTCGGGTGGTCTAATACATGTGATGATCCAAGAAGGTGAGCAGACCGTGGCTTTCGGATGGCTAAACGGGAGCTACCTACAAATTGTGGTTACGTAACTATATGGGCCTCCGGATGGCCTCACATGAAGAAAATTACTTATTGTTTGTAATTTAAGTGTTCATAGTTGTGAATTAGTTTGTGCATATTAAGTTGTGTTATACTAATGGTTTTGATTGATGAAACAACATAGAATTATATACTTATTATTCCTTTATTTATCTTCTTTCTTATTTAGTACATTTTTAAATGTTAAAAAAAGAAAACTTAAAATCATTTAAAAATATAAAAAATAGAGGCCATCCGGTATCGGGAACAGGGTCCAAGCTACCGGTGGTTAGGGCTCCAGAGACAGGAACCTCCTCACAATGCGAGCCGTATCGAGGAGTACTGCCTTCTGTATCAGACCCTTGATCCAACCGCCCAATGACAGCCTCGACAGATGGTCGTCGAGGCTCTTGGCCATCAGGCCGTTGGCCGTAACGACAATCGGCACAATGATCGCCGAGTCCACATTCCACATGTCGACAACCTCGAGTGCTAAGTCAAGATACTTGATTTGTTTCTCTTTCTCAGCTTTCACGAGGTTCTCGTCATGCGGGATGGTGACATCGATTATCATTGTGCGGCGCGCTAATCGGTCTATCACCACTATATCTGGCTTATTGGCAACAATAGTCCTATCAGTGATGATAGACCGATCCCAGGACAACGTGACATGGTCATTTTCGAGAACTGGGTCGGGCACATACTTGTAATACGGTACCTCCGATTCCACTAGATTGTACTTTAACGCAAGTTGCTGGTGAATAATCCTGGCCACTTGGTTATGCCGTGTAAGTACTCGCCGTTAGCCAGACGAGAACAACCGGAGATAATATGTCTGATGGATTCACCCGGACGGTGGCATGCCCGACATATGTCAACCATCCCATCCTTCATTATATGTCTCCGGTAGTTATTCGTCAGGATAACTTCATCCATAATTGCACAGACAAAACCTTCAGTTTCCCCGAAAAGGTCGCTGAAACGTAGCCAGGATACGGACGCTGGGAAATCTACATCGGACCCATGAAGAGCCCGATAGAAGCGTCCGTGTAGCTCCTTGCCTTGCCATACCTCTTTGCGTTCATCAATCGATTGTATTACAGGCTTGCGCCAGTTATCTTTAGCCATGGACAACGGGGTGAGTCCCTTGTCCACTGCGACCACATTCCGGTGCATATCCACTTCAGCTTTTAAAAAGTATTCTCTGAGGCTGCACACCTCGCGGTTGTGAAGAGTCTTGGCGTTTAAAAAGCCTCGACCCCCACACCTCCGCGGGATGTACAGTCTCATCACCGATGATCGTGGGAGATGCATCCGGTTTGCGGTCAGCAGTGTCCGGACCCTCCTATCGAGGGCGTCGAGCTCGGTCTGAGTCCATTTGAGTATGCCGAAAGAGTACATCAAAACCGGCATGACCCAACTGTTGAAGGCGCGCACCTTATTTCCGCCCGACAAAAGGCTATTGAATACCTTTTTCAAGCGGCCAATGAAACGCTCCTTCAGCAGTTGCTTCATGTCAGTACTGTTGATGCCCAACGCTTCCGAAAAATCAAGTTTTTCCGTACGTACAAAAATCATAAAAATTTGAATACTCTCTTTGAATACAGGTATAAAGTATAAACTAATTTTATTCCGAAATTAAGGACTATGACAAAAATGTCTATACTTTATAAAAGATAGCTTGATCTCTGCAACATAATTATGTCAAACTGACGTGTACGTTATTGTTAGCCTGTCAAGCGCTATTGATACTGACATCTGTCGCAGAGATCAAGCTATCTTTTATGAAGTATAGACAGAAAGGTTGCAAGTTGTTTTTGACTGGAATAAAAATAATATTACACGCACAATAGCACGTTTGACGAAAAAATTAATACACGTGATATCTTAGTACACCCGCCTTCCCCCTTGTGATATTTCGTTATTTTTGCTAAAACCCCTCCCCCCTTCAAGCCTCTTGTGATTAATGGACGGTCCCTAGACATCGAACCCCTAGATTGCAATCCCAAGTGCTGTATTATTTCAGATTCAGTGTTGCTGATAAGGATCAAATTTTGTGTTGTAATGGCAGACGGCAAACTTAAGGAAAGGGCTCATTTTTAACAGTCTCATTTTTAAGAATCACTAAATGATGGGATAAGTCTTATCAAAGCGAGAGTGTGTGTGTACCCTTATTTCTAGTTGTTTTCCGAAGTTTATCAGTATTCTGCACTATCAGGTCACCTGGGGTTATAACTTCATTGCGTGTGTAGGATTAATGACTCTCACAATAGTGTGTTGGTATATATCGCAGTGTACAATCTAACGCGGACTGGATCTGTATATAAAATTGTAAGTACATAGCACATAAGCACAGACATATATATAGAAGAATAGAATAGATATAAATGTCCTCAATCATCTTCCTAATCAATGGTGTTATGCATTTTGTTCAGCGCAAGCATGAAGCTAACGCTGTGTCTTGTCGCGATCGTGACACTGGTGACGCTGGCAACATTCACTGCTGCGCTTCCAGTTGGAGAAACATTAGAAGATTCTGACAGGCCCCATTATTATTGCGGTCGGCAATTATCAAACGTGCTTAGTACAATTTGTTGGGGTAAGTTTGAATTAGTAAAATTATGAAGATTTTTATTGTGTTTCGATGAAAAAAAAATTATATACTTCTTGCCCAAACTGTATGGATTTGGGGTTGACTTCCATTATGATATGTACTGTACTAAAAGCTACTGATATCGCCACATCACTTTTCTCCGAGGTCGATATCATTATCAATCCACCTGCCAGAATTTAGTCTTTTAGCCCTAAGATTGAGTGGTACAGAATTATTTTATTTAATTACTTAAGAAAACTTACAGCTAGGATACAGATAGTAGACAGTTAGTGATAGAAGGCCAATTAAAAGTTTTCACAGACAACATTAGGGTAGCACAAGAAACAGTAGACATGCAAGAGTTCGTAAGAAGTAATTACTCGTAGACAATGAAAGAAGAGACAGAACAAGTTTCAGTGATCTTCAAAGAAGTTTTTACATAACATTTTTTTTAGTTTCGGAACACTGGTGGTGAACAAATCAAGGTCATCAATACTCTGACACATCGAGTTGTATGCCCTGCTAGCTCTTATTATGTATGAGTTTTGTCGATAAGTGCACCGCGCAGAGGGAACATACAGAGGTGGAGAATGCCATATGTTGCATCCGCCTGAATACCACTACTGTAGTTGACCCCGCGAGTGCCCGAAACGTGGATCCACGCGAGACACTATGGCTTATTACATCTGGTTTCGGTAATTACGGCATTCAACCGGTTAAATAAATGAAATAATACGTCTTCTTTCTCAATTTAGTTATCCTTATATATCCAAAATGCCTTTTTTGTTTTTCAGGTGTCGACGTTCTAGCTCTCGTTAGAAAGAGAAGAAGTTTGTATGAAGATTGCTGTTATCGTCGTTGTACACCGGAAGATTTGGCAAAATATTGTCAATTTGGTTTTCATTAAATACAAATGTAGGCGGCGAATTTTAATTTATGACAGCAAATTCGTGAGTTTGTTTGTATCTTTGTTGATTCCTTAATTTATAGGCTAACCAAGAAGCTGATGCTATGCCCGTAATAGTACAATTAAAGATGGCTAAAGTCTTCAGTGGTTTAATTTTTGTAATTATCACAGGTTTTAATTATTAATAATCAATGTCTAGTACGAGCTCACTATATTTTATAAGATAGCTTGATCTCTGCGACATATGTCAAACTGACGTATACGTTATTGTTACATTATTGTTAACCTCCTGCGGTGACTTGGGGCGTGAAGGCGTCTCTTTTGCCTCTCCTTCACGCGTTTTGCCTCCTCCTTTGCGAGCATTACTGCTTCGCAGATTATAAAGCGCTATTGTTACTGTATTGATACTGACAGCTGTCGCAGAGATCAAGCTTAAGAAATAAAGGGTATCTCCAGTTGATATGTCAGAGCAAGCGGCTGAAGTTTCTATGTTGAAGTTACAATGACATTGACATTTGACATTAACAGGTGCGTTCTGTCTCTAGAACAAGATAAGTCTGCGCGCGACGGGTGGCGTGCTTAATGTTGCCAGCATAACTGATCTTTTTTCCTTCATTTAATCAATAGTAATTTTTCATAACTCGAAACTTAGGATAATTAATTACTAGCTTTTTCAACTTGCATAGAATATGATGTAAAAAGCTTCATTAAATTATTGTAAATCTTTTATTGAATACTTAGTAGTACCTACTGTTAAATTTGGTCTAACAATGGTCCTGCAGTGACTACTACCGTCCATTTCATTTTTTTTTTTTAATTTCTTCTTCAACAATTTTTGAAGAAGCTGCTATTATTATTAAAACTAAAACTAAAATATTATTAAAACTAAAATTTATCAGCTAGAAAATCCGACACGGAATAGTAACATTTATTTAATAGAAGTAAAGTTAGTTTATTTTTGAAAGTTTTTACTGATTTCTCTTTTATGGAATTAGGAATGGGGTTAAAAATAACCGGTGCTATACCAAAAATACTTTTCCTCAACAAAGCAGTCCTATATCCACCTGTGCGTAACAAGTTTTGGTATTGAGATTGCAAAGTTACGTTTCGGCATCTGCTTTCCAATAAAGTTAAAAATAGATGTCCATTACATTTAACAAAAAGAGCAATTTCTAAAATGTATAGGCACGGAAATGTCAAGAAATTATGACTTTTAAAAATTGGAACACAGCTGTCAATAACTCTTAAACTAAATATTGCTCGAAGGCAGCGTTTTTGGGCCTTAAAAATACTCTCTCTATCGGTACAATTGCCCCAATACATAATACCAAACCTTAAAATAGAAACTACAAGATTATGATATGCTAGTAATACTGTTTTGATGTTAACTTTTTTTTTTAGATTATAAAGCGCATGCGCAGATGCGCTAAGTTTTTTACAGATTTCTTCTGCCTGTGCCTTCCATGTCAGTTGACTGTCAATTAAAATGCCTAGAAATTTTGTAACATCTACTCTGTCCACATTTTGACTATTATAATTAATATTTAGATCGTTGATACGAAGTCTTTGGTAAAAATGCATTATTTTTGTTTTTTGTATGTTTATTTGCAAGTTGTTTTAATAATAATATAATAATAATTTAATATAAATATAGTTTTAATATAATAATAATTTATTATAATTTTAATGGTGTGGTTTATATCATTTTCATAATTTTCATTATTGTCACATTTTAAGAGTACTGTACTATCGTCGGCAAACAGTACAATGGGGTGGTGAATATGGCGCGGGAGGTCATTAATGTAAATTAAAAATAACGCCGGCCGGAAGGAAGATCCTTAAGGGCGGAAGGCCCTTAAGGATCTTCCTTCTTTAAATATGGTTTAGAAAGTAACCGCTTTAGTGCCGTAAAACGGTTACTTTCTAAACCATATTTCTTAGTAACGGCTGGGTTAAAATATTTCATGTACATGTACATTATTTGTGGAACATGGTTTTTTCGTGTAACTAATAGTCGGTATTATTTTTCTACTTTTGGATACTCCACCAAAACGACTTGGATGTTTAAAAAGTTCACACATAGACGGGTTACATCGACCGCCATTTTGACTGTCACTAGCAATGATATTCTAGAAAACTGATATGTTATGAGGGCGCGCATTGTAAAGACTCGAATACGTCCTAATTGGGACATATATTCTTTAGTCTATGTCACGCATGGCGAAGAGTGATTCGCTTTGTTGAAACAAAAACTAAATTAAAAAAATGCCATCGGGTGTATTTAGAAAGTGTACCAATTATGATACCAAAGTATAGAATCAAACTCTTTTCGGTTGTTTTGTGAGTGTATAACTTATCTGTTTACTAGAATATCATAGGTCACTAGATTCCCTAGCGTTTGACAGTTAGTTTGTTATGGTTTTCTAAAGTTAATTCTTGCAATTATCTTCTATATATATATATATAAACACATCAACACGGTCTAGGGATATTTCATACTCAATTAAATAACTCGAAAAGTACTGGCCGCAATGGAATCTTTTATACACCGATTTGTTTGTAATTTATCTCAGACTAATTCCAAATTCAAATTTTTGAAAATTCTTTTGTTTCGGTGGCATAAAAATGTCTTGATGTGTAGGAGAGGGAATTTTCATTTGTGCGAAATTTAGAAAACAATACGAATTACGTTTAGTTACAGTTTTTTTTCATTTTTAACGAAAGATAAAGTTAAAATTGAGGTATTGTAGCCATGCAACGCCAACATTTGACGAGGGCGGAGATGTTACGAGCTGTGGGAATGCTGGAAGCTGGGTCTGTTCAGCGTAATGTTGCTGAGGCCATAGGGACCCAACAAAATGTAATTTCAAGATTGTGGACACGCTATCGTGCCACAGGTGAAGTAGTGGAGAGGCACCGGGGGCCAAGTCGCATAACTACCCCCAGACAAGACCGATTTTTGCAAATTACTGCGCGAGCTCAACCAAATGCAACGGCAACTCAATTGGTCCAAAGGCTGCGAGTGGAACACCAAGTGCTTGTGAGTGACCAAACTGTAAGAAGGCGACTGCATGAAAGCAATCTACGCTCTCGTAGACCACTCCGGGTCCCACCTTTACGGAGAGGCAATCGTGGACGACGATTAGAATGGGTTCGGAACCACGTGGACTGTGGCCGTGAGCAATGGTCCAATGTGCTGTTCACGGATGAATCCAGGTTCGGCTTCCATCCAGATTCACGAAGGATGCGTGTTTGGCGAGTTCCTGGACGATGGAGCCGTCTTCAGAACCCTCAGGAATTACACCCATACCAAGGAGGAACAATTATGGTTTGGGCAGGAATTCGTCTTGGAGGACGGACGGATCTCGTTTGGGTGCGGGGCAATACGATACGTCCAACAGGTGCTGGGGCCCGTAATCTTGCCCCACAGAACACAAATGGGGCAAGATTTCCTGCTCATGCACGACAATGCCCGGGCACACACGGCGAGAACGGTAGCAGCTTGGTTACATACACACAATGTTAGGGCCTTAGACTGGCCTGCTCAATCGCCAGATCTAAATCCCATTGAGCATGCGTGGGATATGCTGCAAAGAAGAGCTCTGAAGGAAGTTCCTGAAAATCTGGCTACAGAAGATCAACTTTTTGCGCACCTCAGAAGGACATGGGACAATATTCCGCAGCAAGACATTGACAACTTGTTCTGAGCATGCCGAATCGTTGCCGATGTGTTATGAACATCATGGGCGCTTTTTCAGACTACTAACTTCAAGTTTATAAACACAAATTAAATGATTTTTCAATTTTTTTCAGTTTTTACTCATAAATTAAAAGTTAATTCATATACGGTTTCCGTCTATGCTTCATTTTTTTTCCATATAATCCTGAAATTTTAATCGAAGTACCTTAACCATTATTAAATGACAGAATTAAATGGTAGAATATTAAATAACGTATCTTTTAAATATACACCGTGAAATTTAAGTGGTTGTTTTCCCGCGGCAGAACGACTTGCCTTAAGGAGTGCTTTCGAAGCATAGAGTTAAAAAAAAAAATAACGATGTTTTTGTTTTAAAATAATTTAAAAAAAAAACATAACCTCGAAAAAGTGAGTAACAATAGTAACTTGTAGGTATTAGGTACTACGGTGAATAATACGGTGGTGACGCGAGTAGTACCTAGTACCTACAAGTTACTATTGTTACTCACTTTTTCGAGTTGATGAATATTTTTTAAATTATTTTAATTTAAAAACATCGTTATTTTTATACTTAAACTCTATGCTTCGAAAGTACTCCTAAAGGCAAGTCGTTCTGCCGCGGGAAAACAACCACTTAAATTTCACGGTGTATACATGTCATATAAATAATTATTTATTTATTTATTATATACTTTATTGTACACCACTTAAATAATTACAGGACAAAAAACATTTTTAAAGATAAGTGTACAATGGGCGGTCTTATCGCACAGGGCAATCTCTTCCAGACAACCTTTGGATGGACTGAACGAGAGGAGATAGACATAGGGCTGTCAGTGTACAAAAAAAACTATCTTAAATAATATTACTTAGATATTACATAAAATACATACATACAAATAAAATAATATACTAATAAATATCAAATATAGAGCAGAGAAAGGAGAAGAGTAATGCATTCCACAAACGAGCTGCTTGAACCGTGAAAGATTTGTCGAAGAAAGATGTGGAATGCATACGAATGCTTAATTTTAGATTTTCCGATGATCTTAAGGACCGAGAATGTGTGTCACAGAGGAACTGAAAGCGTTCTTTAAGATAAAAAGGACTAGAAGGATTAAAGAGCACATTATATAGCAATGAAAGTATGTGGGCATTCCGGCGAAGGCGAATAGGAAGCCATTTGAGCTTGGTTCGGAATTCAGAAACATGGTCATACTTGCGCAAGCCAAATATGAACCTGATACAGAGATTTTGAAGTCGCTCAAGCTTGTCCAATTGGTCGTGGGTGAGATCGAGATAGCTGGCATCAGCATAGTCCAGGATAGGGAGAAGAAGAGATTGTGCTATCGCAATTTTAGTGGTGATAGGAAGAAAGTTACGAAGGCGTCTCAGGGAGCCCGCAGACGCAAACAGTTTACGACTGACCTCCTGCAATTGTTTGGTCCAGGAAAGGGAGCTATCGATATAAATCCCCAGGTTCTTCACAGTGTGAGCTATAGGAACAATGGTGTTGTTGAAAGAAACCTGGGGAAATGTCGCCCAATCAGCACATTGATAGTAATTCGCTTTTTTAAAAATATCCCTAGACCGTGTTGATGTGTGTATATAAAAGAAGAAACTGACTGACTGATCGATCAACGCACAGCCAAAACCCTAGGCCTAGAAGCATGAAATTTGGCAGGAAGGTTCCTCAAGTGACGTGAGTGGTCACGACGAAAGGATTTTGGAAATTCCTCCTCAAAGGGGGGTAAAAACGGAGTTGAAAGTTTTTATGGAAATTCTACAGTTTGTAAGTTGGACAAGTGAAATATTAGATTTACGCTCTTGGTTGATAAAAAGAAATAATGTATTTTTTGGATTTTGGAATTTCGACCCCTAAGGAGGTAAAAAGGGGGTTGGAAGTTTGTATGAATTATTTACAGTTTGAAAATTGGACTCATGAAAGTTTACATTTACGCTCCTGGTTAGTAAAAAACATGAAACTTGACATAAATACCAACCTAAATAAACAATAAAGGTTTTCATTATTAGTTTTTTGAAAGTATTTCCGATTTTCGAACAATTATTTTTGCTCCCCTAGAACCCAACGTCAAAAACGAAACCCTGTCCAGTTATATTCTTAGCTTAAGTTAGTTTCGAAAAAATTATAATGACAACCATTATTATTTATATAGGTTAGTATTTGTGACACGTTTAAAGTTTTTTGACCCAAGAAATCAGATTTTTTTCATACAAACTTCAACACCCCCTAATTTGACTTTGGGGTTTTAAAAGACTAATAATGACAACCTTTATTGTTTAAAGACGTTGGTGTTTATGCAAAAGATGATTTAGGGGGTGTTAAAGTGTTTTAGGAGTGCTAAAGTATTAGTCTCTCTGCGCAATCTGACTTACATAAACGAAAAATTAAAAAGAGAAGAAAAGTGTGAATACGTATTTAGGTTGTTCTTAACGCGGCCCTCAACGGGCCAAAATGGGGTTGATAAGTTTTTAAGGGAGGATTTTACTTTGTGGCGGTAACCTAAAATTTATTATTCTTTAAGTCAAATAACGAATCGTCCCAATACAGCCACACCCATAGACTAATATATAAAAGATTGAGGTCACATCATCATCACATCATCAGCCTATTAATGTTCCCACTGCTGGGACACAGGCCTCCTCTCTGTGAGAGGGAATGGGCCATTATCCACCACGCGGGCCCAGTGCGGATTGGTGGATGTCACATGTCTTTGAATTTTTGGTTCTAGGACATGCCGGTTTCCTCACGATGTTTTCCTTCACCGTTTTGAGAGCAGTGGTGATGAAATAATTTACACAAAGTAAAGCGCCTACCTGGGCTCGAACCCACGGCCTACAACTTGTAAGTCGCGGCCGATACCACTGGGCCACCAAATCATTTATAGGATAAACGAATCACGCGAACGAAGTCGCGGGTGGAGTGCTAGTCGCATAAAAGTGTTTATTAATCATTTTGTTGGCAGAAATGTGTTGTCCATTTGCCATGGAGTGTTTCTAAAAAACAATATGAGAAAAATAACATGCGAAATATGTGGGCCGGGTTGGTGATAACAAACGTTATGGCTAAATTTCCATTAAGGAATGTCCTCACTGGGAGCATTATTTCGTGAGCAAAGAAACAAAAGCAAAATCAAAGTATAGAACTTACTTGTGATTACGAAACTACTTATAACGAAAGAACTTTTTATAACATTAAGATAAAGTTAAACTCTTAAACATACCTAACACTAGCCCACAACACTCACTCAAACACACTCAACACAAGCACACAACACTCACACTGTTTGTTGTAAAAAGGTATTTTGCTTTAAAGTGATATTATTATCATGTAAACGTTACCACTGTTGTATTGTTCATAATGTCTGAAAAGTGAACTACGTCCTGAAATACAGGCTCGGCCTAGCTCAGGCGCAGTTGCCAATGTTTATTCTTGTGCATATTTTTTTATTTTTATATTATATTTAAGCTTTTTACTAATTTTATATCTAAAATTCGTTTTAAAACCGGCAACATTCAGATTATTTACTTATTCCGGTTTTGCTTCGTATTAAGAGGAAACAGCAAATGGCAAACCTTTGATTTATTTTAACCCCACTTAAATGAAATAATAATTATTGATAATCTCATTTTTTTTTATCAGGCATAAAAAAGAATGCAATGAAAAATTATACACTCTCTCACTCGTCACTTTGGGAAATACAGAAGAAACGAACTAAAATATAAACTCGGCCTATAAAAATTAGATACAATATTTAGACTGCATTATGAGAACCATCACGAGATTAAAATAAAAAATCAAAAAAGTAAGTGTATAGTGAGACAGTTACAGGCAGAAAATTATGATGTTCTTATGATGTGCAATATTCTTTGTAATCAATTTATTTGAAAATAAAAAAGAAACAGGTATTTGTGACCCACACAGGAGACACAAAAGATAAAACAATAGTTAAAAAAGGACCCCGTGCGAGGCCATAAGCCATTATGGCCTCGCACGGAATCTAATCTATCTCAGCATGGAAGCAGCAAGTGAAATTATATTGCATTGTTTATTTTCAAACAATCTAAAATTTACATAATATCAAATACTTAATTAACAATAACTAGCGAAATTATTAAATTAAATATTAATTACAATGACTTACAATGCGTAGCGTTCTACTCTGCTCTCAATTGTATACTGAGATTTAGGGTGCTAACGAAAATAACACTGTTGTTACCGAAATGATAACCCTAGGTCACCTAACACTAAGGCCCAGACTCCACCAAAGCGGAGATATGCCGAAACGTGCAAAGCGGTGGCGAAAGATATTTCTCAGTTAGAGTTCAACCTTAATTGTAGCACATAATTGTGCAAGTAATTTCTACACCATCCCAGCCTCTCAACATCGACACGGAACCACCGTCAGCTTCGGAAGTTGCAAGAGCAGTCCTCTATTTGAAGACTGGCAAAGCAGCAAGACACGACCTGATAACTGCGGAAATGCTACAAGCTGACTTATCCTCCGCCGTCAACGTTCTAACGCCCCTCATTGAAAGGATATGGACCACCGAAGAGCTTCCGGACGAATGGAACAAGGGTCTTTTGATAACTGTACCCAAGAAGGGAGATCTTAGTCAATGCGATAACTGGAGAAGTATTACGTTGCTCTCAATTCCCTGGAAGGTTTTCTGCAAGATTAACCTGAATAGTTATCGAAGGCCGTGGATCCTATCCTACGCAAAGAGCAGGCTGGTTTCCACGCAAACCGCTCGTGCACGGATCAGATCAACACTCTCCGTATCATTTTAGAACAGGCATCAGAATGGCAGAGGAAGATATATCTCACCTTTGTTGATTTTGAAAAGGCATTTGATATTGAAACCACCAAAAATTGTCCGTCTATTGCAGAGTATATACAAGAGTTACTCCTGTAAAGTAACTCACGACGGCCTCATCTCGGATGATATAGCAGTACACGCAGGTGTCCGCCAAGGCTGTCTCCTTTCACCGCTCCTATTTTTAGTCGTTCATGACGGGATCTTGCTTCGCATTTTCAGCAACAAGCGCCGCTGGATAGAGTGAGGATTATCCAACATCTTAGAGGACCTCGATTACGCCGATGACCTATGCCTGCTGAGTCATACCCACGCTGACATGTAAGCTAAATTGAAAGATTTAAGTCAGGAAGCGGCAGAAACGGGACTAAAAATATACAACCGGAAGACCCAAGAGATGAGATCTGGTGTGAAGAATACTTCACCGTTGCTGATTGGCACAGAGGCAGTGGAACGCGTCCACTAGTTTACTTACCTCGGGAGCGTCGTGTCGGAAACTGGAGGTAGTGAAGAGGACATCGCTTCAAGGATCGTTTGGCGATCGCGGCACCTGCCTTCTGTGCTACCTTCGCGCAGCTGAGACCTGTTTGGCAATCGCGGCAACTGACCCGAAGGATTAAATTGGAAATCTTCGGGTCAAATGTAAAACAAAAGACAAGTCCAAGTTTTTGTCAACCGCTGTCTTCATCGCATACTCGGAATTTACTGGCCCGAGACTATCACCAACGTGGAGCTGTTGGAGCAAAGCCACGAGAGCCTGATCGATTGCCAGATCAAGCGTCGCAAATGGAGTTGGATTGGCCACACGCTGCGAAGGGATTCTGATCATATACCGAAGCAAGCGCTGAATTGGAATCCCCAAGGAAAAAAAGCGTGGCCGTCCCCGTCAAACCTGGCGTCGCACCGTGTTGTCGGAAGTGACGAGCATAGGAATGACGTGGAGCGAGGTGAAGCGTGAAGCTCAAGACCGATCGCGATGGAGGACTACTGTGGACGCCCTTTGCCCCATCTAGGGGACGTAGGACATTAAGTCAAGTAAGTCACATAATTGTATCAACCCGTAAATGGACCATCAACGTTAATACGTTAAGCCATTCGGTATTCATTTTATGAAATGCCCTACTGCAGTACACACTATAAATCAGCATCTTAACGGCATTGGCTCGCCTCGGGCACAGAATAAGTCTTAGCACGCACTGCGGGTTTTAATCGCATAATTTTTTTTCCGCACATTCTGCGACACATGAAATTGTGTGAAGCTGCACGCATTGCGGTAAAAAAGTCGCGCAGAAATAATACCGCAAGAAAGCCGAGTTCTACCGCACCACGGCGCGGTTTAATTTCGTGCGAATATTTTGAGCTCTATGAACAGGTAGAAAGAGACAAACATTGCACGGATTTTATCCGCAGTGCTTGTTGGTTACTATTCAGTAAGCGGACATAAATTCACGCGAATGAAATCAGCGCGGATTTTAGCCTAAATAATAGTACAAGCCTTGAGAGTTGAGACAACCTCGCAAACCTCAAGAGGAGCGTGGTTAATTTATTTATATACACTTTATAGTACACCATAATAAACAAGAAAAATAAACTTAATACTATAAACATACAATGGGCGGCATTATCGCATTCCGCGATCTCTGCCAGGCTACCTGAAATGGACAGAGATTACCTAGGGGAACCGATCACGTTTCCGATTTTTTTTTGTTCGATTTTAATTTTACCGAAAACTATTGACCGACGTCTTTTTTGTTATATGCATTATTTGACATATTTTCAGATCATCGAAGTATCATGTGGCATATGTATTATTTTACCGAACTACATTTCGTTGATTTACAAAATAACTTTTTGCTTTTGGCCGAAGCCTCTTTTGAACTTTTTTCATTTTCCATATTTTCATCAAATCGAAATAACATTTTAGGGAATATTATTTAGTCACAAATATATAGCCGGTTACTTGGTAGCATTTTCAATTTAGAATTGAAATGGTGTCATAAAAAGTCAATATGTTGTCCTACAAAATTTTGTGACAGAAACGAATCGCTGCAAAATCGACTTCATGCAGTCTTGTCTGTGTTTATGAATTTATTTCGAATTTTCATGCAAATGATTTATTAATAGCTGTCATGCATTAGACATTTTTATTAATTAATTATTTCAAAGAATTAGTCCAAAATCGAGCGAAGCGAGCTCAGGAATTTAGGGCACCTCGACACGGATAGGTTAGGTTCGAAGGGGATGACGGGTGCTAAAGTGAGCGAGCAAAGCGAGCGAACTCAGCTCCCGTCATCTCCTTCGTGTTGGGTTACTTTAGAGTTGACCCTTCAGAAAGAAATAGAATATTAGAATGTTTTAATAGTTTTTTTTTTCAAGTCACTGTTTTAAACATTTGTATTCGCCCACTGTTTCTCTAGCTCACTTAGTATTTTGATATGCGTTTAAAAATAAACATTTCGAACAAATGTTATTTCGGCTAAGTGAACTTCGGTAAAAGTTTTTCGAACAAGTGAAACGTCGGAGTAACGAAAAAAATCGAATTGATAATAGGTCAACTGAAACAGTGGCAGACATGATTTCGATGAAGTAAAAAAAAACGAAACGATAATAGTTGAAGAGTTTAGGTGAAATGAAATTCGGTCAAATGTTTTTCGAACTTATGATAGGTAACCATTACCTGGACATAACATTAATTTGCGTTCCACGCGCTTACGGTGTCGTCACCGTGCTTATTTCCCGCCGTCCCCGCGCTTACGGTGTGTTTCCGAGTTAATAAGTGTGAGAGAAATTTAATCCACCGAAGCTGTGTGGTGATTCGTCCGAGTAGCCTTGAATATTCAGACCGACTAATGTTCAGAATAATATTGAGATTACACTGAATCTGTGAGTCGATATGTATAAATATCGAAATGCCATTAGTTGCGTCTCCTCTCCGCCTCGGATATGACCGCTTTTGTGGAGTCTGGGCCTTACGAAGGCTGATAAACTTGCCAAAACAGAAATCAACTTGCACGCTCACTGTTTTTGTTTGGTAATCTATAACTATTTTTTAAGCCTTTTATCATCTAGAAAGTCTTCTCTCTATGAGAAAAACCTTTGCCCATCAGTGGGTCTGCAGCAGGCTAGTATAAAAAAACAAAATCTAATCAGAATGGAGGTATACAAATAATATATTGGGTTGTGAGAACAATTGAGCCATTCATTCTGCCTAAAAATTGGCATGCAAAATTTAAATAAATGAAAAAAGCCACATTATTATACAATTAATAAAAAAAAAGTGAAAAAAATAAAATCGATGAAAACAGATTCAGTTAAAATTGCCAAAATAAAATAAAACTAAATAATAATATAAATAATTCAGATAAATGTTTGTAAACTAGGCTTTTGGTTAAAAAATATGTATTATTTATCTTTGAGACCATTGCAAATTCCACAATAAAACACCTAATAACACTTTGCTAAACTTGAATCGAACCGGCGGCCCTAGACAAGTGACATCCTATCACCGTAAGTGCCTTTTTACACGCCCCGGTTTCCGGGTAGCCGGTGACGAAGTGTATCGGCGAAGTGTATGTATGTTAGCTTTCAAATGTACCGGCGTCCATGGCTATACTTTTGCCGACAGGTACCCGGCAACCGGAGCGTGTGAAAAGTGGCTAAGCGTGTCGATAGCGATTGTCAAAAAGGCGAAATTGTATGGGATTGACAAGCGATATCGATAAATCACGCGATCAATACCTTGTCATGTTGTCATTTCGACTATCGCCTTCGCTGACATCGAATGCCACTTGCACAGAGAAACTTACATACGGACAGCCACTTGTCTAGAGCTGACTATTGACAGTCGTAGCGATTACTTTGATTAATTTAAGAGAAATAATATTGTGAATCAATCTACCTAGGTCTTTTCTCAACTATCTTAGGGTCGGCTTTCAGTCAATATAGGTGCTATATTTTACCATGAAGACCAAGTTAAAATGAATATTCTAGCCTCACACCACGTTAAGAATTATTTTCGTAGTTTCTGGAAACACACAAATAAATTGAAGGCCAGGCCGGGCGTCCCTGTGAGCGTCGGTGGCATGAATGAGCCAGAAGATATTGCAAATCTTTTTAAAGAGGCGTTCTTTGTCAAATCTCCTCTGGGCCCATCGCGGTCGGTGCCCGATGTTATGCCCGGGATGGAAATAGGGGTTAAATTTAAGGCCGCAGAGATTACTCGAACGATTAGATGTATGTCAAGGGGTAAGTCCCCCGGCTATGACGGGCTTAGCATCGAGCACCTCCGATTTGCTGGCCCTCACTTGCCTAGGGTACTTGCTATGCTGTATAGCTTTTGTATGGGTCATAGTTACATGCCTAGTGAGATGATGCGAACAGTGGTTGTACCAATCGCTAAAAACAAAACTGGTGACCTCGCCGACAGCAGTAACTATAGGCCCATTTCCCTGTCCACTGTTATATCAAAGGTTTTTGACAGCATGCTTAATGCACAATTGAATAAAAGATCAACCATACATGACAACCAGTTTGGTTTCAGAGCTGGATTGTCAACTGAGAGTGCAGTGTTGTGTCTTAAGCATGCTGTCACATACTATGCTAAGCGTGAGACGTCTGTTTATGCCTGCTTCCTCGACCTACCTAAGGCTTTTGATCTGGTTTCCTATGATATGTTATGGAGTAAGTTAGAGCGGGTTGATTTACCTCCAGAACTAATCAACATTTTTAAGTTTTGGTATGGAAACCAGATCAACACTGTACGATGGGCTGGGGCGTTGTCTCATCCGTACGGGTTGGAGTGTGGGGTGAGGCAGGGTTGAGCTCACCTACGCTCTTTAACCTGTATGTGAACGAACTCATTGCCGAGCTCAGCAGTACCAGAGTTGGATGTTACGTAGACGGTATCTGCCTTAATAATATCAGTTATGCGGACGACATGGTGCTGCTGAGTGCGTCAATCTGTGGGTTGAGAAAACTTGTTGCCCAATGTGAGGCGTATGCTGGGTTACATGTCCTTGCATATAACATCAAGAAGTCGGAGATCATGGTCTTTGAGGCTGGGGGTAGGAGCCCTAATAAGGTGCCACCTGTTTTACTGTATGGCACGCCTTTAAAAAGAGTCCATAAGTTTAAATATCTAGGTCATATATTAACCCCCAATCTCAAAGATGATGACGACATTGAACGGGAGCGGAGAGCGTTGTCGGTTAGAGCGAACATGCTGGCTCGCAAGTTTGCACGATGCTCACTTTCGGTCAAAATAACGCTCTTTCGAGCCTACTGTACGTCCTTTTACACGAGCAGCCTGTGGGCTAGCTATACGCAAAGATCGATACGCAGGGTGTGGGGCAGCTCCAACAGTATCCTTAGTATGATTTCGTGTCGCCTAGACTGTGTTTTCGTGGGTCTCTGTTGTTCCATCTCACATGGGTTGTCACAACGGTGATCCACTGTTTTTTGTTGTTTTGTGTTTGTAGTGTCAGTTTGTTAATATCTGTGTTACTAACATAGTTGTAAGCTTTACTAACCATCTTTTGAGTCATGGATACTCGAATAAAAAGAAATTCTATTCTATATCTATACTTAATAATAATCTATCTGTCTATATATATAAAAGGGAAAGTATGTATGTATGTTCCTTATAGACGCCGAAACGGCTGGACCGATTTTAATGAAACTTTCAGACAAGCTTTAGATTGACCTAGCGGATAATCCTGTAAAGTTTGGTGGTGATCGGAGCATCTTTTTTTTGAACTTTGATCCCGGGTGAAACCGCGGGCAAAAGCTAGTATAATATAAAAAAGAAAGTAAGTATGTATGTTCCTTATAGACTCCAAAAAGGCTAGACCGATTTCAAAAATTCTTTCATCCAATATCAATATTATTTCACCCTTATACACTCCGTTGGAAAACCACACTATTCCCGGGTGGCATAGGCTACTTTTTATCCCTGTATTCCCACTGGAACGGGAACTACGCGGGTGAAACCGCGAAGCGTGCGCTAGTAATATTATTAAGAGGTAAAGTTTGTGAGTTGTAGGAGGTAATCTCTGGATCTACTGAACCGATTTAGATCAAATTTCCCATAGAGATAGTTTGAGATCCTTGAAAGGACATATGATAGTTTGTATTCCCTTGGGATGATAAAATCCTTTTTTCGCGGGCGAAGCCGCGGGCAGAAGTTAGTACATAATAATTTACATTAAATAAATTAAATGAAAAAGTTAAAAATTCTGACGTAAGAAGTTAGCATGAAAGTGTGCCACACGGCTGCGCCAAATAGTCCTAGTTCAGCAAAAATGCCAGACAACTAGTGCCTGACGCTGGTTTTCAACTGGCATTAATGTGTGAGGTGACGGATGTAAATCAGTTTTATACTGCAAGGTGACGTGTGATACTTAAATAAAATTAATTTGGGTCTGGTAGACAAAAAATATATCGTATAATTGAGACATTTAATGCGACCATATCTAACTTCCTTTGTGCTTCCATGAGATGCTGCCGTAAGCGTCTTCTAAAAACGTTGTGTTAATTACTCAAATCGGTGGTGGCAAGTTATTCCATATTTTAAAAGCCGCATAACGAAAGCTGCCTCTAAAAGCGGTTGTACCCTGAGAGTCCTGAGACTGGGCCGAGAGTTGTTATTAGCATTGTCTTACATTAGATGGGTAACAGTTCCCCTTGGCAAGACTGGTTCTTATAAGATTTGTTGGCATCAGTATCCTGTGCTTCCCGATAGCTACAATCTAGGGCTTCTAGTCAAGAGTGAATAGGTTACTTCTAGGCAAGCGTGTTTCACCGTCGACCACATCATCACTTACCATCAGATGAGACAGTGGCCATCGCGAGCCAATTTTTTTTTCAATAAATCGTCAATCAAATCATTTTACATACATGCCTAAACTCACGCATTTATCTCATGGGGCTAGGCAGAAACTATAAACGCCACCTGCCAATGCTACCTACTGTCAATAATTATATATCGCGCTGAGATCTGCGGCCACTTGACTGTCCAGTACCTTTTTTTAAATCATATCCTAAAATATATGAAACGTACAAGGTCGCTCACAACGGTCGTCATCAGAAGACTTAAATGCGTGATAGAAACAGAAAGAAAAGAAATGAAGATATCCGCAGGAGAACCAACGAAGCACGAATTAAAGTGGCAGTAGGCAAGGCACATTGCTCGTAAAACAGATGGTTGAAACGTACTGGAGTGGCGACCGCCTACCAGAAGACGCACCGTTGGATTGGAAGGCCTTCCTCTAGGTGGGCCGACCTGGTTAAGTCTGCGGCAATCCAGGGGATACTAGATGCACAGGACCGACACATGTGGCGACACTTGGGGGACGCCTGTGCCCAACTGTGGACGTCTTTGGGCTGAAATGATGAATCCTATTCTAAATACGCATGACACTTTAAAAGTAGCCAGCCAGTATGTAATTGTTTTGTTTTTTTAAACGTTGGCCAACACTAGAAATTTCTCCTTTATCGTGTGTGCTTTGACAAAATTTAAACTCATATATACGAACACCATTATTTGTAGGTCATACAAATATTTGTTAAGAACGGGAATCGCACCCGCCACACGCAGCGCAGCAGCCGATCGCTCAACCACTGCGCCGACAGTGTCGTCAAAGTACATTTAATTGTTAGTAGCTTTACGGTAGTTATTTTTAATTTTATAGCTTGTTTACGAGGCAGTCACTTATATTATAAGGAATGAAAGGCTTTTGAATGTGTATTTCATTATAATAATCCCTCTTAATATTAATTTCAAGTTCGGTGTAGAAGGAAATAATATACAAAAAAAATCATCATTGACTTATTTGCAATCACATAGGCACAATACAGAACTCATTTAGGTTTTTCCTTGTTTTGTAAAGTTAATCAGACATCAGCTTAGTCATTAGATATTATGTGACCTAGGGTTATCAGTAATTTCGACACAAAATAATTATATTCTAGTTAGCACGTAAGTGTACCTACAGTGGAAAGCAAAACACGTACGAACATTATTGTAAGTCAACAATATTATTTAATTGTTTTTTTAATTATTTCCTTTATTCTTCCTCATACATATTAGTTTACATTTTTGAATATTTCTAAACAAAACATTTAAAAATATAAAAATAGTAGGTTCTTGGCTATTATGCCATTGGCTGTCACGACTATCGGCACAAAGACTGCTTTTTTTACATTTCTGTTGTCTACAACCTCGTGCGCCAGATCAAGATACTTAGTTTTCTTATTTTTCTCAGTCTTCACGAGGTTCTTGTCAAAGGGGACGCTATGTCAACAATCATTGCATAAAGGAACGTCCTCACTGGGAGCATTCTTTCGTGAGCATTTGTAAATAAGCAATACTAGGCGAGCAACAAATGCTTCCCAGTGATGTGCATAACTCCAGCTTCCTCATATGTGGTAGAATAATTCTATCTATGCCAATAATATAGGCATAATAGCAGCAATCAAAGTTCCGAGTCTTAATTTAGCTGCCACAAAAACTTCGTTAATATGAGTCGTTTAGTATGTGTTAGCTGGAGTGATGTCACCCCAGCTTCCTCATTCAATACAGGCAAACCAGTGAGGTTAGGGTTTTGGACTATAGTCAAAAAAATAAGGCATAATAGCTGCACATGGAAGGAAAGAACTGAACGATAATACTTAAAAAGTGCAGAAATTATGATAAAAAAACGTGTGTGTAAGCTGGAGTGACGTCACCCCAGCTACCATGTCATATCTTCTGAACAAAAGAAGATATGATTATGTACTATAGCTCAAAAATTGAGGCAGAATAGCAGCCATTGGCAGCAAAAAATTTTAATCTCTGGTCAAATACTCTATAAGTTATTAATCCAACAAATATGTGTAAGCTGGAGTGACGGCACCCCAGCTGCTCATGTCATATCTTCCAAACGAAAGAAGATATGATTATGAACTACAGAGAACAAGTCACAAAAAAATAAACAATAATAGTAGTTCTCTCGTCGTCTAAAGTTGATAAAAATCCACTTTTTAATATTACATTCATAGTTCCATTAAAGTTCAGTCGGCTCTTAGTCTATATCTTCAATAAAATATTTTGAGTGCAAGTTAAAATGACTTCTAATAGAATGCTTGCTAAGTGCTAACTTGGTTGTAATAATGTAGCGCACGGAAGCCGTTCCGCGCCGCTCCGTACCTCCTGCGAAGAAATAATTTGATCTTTTTGGCGCGGAAACTATATTTTTGTTTACTACGTGGAAACTACAAGGACTAGAGATTAGAAAATTTTGCTGCCTGTGGCAGCTATTATTTCTTATGTTTGAAGCTATAATGCATAATCATATCTTCTTTCGTTCGGAAGATATGACATAAGCAGCTGGGGTGCCGTCACTCTAGCTTACACATATTTGTTGGTTTAATAACTTATAGAGTATTTTGACCAGAGATTTATAAATTTTGCTGCCAAAAGCTGCTATTCTGCCTAAATTTTTGAGCTATAGTACATAATCATATCTTCTTTTGTTCGGAAGATATGACATGGTAGCTGGGGTGACGTCACTCCAGCTTACACACACGTTTTTTTATCATAGTTTCTGCACTTTTTAAGTATTATCGTTCAGTTCTTTTCTTCCATGTGCAGCTATTATGCCTTATTTTTTTGACTATACTCCAAAACCCTAACCTCACTGGTTTGCCTGTATTGAATGAGGAAGCTGGGGTGACGTCACTCCAGCTAACACATACTAAACGACTCATATTAACGAAGTTTTTGTGGCAGCTAAATTAAGACTCGGAACTTTGACTGCTGCTATTATGCCTATATTATTGGCATAGATAGAATTATTCTACCACATATGAGGAAGCTGGAGTTATGCACATTTCCCAGTCAGCCCAGCATTCACTTTCGAGCAAAACTATGAACGTTCGAGTCGAACATTCCTTTGCGAGCTTGGAGCATTCAAATACGATTAACATTTACAATAACACTATAATACGATTGACCAAGAAGGTGACAAACACTTAAGATCAAGGAACTGTCTTGCTTTACAAGTAGCCAGTAATATGTCTTCATACTTACTCATTCATTTAGTTACATGAGTACTCGCTTTCGAGCGTTTTATTTGCGTAAATATTGGAATGCGAGCCGTTTCCGCGAGAATCGTTGCGACTTCCACACCGACCGAAGTTCGCTTTTGCTTGTAAGCTTTGTAACGCTCGGCTCAACGTCCACAGTACTCGAATATTCGACGTCAAATGCTCATTACACGTAAATGCTCTCAGTGAGGACGATCTTTTCTACTCTAGTTGGTCTATCACCACTATGTGTTTACTGATGTGGATACCGCGAGGCTAGTCTATTTTAGTTACTTTCATAGTATAATGTCTTACGGTATCTTAATATGGGGAAGGGCTGCAGACATTGAGTCAATTTTCATTCTGCAATAACGAGCCATCAGAGCGATATACAATCTTCGCCGGCGAGATTCTCTAAGGGAACTGTTTAAGGACATGACATCATGACGGTAGCTTGTCAATATATTTACGAAAACATCATGTACGTTAGAAAGAATTTACATATTGGAACGAAGTTCCTTATCGCGCGTTGTGAAAGGGGGCTAGACGGACAAAATTAAGACGAAAAGTTGTAACGACACTTTTTGCTATAGTTGTAAATATATATATACTAAAGGAATTTCGTTCCATCCGGGTGTCCCTTGACACCTCTCAAGTTTTTTATTAAAAACAGCGATAGACATAATTATATGTTACTAAAAATATGGCCCAATTAATTCAACCAGGTTTCATACTGGCTAAAGAAGCGTCATCTTTTATGGGGTACTGTGTAAAATGTTACAATAAAATACCTCCCAACATTCTAGAACTGAATGAGGCGAAATTCAAAACTTGTATAAAACGCACCCTATGCAGGCAGGTATATTATAAGTTGGGGGATTATATCACTGATAAAAATGCTTGGCTCAACGCTAGTCCTGCTCCACAGCCACTAGGGCACAAAAACAACTGATAAGCAGAAAATTTCTGAAGTTTTGTTGGACCTACTGAAGACTATAGATGGATATATTTGTGTTGTATAAACTCAATTTATTTTAGTATTATATAACTGCACAACACATATGTGAGTACTATGTACCAACTGTGTCAACAATAGTCCTGTCAGTGATGAGAAACCGATCCCAATACAACGTGACATTTATTCGAGTACTGGGTCGGGCACATACATATCTAAAGTATCTCCTATATCCTCCTTTTGTTGAAGTCGGTTAAAAAGGCAACTCTGTATACAAAGAATTTTGATGATTTTTCAGGTGAACCATGAAGTCAACGCTAGGTCTGGTCTTTGCGCTGTTTCTGGCGACACTCGCTGATGCCTCTGATCCTCTAGAAGTTAAATCCAAACACAGGTCTACCTATTGCAGCAAAAGACTGGCTAATTTGTATAAAACTACATGCGCAGCAGAGATCAAGAGAGATTGTAAGTTTTAATGAGAAGTAACATTCAAAAACCTCCAAACATTTTTATTTCATGGTACATAATTTATCTAGTACTAGACACGCTTCGGTCGACAATCTATTGAATACGTAATTATGACGCGATATCTTGCGAAAACACCCCGATTCAAAAAGTTAAATGCCCATAACTTTTGAACGGCTGATCCGATTTTCATCAAACATAGCTAGGAACACTCACCTTTCAAACAAAAAGACAATAGATCAAAATCGGTTCATCCGTTTAGGAGCTATGATGCAACAGACATATACACAAATACACAGGTACACAAGCCAAACTTATGACACCATTATTTTTCCTGTTGGGAATAAAAAATGGAGACTCCCACACACAGGCGTTACGCGAAGATGCAACAACGGGTCGTTGGCACAACTTTTGAAAGAACTATTCTATTATATCCGTACGAGTTATGTAAGAAATTAGCGTCGCATCGTTGTGACATAATCGCGTCGCTTCTTTCTGGGAGCTTTAAAGTCTTCTTTATCTTTTCCAACTATGTCAAGCTTGTTAGTTAATCCTCCTTGACATCCTGTTAATATCTGCTCAACGGAATGTTGAGAAACGAACATGTGACAAGAACATAGTTTAGATTAACTAAAAGAAATGGCTTGGAAGGAAATTACAGTGCTACAATAGTTATTTATGCTACGAGTGGATAAATCGACACGAGTCGGAAATCATCTTACGCACGTGTATCATACAACATTTTACTATGCATTGTGCGAGGAAATAAAAAAATATATCTGAACCAAGCAAGAAATTAATAAAATGGCGCTTATTCAAGGTCGCTCAGCATATCCACAGATTAACTAATAGTTCATAGTTCCTCGGGCATATCTACTGCGCATGTACAAATAGCTGTCACGTCTTAACGCAAAAAGGCACGAGCAAAATATTCATTCTGCCAAACATAATTTAATAAATATTTAAAATTAATTTATTGATCAAAATCTAGTAATTAAAAACGCCTTAAATGCAGTATTAGTTTTATTTTCCTTTTATATTAATGATAATCTGTTCTTAACTAAGTTTTAAAACTTTTCTCAAATAATAAAAACTCTATGCGGCGGGCTGACGTTGGAGTTAAAAATTAAAAAAGTACAGGAAAGTAAAAAGCACTAGTAAAAAAAAAGTGACACTTTCCGCACAGTTTGGCTGCTTGGAAAACACTCTTTTCGAGGACCTGCATTGTAAAGATCTTTTGGAGCTTGCTGACATTGAAAAAGGGGCTTGGTTCGTAAACATGTATGAACTGTCATGGCCACTGTCAACTTGTATTGGAAAAACAAAGATGGCGGCCTTAGTATCGATTTTATGTACTTTTGTAATGTAATATATAAAAAAGATGCACTGCTCGTGATTTCATCTGCGATTTGAATAATAAACCTTTTGTATTTATTATTTCAGGGCAAAACTCGAGCATGAACAAACCCAGCCACCATGCTAAGAAGATCTATGCTCTTCTCGATGAATGCTGCGTTCGATTTTGTAAAACTGAAGACGTGCGTCGTTTTTGTTAGTGAACAAAATATAGGGCCAAGTAATTTAATTTAATAGTTAATGATAGAATAAATTTATTTTAGTATGTTAAACAAATATAATTGAAATTATTCAGCATCTATCAGACACTATACTGCTGAAATAAACTGTGTGGCACTACAAACACTTAAAAAAAGTGTATACTGTATATTATAATAAACTGTTGTCGAATAAACGTTATTCTCTTGTTTGACATTCTTTTGTTTATGTTTACTTCAAAATACATTGTATAATCAGCCTATATCACTCCCACGGTTGGGACACATGCCCCCTTTCTGTGATAAGGAGGGGGTTTTTCTCCAGACTCCAGTTTGCTCTTGAGAATTTTCTGAAAACCCAGTACTTTGTCCGACGTGGCTAACGAACTCAGAACCTTGGCTTACACTCAGCAGGCACTTGAGTTCATCGTACTCCTATGGTCATATTGGATTTCCCATCCCATCGGTCTATGACTGTGAGGCTGTAGACAAACGGACTGCATTTCAACTGCACTCCGACTGCAAATTTGCAGTTTGGATGCAGTTAGTACGACTGACATAAAACTGCGAACCAATCGTGCAACTTGATTGCAGTCGGTTTGCAGATGGCGTGTAGTTCCAAGGACTGCACGCTGATTACAAACTACCTGCACGATCGACGTCAACTGCCGCACTGACTGCAATCGGACTGCACGGTTGGTTTGCAGTTTTATTGCAGTCGTAGTAACTGCATATGAATACAGCCATGGGTTCGGGGAAGCTGTCCATACGGTCAGGTCTAAGTTTTTCAAGACCCGCTGTACAGATATAAACAAAAAGTTTTCTGATCCTACTCTCAAGCTCAAGAAGGAAAGCGCGTGAGATGATCCTGCAGTCTTCAGACGATGCGTTGAAATACTGGCAGCTAAATAGACGGATGTCAAAGTCCTTGAAAAGCCACCTCCGCCGCTATAATACCGAGCGTATTAAAGACGCGATTGAGTGGCATAGGGACTCCAAGGTCTTTGCCATGTATCTGACTATTGGGCAGAGCCAGCTCACGAAACTGAATACTGACGATGGCAGGATCGTATCCGCGAAACCGGAGCTTCTGAGTGAGATCTAGAGATTCTATGGGCAGTTTTACACGCCAACCAGTAAACCCGTCGCGAATCTAGGAAAAGACCCTAGAGCTAGATTGACCCGCCACTATACCGAAGATAATCCGGACGTCTGCCAAAACGAGATTAGGATGGCTCATAAACAGCTTAAGAACAACAAGGCACGGGGTGATGACGGAATTACAGCCGAACTCCTGAAGGCGGGTGGGAAACCAATACTTAAGACGACGACTAACGCCAACGACCTTGAGGAAACAAAACGCGCACTCGTTTCACATTTAGACGCGACCCAGTTTCGATCTAGTAGTTTTTTGTACTTGCCTTATATATTCTATGACTTAAAAAAAAAGACTCTGATCAAAATGTAGATAATTAAATTTGTCTTTGAGATGGTGTCGATTTCATTAAAATACGCCCAGCGGTTTTGATGCGATTGTCGTGTCTTTGTTCGTTCTAGACATAACTTTAAAATTAATTACACCATGTTATACGAATTAAACTCAAAATTTTCTTAGATCCAATTATTAAGAAAATAGTCTAATGTAACATATATTTGTTCCATAAAATTACGACTAGCCGTCTTCTTCTTCTTCTTTCTTTTTCGTTTCGATGGTACATTTGATCAAACTATTTGGGCCCAATAGGTGGCCACGTTTATTGCAGCGTCAGAGGCATTATACCGTTTAAACGTGATTCTCATTTTAAAATCAGCTACTCAGGGGGGTATCTGCGCTTTAAGGCCCTTCATAAGCTGTTTGGTTCCATAATACTCGAGGGGAAAACGCCACAGGCATGGTGCAGGAGTGTGGTGCTACTCTTCTACTAAAAGGGTTACAATGCCCCACTGATGAACTATAGGCCCATCTCACTTCTTAGCCATATCTACAAGCTGTTTTAAAGTGTTATCACGAATCGTCTCACGCGCAGGTTTGTTTTCCAGCCTCCCGAAAAAGCCGGATTCCGTAAAGGCTTAAACACCGTAGACCACATACATACGCTGCGACAGGTTATAAAGAAGACCGAAGAGTACAATCTGCCTCTCTGCTTAGCTTTTGTGGACGACGAGAAAGCCTTCGATTCGATCGAGACTTGGGCTGTACTGCAGTCTCTCCAACGGTGCCAAATCGACTACCGGTACATCGAAGTGTTTATTGTGTGTGTGTGTGTGTGTGTGTGTTGTTGTGTGTTGAAGTGTTTGTACAAAAACGCCACCATGTCAGTTCGACTTCAGGATCAGACCTTGGAACCTATCCTTCTGCAGCGAGGTGTAAGACAGGGAGAAGTCATATATGTTCACCGCTGCACTGGAGGATGTCTTCAAGGTTCTGGACTGGAGAGGGCTATGCATCGACGTCAATGGCGAGTACATCACTCACCTTCGGTTTGCCGACGATATAGTAGTCATGGCTGAATCCATGGAGAACCTCAGTACAACAGCTCGATGACCACAGTAGAGCTTCCGAAAGTGTGGATCTTAAAATGAACATGGACAAAACCAAGGTGATGTTGAATGCCCATGTTGCACCCACTCCTATTATCAAGGGTGGAGACTCTACCCTCGAAGTTGTGGATGACTATGCCTACTTGGGACAAACGATCCATTTGGGTAGGCCATCTTCGAGAAAGTGGTGAACCGTCGAATCCGACTCGGCTGGCCAGCGTTTGGGAAGTTGCGTGGTATCTTCTCGTCCAACTTACCACAGTGTCTCAAGACGAAATTCTATGACCAATGTGTGTTGCCAGTTAAGACATATGGCTCTGAGACGTGTTCGCGCACAATGGGCCTCATCAGAAAGCTTACAATCACCCAAAGAGTAATGCTCGGAGTATCCTTACGTGATCGAATCAGAAATGTAGAGATCCGCAAGAGAACTATGGTTACCGACATAACCCGAAGAATTGCCGAACAAAAAGTGGCAGTGGGCAGGGCACATTATTCGCAGAACGGATGGGTGATGGGGCAGAAAAGTTCTGGAATGGCGACCGCGAACCGGAAGAACCGTTGGAAGGCCTCCCACGTTGATAGGTGGACCGATGACCTGGTGAAGGTTGCGGGGATCCGCTGGATGTGGGACGCACGGGACCGTTGCATGTGGCGACGCTTGGGGGTGGCTTGTCCAGCAGTGGGTCTCTTTCGGTTGATATGTTGATGATGATGATGATTACTGCATTCAAACTGCAAATTTGCAGTCGGAGTGCAGTTGAAATGCAGTCCGTCTAGAGCCTGAGAGTAAGAGAAGACAGAAAGTCAACACTTGCATTTGTGCACAGTTTTGCACTCCTGGGTACTTGGCAAGTCTTCTTTAAGACTGGACTACCACAATAGTTGTCAATAACCCAATTCTAAACAAAAAATTCTACCACAACACTAGCAATGCGTACACATCCTACAGTGTTTACAAAATAAAATAATTTCCTATACTAGCGTGTATCTAATAGAACTTCAGTTTTTATTCAACCTTCAGACAATGAAGTCATTAGTGCCTGTCCGGAAGATAATTAAAATTGTGTCCAAGCAACGAAATCTCAGTAAGTAACTATTAATAATACTAGCTGTTGACCGGGGTTTATTTGCATGCAAGTGAAACTTCATGCCAAAAATGTCCCACTTGTTTGGACAGAACATGGCACATTTCTAAGTTATGTTTAATCATATGTTAGAAGCAAGCCTATTTACCATCAACTTGCCATAAATCCAGGACCCGAGTTATTACTGAATACTTACTTAATATTTCCTAAAGGAAACTTCTAATTTTATATTTATACTAGCCCTCAATTAGTCAGTAATATTCTAATATTCGCACAGATTAGGGGTCCTCTCAGTAAGAAGAGTAGGATAAGTAATGGCAGAAAAAATCTTTATAAAAAAAAACACTCATATACATTCAAATTGGTGTCTTAATTTTGACTGTTTTGATTCTGGTTTTGTTTTCACCTTTATTTCTTGATCGATGAATTTTGATTCAAAAGCCAAGGAGCTTATCGTGCCTCTTTCACCTGAAGAATATGCAAGAATCATGCCTTTTCTGGAACTAGGCAATCAGGTATGCGTCGTACTGCAATAACGGTGGGTGTAACATTAAGAACGGTCCGGTAGTTGAAACGAAGGTACTGTTAGGGGACAGCTCAGAGAGCTTTAAATATTAAGCAGAAATTACTTTTACACTTGTATTGTATCAACAACATGCCTGCCCTATAAGTGCCCTAAAGCCGAAATACCGAAGTGACAAGCAAAGCTAAACAAAAACAACGTTCCGATTTCAATAAATTACCTTCCAAAACTAAATAGTTATCTTTTGGCAGTATTTGCCAGTCTTATAATAGGCTAGTAGGTTGCCTCTTAATTGGTGAGTTCTCCCATGAGCTACGCTCCTACGAATAGATGCGCAGAATCACATGAAGTGCTTCTATTCTACGTTTTGAAAGGTTACATCAATCCTACGTTATCCTAACTCGAACATAGACTTATAAGAGGGGTCACATTTACAATTGAGGTACGTACGACCCTTAAAAGGTAAAGGCTTAAGTCATAACAAACGAATTACCGGCCACTCAGATATGTAAGTACTTTAATTTCAGCTGACGTAGCGTATATGCACTAACAAGTTAACGCCGTCATGCTTGAACCTCCTTGGTCAAAACCTCCGAAAAATAAACAACGCGTCCTCTCGACACTAACAGGAATGATGCGTCAACTCACATCGACCCAGATGCTGCAGGATGTGCAGCCCCTTCGCCCTTACGTAAAAAAGGATAGGCGCCTATACTTTGTTACTGCGGGCGGAGGTTGCTCTCCCTTCGCGCCTCCAGTTTTTATATACACTCTAGGGGCAGCAGCCAAAAGACTACGTGCAGTCCGGGTGCCGATTCGGTTTTGGAACAGATTCGACCTATTTCTAAATTATACTAAACGTTACTTATAGATTTTGAAAATTACTGCGAGTTACTGAATATTATACTAATTGAATATTAATTAAAATTTGCAAAATAGAAAATATTCATTAAACCATATAAAATTAGGTAAAATGAATCTATATCATTTGATCGTTTTAAAAAAAAATAAGTATACCTATTAAAAGAAATATGGTCATTAGAACTTTTGTTATTATTTCAAACGTGACACACCCGTGCAGGAGACCTGGTGAGCGATAGATTCAAGCCTGCTTCACAGAAAGAGTTAAATATATGGTGGAGGCTCTGTACACGTATGGGCTAGAATCTCTTCAGAAGGTCGCACAGAGCTAGTAGTCTGAATAGAAAATGGCACCCTGACTGTGAAAAGATATGCTCAAGAGATCCTTAAGCAGGGCCATATCCCAGTAGCCCGACATATTAAAGTTTGTGCCCGTGTGTCGTGCAATTACGATTATTAATAGCATCTCTCAGCGGTTGGACCTTTTTTCCTGCTATTTGAAGGCATTCCAGAGGGTGACAGTGAGCGTGTTGTCCTCTATTCAACTTTCGTCAGTCAATGTAACAGTCGCATTGTATGACTACTTTTATTAACCGACTTTCGAAAAAGGAGGAGGTTCTATGTTCGACTTCTTGTATGTTTTTTTTTTTTTTTTTTTTTTTACGTATGTTCACCGATATCTCCGTCAATTGTGGACCGATTTTGAAAATTCTTTTTTTGTTTGAAAGAGTATGTTCCGAATTTGGTCCCATTTTAATTTAGTGAAGATCTGATGAAGAACTTCGAAGATATACAACAGAACTCTTCAAAAAATAACGGCAAATCTCTCGGGACTGCTGCAATCGCATGTCTGTTTATTGTTTATACCATTTCATAACATAATATCACGCCAGTACGCTATTAAGTGGTATGCAGATCTGTCATTTCACTGATTATGTTTTGAGTTTCATGTTATTCGGGTAATCTATTCTGCCGTTACAGGTACTTACTACACAACTTGCCTATAGGTACAACTAAAAAGGGTAAAATAAAAAAACTTTTTTGCAAAAAAATACTACCGACTTCCAAATAAAAAACTACAAAGTGAAAAATAACTTTATTTTTGGAAGTCGGTGTCAATATCGCAATGAATTGGTACCTACAAAAGACACCGACTTCCAAAAATAAAGTTATTTTTCACTTTGTAGTTTTTTATTTGGAAGTCGGTAGTATTTTTTTGCAAAAAAGTTTTTTTATTACCTTGGGTTCTACCTGTAAAAATAAATGTATGTATAAATAAATAAATAAAAAAATACATATTTAGTAAATATGGGTGATGGATCGATACTGATGCAGGATAACACCTGGCTGGATAACACACCGCTCGGGCTGTACAAAAAAATACATTCAGGAAGTTGGTATCAATTTGTTGGCTTGAGCACGCCTGGGGGGGTTACCATAAGCTCTTAGAGCGGTATCAATTTGAGATCGAATAAGGGACAGATGTATCTGACTTGTATACATCTGTCACTTACTCGATATCAATTTGATACCGCTCTAAGAGCTTATGGTCAACCCAACTTCTGACAACAACTCAACTCAACTTCAACTTCTGAGCCGCAGACCAATTCCTATCACACTCAGGGCCCTAAAACAGGCCCTTTCGGAAGAATAGGAAAATATTCCCCAACATCGCCTCCAAAACCTCGTCTTCAGTATGCTTATCCGGCTCGAAGCTGTAATCAGAGCCCGAGGAGGCAGTACCAGTTATTAAAATGTAATGACGTAAAACATACTTATAAATGTTGCTTTAGTTTTTGCCAGTAAGTTAAAAATGGTTATTTATGGTTTTTTATCTTTTTTTACTTAAAAACGTTACTAATTTATAATAAACTATAATCTATAAAACGTTTTTTATTTCAATATTATGAATATTCTATGAGAAATTGCAATTTCAATAGTGTAGTACTAAGTTTTGAAGACCAGTGTAATATTATAAATGCGAAATTGACCTTATTTGTTATGCCTAGACACCTAAATCGCTGAACTGATTTTGATATTATAGTACAAAGACTGGATTGGACCCTGAAATCGACTAAAAGTTACTTCTTTTTGCATACAAAAGGGGGTGAAATGGGGAGCCCATTTCTTTGATTTTCTTTTATCATATCGTCCTAATTGCTTACGTACAAAGTACCAAGAGATCGGAATCATGATTGATAAAGTCTCACAATAAACTACTAGGACAACAGAGTCATAAAGAAAAAATTAAGTACTCCCAAGATTGTAATGATGAGCGGTAAAGACTCCCAATCCCAAACTACCCGGATATCAAAATCATGAAGAAGTAGATCGACAACCAAAAACCAACAAATATTTTGTCAAATAATACTTTATTTGACAAAATCTATACTACCTAAGTGAAGCCGCGGGCAAAAAAAGTGAAATTTAAAAGAAGAGGAAAGGGTCACATTTGAATTTATCTTTTAATCTTTTAGAACAGGTAAAAATTAAAAATTTCCAAAACCCCAACAATTTTTTTTAATTTATACTTATAAACTACATAATTTATCTACTAGTATAGTCAATCAACAATCTATCGAACACGTAATTATGACACGATATCTTGCGAAAATACCGGCTTTGAACGGCTGAACCGATTTTAATCAGACATAGCTAAGAACACTCCAGATAATGTCATCATTCAAACAAAAATAACTAAATCAAAATCGGTTCATCCGTTTAGGAGCTATGATGACAAGATAGACAATTACACAGGTACACACTTCAAACTTATACCTAAAACACCCCTCTTTTTTCCGTTGGGGGTTAAAAACAGGGCACGAGCGTCGCTCTTCGCTTCAGGATTGCTTCGATTCAGCCCCCCGTCCCAGAAGGCGCAGCAGGTGCAATCCCTGGGTCATATTGTTCTTCCTGCTGTCAACTGTCATCTACTTATACTGCCACAGAGCTCACTACCTGCCTGCTTTGAATGGAAACATTTTCATCAATCAGATTCGTGTTGATACGCCACCTCACGAAAAAATCAGTAAGTAGAGTTTTTTATTTCTATTGTCAATTAGGAGAAGGAGCTCGTGGCACGGGTCGATCTTGAAGGTTAAGCAACGCTTGTCCAGTCCATGGATGGGTGACCATCCATTACATATAGTTCTCGCCAAACTTCTTGGCCGCCGCGAAGTTGGCTTTCCGATGCGCAAGGCCCGGCGTGGTGCTGTTTATAACACACTTTTATTAGCTTGGTATGTATGTATCTATGTATCAATGTATCAATGTATCAATGTAACAATGTATCAATGTAACGGAATCTTTGAACGTGATTTTCACCCACTTCAAAACGTTGTCCCATTATCCTTACCAATAAAGCGTGTTTTTTAGTTTTTAGAACTACAATTTATTGTATGAGATTTACTACTGCGGAACCATTATAGCCAACTTCAGGGCGGCCAAGAAGTTTGGCGAGAACTATACTTATCGATACTTCTCCGTGCCTCAGAAAGCACGTTAAGCTGTTGGTCCCGGCTGTAATTTCAAAATCATTGGTATTAGGTTATACGCATCTAGCCTGACTCCAGCTATTTGCTTATAGTTTGCTGTAGAGAGTATAACCAAGAGTTTCTCGAAGCAAAATTATCACAGAATTAATGTGATAAATTGTCAAGCACACGTTATGTTCTGTGATTGGTTTAATTAATTTTCAACACCCAATCACAGCAGATAACGTGTGCTTGACAATTTGTCACATTAATTTTGCTTCCAGAAACTTGGTGCTAGTTCCTATGGCGAACTCTCTTTGCGAAAAAACCTCTAAAACGACCTTTTTTTTATTATAGAATCTTTGTACGATGTAACTCCAAGTTCGCGAACGTTCAACGCTCCTACACTCGCCAAGCCAGGCAGGGCTAACACCAGAGAAACAACGGCTGACACCAACAAGAAAACATCTGGGGATTTCTACAAGACGGATATCTTAAGTAAGGATTTATATTTCATACAGATTTTCTTAAAACCTGAGTCTTTAGTGAAGTGAGATTGAAGTGGCATCCTGCCAGCGCATGCGCAGGCGATGGTCGAAATGCCAGAATGAATAATCATGTGATGCTTATTTATTTAATACTTCATGCATACACATGTACCGAGACGGAATTAATGCCATAAGCATTTTCTTGCAGTGGATTTTTGAGTGATGAGACAAATAGTGTAAGGCTGAGATCTCATTAGTGCGTTGCGTCGTCGCCGCATCAACGCTGCGTCGTTTTACATATATTTTTAGTGATATGCTACATTATACATTGCGTCGTCGCACGCGGCGTTTCAACGGATTGACGGACTAGAGACGAAGCGGGGGTGAGTGATGCGCTGAGCTTCTGGTGCTACGAGTGCTACGACTGACAGTGTTTGTATCGATACAATGTCGAATTTGATATCCACACAGAGACGCTGCGCTGCGACGGCGTGCGTCGTCCTTTTGCGTTGCGAGTTTGCGACGTCGTGTGTCGTCGCAACGCAGGTGTGGCATACAATGCGTTGATCCGTTGCTACATACGAATTGCTTTGGACATTCCCATACATTTTTGACATTTTACCAATCGTTATAGCGACGCTTTCGTTGAAAGAATGTCAGCCTGTGAGGCCTATACAACATGGCATATATTATTAGTGATAGCAATCGTCAAAACTTCAAAATGTTTTAAAAACTTCAAATCGTCAAAATGTAACATTAAGTACGGTTGTGCACGTCAATCCATAGGAGTTGTTTGATTTTGGGTCACCACTATGTACACTACATATATACTCGTAAATAAGAAAAATATGTGGATTGCCATAAAAATACTTACAAATTAATATGAAGAGGCGATCATTACGTACAGGCGTACGAAAATGATCATTTTAAAAGCTTTTTAATAAGACCACCCTATTTTTAGGGCAGCCATGATAGTTCTGTTTAACATGAAGTTTGACGAGTTTGGCAGTTTTAAGATGTGATGTCTTTGAGTCTTTCTTTGCTTTGACTTTAAATTGGATATGTTTCGGAGATTTTAGTGATTGTTTTAGTTTTGACCAGTTAGTAAACGGACATTTTTTTTTAATGAAACGTTGCCCACACTAGGAATTTCTTCCTGTATCGTGGGTGCGTTTATAAACATATAAACTTACATACACCCAGAGCCGGAACAACTATCTGTAGGTCATACAAATATTTGTTCCGTGCGGGAATCGAACCCGCGACACGCAGCGCAGCAGTCAATCGCTCAACCACTGCGCCAACTGTGCGCCCAAAACATGATTGATTGATTGCTTCTCTGTTGCAATTGATTTCGTGTTGTTTTTTTTAACGTAGTTATTACGATGACCCGTCAATCAAATGTCATTGTCAAAATGACTATTTTCGCATACTACTGCTACTGATCTGATCCACCATGTTTAATTATGTTGTGTTGCTCTAATTGACAAAGTTAATTTGACTTTACATTGAAATGAAGTGAAAATTAAAGAAAATTAACAATAAAAACGGTTACTATAACTCTAAGTACACAGGAGGAAACAACTATTTATGGATACGACTAGAGCGATATGCACTGGAAGTAGGAGTTGTATACAACCCCGGCGACACTTACTACACAGATTTTCTTGAGGTTTATGAGTCCCAACTGCAACTAAGAAAGAGGGCAATAGTGTTCGGAGATATTAACATTGATCTATTAAACAAAGACTAAACAATATAATGAACTCTTGAAAGGAACTGGACACGCATTACTAAATAAAATCACTAAGAAATATTGTACAAGAGAATATAATACTATAAAATCTATTTTGGGCCATGTCAGCTCCAACCTGAAAGACGATCACTTCGACATCGCAATAGCTGATTCTTCAATGTCATATTACAAACAAATATAGGATGAATTCAAAAAACGAAATCCCCTGAAAAAAGCGGATGCAATACGAGGCAATTGATTTCTCACACAATTGATTTCTCACACAAGTAGAAAACAAAATAAAATCAGTAATTGATAAAAGTAAAATAACAAAGAACAAAATTGTGAACCTACCCCAAAACGACTGGATAAATACAAGCATAATTGATGATATCAACCAAAGAAACGTATTGTGGACAGAACTAAAGAAGAATCCGAATGACACTAACCTGGAATCAGGATGTATCACAAAAAGAAAACATGTTGCCAAGCACATACCAGATACAAAGAATATTTTCTACTATAAAAAATTTTGCAATTGTATTAATAAACCTAAGAAAATGTGGCATTTGAAAAATTCTAGCAAACAAAAAAATTAAACAAAATTGTGCTCCTTCAAATCTTATTGATCGATTCCGAACACATTACAGACCCAACCAAAATTTGCCAGTTTTCAACAAGTACTTTGCCACCATGGGTCCATGTAATAGATAATTTCATGACGATTATACACATGCTTTACCAAAATCTCCTGCCGTAAGGTCCCCAGTGTTATCAATTCTTGATCCGTGCTCTGCAACTGAAATTAAAAAAATCATATCAAATTTTGGCTCTAACCGTAGTACTGGATTAGTTGGAATCACTACTGAAGCAATAAAATGCATACAAAATATAATAGCGAACAACCTGAACAAATGCTTCAACAAACTGCTAGCTGAAGGTAATTTTCTCGATACCCTGAAAATGGCGAAGGTAACTCCCATTCACAAATCAGGTTCAAAGATGGACTCGGGTAACTACCGACCTATCCTATTTCAGTGTTGCCTGTATTGTCAAAAATATTAGAAAAAATCATACACAAACGATTAGAACAACATTTCACTTCTATCAACTTTCTTTCAGACAGACAATACGGGTTTAGACCAAAAAGTAGCTCACTAACAGCTACAGTTGACCTCGTTACTAAAATTAAGCAAAATGTAGATAAAAAAATTGTCCTTGGCATCTTCATTGATCTCAAAAAAGCGATCGACACCGTTAGTCATGAACTGCTACTTGCTACATAACCTGTTTAAGCGTTGGCCCCTAACTAGGCAAGCCTGTATCTTGGGTACCAATCATAAGGGTTTACCATTAAACATTTTTGTAAACTTGATTGGTAACATAAAAAAGTTAACTTAAATTACACAAAATAAAATAAACAAAATAATTACACAAAGACATAAAGGTTGCAAAAATTAAAATTAAAAGAAAAAGAAGAAGTTCCCAATAGGTGATAATAAAAACGCTAGATAATATATTTGTTTAAGTATGAAAGTGAGTGAAAGGCGCAGATTTGTTTGTGAGCATATGTGTGAATGTGAGAGTGAGAGCGAAGATTTGAGAGTGTGAGAGATCTTTTTGTGAGTATGTGTATGAATGTGAGTTTAAGAGTGAGGTGTAAGCGGGTGGTTGACCTGTTTAAGCCCTATTTTAAAACATTTATTACTTTTTCAGCTTCGTCATATGAAAGGTTCAGCAGCCAGGAAGTTAGTGTATATTTTATTTGTTTCCGAGTAAGATTTCTGAAGGTGCACTTGTTAATCACCTCATTATACACATGAGGATGTAGAAAAAGTGGAAGCCTTTGGGCGTAGGCGGATTTAGCTGCAGGAGCAGGAAGCCTGAATTTGCGTTTGGCCTGTAAAGCACTCAGATCACTCCTTCTGAAAGTTTTGATGTTGTAACATTCAGAATATACATTTTTCCCAATAGGTTCCGTGGAATAATATCACCGTGTCGTCTGCGTAACAAATTAGGTCAGCGTCTGGGATGGTAACTTCTAGTATATCATTCATATATATTGTAAAAAGTGTAGGACCAAGTATGCTGCCCTGCGGCACTCCAAAACTAATTTCCTGTTCTTCGCTGACTATGAGTCAGAGAGACGACAATGTGTCAGAGTGGAGGATCCACTCTGACACATTGTCGTCTCCTACTCAAGTAAGCCAATCCAAAGTGATTCCCCTCAATCATAACCTTTCAAGCTTTCTAAGGAGGATAGGAATAGAGATAGTATCGAACGCCTTAGCAAGGTCTAAGAATATTCCAAGACAACGCTCGCCACCATCTGTGTGTTTCGATATAATGTTCGTAAGTAGTTCAACCGCATCAGTTGTCGATTTTCCTTTTCTAAAACCATATTGTCTTTCTGACAGAAGTGAGTTGTTTTCTAGGTAATTAACTATACGAATATTCATTAGTTTTTCCAAAACTTTTGATAAGATGCAAAGCAAAGAAATAGGTCTGTAATTATCCGGAGAGTTCTTTGGTCCGGCTTTGTGGATCGGAGACACGACGGCTACCTTACACTGCTCGGGGAACACTCCTGTCGACATACTCAAGTTACATAATATGTAAGTGAAAGGTTCTAAAATAGTAGTATTTATCACTTTGACTAAAGAAGGTTTAAATCCATCCATTCCAGGTGCACTATCATGTTTGAGATTTCTTATAATGGAGTCCAGCTCCAACATATCTGTAGGTGCAGTTAACATTGAATCTACCGGTGATATTTTACAATCTACATTTGCTGCCAGTATTTCTTCAGAAGTTGATAAACGCTGCAAAATCCGTTCAGACAAGATTTTGCCTATCGTAGTTAAGTGGTTGTTGCAGAGTCTAAGGGATTCTTTTGCAGTACTTTTGACTTTTAATAGATCAGCCGAGTCATTTCATTTTATTTTATTAACGATTAATATTTCTAAAATATGCTATATCTTTTTAAAAGCAAAAAATAAAATACCTCCACATAATCCATTAGTAATCAACAATGTTCCCTTACAGCAAAAACTTGTGAAAAATACCTTGGATTGAGAATGGATAGTTCTCTATCATGGACTGTTCAATTGGATCATATAAAAACAAAGCTTACGTCTCTACTTGGATCCCTCCGAAACATAGTTCACACATCTTTAACGCCTTACTAAAACCACACCTACTATATCTGATTCAAGTTTGGGGCAGTGCGGCCAAGACGAAGCTAGCAAGTCTCCAAGTTGCACAAAACAAATGAATAAAAATTATTTTCAACAAACCATATTTAAAATCAACGTGCAAAATCTATGAAGAAACCAAAATAATGAACATTAGAATATAATACTATACTATACTACTACTACTATTAGATAGTTATATGTTTACAATACATGTATTTTTATCCATAAGGCACACAACAAAGGTATACAAACTTATCGTTTATAAAAGTAAAACAAGTAACCCAACGTAGCAGTCGCCGAGCTAGTTTTTTGATTTTACTGAAGATGATAACTAAGTTTGGCAAAAAAAATATACTTTTGAAGGAGCACAATTATATAACAAAATACCCTCATATATAAAAAGGTTGCACTCATTCAATGCATTCCAAACTCAGTTAGCTGCATATTTAATAACACTCTTCCTTAAAGTTGAATGCATTGGATGGGTGCATCATAATTGCTGCCGTGACGTCTGTGACGAATTTTATATAATATACCTTAAACATTGTTCTCATGTAAGTGACTGTGTGTCTTTTTTGAGAATAAATATATTTAAACCTACTATTTTATATAGCGATTTTTACATATAGTGTACATAACGTGGCCATACGTCCCGTTTTGAACGGGACCATCCCATTACTCAGTTAGCTATCCCGTTGGCCCCAAAACAAGCTCGGAGACGCAAAATTGACCTTTTTCCGAAACCGCGCGAACATTATGGGGCTCGGCTCGCCGGATGCCGGCAGTACAGGAACGCGTCTTCGGCGATAGTGACGGGCGATAGCCGAGCTGATACCGTCAACAACCAACAATCTTCAATATGAGAACTGCAGTTTTTTTATTGAATATATTTTATGTTTGCCTGCTACAAATGCTCCAGTAGGAAGAGTCTTTTCTATAATGAATAAATTACGGACGTCTGAAAAAACCCAACTACAGATTCCAGTTCTTAAGGTGATGTTGATAAACAAGGTGATTTAAAAAAAATCTTGGGAATTTTATTCATATTTAAAATCATCACCAACTGTAATAAAGCAAATCTGTTATTCTGACAAATATAAATATACATAAGTAACTGAATGTTTTGTTGCTTATTAATATGTTTGATAATTTTCATAATAACTAACTTTATTCTAAATAAATAACATAAAAAATGTGTTTTTTCATTGAGAACCTGCTAATTGACGTAAATAAAGGATGAATTATGCTAGACCGTAGCGGGTGCAACATCGTGAGGAAACCGGCAAGTCCTAGAACTAAAAATTCGAAGACATGTGACATCCACCAACCAGCACTGAGCCCGCGTGGTGGATTACGGCCCATTCCCTCCCACAGAGAGGAGGCCTGTGTCCCAGCATTGGGAACATGATGATGCTGATGATGTGATGTGTGATGTAGCGTGCGCGAGATCTATAATGATTGAGAGATTGAGATTATTATGTGTAGTGGCAGAGAATCCACATTGCTATTCAACGTGGCAATGCTGCCAGTGTTCTGGTCATTTTTCCTATTGACAACGATGTTGAGGAATTATTTATTTGACGCCCAGTCAGCTTCTTCCCCGTTGTAAATAATAATCTTCTATTACAGAATTAGGATCAAACATACGCCCTAGAAAGCATCCCGCAACTGATTTGCCACTGTGTTTCCGGAAGAAACCTTACCGTAAGTTTTAATAAAACAAACATTTCGTTAACGCTTGGCATTCCCATATTTTTAGGTATTTTAGGGTTCCGTACCCGAAGGAACCAAACGGAGCCCATCACCGTCTGTCACACATTTTGTTTTGAAGATTTTTTTTATTTTCCATTGTCCATTGGCAGATGATGTTGTATGTCTTTAGAAATATTACTGGCCACTTGTAAAGCAAGGTACAGTTCCTCAATCTTAAATGTTTGTGACCTTCTTGGTCAATCGTATTATCGAATGAATGACATTAAACGAGATCGTATTCGAATGCTCCAAGCTCGCAAGGGAATGTTCGACTCTAACGTTCATAGTTTTGCTCGAAAGTGAATGCTGGGCTCGCTGGGAAGCATTTGTTGCTCGCCTACAATTGCTTGTTTACAAATGCTCACGAAAGAATGCTCCCAGTGAGGACGCTCCTTACTAATAACAAATACGCAATATTTGTGTCTGTTTGTTTGTTCAGGGTAATCTTCGAAATATCCGGACCGATTTTGACGAAACTTTCACTGATAGATAGCGGATGTTATAAGGATTAAAATAGGCTACTTTTTATCCCGACAAAACACTAAGTTCATGTGAGAAAAAAACGAAAACGGAGTCACGGGCAACAGCTGGTTTAATATAAGTTTAGATAACAATTTTCGTCACATGCATCATTTCATCTCTCGTCACTTCATTCCCTTTCGTGTTTTAGCAAAATTCGATTTATTGATGAAAAGTGTGGAACTGACCCAGGAGAATATATACCCCCAAGTGACAAAAGGGGGACACTATCACCCTGCGGATTGCAAAGCACGGTTTAAAGTCGGCATCATTGTACCATACAGGTAGGAATCCATATTGTAACGCCTTACCACGCAATCCCTTGACCAAGTTTTGCAATTCAATATGTTAGAACGTACGTGATTTTTAGGGTTTCGTACCCAAAGGGTAAAAACGAGACCCTATTACTACTTACTTACTGTCACCAGACTGTATCTCATGAACCGTGATAGCTAGAAATTTGAGATTTTCACCGATGTTGTATTTCTGTTGCCGCTATAACAACAAATACTAAAAACAGAATAAAATTAATATTTAAGTGGGGCTCCCATACAGCAAACGTGTTATTTTTTGCCGTTTTTTACGCTAATGGTACGGAACCCTTCGTGCGTGAGTCCGACTCGCACTTGGCCGGTTTTTTATAGACATTTTGTTCACTTACCTACCTATATTTTGTAAGTACTCGGTACCTACATTTTTATATTTACCGTCCTTACCTGAATTAACTTGATATGGCGTCTGCGAGCATGTGACCGTTTCTAACATCTCACATACAATCCATCCTTTATTTCTTAGTACATTAAATGTTTATTAAAAAATAATTGTCATTACAGGGACCGTATACGTAATCTCGGTACATTCTTGTACAACATACACCCGTTTTTAATGCGACAGAAAATGGATTACCAAATATTTGTCATCGAGCAGGCTGGTAAGCACCTATGTAATTATTTATTAGCTTACCCATGTATAATTCCAAAATAAAGGTTTTGCAACGGCAAAGTTTATTTGCAATCTTTGCCGTTGCAAAACCTTTATTTATTTTGCAACGTTGCTATTTTGCAACGGCAAAGTTTATTTGCAATCAATGAGGAGCTCGTGGCTAAATATCAAGGTTAAGCAACGCTTGACGAGGTCGGTCCGTGGATGGGTGACCATTTCAACATACCAAGTTTCCTCCGTGCCTCGGAAAGCACGTCAAGCCGTTGGTCCCGGTTGTCATTTGAAGATCTTTGGCAGTCGTTACGGGTAGTCAGAAGCTTGAGATTTGACACCAGTCTTGCCAAGAGGTACCGTGTTACCCAGTTACTGGGTTGTGGAGGTCAGATAGGCAGTCGCTCCATGTAAAACACTGGTAGCTGAATCCGGTAAGACTGGAAGCCGACCCCAATATAGTTGGGAAAAGGCTAGGCAGATGATGAAAGTTTATTTGCAATCCAGTTTATTTTTCGACAGGACATTGTTCGGTGCTTTCATTGTTAATGAATTACAGTAATGTTACCTAATTATTTTGGTGAATGTACAGAACTTCGGTGCGCGTGTCTGAATCGCACTTAGACGTTTTTTTAAGTTAAGACTGTGTATGTAATACTAAAATTGATTTTTAAGGTGAGTATAGACTAGATCATTACAATATAGTGTAACGTTCTTACGAATGTTACAATACAGGCAAAGGCTCAGTTTCCAAAAGCATTTCTATGTAATGTAACATTCCTGCAAATGCTCGACACTGCGTTCGACGTAATGCTCACGGCAAGTAAACATTTACCTACCATTGTTACATTTACCTGCAACATTTTTCTACCTGTGTTCTTTATTGACCTCACTCCTCACCGACTGCACTCGCCTTTTGCGCTTGCTCGGTAAAATGTTACACCAACACGCTCGTTAGTTTTTAAAACCAGCAGCATTAGGTATTGTTTAATGAATTCGGCAAGGCAAAGGGCAAATATTATAAAACAATCGACCAATCACATGCGAGAAGAAACACGCGATTTTTCATACTCTTTGCCCTTTGCCTTGCCGAATTCATTATGCAATAAGGATGCAGGTTGTAACAAAACATAGAGCGTCGTGTTCAAACTGTTCAAAGTGCGATTAAAAACTGCGAATGCTCGATGTGCTGTTACAAGTAAATGCTCTTGTCTATAATCACCTTTACACTTCAAGGAACCGACCTGTTCAACAAGGGTCGCGTGATGAATGCGGGCTACAGCGAAATGATGAAGTTTAATACCTTCCATTGTGTGATATTCCACGACCTGGATCTATTACCTATGCACGAGAATATCCTGTACAACTGCCCGACGTTGCCCAGACACATGTGCGCAACAGTCAACGATACAGCAATGAAGAAGTACGAGTAAGTCTTTCATGGGCGCCGGCAGGACTACAAAAAAACGCACAATTTTGACCTCAATACCACCAATAAATAAAATCGGAGTGTCTGCATGTAATATCAAAACAAACTTTTTTTGTAATTCATGTGAAAGTATATATACGGTGCTAACAACAAATACGTGATTTTAAAGATTTTTGTCTGTCTGTCTGTTTGTGCTGGATTACCTCCGGCTGGCCGGATTTTGACGAAACTTTCACTGGTAGCTTAGTGTAGTGTTGCTAGTTAAATTATAACGGTGTGCATGTACATTCGTGACGATCGATCACTTAATATATTATTACGTAGAATAACAACCGCATGGGCGTCCATTTAACGCAGTTTCAGCCCTTAGAGTATTGGCCATTCAGAAAATTAGGCTTTTAGAGAATTTGCCATTTTGAGAACTAGTCCTTTTGCAATTAACTCTGTTGCCCTTTTAGAATTAGGCTTTCTACGCCTAAACCAACTCATTTTGTCGAAATTTTTGATCCGTAGCTAACTAAACATAACCAACGGTTATATAATATTAAATATGCTAATCAATGATTGCAAATTTCGATAAAATAAATGATCAAATAAGTTGGATAGTTCATTATTTGACCATTTGTTAGACTAACAATCTAACAATAAACGCGTTTTACCGAAATTTGAAACCATTGGTTAGCTTTTAACCATTTGTTGAGTTAACTACTGATCAAAAAACTGTGCCTTATGCAGAAAAGTTTGAGAAATAAAGAAGATTTCATGAGGACAGTGTACCCCAGTGTACAATAAAACCTTCGTCCACTCTCCTATCAATCATTTGAATCCCGTTTCAGTCCATCGTACAAGTTCCAGAACCTGTTCGGTGGCGTGGTTTCGATGACCAGGGAACAGTTTGAGAGAGCCAACGGATTCTCCAACCTTTACTTCGGATGGGGAGGTGAAGACAACGACCTGTTTTACAGGTAAGGACTGGGGTCCCTGAACCTCCTTTTTGATCTAGCAGTTGCAAACAAAGGTGTTATTTTTTATAAAAATTTCATAGTTGCAGTCATGAGTCTCATGACCGATAGATGGCAATAGATTCGCTCCTACTACATGAGACTTAGCAAGCTTTCTGATGGCTCGTCGCGATGTGATTTATATCACACCGTGGACGCAATGCGATGCAATTCGACCGATTTGCAATTGAAATTTTCTTAAACCGGTTATAGACTTGAGCCTTCATTTGTAATGAGCATTTTAGCGAATGTTGAAATAAACAGGAGTGTTTTAACGATCATTCTAGCGAGCGTTCTAACGAACATTCTAGCGAGCGTTCTAACGAGCATTCTAGCGAAACGACAGTACCTAGAGCTTCAAACTTTTTGCCGAACCGAGCAATTTTGTCATTGTTCCGCCGTCCCTCTCCGCCCACACATTCCGCGCGCCTGTCGCCTTCCGCTATTATGCATATGCAATATGCCTGTCAGTGTGAAGTCATGATTAATATTGACTGGTTGTGCGTGGTAGTCTGACATCTTCGTGAATAATACATTTTTTGATGAGCATTTACTAGACCGTTCGCTAGAATTATCGAGGCGCCAAGCAATTTAAATTGCGTTGCGCCTTCAGGACAGTCCCTTAGACATAACCAGTGAAATTTTCTTGCGATTCTAAAGAAAGAATCTTCTTTAAACTTGCACAGAGTAATAAAGTATGAGTCTATGAGGTTTATAATATTCTTAGAATTCTTTCGAAAAACTGCTGTTACTATGTGATTGTTTTTTTTATGTTCCAGGCTGAATGCTGCCGGGTATCCAATTGTGCGGTATAATAGCACTATTGGCGAATACTACGTGTTACCACACCAGCGGGAGCGAGTCAACCATTTCAGGTAGATACTAATAATGCCTTCATTCTTAACATATTACATCATTATAATTTCAAAAGAAAGGGGTCCACTGCTCTTCTTCTTTTCGTGTGAGGCGTGGCCACCTTTGGTGCCAGAGATAATTAAGCCGCCTCTGGGAACCCCACAGGCCTCCGAATTGGCTATTTCAGACTTATAACTATATAAGTCCTGGTTTCCTCACGATGTTCTCCTTCGCCGTTGCCTATGATGTCCAATATAAACGTACATAATTATGAAATGGCCGGCTTGGACCCACGTCCTCAAGCACGAGAAGCGAGGCCATTGGGCCACCACGACATTCACCTTTGAACATAGTGACATCGACCGTCCTGTGCGTATTGCATCCAGCAGATTCACGCAGCCTTAGTTCAGCGGCCAACAAAGATTTTACATGTTGGAAGAAAAAATATTGTAACAATACATCTATCCTCCTTTTGCCTGCTACTACGAAAGTCCAGATGGAAAAACCCAATTTAACTTTGCCCGAACCGGGCATTGAGCCCAGGACCTCAAGCTCTGCAGTAGCGCTTGCGACCTAGGTCAACGAGACAATGAAGCTCTACTTGCTTTTTCCCTTACTTACTCATAATCTATACTATATATATATAATATAATAATATTATAAAGAGGAAAGATGTTTTTGTTTGTTAGGACTAGGTTTCGGACCGAATAGGCGCCGAAACTACTGGACCGATTTAAAAAATTCTTTCTCCAATAGAAAGCTGCATTATTCCTGAGTGACATAGGCTATTTTTTTTATCCCGAAAACGAGTCCTGTGGGGTGGTCCACGGGAGCGAAGCCGCGGGCAACAGCTAGTTTACCAATAAAAAAAGAGAATAAGCCTTTATTGCTGGTAACTTGCAATATATATTTTTAGCGAAACAAACTAAAACGAATTTATTTCAGAATAGGCTTAATTTTAACAATAGTTCAAGTAATCATTAAAATTCGAGCAATCACAAACAACCGTTAATATTCAAAACGAGAACCAATAACACAAAAACCCAAATAGCACAACATGGAACGAACTTACTGCAAAGTAGCGAAGGTACCGACAACCTTACGGTGCGACGACTCAGGAGCAAAGGGCCGATACTCTTTTTTTTTATTTTTTTTATTTTTCTACGTGGCGTCTCGCAGTGTCAATCAAAGTGATTTGTTACTGCTTAAACGGACTTTGCCTGCTGAGACTAAGCTATATAGCCTATCCAGCCAGGCGCAAAATTTCTAACCTAAGCGACAACGCTGAGGGCTACCCCAGTTGGGGTCGAACCTCGGCTCAGGGCGTCGCTGGGGAACAACTATTGCTGGATCTAACGTAATGAATTTACTTTCCGTTCGTAAACTACCTAGGTGGAGAAGAACGGATAAGAAACTCCTTTTATATCTAATATTTTAACTATTGCTCAGCTAATCGCGGGCTGGTGGGAATTATTAAAAGAATACGCGGCGGCCCTCGGCGGCGAGGACGTAACGAGTCGGTTTGTTTACTTACGTTTGTATCTACTCCCTGCGGCTCTTAAGGAGCAGAGTAGAAAGGTCATGGGGTCAAGGACAATGCCTAAGTTGGCGAATCATATGATTTGAAAGATTACACTTTTATTGTGTAAATAATAATTAAAAGGGTCAAGGTTGCGACTTACTTGCGCACCCATTGACCATTTATGTAAACTAGGCTATCTAGCTCCTTTGTTATGGAGGGATACCTACCCAAGTAACACATCAAAGCAGTATAACGGCCGACTTACAGCATTTCTGTATCGTTTTCGCATTTTGAGTAAGTTCTATAGTAGCATTACAAACGATTATACGGCTACTGTAATTCTTATTTGGGCACAAATTATACGGCTTTAGATCCTAAATACGTTCACAAGAGTTGTTTAATTGCATTACAGGCGCATTATATTAGCATTATTGTGGTCAATGATGTTGCCCATCGCATTAAAGAAGCTATATTACGGTCAATGAAGTTACCAATCGCATTACAGTAGCATTATACTAGCAATATAATAATAATGAAGATGTTAATTGCATTACAAAAGCATTAGACTAGCATTAGAATGGAGTAAAAAAAATATTGGAGCTATTTAAGTGTTCACAGTTAGAACTTAATTAAACCCTACATTATTGCAAAAACATCTCTAATACCACGGTACAAATGTTATAATAAATTATCGTTGTAATTTAACTACTTTGTCTCGCAATATAATATGGACGAAGAGGGTCAAAACTGTGGGAGTGATACCATATTTGTTTTGCATCAAAACAAAATGTATAATACTGTTTAAGTTTTTGACTCTTTTGTTATTTCATGCCTTCAAATATTACTGCGCAAAGTAGTTTACTGTAAATGTCTATATCAGTTTCATTGAAAATTTTACTTAAAAATGCTATTGTAGACCCAAAGGCACTAAAAACAGCTGAAAGCTGAAAAGCGGATTTACGTGGCATTATAATGGTACATGTATATGCTATTAAGCAGCATTAAGCATTTATTTACTACTTAAATTAAAAATGCTATTGTAATTCCAAATGCACTAAAAACAGCTGAAAGCTTTACAGCTGCGTTGTGGTTTGCTGCACTAAAACTAAAGGCTTGACAAAAGAATTTTGATATGCCATTATACAAACGTTATGCAGTGTAAAGCATCATAATGGTTTAAAAATGCCAATATAAAGCGTCAGGATGCTCGGTGAGCTTATATAAGAGTTTATAAGGACCTTAAGTTCTACATAAGTTTACTATTCGTTTGTTAAAATGCTTCCTGTGTTACTTGGGTATTGAATAGGGCTTGGGATTCAGCTAGGTTAGGTATATTACCTGTAGCTTCAAACCTTTTCGATCTCAGCGGCTAGCGATCGTGCCTCGTCTGTCATCCAGATTGCATAGGCACCGAAAATGATGTCGGCGACGCTACGTCTGGCATTAGAGTTGATTTTGGGCTGGCTCGCGGCGACAGTGTTGGGAGCCATATGGCGGCCTTGAGCGGTCTTGGGGGCGGCAGGGGCCTGAGGGGCCGGGTTGGGGGTCGGTGCCGGGATGGGGTGATCCATCAGACCTGGAATAGTCTGCTGGGATGTCTGGGGCGCCACCTTTTGGTGGTTCAGTTTGCCCCATGGTGACTGCCTCTGCGGGGCTACTCTAGGTGATTCGCGCTCCCCTGAGCGCTTGGCCATTTTAGGCGCAAGTTTGGGGGCTCGAGGACACCCCTTGTAGTTAGCCGTGTGACCGACTTGGTCACATAGCACGCAGCTTGGAGGGGCCGATACTCGCTCGAGCGCACGCTTTTATATTAATGGGTAGGTACCACCACTACCATAAGTTCTGCTTATAATATACTATTTTTAATTTTTACGAGATTATACCCTATTTACACTACATTTAGTACTATTTCTGTATTTTTCTATTTCTGTCAAAAGAAAGAGGGACCAAGTGGAATCTCCTAGTCATTCTCCAAATTAGCCAACCGTATCAGCACACAAGAAACTAAACACAACAAACATCCTGGACATTATATCCAGATCCAGGTCTAGCTCAACATCTGAAAATAAATCTAAAAAACATCGGTAACTGGAAATCAAACAAAGATATCATTTTAAACACGAAGCAACTTTTTTTCAAAAAAATACAACCGCCGTAAGAGTTTTTTATTTTTAACTTTTTAGTGGTACCTACATAATGGACAAGTTCTATAGTAAGGTACCTATAATGCCCACAGTGATGCCAGAAGAGATTATACGAATAACATGTAACTTGAACATAACCCGTGGAATGAGAGTGTACCAGGGTGAACTGTACACATCTGCGTACCCGTTTAGAGCATACTGACGTCATGGTATGTTATGAAATGGTGTAAACAATAAACATACATGCGATTGCAGCAATCCCGAGTGATTTGCCGTCATTCACTGAAAAGTTCTGTTGTATTTCTCCGAAGTTCTACATCAGATCTTTACGTATCTTTGGCGTACACAGGCGCCAGGGCAATAGGATGAAACGCCAGCGCGAATTATTGAAATTATTTTTGTCACATTAAAACATATTCTTTACAGTTTAGTATCGATAAGTAAGTAGATACAAGTCTTGCATGGCAATATTGATATTTGTGGTTTTATTATTTGAACTGCCGCAGTTGCTACAAAATCCGACTATTTTGCCGTGTCGTGGATGAGTTTATGAACGCAACTCAAAGCGATGTGACGCGAGCGGGCTGGTGTCACCGGGGGGTACCCTGATTTAAAAATTTCACGGCTCTACCGTCCACGTTTCCAAACAAAAATCAGTCATTCTATCGATGAAGGTGTTAAAATTGATCCAAAAATGCTATAAGCAGTGGTATGTACATTTTATGTAATTTTTTATACAAATAAATAAAAGTGTCTGTTTGTTTGTAATGTCAAAATAACAGCTTTTCACTAAATGCGTTAAAAACATTCTGACGTAATAAAGAGTAGAAACCTGCTATCGGGCCAAAACGTATAGTCCTCTGACTTTGAGAGTTTATTGCTCGGGCTAAAAAAATCATAGAGCAATTAAATAGAGATAAAAGTATTTGTCAATCGATTATTGATAAAATTTTAATTCATTAAACATTTTTTGTCATCAGTTAATAATTTATAAAATAAAAAATGTTAATTAAAAAAAATCAAAACGAAGCGAACTAAAAAGACGTGAACAAGAAGAAAATCATGCTGTGCAGATGGAGGACACATATTCGCGAGCTGGCGGACTGGCGGACCAAAACCAAATGAATAAGACTGGAGAACTTAATTATATCAGTCAATATATGAAAAAAAAAAAATACGTCGAAATACAACGACAAAAAAAGAAGCGCTTCATAGTTTTCGCACACAGGCGCTATCAGGGGTCGGCGCGGCCCTGTTTATACTTAGTTAAATTTAGGTCGTTACAATCCCATGGAGGGTCGATCCGGTACATGAAACAGTGACGATTTGTTAACATAAAATTAAAAAAAAATATCAGTTTTTTATCGGTCACTTTTCGGGGAGTGTGCGACGAAACTTCACAATTTGATTCCGCCTTGCCCTTTCCATCATCGGACTACAAGACCTACGGCCATGCGCCATCGGTACATGGTGGACATCCCTCCCATACGCACAAAGCGTATTGCTAATACTTTCATTGTGCGCACAACCAAGGAGTGGAATTCCCTTCCGGGGTCTTTGTTCCCTGATAGCTACAACCTTGGGGTCTTTAAGTCAAGAATGAATAGGTTTCTTCTAGGCTAGCGTGATTCACCGTAGACCACGTCATCGCTTAACATCAGGCGAGATAGTGGTCAAACGAGAGCCTATAGATTACAAGAAAAAAAAAAACGACTTCCAAAACACTAAAAACTTTAAAAATAACTTTCGTTTCGGCAGTCGGCGTCTTTGGTAGGTGCCTCTTGTTTTATTATTTTGCAAAACCGACTTCCGAGATTGTAACGACCAAAATTTTTCGGTGTAGATATATTATGTCTAGGTCACTAAATAGATTTCAGCTGACAGTGGCTTAATTAATTACATATCGAATTGCTAGTTTACCACAGACATACATACATATCTGGGACATTCCTCTCTAAATATATTACATGTATATTATTAGTTGGCCCGCAGCTATTGACACGGTAAAGATATCTAACAGTATTCTATCTTCATACAAACGTTCGGAACGCGAGTCATACCTACGCGTCTCGAGTTCAGCCAACACTCGATACACTACAGTCGCAAACAGTCACGAACGGTGTTAAATAAATACTTACTTACTTAATATGGCAGAGAGCAATTATTTACATTATTTTACTGTTTTCGGTTGCTTGAATTCTTCTATAACTTACCCAGAGAGTTATCTCTTTTTTTTAAATTACCTGGAAGCTCCGAAAGGCAAGACTATAAAAAAAAAATACCTAACCTACTAGTACGTAATTTGGTTCTTTTTTAATAGGTATTTCGCTTTTACCACCGAGTAAAATACCAGGATTTAAATAAATAATTGGATAGGGTGATAAAGTGACACACGCGTAACCTACCTACGCTCGGTTTAAAAAGTACTAGTATGTAGTTTCATAGGCTAGGCTATCTACTTACTTATGTACTTAGCTACTTACATATTGTAATATTGAATTAGACGAAATATCATTATGAAATGATTAGGTACTTATGAGAGTTATAAATGGTAAGTATAAAATATAATAGGTATTTACCTCAAATTAGAGAAAAGAATCTGAGATATTTACAATCACAAAACTAGAAAGAAACTCAAGTAGGTAGTTGCGGGCAGCCCTAAAGCACAGTAAAAATATTTTTACTGTGCCTAAAGCGTGTTTACGTGACGCGGGCTTGTAGGTATTTATTTCAAGGACAGGGCTGAGTAACAAGTTAGATATCTTTACCGTGCTGTTGGTTTGTTCCAAACACCAATACAATGAATTAGTAATTGTCTAGTTAGGTATTTATATAGATTACTAACTTCTGCCCGCGGCTTCGCCCGCTTTTTTTCGATAATTTTCCTATACTCCTGGAATATGTCTACCTACTCGGCAGCAAAACACGCAATGAATATAATACTATTGAATTGTCAAAATTAAAGAGTTTTTCCTCTGGTAGTCGTGACACCCACGTACAGTGGGCGAGTGGTACACGGGGCTTTCTCTCCAAGCCCGCAGATGCGAATGCGATACCGTAGCCGTTAAACCAGGACCGCCGCACGCCTGCTCAAAAATGCATAGCACTTGCCCATGTGTGTATAGTTGTTAATACGAGTATTGGTAGGCGCGCCGCAGCCCTGTATAAGGGCCGGCGCTAACTGCCGGCATGGCACGGCACGACGTGGCAAAGGATTATTTCGTGGACAAGTGATTTTCGAACTTATTTCAATGAATTTATCGCTGTAATTCCTTGTAGACCGAAATGTTACGTGATGACGCGGCATGCAGCGGCAGAATGATTCGGTATGCCGAAGCGTGCCGTGCAATGCCGTGCAATCAGTGAGCGCCAGCCCTAATTCAACGCCGCGTGCCGCTTCTTTACTATACCTTAGCAGTCACTCCGCGCCACGTAAGAACTTCAGTTTCCTAGAGAAGGCCCGGCAGAGGACCGCGTCGCAGGCTTGGACATGCCTGTAGATGGAATGTGGCTACCGTACCAGAGCAAGCTGAAAGAGCTTACGATCGATTCCATGAACTTATAATATGCTACGCAATTAGGCTGCTGGAAGTAGATCCCAACATTCCCAACATACATTGTTGGAAAAACCTTAGACAGATTTATCGAACTTGAAGGAACCTAACTGACTAAGTTCTGTTTCATTCTTCAGGTACCACCTTCTCAGCAGAGCCGTGGAACGATACAAGATTGACGGACTTTCTAATAATGAGTATTATGCCCTTTCTACGATATTCCGACCACTTTGTACCCATATCGTCGTCGACATTAACCCTCGAAAAGACAACATTACCGATCTTAACCAAAAATGGAGTAATCCCGGTTATAAGTTTCATTAAAGTGTTGCCCGAGAATGGTGTTTTATTTTATTCCTAGAGTGCCTATAATGATCTGAAAATAACTGTTGGTGGATGTCGTAAAATTGTTTTATAGCATTCGTGTGAATAAAAAAAGGGGTATTAAAATATTCACACGAATGTTTTAATACCCCTTATTATGCAACAGTATCATAAACTACTATTATCTACACTCACAACGTAATGTTCCAAATACGTATTCAATAAATATTGTATTTAAACACGTACTTTATATTCGTGGATAGGTAAAATTTAAAAAAAAAACACCATGACAGTGCAACATTTTCCTTCGATTTTCAAACAGCTGCGTCACAATAGTACATTGTGATACAGGGTGGAAAGTAGGTTATTGCAAACGAGCTTTTTAATGACACGAGTTTGCAATAACCCACACACCCGTGTATCACACGACGTTTTTCAATACAGTTGTGAGAAATAGTAAAAACAAATCAAAGAATTAGATTTGTTTATTCACAAAAAATAAAATTTTCAATATGGCGCGTTTTTGCAACTGGACATATCTTTTTACAAAGAAAACAGCCTATACAGCCTATTCGATTTTTGACAAACGTTGATGTGAAAATAATTAACTCAAAACTGGTAATTAAATATATTAAGCAACCATTTAAAATACTTTATCTACACTCACAACGTAATGTTCCAATTATGAATTAAAAAAATATTGCATAAACACGTACTTTATATTCGTGGATAGGTAAAATTTAAAAAAAAACCATCATAGTTCAACATTTTCCTTCGATTTTCAAACAACTGCATCATAAAATAACTTTTTTTCTATTATGATACAGGACAAATCCAAGAAGTTAATCACTAAGGAGATTCCATCAATTATTTAAAATTTTGTGAAATGCCATTTATATAGTACCTAATAAAAAAAAATGATTCCAATTTTAACTTGTCTGTAACAGTGCCCGCTTTAGGCTTATTACGCACTGCCATTTTTATTTGCGCGAACTTTTGTCTCTTTCCACCTGTTCATAGAGCTCAAAATATTCGCGCGAATTATATTCGCGCTGCGATGCGGTGGATTCTGTTGCAAAACACGGATTTCATGCGGTATTATTGCAGCACGATTTTTTTACCGCAATTTAATGCGGTGATGTGCTGGGTTTTGGCGCCATTCATACGTTTTGCAGGTTTTGTTGTACTGAATTTCATGACTTTTTAAAATTCTTGCTTAAAATGTCTGATATTAGTGAATGTGAAGAAAAATTGACGCCGCCAAATATTTTAAATGCGGTGAAGGAAATTATATTATATGATGCATTTATCACAACTTTATGGCATGGAAAATGCAAAAAATAAAATTAAATAGGTTCAATCCCAAAATGTATGAGTGTAGATAAAGTAGTGTATGAAACTGCACATAACTAGGTATTAAAACATTCGTGTGAATACTAAAAACTCACACTCATGTTTTAATACCCCTTATTATGCAACAGTATCATAAACTACTATTTGAGAATTCAATGCTAAAACGTACGGAATCATTCATTTTTCCTCTTTCGTAGGTACCAATTTATTGCGTTATGGACACCGACTTCCAAAATTAAAGTTATTTTTCACTTTGTAGTTTTATTTGGAAGTCGGTAGTATTTTTTTGTAAAAAGTTTTTTTATTTTTCACTTTTTAGTTGTACCTACCTAATAGGCAAGTTGTTAAGTAAGTTACCTACTCGTATAACGCCAGAATATATTATCCAAATATCATGAAACTTGAACATAACCGGTGAAATGAGAGATCTGCGTACCCCTTAAGAGCGTACTGGCGTGATGTTATGTTATGAAATGGTATAAACAACAAACATACATGCAATTGCAGCAATCCCGAGAGATTTGCCGTTGTTTATTGAAGAGTTCTGTTGTATATCTTCGAATTTCTTCGTCAGTCCTTCACCAAATTAAAATGGGACCAATTTCGGAACATACTCTTTCAAACAAAAAAGAATTTTTGAAATCGGTCCGCAATTGACGGAGATATCGGTGAACATACACAAAACATACATAATGTCGAACATAGAACCTCCTCCTTTTTGGGAAGTCGGTTAAAAAATGAATGATTCCGTACGTTTTAGCATTGAATTCTCAAACGTTTTTAAATAGTTGTTTAATATATTTAATTACCAGTTTAAGTTAATTATTTTCACATCAACGTTTGTCAGTATCGAATAGGCTGTATAGGCTGTTTTCTTTGTAAAAAAAATATGTCCAGTTGCAAAAACGCGCCATATTGTATATTTTATTTTTTGTGAATAAACAAATCTAATTCTTTGATTTGTTTTTACTATTTCTCACAACTGTATTGAAAAACGTCGTGTGATACACGGTGTGTAGTAACTCGTGTCATTAAAAACCCTCGCCTTCGGCTCGGGCTTGTTAATGACAGCTCGTTTGCAATAACCTACTTTCCACCCTTGTATCACAATGTACTATTACAATGCATGTCCTCGAAAAGAGCGTTTCCAAGCAGCCAAACTGTGCGGAAAGTGTCACTTTTATTTACTTTCCTGTACTTTTTAATTTTTAACCCCAACGTCAGCCCGCCGCATAGAGTTATTATTATTTGAGAAAAGTTAAAAAAATTCGTTATGTACAGATTATCATTCATATAAAAGGTAAAACAAAACTAATACTTCATTTAAGGCGTTTAATTACTCTAGATTTAGATTTTGATCAATAAATTAATTTTAAATATTCATTAAATATGTTTGGCATAATGAATATTTTGCTCGTTCCTTTTTGCGTTACGACATGACAGGTATTTGCACATGCTCAGTAGATGAATTATGAACCCGAGGAACTATGAACTATTAGTTAATCTGTGGATATGCTGAGCGCCCTTGAATAAGCGCCATTTTATTAATTTCTTGCTTGGTTCAGATATTTTTTTTTATTTCCTCGCACAATGCATAGTAAAAACTATTATTGCACACTTTTACTTTTTAATTAATTTGCGCGTATGGGCTCATTGAATTAATTTAGAAAAGTAGTGTCATTGTCTATGGATGCGCGCGCTGCGCAGTCATGCGCATTGACAATCTAAATTGTCAGCCATACCTACCACATATTATAACCGTTTCCTCTTGTGTTTTATTTTAACCAAAGATTTCTATTATATACTGATTTCAACTGTATGAGTGAAGATAAAATAGTGTATGCAACGGCATATAATTAGGTATTAAAACACTAGCGTGTTAATATTATCACAAAGATAAACCATCGTGCCACCGGCTCATTGAATTATATACAGGAACGTCCTCATTCAGAGCATTCACGTGTAATGAGCATATTGAGCATTCGACGTCGAATATTCGAGTACTGTGGACGTTGAGCCGAGCGTTACTAAGCTTACCCGCAAGCGCGAACTTCGGCCGGTGTAAACGTTGCAACGATTTTCGCGGAAACGGCTCACATTCAAATGTTCACGCAAATAAAACGCTTGAAAGCGAGTATTCAGATAATTTAATGAATGAGTATGTATGTAATATTATTGGCCACTTTTAAAGCAAGGAACAGTCAAAGACCTTATACATATTTCTTACTACAAGTATAAGGTCTTTGGGAACAGTTCCTTGATCTTAAGTGTTTGTAACCTTCTTGGTCAATCATATTATCGAATGAATGACATATAACGAGATCGTATTCGAATGCTCCAAGCTCGCAAGGGAATGTTCGACTCTAACGTTCATAGTTTTGCTCGAAAGTGAATGCTGGGCTCGCTGGGAAGCATTTGTTGCTCGCCTACGATTGCTTGATTACAAATGCTCACGAAAGAATGCTCCCAGTGAGGACGTTCCTTTCAAATAGATCATGTCCATATTTTGCTGTGAGCAGTGTTGGCTCAGTGGTATCGGCCGCGACATACAAGTTGCCGGTCGTGGGTTCGAACCCAGGCTTTACTTTGTGTAAATTATTTCATCACCACTGCTCTCAACACGGTGAAGGAAAACATCGTAAGGAAACCGGCATATCCTAGAACTAAAATTCGAAAACATGTGACATCCACCAACCCGCACTGGGTCCGCAGGGTGGATTACGGCCCATTCCCTCTCACAGAGAGGCCTGTGTCCCAGCAGTGGGGACATTAAAAAGGCTGATGATGGTGATATTTTGCTGATATCAAATCGGATAAAAAAGTTCTGAAAAATTTATGGAAATGTGTTCTATTACTGATACTGAACCTCTAAAGACAAGGGCACGACTAGTAGCAAAAGTTTCCTGTATCATCGATCTGACCACGCCCCATGCCCATTTCCCTAATTCAAGGAAACTTATTTCGATGTAAACTGGCAACACCAACCAATAATAAATAGTTTAGGCGGTTATCAAAGGCCCATTACTTATTGATCGAAGGTACAGACGGATAAAATAAAAAATATGACTATATAAGTAAGTTGGTCCCTAATTATATTGGTAGGTACTTAATTTTTATCAAAAAGACCTATAAGTAATCAAGGGGGCAAAGTTGAGATACCTACACATATTTTACAGTAAGTAAGTAACAATTTTTTGGTATTCTCTTTCAAGTATAGGTTTAGGTTCAGTAAATTGGCTCCTCAGAAGCTCACATTTCAAATTACCTACTGTCTGCAGATAGGTTAACGTGCATAAAACGCGGTTCAAAGTACCACAAGTTATAAACAATCAATGGAAACGGAAACAATGCTACATAGCTGTCCGCAGCAAAACCACGAACGACCAACGGATTCAAGGAACAGTTCAGTGATTTAATTTTTCATTTTTTCGGTAGATGTCACTGTGCTTATTGCGCATTTTATAATGATTTCATGATGCAAATTATAATAAAGTTTGTTGATTAGTTAATATGTTTTTAATATAATAGGTATTTTATTATATCGATTAAAACAAAAACAGTGTTTAAAAAATAAATAATTTTATAACATAAATCACAAAATGTTCATGATTCTGCGCTAAACAGAACGCCTTGCATTGAGTTGCCGTAGCTAGATAGTTTCCCATAGCAAAGCGAGAATTTAATACCAATAAACTCACTTCCAAGTTTAGTAGAAAGGCATCAAATAGAAGCCAGTTTTTCTTTAGGATTGCTAATATTTCGTGATGTATTGATTTAATCAAAATAAATACCTAGGTATAAAAAACAAAAAACACCACCACATTTGGTATTCCTCTAAACATAGGTATATGTATTAATATTCGATGTTCGTCATAAAATTAAACTTCTTCTTCTTTTCGATTCGATGGCACTTGAAAATGAAACTTTGAAAGTTTTATCTAACTATAATGGTAAATATATTTTCTGTACTGGTAACATCGTTCTTACCCCGTGGACCGTGGTAGGTAAAATGTCAAATGTCTTATGTCAGTTGAATATTGCGGTTTGCGGTAGGCAGCGACGGTTTCTGATTCATGTGGATTTTCCGCATTGACAATAATTCTAATATTCGCACTTTCACCAGTTAATTATCGTCATATTGTGTAATAAATAATATCCACGTGTCGAAATAACTGTAACAACGTGTTTGTATTGAAGCTGGGAGTTAAAATCCTCATAATCGTGTAGACAGTGTTTTTTTCATCAACTTGTTTTTTTGTGTTTTCGTTCCTGATTTTTGGCGCAACTTGTTCGTAAATTCTAAGTGGTGTGAATATAAGGTAAGAACTATACTTGTGTAGATTTGTGCTTGTTCTATAGTATATAACACACTTGTTTAGTAGCGTTGGTCTAATTATAGAAACCTGTTTTATGTAGGTATTGGTATTTACGGAGATCATTGTTATTTAAATTAAAATATTTATGGGAGAACATGACGTACCTACCTTAAATTTTTAGAGGATAGGTCAGTACAAAATATCTAGATATAGCAATTGGAAATGTTTTGCATTTTGTAGTTGTATCAAATAATAAAATGAAACCCTTAAACTCGCACATTACTTCTAGATTTCATTACCTACTTACTTAAGAACCTATTAATAAAATGTGCTTAATTGTTAACAGCATAAAACCTTTTATTAATACATACTTTAGATACCTATGGTTAAATATTTGCTACTTAAATCAACTTAAGTAGGACATTGTACCCATAGATAAACAAAAGTAAAAAATAAAATATAGAACCAAATTCTGCCAAAATATTTTGAATTTTCAAATATGTCTATAGGTCATCATAAGTTATGGTCTTTATCTTATATGATCTCACCTTACACAACACAGACTTTTATAAGAAACAACAAAGAATGTTCCCAAAACTATTCCTGTCTATGGTTACATAAGAGCACAATTTAGCACTCTAATATTGATATGACCTCGGCAAGATAAGTCTTATTGTCTCGAGGATGTGCCCATTGAAGTGATTGCACTATAATTTCATTTAAATATTTCCTATGTGTGGCACAATGCTCTACTTTTACTATTCATCCCATTTGTGAATCATGGCCAGTGTTTTTCAAAATGGTTTTTTAAAAAAACAATGTCCATTCCAAGACGGAATTTTGTAAATTTTGGAAATGGAACTTTTTTCAAGGTGTTTTAAGAAAAGGTTTTTCTATATCTACAAACATATTAGTCAATGTGATTAAAAAAAAAAACACCTAAAAATTAAAAATAAATCAGCTGACTCTTACATTTTAATGAGTTATGCAAATAAAAAAGTATGTACTGAACAGCTGATGTTTTTTAAGGTTTTTACTTAAATTGTGTCTCTAATTAAAACCATTAGGTATCAAACAAAAACACAATATTATGCTTTTTATCCCTATCACAAATGTAATTGAATGTGAGGAAATCAAGTTCTAAAACCGACAAAAAGAATCAGCCAGGGGGCGGTGACCGCTCTTAGAGTAAGATTATTTTGAGTGTGAGTAAGGGACAGATGTATCTTACACACACCTGTTATAAAATACACAATTTAAAACACTAACTTTATGACGCAAGAGACTCATACAATACTCATTTTAGTATAAATAGGTACCTTATGTTTTAAACAGAAATTATATAAACTGCATATTATCTACATAAAAACCCAACTGGAATATTAAAATGGGTAGGTATTTACCAATAAGATAATTTCTGTTTTGAGTGGGTAAACTGATCTAGTTTGGGATTCCCATCCAAGTAATTAAAAATACTTATCAGTAGAAAGACTATTCTTTATACTTAAAAAAGTATATATCTAATAAGGTGACAGAATATCTATATATATGTTTCTACCTACCTACCTTGATAGCTTTTAGCTTCCATTACTTCTCTAAAACATAAGTTTTATGAACCTTAAAAAAGTAGGTACCCCTGTATTAAACTTTAAACCCTATATTTTCAAAATAAAGTCTAGTTCTAAAAGACTGGTTAGTTCATTTGCATAATATTATTTGGTCAATGTAAATGTTTTTTTATTAAAATGTGGACTGTCTTATGTTTGACCTCATCTTCTAAGCGTCGTGATGACGTCATCTGAGGCTGTCTGTATTGACATAACACTAGTAATGCATTCCGTACGCTACTACCAGTTAAAAGAACACGATTACGTTAGGTATAGTCTGCGTAATTCATTGTTTGACGGCACGGTTGGCGCAGTGGCTGAGCGATTGGTTGCCGGCTCGATGTCGCGGATTTGATTCCCACGCGGAACAAATACTTTTATAGTCAATAGATAGTGGTTCCGGATCTGTGTATGTGAGCTTAAATGTTTGTAAAAACACCCATGTTACAGGCGAAATTGTTTTAATAGTGTTGGTCAAAGTTTAATTTATAAAATAGTAGGTATCTATCATCTGAAGGTTGAATATCACTTGCGCGTCTTAAATCGACAAAAGGCTTGAAAAAAAGTGTTTTCTATCAGTTATATTTAGCTGTCAATCCCACAAAATTTTGATTAAACGACGGTAGTTTTTATTGATAAACTTTCACTTTGCCACTGTTGTACTGTATTTGTCGTGACGTGATAGTTGGATTGTTTCAACCTGAATAATAATAATAATTTATTTCAAAATTCAGACAATTTACAGTCAATTTTTTGTTAGTAACAAATCCTTATAAAACTAGTGTTAGTAAAAGGAACATTTCAAATCAAATAAACATTGACAAAATATTGCGAAATTGGACGAGAAATTGAATAGTAACAAATTGTCAATTGATTAAAAAATATTTAAATGAAAATGACGAAAATATATTATTTAGAATAGAATTTTAAATTAACATGTCAAAAATAATAAATCTTCAAAATTAATACAAATAAAATAAAATTGAATTAATGAAGCTTCAATTTAATGGGAATTGTAGTGAACAATTTATTTCACTGATTTACTACCTTTAAAATGGTCATTAACATTTATCAATAAACATTGTAATTATATCCAATATATTATGTATTTAGAGTAGGTACGTAGATAGAGTATTTTGCTATTTAAAAAATCACTTTTACATAATGAATCTTAACTTAGAACCGATGCCTGATGATAGGTAAGGACTATTCAAAACAGTTTAGATTTTTAGATCGATATCCACTGCAAAAAGCGCCTCTAAAGAATCATTTCAAATGCCTTATATAAATCCCCGGCACGTAAGTTGGCAAGAGTCGTTAGATGCGTAGAATTCATTTTTTAGGTATCTTTGGTAGTAAAGCGGGGCGCGGGGAACGATAAGGACCGTTCCGAGCGCGAGATTGGTTGGTCAGGTTTGACACAAGGATCGACTGACCAATCGTGTCGCGTCCACGTTCCGATCGCTCTTTAAGGTGGTTGGTCACTGCGTGGAATATGCGCGAATTTACTCCCACTACGCCAAAACCTTGCCAACTTACGTGCCGGGTACTATAGCACACTTCAAAATTAAAGCACCAGATTCCTGTAAAGAAAAACAGAGCTACGTCATCATTCATTACGTCACCTTCACGATCTGGGATTTCTCATCAAGCCACATCGGAATTTCTTGCATTGACTACATAGTACCGGCTTTATAATGGTACGAGTGACGGATGTAACGTAAGTTAGTAAAGTAACGCTCCCGCAGACGGACAGACGACAATGTGACAACCCTTTTTATGTGCATTGTTTTACCGATATAATTACTATTCCTATAAAAAACACGCCGCTTCATTGTAGCGTGGCACCAATGCTCGATGACCTCAGTAGAGCTTCTGCAAGAGTAGGTTTAAAAAACCGGCCAAGTGCGAGTCGGACTCGCACACGAAGGGTTCCGTACCATTATCGCAAAAAACGGCAAAAAAATCACGTTTGTTGTATGGGGGCCCCACCTAAATATTTATTTTATTCTGTTTTTAGTATTTGTTGTTATAGCGGCAACAGAAATACATCATCTGTGAAAATTTCAACTGTCTAGCTATCACGGTTCATGAGATACAGCCTGGTGACAGACGGACAGACGGACGGATCGTGAAGTCTTAGTAATAGGGTCCCGTTTTTACCCTTTGGGTACGGAACCCTAAAAATGAACATGGTCAAAACCAAGGTGGTGTTCACTGCCCATGTTGCACCCCCTCCTATCAAAGTCGGAGACTCTACACTCGAAGTAGTGGACGATTATGTTTACCTTGGACAAACGGTCCAGTTAGGCAGGTCCAACTTCGAGAAAGTGGTCATCCGTCGATTCCGGCTCGGCTGGGCAGCGCTTGAGAAATTCAGCGGGAACTTCTCGTCCAAAAATTCGGCATATGTAGAAATAAGAATTTGGATAAATAAGAATATGAAGGATTAAGAAATTGGACAATTTAGACTTCGGAAAGAATCGCCGACATCGGTGAGATAGTGGTCAAAATTCAAATTCAAACGCAAGACTAGTTTATAAAATAAAAGGAAACTATAAAACAGTCGTTTTGATGTTCTATAATTTCCATTCCGCCAAATTAATTAGTAATATTAATTATTCTGTTTCTTTCCAGTGATCCTCCCATCCTATCCTCAACTCCACTTCGTTCCTGGATCCCATTCCCCCTCAAGTGCTTCAACCCATACAAGAAGGTCGAATGGCTGGATTTAAACTAAAATTATTATCACTACTCATTGTTATCGTGGCATGTGTTTTGATCTACAGCATGTACGTTTATGTTTTTGAAAGGCTGCGACAACACAACAAAAGAATGCTTACATTTAGCATGTTCACATATTAATAGTCGTTTTTATAAAAAAATATGAATTAAAAACATAATTATAATCCTTGAATTTTTATTCCTTCCATAAAACTCAAAGTTTATGATAGGTAGGTAGTTTTATTTTAATGTGTCCATAATCAGCAAAATTCTTGTAGTTAAAAGAAGCAATTAATCACGCCTGTTTTTTTTTGCCGAAGGGTTGGACAGAAGTGCACCTAATTGACACCCACATTTCGCTAGCAATGAGCGACCAATGAGCTAAGTAGGAGGTACCTATTCTTATCATTTCCTAAAACAACGCACTAGCGCTTCGTTAGGTATAATGTTTTTACATGATGCTGTTTTTCTACCTATGTGCTAAAAAGGACACCATGTGTGCAAGCATGATAATGGCAGCTGCAAATGGCACTTCCATTCTCCCATAACTGTCTGTATCATTGTTTCGGAAACGTGATTTTTATCCTAATGACGCCGCAGCTTCGTGGTAGCGTTCGGATACGAATACGTGCGAAATGCTCAGTTTTTAATATTTTATTAGCAAAAAGGCGAACTTTGGTCTTTAATTCAGTCTATGGTCTCCATAGAGCACCGATACAGACACCTCGGTCATTGCTAGAGACGGCAATGTCAATACTTTCCATACAAACCAAGCGTTTAAGGTCTATCCACACAGATCAGGGCCGTGGACGGACCGTGACCCGTCAGGGGCGCAAAAAAATATCGATGTGTACATTTTATATGAACTCGTTCACACACGTCCGTGCACGGGCCAGTGACGGAGCTTCAATGCCAGGGCCCGGCCCTGTCACGGCCCTGATGTGTGGATAGACCTTTTTAGTTCTCGCCAAACTTCTTGGCCGCCCTGAAGTTGGCTACAATGTCTACGCAGTAGTAAATCTCATACAAAAGCAGCACCGTTTCGTGCCTTGCGCATCGGCAAGCCAACTTCAGGGCGGCCCAGAAGTTTGGCGAGAACTATACATATATGAATTGACTACCCGTGGGAACTCTGACTGACTATTTACATGTGCGAGTTTTTTAACTAAAAACTTTACTAAAGTTAAATAAGCGTTGCCAGGTGACAACATCGGATAAACCCTTTTACATGACCTATGAGAACTCTTACGTTAACGCGATCAAATACGGTAAAATAATCGCACTAACTAATTAAGACCTCGGCGCTCATTGGGGGCCACGAATAGTAATGGCGTCTCCAACTCTCCAGTCGCTGCCGGCGCGGCTCTCAGTGCTGTTATGATAACGAAACTGGTTATCGTATTATATTAGTCAGTTTTTTTGTAGTTTACCCCGTGAAAATCTAAGCGTAAGGAATCATGATTAAAATTTGGGTTGTTTAATCTCACAGAGCTATCTGTTGGTCGTTAATCAATTATTTTTCAATCAACTTGTTCATTTAAGTAAAACTTGGAATTAGGTAGTTGCTAACACAAGGTTTGAGGAGTTGACAGTTTGTCATAGGTACAATATTGTCAATTTAACCTTGTGTTAAACTAACTCAGGGTTAAGATTTTCGTGCAAGTGGGCCTTAAAAAGTTATTTCGATTAAATTAATCACCAAGTAAGATCACTTGTATGTAAATTGCATGGGTTTAGGTAATTGAACTATCACAAATTAAGCCAATGTGAGAAGCAGAAAATATATGTATTCGTTTTGTTTTCAATCTCAAAAAGCATGATCATATTTCAGGCTTTCACAAAATGCTCAAGTGGCTCCCTATTCGACTTCGCAGGAACTCTCGGATTTTGTGTCTGCTATTAGACGTCCTTCACAACCCTAAAACGCCTTCCTACTCCGCGAATACTTCTCCTACTCCCGTCCTTCCGATGCACTTTGCAGGTCGCATCTTAAGCGTCTCCTTGAAACACCTTCCCACACTACCGACTCTTACTCCTACTCCTTTACTGTGCACGCGGTGCGGTTGTGGAACTCGTTAGCGCCTGATATTAGGGACTGCCAACTCTTGCAGTTTTTAAAAAGGGAGTGAAAGAGCATTATCTTTCCATTCCGTCTTAGTTGCATATAATTATGTATTATTATTGAAGTATTTATGATTTTACTTAGTATTTACTATTGTAATATTTATTTTATTAATATGCTTGTATTTGTTATTGTTATTGTGAATTGTTTAATATATTTTTCTTTTTATTTCCCAGAGGCAAAAAAAGATATGTAGTAGTATGTAGTATCTTTTTTTGCTAGTCTCCTCTCGCAGGTATACTGGAAGAGATTTCGTTAGAAATAAGCATACCTTTGTACCTATTTTCTGTTTCTTCTTCTTATCTATTTATTTTAAGTGTGTACATTAATGGTAAAATAAATAAATAAGTAGCTCACTCCCCTTGACCTGAGATGGGGTTTGCTAGTGCAAAACATCAAATGTGTCCCCGCATCCTTGTCGGAAGTGATGAGAAGAAACACCATGTGGTTTTAGTCAGTGAGTCTGATAGATAGATTCCTCCGCCAACCCCAGGACAGAATGACCTTCATGAGGATTATAACGCGTCAAAAAAGAAAACATAGGTTAGGTTAGCTTGTAATAAATTGTGCTAGATATAGTCTGTATAGGTAAAGTAAACTGATTCTATTTGCGTAATCGGTATTGGAATGTTTTGCTCCTGTTATGTCTCACCTTGACTGCAATGTGTTTGCTTACTAGGTAGGTATCCGATTAGGTACTGTTTTTGATGAATTCGTTCATACAATCTAGAATTAGCATGATTTGTCGCCGAGTTACCAGCTTGTCGGTCTTTTATCGATTACATTTCGGGGAGTGTGCGATGGAATTGCATGATCTAATTCCGCCACGCCCGTTTCATCATCGGCTACCAGACGTACGGTGATGCGCCATCGGTACATGACATCCCACCCATACGCACTAAACGTTTTGAGAATACTTTTATTTTGCGTACAGTTAAGGAGTGGAATTACCTGCCGGAGTCTGTGTTTCCCGATAGCTACGATCTAGGGGTCTTTAAGTCAAGAGTGAATAGGTTACTTCTAGTCAAGCGTGCTCCATCGTCGACCACATCATCGCTTATCATCAGGTGAGATAGTGGTCAAGCGCGAGCCTATAATAGATAAAAAAAAATGATGTTACCATTCTGGAGCAGGTGTGACGGGGTGTGTGCATTTAATTGTATTGAGGTAAATACTTAAAATTCGTGTGAGATTAGCAAACACCAGTTTTCATACCGCGGCTGTCTCACATGGACCATCCTTGTTTTTGGGATACAAAAGGCCTAAGCGATAACGTAGATCAGATAGATAGTGAATACTGATAGGCTTTTTCACGAAAAGTATTTTCAAAATCAGTGGACTTACTATAGTGCGAGTTTTTATTCTAGCTCGATCACGTTAACATAACACAATCACACACCACACGTCAATTTGTTTTCAAACTGCATAAGCGCCGTCTGGTGACTGTAAAGCGAAACTCCTTTTTTTGTATACAAATTTATTTAAGAGAACGTTTATGTCAAAGCGATTGAGTACGTTAAAAAACTCACACTAAGCACACGAATCAGTGCCTCAACAAAATAATTTACCACTTAGTTTAACAATAGTTTTAGCTACACCTTGGAATTTGAGTCGCCTGAGAGATGGTATAAACGGGCCTTTCCAACGGCAGCATAGGTAATTAACAATGAAACGTCAAGCTTACAAATGACGCAGCATAAACATTGTCTTCAGTTAAATAGTGAAGCTGTCTCACATGCAAACTGCTGGGTAATTAAATCATTACCTACACAGAGCCTTAATGGGGTCTTAATGCTCTTGCCGACCGACGTTTCGCGGTCATGTGGCGCGTTTATCTTCCCGCTTCAAAGCTGATGGCACTGTAACTATTTAATAAGATAATGGAGACAGCTTGTCGGACAAAAATCGAAGATTCAACGTATTCATGTAAACGTATCAAAAACTATTTTCATAAACATCGAAAAACAATCGTCCTGGCTCAAAAGACTGCAATTCAAATCCGTAAAAAGAAAGATCTTCATCTTTTGTTTTTTTTGTATTTGTTCCTGACGGAACAGGCTAAGGTCTGAGACCATGCTGCCTAGTCTTCAGTGCAATTTTAACATTCTTTAGTATGCATTAGAATACGGATGTAACAGATTCTAATGTTTTATGGAGTATTTGGCAGCAAATTGTATTGAGTCAGCCTTCCCAGTAAGCTTAGCGGATGTAGTCAATACTACAATAAAATTCTCCGCTCCACTATCCTGAGATCGCTTCTGTTAATGATTTCACATATTGTCCAGTTGCGTAGACAGTTGAGACACAAAACTACACCAATTTTATATCACAATATCCACTAGGAATCAATTTGCAAATAATATTAACAGCCGCTGAACTTCACTCGAAAAAATTCCGCCAAAAACTCCCTTTTGTTTTTTTTGTCCAAAGCGATTCATACATTTTAAAAATATAGTTTTTTGGTCACAGACTACTTAGAGATATGTACCTATTACGTTTGGCAATTCCGACATCCCTAGCAGATACGGAGCTTACCAAAATACACTACAAATGTAACGAAAGGAGTGTAGCTACCTATATACCTGAAAAATCTTTTGAAGCAAGATTACTTGAGTTCAGGAGCTTCGGCACTGCAACGACGCTTTTGTACGCTGCGTAGTCGTTCTATTGTTATTTTGTAGACGGGGCTCGTGCTAATAAAATACATGGTCTAGGTTTCAGCCTTTTTCTATTTCGAGGATGCCGTAATAAACAAAACATTAGATGCTAGCTTTAGAACTGTGTTTATATGGACCGATATGTCAGTATGCATGGACCTTTTTGAAGATATATTACATAAACTGCTTTTAAATGCATTGTGGCGGGCAGGAAAATATTAACTAGTAACATCCTTTTAATATAGCATATTTATAGGTATTTGAACAACAATGCATACATAAAAATATTAATTTATGTTAGGAGCCTTCGACTATACTCCATTTGAAATAACATTAGACACATTTCCAAATATTTTTACAGTCCGTTCAACCGATTTTGAGTTCTATTCCGTAAACATAAGGATGATATAAAAAGCATAAACCTGATACCAAAACCAACTGTTTACTACAGCTACCATTTGTCGTATCACCAACGCAATAGAAATCCAAATCGGTTGAACGGGCTGTAAAATGGGCTAATTTAAACGTATCGCAAATGGAGTTTTTAGGTAATCAATATATTACAAACGCTGCACACCGTGCTAACAAGGCGACAAAACTCGCAAGGACTTGTTGTATTATTTAATTATATGAGGGTAGTTTAAATATTTTTAGTGCACAAATAGCATTATAGATAAGTACCTATGTTATTTTCCCATCGCAAAACTAAAACATAAACCACACCGCGCTAAAACGAGACCCGACCATGACTAAGCGTAAAAATAGGCGAAAGTCTGGTTTCTTGATCTAGTATAAACACTATATCGATGAATTGACTGATGGGAAAAACCGACTATCCGGCCACATTTAGGTATAGACGGCCTATTAATCGGCTATTCGATCACCGACGACGTCCGATAAGTCGGCCAAGTTCATAGTCGCTCATTTCCAATAACCACAATATATCGGTTGCTAGTCGTAGTTGTCGTCTGTAGTTGTTTAGTCATAAATTAAACCATAATAAGTATGTAATTGGCAAGGACGTATCGTAAATTTTAGATATTGTAAATTAGTAACAAGGAAAATAAATATTTACCTCAAGCTAAGGAAAACGGTGCGAAGATAGGTAATAACGTAATAATTACCACTGCACACACAAATATTTGCACCTAGTAAACAAAATTATAAGAAAACGACCTTGTTAGTCGTTTGTATGTTAGTTAAATTCTAGTGTAAGTAAACTAACACAAGATTAATATTTTTTTTTCCGTAAGGATACTAAAAAATTTAGTTACAAACCATATTTTTATTAAGTAAGTTATTAAAATACAATATTTAAGTCGAAACTTCATATTCATGTCAAGGACGGCAAATCTGTTTTCATAGACACTTTCGTTAACAACAACGCTTATAAAATATGTAGAAAGATAATAAAATAAAATTGTTGTAAAAGATAATTCCTGTTTATAATCAAGAGTTTATTACACATGACACATTGTCAAGCTACACACAAGGAGTTACAATACTATAGAGGATATAAATCATTTATCAATGGCTTACGTGATTTTAGCTAAATATAAAACGCTCCAAATCACGTGCGATTGTGTGCAGGCGCTCAGCAGATTCAATTTTGATTCATGATCCAACTTGTAAGTAAAACAATAGGTACTACTAGACATAATGTTGTTGCTACTAGTCTTGCTTGACGCATGAATGCGACGCTTTACGACCACAGACAATAAAATGCATTATGCACTGTGCATGGAAGTATTATGTACTACATAATAGGTTCTTGGCACAATGTAATTTCAATTGCCAGGCGTTTTATGTCATAAACAGGAATAATATGGTGTTTTTCTAGCATTCTTGTGTCAAGAGTCCATTGCGTAATTAGGGCCTCTGATAGAGCGCTATATATTAGTTATTGCGCGACCTTGAGGTAAATTAAGCCAAAACGTGACTCAAACTTAATAAGGATGCTGGCTATTGGGAATACATGGCCATAGATGTCTAAAAATATTCAAGCATTGCTCATTTACACTACGATTTGCAAAAATTGCAGTATTTTGTTGGCTCCCGTAAAAGGATGCGATGTGACAATGCGCCGGCGGTTCTTGAAATGAAATTAAATGATTCTTACTGTAAATCAATATTTATATAAAACAATTTCTATGAAAGCGTCGTCGCATCGTTGTCGCATAGTCTCATCGCACGCGTCTACGAGAGTCTTTATAGTAGGTCGAGCTTATCTCCGACCGTCAGCTCCTCAGAACCTAATTTTAAAGTTCCTTCAAAAATTAATTTAATCTAAAGACAGCGTGAAACTTTATTATCCTGAACCTTCTTGAAAGAGTAAAGTTTCAAGTGTTGAAAATCTTGTTAAATTCTGTTACGTAGTCATTCCCATTAACAGCAATCTGATAAATTCAGACTCACATCTGTTATTACAAGGCTAATTTATATCATGTTTGAATTAAAAATTTGTTTTATTATCCGACTGCCGAAGGAGGGTAATGTGTTTATCAGTCTATGTATGTATGTTTGTTCCTATGTGGCGTTCTAGAGACCAAACGTGTTGGCCGATTTTGACGATTCTTACGTCAATCGATTTGTCTTATCCTTGCGAGTGTCACTGGCTAAATTAAAATTGGAAAATAGAAAAATGGCTGATTTTGGGCGCCATATTATGGGGACCCAATATTTTTAAATCAAAATAAAGGGTTTTAGGAGGTGATTTCAAAAATATGTAACACTTATATGTTTAAATGTTATGTTGTATAAGTTTAATTCAAAAATAAATATCCTAACTAAAAAGTTGTAACTAAATAAAACCGGCCAAGTGCGAGTCGGACCCGCGCGCGAAGGGTTCCGTGCCATTATCTTAAAAAACGGCAAAAAAAAAACACGTTTGTTGTACAGATGATGTATTTCTGTTGCCGCTATAACAACAAATACTAAAAACAAAATAAAATAAATATTTAAGTGGGCAGAGCCCCAGGTACTGCTTTTTAAGCAGTCGGGTTTTTGATTTATTGAATCAACTTTTTTTTTTCATTAGAAAATGTTGTTTGAGTATATAAACACTGTTTTCTTACGAAATATTGTTAAATGCAATGTTATTGTTGTGATACCTTTGCAGCATACAGGCTGACAGAAAAACAGCTGCTTTTGTAGTGATTCATCATTTTAGCCGAATGACCACTGCTGAACATTTCGTGCGTCTCGCATTCAGCGTATTCCCGCAACCGTCACTGTACTGTTATGACATGCGAATTTTTAATAACACTAGCTTCTGGTAGCGGCTTCGCCCGCGTGAAAACTGTTTTATCATCCCAAGGAAACATTATACCGGGATGAAAATAGCCTATACTGACTATCCCAGACAAGAATCTATCTCTGTGCCAAATTTCATTCAGATCCATTCAGCCGTTCTGGCGTGATTGATTAACAAACATACATCCACACACAAATCCATCCAAACTTTCACATTTTTAATATAAGAAGATTGAAGCGGATAGAAAAATCCGTAATTTATTTTGGCCAAAGTCACCTCTATTTTCAATATCTTTTGACAAGTTTTTGACATTGATTGTCGCCGAGATGATTTGCGATTTGAATTTGATTGTTATTATATGATTTTATTTTTAAATTCGAAAATTTTCCTTCCGATCAAACGTCACATTCCACCAGTATCAAAAACTAAATGATCCACTTAAAATTTCGAATTCCATTTATGGTTACTCGGTGCTCTTATGCAACGTTATTCATTATCGTGTGTAGCCAGCCATTGCAATAATTTATGATATATGCTGGTAAAGCCGGTCAAGTCTAGAGCCCGGCTTCAAACCGAACCGGCGGGCAGGCAGGGGCACGGCGGCGGCAGCGACAAATCCCGAATAAATCCGGCCCCGGAAGCCAAAATGGACGGTCTTCGTTAGAGGAATATTCAGGGCACTGGGCAGTCGGAAATATTTTGATTACTTTCAGAAATTTTTACCTGCGAAATTGGCATGTTATATGAAGAACCTTTGAGTTATGTCGTTTTTAATTCCTTATTAAGGATTCGGATGTTCTATGTAAAGCATTATGAAACATAAAAACAAATAGAGAAATTGTATCAACTATAAAAAGAAAATCATTGTTGTAGCTATTTCACAAGTTTTTTTTTGTTTTTTGTTTTTAAGCTGACATGGTCACAATCATTAGAATTAATATTTGTTTCGGGATATTTACCATGTACTCGTATATTTAGATTTTTGTTGAGAGCTCGATATTTCGGCACCGTTACAAGCGCCATGATCACGAGAACTAAAGTCTTTCTTTGCGGGTGGGTGTTATTTACGAGCTGACATATCTGTCTACCCTTTTCCTCACTCGTTTTTGACGCCCGATGCCGCTACTTCGATAGTACTTAATATTGAGCTCTCAATTTAATTCTACTGCATTATCAATATTATTATTGTATTTCATATAGTGATCCAAGAATTGCTTAAAACAGTTGACAAATATGCCTGATTCACCTACTAAACAAGAACAGTTCCCCTTAGCTTAGTACAGAAAACATTTAATACACACAGGATTTATTGAATTAAGAAATACATTTAATTTAGTATGCCAAAACATTGAACAACGGCAAGATGGTCAAATGCAATAAAGAGGTCTGTAGGAGGCAGCATGTACAGTAGTCAAAGCGAATCTTTGTGTCTCTTAAGACGACGACTAACGCCAACGACCTTGAGGGAACAAAACGCGCACCCGTTTCACACCCGCGCGACCCAAAATTAAGTAGTTTTTTGTACTTTCCTTATTATTCTATGACTTTAAAAAAAAAAGCCTCAGATCAAAATGTAGATAATTAAATTGTCTTTGAGATGGTGTCGATTTCATTAAAATACGCCTAGCGGTTTTGGTGTGATTGTCGTGTTTTCGTCCGTATTAGACATAACTTTACAAATTAATTACACTATGTTATACGAATAAAACTAAAAATTTGCTCAGATCAAATTATTAAGAAAATAGTCTTATATAACATATATTTTTTTCAAAAAATTACGACTAGCCATTTAGACGTGATTCTCATTTTAAAATCAACTACTCAAGGGAATCGGCGCCTTAAGTTAGGATTTGCGAACCATTGTCATCGAGTATACTCATACAGTAAGCGAGATAGGACGATGCGACAAACGTAAGCGAGTGAAAGAGGCAGTTATACAATGCTATCTTTACCTTCAACATTGACACAAAAATAGCTTCTGCGCAGGGTCTTAGTAGTGGTAGTGATAATTACTCCCATTTTCGCTGTTAGACTCCATTTGGGCCGTTGTGCGTGCGCAGGGTCTTGCAGCCAACTTCACAGACAAAAAGATCCTCTGTGACTACTGTACCGAGCGGTCCACACTGCAGAAGATCGTATATCTTGGAGACACTTCTTAAGGGCCTACAACCACTTTAGTGCCGAAAACTGTTACTTTCTAAAGCTTCCTTAGTAACGGCTAGGTTAAAAGGTTTGAAAAAAATATATATTTATTATTGACTCATGTACATTATTTTGTACACAAGGTTTTTTCGTGTGACTAATAGTTTTGCTATAAAAAAATAATTAACAACACGATATTTTTTCGCAACTTTTGAAACTCCTCCAAAACGGCTATGATATTTAAAAACATTTTTAGGTATACAGATTGGTGGTAAAAGGTTCTTTAAATTGTACTTTGCTTTTTTAAATCAATCAAAATTTTGCGAAGAAAGTCTTGCAAAGTAAGGTCCAATGTATATATTCTAGCTCTCTACAGGGGCGGAGCCAGTCGCGCGTTAGCATTGGCACGGGAAGGCTGTGTCGCTCGCTGCTCCGCCGCGCTATCGTCCGATTAAGCGCATTCGCACGTGTTAGTGCAAATATTTACGTAGTTTGTGTATTAGTGTGCGTTCACAGACTAGCTCGCTCGCCGCAGAGGATCCAACGTAATCGTGCGCGTGGACGCTTTATTTTTATTTATTTGTGGACTACTTTTTTATGTGAATTTGTAAATACTTTTTATTTATATTGTGCATTGTGTAAATAAATCATAATGCCAAGACCAACTAATGCAAGAAAAAATAGAATTATAAAGGCTAAGAAAATGCATCTGGTTATGTAAGTACATACCTACTTATTATTATACCATATCTATACTTTATTCGCTGGGAGAAAAAATAAAAAGTAAACAAACCATAAAAAAGATTTTAGAGTTTCCTTTGCTGTCACTAAAATCTAAAGTTAAATAGGTATCATGCGGAGATGTTTATTTCATTGAACAACTTAATACCTACGTGCACACTTTTCAAACGTTTAAACTATTATTTTCTTATTTATAACTCCATTAATTGGAATAACATTTTCTACAACCCTTTTACAGTCCGTTCAACCGATTTTGAGTTCTATCCCGTACATATAAGGACAGCATAAAAAGCATAAATCTGTTACCAAAACTAACTGTTTACTACAGCTGCCATTTGCTATATCACCAACGCAATAGAAGTCAAATTCGATTGAACGGGCTGTAAAATGGGATTATTTATTTGTCTAATGTTACCTCAAAAAAAATTGATATTGTTATTATCTGCCTGCAGTTCGCAAGTATAACAAATTAAAGAGTTCTACAAACGTAACCATTTTGCGATGTAATCCATACATCCACACAAATTTTTAAAAAGTCGGATTATAACCGTGTAACGTTTGTTTGTGTACAACAAGCTTTTTCCCTCAGCGAATAGGGTATAAGTACTTATTTAGCTTTTATTATCTGATGTAGAATAGAATATACTTTATTGAATATCAAAATAGTTACACATCTCGACCATTTTATTTTATAATTGATATTAAGTTATTACGAAATTGTTCCAGGAATTTTTTTTTTTTTTTTTTTATTTGTGATGGGTTTGCTCTTGACTCTAGTCTAGGTCAAAGGTGACAGAGACAGAGTCTACGATGGAGTGAGCTTACCCAGAAGAAGCCTGTTCACTCTAACTTTGAAGAGATTCGGGTTGAATGCGTTCGGAAACACTGACGCAGGTAGCGAGTTCCATTCATTCGCTGTGCGCATTATGAAGGATGTTTGGAAGCGTTTGGTGCGAATTGGTGGAATGGCAACAAGGTAAGGATGATAACTTGCAGTACGTCTAGATGTCCGATGGTAGAAGGGGGCTGGTGGGATGAGGTCGTGGAGTTCTTCAGCACACTCACCGAAGTACAGTCTGTAGAAGACCGACAAGCAGGCAACCTTGCGGCGATGAGCCAAGCTGTGAAGCCTGGAACCCGCCAGGTCAACGTCGCCAATGAGCCTCCTGGCTCTGCGTTCCACCGAGTCAAGCGCGGCAAGCTGATATTTAGCTGAGCCTTCCCAAAGGTGGCTGCAATACTCCATGCAGGATCGGACTTGCGCTTTGTATAGGGTTAAAAGCTGTCCAGGCGTAAAGTATCGCTTCACTTTATTTAGGATGCCTAGTTTTTTGGCCGCAATTTGGGCTTTGTACTCAATGGAGGCGCCAAAGTTGAGACTGGATGTCAACTCCATGCCTAGGAGCTCGAGCCGATCAGTCACAGGAACAGACGCACCCCGAAAAGTAGGCGTTTGATCGAAAAGACTCCTTTTAGCGGTAAAAAGACACGCCTGTGTTTTGGAGGCGTTAAAGGAGACCAGATTGTCATCACCCCACCGGGAGACAAGGCTTAAGGTCAAATCTGTCCGCTCCACCATAGCCTCTCTCAAGGAACGAACTTCATCCACGCTGGTTTTTGCGCTGGACAAGTATCTCTCTGAAACAGTACTGTCATCTGCGTACCCAACAATACCAGGCTGAAGAAGGTCATTGATGTGCAGCAGGAAAAGAGTTGCAGAGAGAACAGACCCCTGAGGAACTCCGGCATCAATAGCCATAAGGTCAGAGGAGCAGCCGTCAACGACTACTCGGATCGACCGTTCACTGAGGAAGTCTGATATCCAGCTACAAAAACCAGCAGGGATGCCATAAGCAGGAAGCTTACTAAGTAGACTCGCGTGCCAGACCCTGTCAAAGGCCTTCGAGATATCAAGCGATACAGCAAGTGCTTCGCCGTGTCTCTCGATGGCTTCGCCCCAGCAGTGCGTGACATACACAAGAAGATCGCCAGTTGACCGTCCCCGGCGAAAGCCATATTGACGGTCACTGAGGAGATTATTGTCTTCAAGGTAGGTCAGCAACTTGCTGTTCAGTACCCTTTCCATAACTTTGCACAGAATGGAGGTAATGGCGATCGGACGGTAATGGGCAGGGTCTGCACGGTTGCCTTTTTTGGGCACTGGTTGCACATTTGCAAGCTTCCAGGATTTCGGCACCGTTCTTTTTACAAGAGAGAGGCGGAACAAGCGTGTCAATACAGGAGACAGTTCAGGCGCACACTGCCTCAGCACTCTCGCTGGAATGCCATCAGGCCCGCTGGCCTTATTCACGTCTAGACTGGACAATACTCTCCGGACCTCTTTAGTGTGCACAGCGATCTCCGGCATCGAAGAGTCACAGTGAGGTATAGTAGGTGGTTGCTTGGAGCCAGCCTCCAGACGCGAATTGCTAGCAAAGAGAGATGCAAATAAATTTGCTTTCTCACTCGCAGAGTGAGCCAGCGACCCATCAGGTTTCAGCATTGGAGGTAAAGTGGGTTGACAGAAATTCGCTTCAACCGCTTTAGACAGGGACCAGAACTGTTTACTACCCGGAGGGTGCGATGCCAGCTTGGCCCCAATACGTCCAATGCGGTCAAAACGTGCCCGACGCAGAACCCGCTTGCAGAACTTGGTGGCAGAATTAAAGGCTCTTTTCCTCGCGCGAACCCTACGTGCTCTTACTTTGCGGTCACGGGCCCCGACCCAGGCTTGGTAGGCAGATTCTTTTCGGGCCTCAGCGTGGGCGCATTCTGCATTATACCAAGGGCGGGATTTGTGACCGAGCGGAATGTCAGAAAATGGAATGAAATATGCCATTCCCTGCCGAATCACATCCGCAACCGCGTCGGCACAGCTCGAGGGGTCACTCGAGGAGAAGCACACATGCCGCCAAGGATAAGACGCAAAAAAGTGCCGCATCTCGTCCCAGTCAGCTGACTCGTATCGCCATACTCGCCTCGTGCCTCTAGGGCTCTCATCTGGAGGAGAGCAAGTCGACACGGATTTCACCAGACAGTGGTCAGACGTTCCCAGCGGGGCTGAGACCGACACCGAATGACTGTCCGGATCAGTTGTCAGGAGAAGGTCTAAACAGTTGGGTGTATGGCCGTCAACATCCGGTACCCGCGTTGCCACATTCACCAGCTGGGTTAGATCTAGCGATAGAGAAAACTTGCGCGCCTCTAACCCGGCATGGTCAGTTTTCCGGTACGGGTACAGCCACTCTTTATGATGGGCGTTAAAGTCCCCCAGAAAATTAAGCTTCGCTGTTGGGTACCTTTGCTGGGCTAAGTCAGCCGACTCCACGAGGCAATTAAAGAGCGCTGTCGTCTCCTGGTCACCGGCGTGCGATCGGTAGACGCCGATGTAGAGAGATTTCTCCACGCCAGTGTCCACAAGCAGCCATATAGCAGAAAAACCCGATTTCTCAAAGCAACGGAGACGACGACAACAAATGTCATCGCGGACGTACACACAGACCCCAGCTTGCTTCTTGAACTTGTGTTCAAGAGAGTAACCCGGGTAGTTGAGGTACGCCACGTCCGACGGGGTTGTTATCTTCGTCTCCGTTAGGAAAAACAGGTGCGGCTTCTCGGTCTCAAGGTGGTGGTGGACCGGATCGAGATTAGAGTGCAACCCCCTGATGTTAGTGAGGTGCACTTTTAGTGGGAGGAAGTGCAGCCGTTGTTTCACCATATTCTTCTTTTTTGCTTTGGTCATTTGTTCAAGAGTTTGCTGGGGAAGAAGTCGAACTGTCGAGGCGCTGCTCAGTGAACCAAGTGGAACACTAGAGATAACCCAACCTATGGGGAACTCATTTGGAGACTGCGGGGACGCCCGAACCCCCCCGGATATGGCCACCGGGTCCTCCCATCCAGTCGCCAGCTGGCACGGTGGAGCATACCGGGATTTTTCGCGAGTTGGCGGGGCAGCCTTTGGCACGTGGCTGGAAATGAAATGAAGTGAAATCATCAGAAGAATCGAAAGGCGAAGACCATAATCCGACATCTGCAGAAAATGTTGATAGTTCTGTTCAGGTAAATCATACTAAGATATAACATGATAGCAGTTGGTAAATAGTCACTTGTTTAATTCATATCTCTATATTAAATGGTATAAAACAAACCCCCGGTTTCTCACTCTCGATTATCGGGCTGTAACGTAATCGACGAATAATCGAAAATTCATTAAACCCATCACAGCAGATAACGCGTGCTTGTCAATTTCTCACATTAATTCTGCGATAATTTAGCGGTGAGAAACCCGGCCAAAGTCACTGTCCGCGTCTGTCGACCTCATTTCTGTTCTGTTTCGCCGCTCTTCTCAACCACGCAACGGATTTATATAACGGATAGTCCTGTAAAACACTTTCACAAAGTTTCATAATGCTTAACCTCAGTTTTCGAGATTTTTTTTAAGTTTCTGTAATTTGTGACAAATAAGAATAAAAATTTACATAATTAGCCATAAATAATGCAAAAAAAACTTTTTCGGTTCTTTTGTTTTGGTTCAGTTATTAGTTTTACCATTGATATTATCTTTAAAACATAAAAATTTATCTTGAAAACTAATATATAACCCCCACGTAGCTTCCCAACCCTCAATACTTAAATATTTTTTCTCAGCACCTATGATTTCAAGCATTTTGGTGAATTCAATATTACACCAAAACGGGTGTATTCTAAAAATAAACCTTTAAGTATAAAATAACGCCTGACAACGTTATTACAGTGCTTCTTATTTATTTTTAGATCGATACATCCGTTAACCTAAGTGATTGCAGACCAGACTTATTAAATAAAAGTCGTGAAGAAGAGGACACTATTATATCTACGTCTACTCAAAAGACGAAAGAAGTTCAAATTCAGGTAAAATTGTGCCTACATCATCAATACATATAAAAAATCTGTAGAAAAGTCATTTCTCCAATTAGTATTAGACAAACATGTCAGGGTTTATTTAAAATTGATGTTATATTTTTTTTTAGGTCGAGATATCGCCTGAAACCCAACAAGTGCCAAGCTGTTCGATCGAAGGGCGACGTTACAAAATGGATTCAAAAGATAAACTTATTATCAATAAAAAACACATTTTGTTTTATCAGATACAGGGACAACTGCACATTGCAAATAAATCAAAATGTTTATTTGCAATTTATACAAGAAGCGATTAAAGAAAAAGAAAAAAAAGAACAAAATCAGATCAAGAAAATGAAGAGCAAAGTATTAACCCAATAAATATTCAAGAAAAAAACACAACACAAGATGAAGTAGAATCAAATGAAGGGAAACATAAAAAGCAGAAGACAGATAAAAAAATACAAGTTTAATCAGAACAAAACTGTACAAGAGTATTAAAATTTACTGATTTTTAGAATGTGTTTTATTTGAAACCTTATATAGAGAGTATTGAGTAATAAACTGTTACCACTAACATTGCTAAAACTGGGTAAAGTACGACACAACTTATATGTCACTTATGTGTGCTAAAAAGTCACATGGAAATATGAAAACATTATAGGTAATCAGTTTAATTATGGGATCCAAAAAAACATCACATGATGAATCCAAGAAAATGCACTTATACATGTGGAGTATTCATCATTAGAACCCATTACTTAAAATATGTTTATACGGAACCCACAGTGCGTGAGTCCGGCTCGCACTGTTCCGGTTTTTTATGTAAGTTAGTAATTACAGTCTATGCAAATGAATAAAATGAAATCATTTCTAAAGCTGAATCGATCTTGGTTAAATTTGAAAGAGGCTAGGGCCGAGTTTGTCACCGGTTGGATGAATTTTCAACAGCTGATAACGCTTGCTTGACAATTGGTCACATTAATTCTGCGATAACTTACAGGTGAGAAACTTGGCCTAAGTAACTGGCGAATTATGACGTTATGCTGTATTATCATTTATAATTATATATCATTACAGATTTTTTTTTAACGTTATTATTTTATATTACCTAATTAGTATTTTTAAACGAATAGAATAAATTAAAACATCAGGGGCCGACCGTAAGCTCAGAGCAAGTTTATTTTGACTGTGCTATCTCAGCCGGCATAATTACAGACACAATAGAAAAACAATTGAAATACTGCATAGAATGTAAGAAACTTTGTGAAGAGAAAATAAACGTTTTATATTATTTTATTATATTAATTAAACGGGCGCCATAAATGGTCGCTTGTCAGTCGAGGGACACTCAAAATAAACTGTTGATCCATGATAGTTTTGACACGTCATGCTACGGGGGCTGTAGGTAAGTAGTTATAATGTAACCTATTTTGTTTTACTTGTCCGACCAAAAATAATGTCTAGTAAAAACTTTATTTATTTACGGAATCGTAGGCAAGAATGCAACCTGTTAGTCGCATCTCTGCGTCCACGCATATTCTTTGACCGCAGTTCGCGTTCGCTATGTATGCGTGAGTCGTGCCGGTGTGTGAGTTTCGCTTCGCCGGGATGCTCAAGGCCATTGGGGCATACTTGCGCCTTAAGTGATCGGGATCCTCAGCTATAAAGAATACACAAATAAGATAAGTAACCAAAAAAGGCAGTTTAGTCTTTCGTCAATGTCAAACAATTCGTGACCGCGACATTTGAAGCTAAATATTAGACCCATTACGGACCAAGAACATTGCGATATGCTTTATTAGTACATAAACTGGCACTGAATGCCCCATTTCCGTTGAAGTCACATAAACCATTGTTACGCGGACGGCACACCATGATTCATTTTCAACATAGAATTCATTAAAAATGTCGGACGCGCCTCGCATCTTAAAAAGTTTCCTGTCTTATAATCGATTAGGAGAATTATTGAATTAGAATATTCTTTTGGCTTTGTAAGCTACTTATGTTATGTCTTTCGGTTTGTGTGACAAAAAATACACGATTTGAATACTCTATCTAATAATAATATACCAGCTCTTCTCATGTAGAGAAGCCACGGATCATTAACCATTGCACTTGCCAAAGGCGGTATTTTAGTTCGATGTCATCATCATGTCAGCCGAAAGATGTCCACTGCTGGACAAAGGCCTTCCCTAAGTGCCGTCACATCGACAGGTCCTGTGCGTCTCGTATCTAATTCCATGTATTACCGTAATATTACATCATTATGCAACAAGGAAACTGCGTAAATCTGATAATTACGTCATACATTGTGTTAAATGGGTAAACATACTTTTAAATACTTTAAATAGTAAAATAGTTCTTGCCTACATAATAAAATCATAGACCTTTTTACCACAGACGAGACTGCTGATTTGGTACGGCTCGAGTATTGACTCAAATGTTACTCAAGTCTACGCCCTGTATAGGCAACATGGGCTTTACAATAAAAAAAAAACATAATTATGATTAGAAATACTGATTCTTAATTCAAATGCTCTATGGAGAATTTGAATTAAGAATCTATTAATCGGTGCTCAAACTAAAAAGCCTGTAATGTTTTTATAAAATAGGCTCTATATGCCTAGATAGGAGATTTTAAATGATGAAATACAATACAAAACCGAATCAGAAATCGAAAAGCAATATATCTAACATCTTAAGAAGAAAATAATTGTTTCAAATAAGGAAACCAATATCCGAACTGTTTAAAAAGTCGTCCGGTTGTAATTTCGTGCAGTCAATCACAGCTGTTTATTTCTCTTTGAAATGTGCCCGCTTTGTTTTGAAAGAAAACTGTAGCAGTTAGCATTTATTTATAACTTTGTGTATTGTTCTATCTTTCACAGAAAAGGCTGTATTTTTCACGTTTTATCGTTTGTGAAATCGACTAGCTATCGTAGTTGCATAAAAGCTTGTGATGTTGTGGAGAAATTCAGCCACTATGATCTAATATTTTAGTCCTACTAGCTGTTGCCCGCAACTTCGTCTGCGTCAAACTCGTAAATCAAATTAATTATTTTTTTAAGGAGACCCTTAAATCTTTCTCAAAGCCTAAGTAAACCTTATAACATCAGCTATCTGCCTGTGGAAGTCCCTTCATCATTCGGTCCATCCGTTTCGTAGATTAGGCGAAAAATACAGACAGATAAAATATTTTTTTGTTTTTGTACCGCATATACTTTCTTATGCATTTAGTCAAAAGATGTTATTTTGACAACAAACAGACACTTCAATTGTATTTTTTTATTTTTTATTATATTTATTGATTTAATCTGGGGTTTTTATCTCAATGGATACGCCAACCCCATCATGCCTTATACATACTACTACAAAAAATTGCTTTAAAATTAAATTAAAAGGAGGATCTTAATCAGTTTGATACACCAATTCGCAAAATCTTATCGCCACATCTGATTTCGGTTGTGCCAAAATTGAATGAATTAAACCTACCTCTGATATATTTAGATTAAACTCATTGATTAAAATTCTCCTTTTGTCCTGGTTCTTGACGCAATCCATCAGCAAGTGATGTACATCCTCAAGTACATTACATGTGTTGCAGTTAGGAGAACTTACTTTCTTCATGAGGAATGCAAACTTTGCCGACGGATAGTGTCCAGACCGTAATCTTACGGCTAATTTTATATAACTTCTGCTTTCAATTGTATTTATTTGTATAGATACCAGGGCAGGACGACAAAATCCATTTTATACGAAATCTGCCTATCTACAAAACACATTATTTATAAAAGTATATAACTACCTATATATTTGCACGGCTTTCCCCATCACGCATGATCTGCCGTAAATCCGAGAGCATTAGTGAGAGATATAAAAAATAAAATTGAGGGAGTGTACGGCGTAATTCGCGTCTTTTCAGCTCCTAATATTTTCGCCTACCGTACGGTATTCTTGTGAAAGGCAGCAAGTAATATAATAAAGGCCGTATTGAGTGTGACGTAAGTCGCACCGTATGAGAATGTGACACGTGCTTTTAAAAATATGAGAATACGTCACTGTCGTGTCGTTGGTGTAGGTAGCGAATTCGGTATTTCTAATAGGAATAGGGTTAGTTTACTGAAAATTTGTTGTTTTTGTGATTCATAAAAAATATTGGACACGTAAACATAAAGTGACGACGGTATAATACTTTGAAATATCGTGAAACTTCACGCCGCCGCTAGTACACTTTATACTGCCTAAGTGACGTCACAAGCGCCCACTCCTGAACTTTGATGCGCTTTAACTTTTCTCTGACGATGGAGCTGGTATTTGATGATACTTTATGTTGAATATATTTAATGATGTCCACATTTCTTATAAGTTGTAAGTATTTCGAATAAAGTTTTCATTTATTAACTTTTTTGCATTAATCTCTCGGTTATTTGCCATTTCAAAACGTAGTATTTCCTGAATACTTTCATATGAGCAATTCCCGTATTTTTAAGTAGGGTTGAGATGATTTCGTAATCATCAATCATGGATCATTTAATTTCGCATCCTTCCTTCATCTTAGACGCAATATTTCAATAGACCTCTATTTTCCCTCCAATTTGACAAGTTTTGACATTGACTGTCTGATATGTTATTCCGGATGAAGGTTTTTTTTTAACTAAGTTAAATTGGTCTTCTGGTATTTTAGATATCAAAGATGGCGCCCAACTACTGTCATAAACGGTCACTATATATTTTAGAACAGTTTAGAACACAGCCCGGGCACCCAACGCGAAGAAAGAACATTTGGTTTAAATAAATTAGTGCAATTTATTTGAACCAAATGTTCTTTCTTGAGATGGCGTAAAAAGCTTCGATTTGTTACTGAGTTTTGTGAAATATTAAGATTTTCTAGAGACGATCATAAAAATGTCATGTTCTTGTATAATTAACTCTCCTAAGCACAAAATGAATATTAGACTCTTACATTCACATTTCATGAATTATTTGAAAGACTCATTTAAATTGATGCCAATAGATGGCGCGATTTTAAATTTGTGAGGCATCCACTCGGTTTATTAAATTGGTTTTGTAACTCATTTTGGTACAATGATTATGAAACTGTAAATACGTGCAAAAAATAATACTATAAAACTAATCGTCGCTGTATTTAAAAAAAATATTCACGAACCAAGTAAACCCTTTTACTTGCAAGTCGCTAACACCGTCTATATCTGTGGAACGGAACCGAACGCGATCGATTATCTTAGGAAAAATAAGCATCTTAATTAGACGAAATACTCTAGATACGTCGGCACGGTTTAGTTGTATGGCATAAGGCATCTGTATGCTACTATTATTTTATTATCAGTGGTACACAGTTTGGTTGATTCATTTCACTCCAAGGCCCGTGGTTTATGAATTATTATGGTACTAAAGCGGTAGTGGACATGTCAGGACCTTTATCGATTGTTTATATTGTTGTTACTTGCTATTTAATATTACCGTTGTAAACTTATCTACAATTTTTTAACAAATCTGACAGTCAATATTTTATAACTATTTGCTTACAAGCAAATTTAGATAAGGCTGAACGCTATTGTCATTGCCGACTAGGATTTACGATATCAATGTTATCTCTATGTAAATATTATAGATACTGTAGAAGAAAGGCCGCCCAATAATTCTGACACTTTGATTGAGTCGCTGCTTCCATAGACAACTGTCAGGGATATGTCAAATTCAGTACTTTTTAGTTTAGTTCTGCAGTTTGCCACGTGTTATGTGAAACTGGGAAATGTGTTTGATATTGGATATTTTCTTGTTCATTGACAGGGGCGTTTGTGGAACATATGTTTGTGTCTGATATACTTAGTAGTTTGTTGCATTGTAGATTGTTTTATCATATAAATTGTAAGGTAAAATAAATATGCTTATTTTACGCTTGAAAAGGTAAACGCAGCCGAACGTTGCTGAAAAACGGAGAACTTAGAAGAGATTTCGTCAAAGGACACTTTGTTCTATTACCAACACAAACTCGAAAACAAACATTTCTTTGCAGTCATCAGCGATCTTATTGGTTCTGAGGTCGAAACGTACGTTCGAAACTTGAAAATAAACTAACAGTTCTAACTAAACGTGTCGTCAAAATAGAAGTACGTGCCTATATGTGCCTATATTAAGTTCCTTGGCTCTATCCATTGTGTACACTTTGGTTCCATTTTTAAACAAAAGCGCCGGTCGCTAATGGCTAGTATTAAAAACATAGTTATTATGCAACTAGTGAATAAAGGAAATGATTCAAGTGTTAGCGTCATTCCTGAGCGACGCGAGTGATTCATGGCCCTCGATATAAATCCGTTTTATTCAAGTGTTGCATATAGTATGCCATATTTTATACCATGACTACGAGAAAAACCGGCCAAGTGCGAGTAGGACTCGCGCACGAAGGGTTCCGTACCATTATCGCAGATAACGGCAAAAAAATCACCCACATCGAGTATTTTTTGCGCAGAGGTTATATAGCATTGAGATATTGGTGTGTTCTAAATTCAAAGAGCTTTCCTAAATTCAAATAAAATAAGCTTTTTGACGGGGAATGGTATAATAGTACAGTATGGTACAAGCGTGCAATGTTGGTGATTACCGCTGAGGCGCCATTGAGACCCGAGCCGTCAGGTGAGGGTCTTAAGAGAGCCGAGGTCGGTAATCATCAATACACACGTGAATCATACGACGTTTTTCAACACACTTGTTAATAAAATAATACAAAAAAAAAAACATTTTCAACAGTAACAACGAGTTGTGATTTTTTTTTCACAATGGCTGGCAAAATTAATCAGTTTTCCTATGCGCGCGCATTTAACAATGGCGATTGGCCATAGCCTAAAAGAATGTAAAATGTGTGTTTTTCTTAATTACAGAGCAAATACAATTTATATTTGAGTGAAAGTTTTATTTATTAAGCACGTACAAGTTGAAATTATCTATTTAAATACGAAGTTTCATGAAATGAGCAAGTAATAGGTACATTAATTTATTTGTACTATTGAGCACGATCTTTTTTGTATCGATGTTTTTTTAAGAACAAAACAACTCAACCAATAAATTAAAAATAAAACTCTATAACTCACTTGTGAATAATAGCAATGAAAAAGTCACAGTTTGATAACAGGTATCATTATGTGCCTAATTGCGGTGAAATTAGAGCCATTTTATGAGCAAGTGTGTTGAAAAATATGTTGCCTTTGCCTTTTAAGAGATGCCGGGACCATTTAATGACTTAAATGGATCCGTCCAAAGGAACAAAAAAGTATTAAAAACCCGCCAAAAACTAGCTGCAAAAACACGGTATACCGTATAGCTCAAAATTCTCATCGTTAGTTCAGAGTTAACGAAATGCTAACTAGCACATTTAGTTGTGTGAGATCGCTTGCCCGTTTCAGCCCTTGTGCCAAATCGTTAAAAAAAAGTCCTGAATCAGTCGTTCAAAGCGCTGAACTTGCTTTGAAGCCATTTTTCACGTCGACTCCGGTTTATAGGGGCCAATTTCCCGTGTCTGATCCTACAATATTCCGAATTTTCAATGGAAATTTGATCGAAGAGAAATTTCTAATAATAGGTACCTATATTTACTTTAAAAAAAGCCCCGTTTAGCTTAATAAATAGGATGAAAAAATTAATCGCCATTGTTAGACTAAAACCTATTTAACGTTCTTTGTTACTGTATAAATGATCTGTGAATGAGTTTGTTTGGTAGGGTCATTATAACTCAACTATATTTATGAGTATTAAATTTAAAAAATAAATAAATAATACATAAATAACTACTCAATTGGTTTATACATTTAATAACATATCGACCGCGTTTCTATTTGGAACAATTTTATGAACGCATCCTTGTAATTATTTCGTAAATAATAAAAAACAAAAAGCTATTTAATTAAGTACGCCGTTCGGTTTTCAAATTTTTCCTTACTTGAAAATCCCAACATGGCGCCAGCTTTTGCATTTGACCACAAAGTGGCGGGAAATTGCAAAATGCAGCTATAAACGCGCTAAACCTTTACATTAAGAGCTTTGTGTAGGCTTTAATATTTGCAGAAAGTAATTACAGACAGGCGGGAACTGCTAAAGGGAAATTAAAGACCTTTCAAAATAGTTTGAGTACCTTTTTTGTTTTTGCTTTCATGGTTTATTTGGGCCAAAATATTTTATGTTTACATTTTCAGTAGAAACTCGATTAGTATCGAGGTTCGATAATACGTAGGGCATTGATCGCTTATCAGTTATCGGCTAATTGCAGGCACTATAAGATTCTATGAAGTGACAATAAGTTTATCAGTAGCCGATATTATAGGTAGATAGAAATAAAATATGTCAACAAGTAGCAAAAAGCTGCAACACAATATAACTCATATTATGTCATGAAGCAAGTGATTAATCAGGGCAATATGTATAATGCCTTGCCCGGGTACTATGAATCTGTTCAAGTCAAATCGGGCAATGTAATGAATACTGATTTAAACTTCTATATTTATCACATTGTCTGGTCATTATGAATATTGCTACGTAATGGTTGGGCAATTCGATAATTATGGAGCGAAGCAAGCTCGGGAGCTTAGGGCACCCCGACACGGATAGGTTAGGTTCGATTACTTTAGAACCTGCAGACAGAAATTAATCACCCGCAGCCGGTCAATTTAATTATTTCAATAGTTTTTATCATATTGCCTACACATATTTTACTTTTTTTCAAATTGCCCTGCATTATGAATAATGCCTAATCACGTGGTCTATAACTGACTGACTGGGCATCCTGTATATTGATTGATATTGAAATACTTATCAAACAAAGTAATTTATTTTTATTTTACATAGGCATTTATAAAACGTCGACAAAAGGTGCACGGTTCGGGTTAGTCGTTTCCTATGGAGAAGAACCGGCAAGAAACTCCATGGTTACTTTAAAAAAAAAATGGTTTATTTTACAATATTTCCATATTACATCATTAGTTCTTAGATATGGGGGGACAACGTAGGCCCGACAATAAATCGTAAGAAAAAAAAAAGTAAAACAGTATACAGCTATACTTATATCTACCCACAACCGCAATTCTGCAAAGGGGATTTTTTTGTATCTTCCTTCTTCCTTTTCGGAATGGATCGAATCCTATGCAATTTGAGCTAAAGCTTTACATTCTCATAGTCCGTCAAACTAGTAAATAAAATAAACTCGAGTTAACCAATCTAGGATTATATTTTCTTGAAAACTTTTGCTCAAAGCACGTAAGACTCCGCTGAAAGCCGTTAAAAACTCTGTATAATTTCACAAAAGTTGAAACAAAGGAGCTAACTCTTACTTGAACGCGCTCGTAAGAAGAAGACTTGTAAAATATTCAAATTTACATCTAAAGGCAGCTTCCAGTGGCTTGGGGAGGCCTAATTGAGAGAAAACTACGTTTACCAAAGGAGTAAAAATATATTGGGGAGTGGTTTACCGTATTGTTTAAACTGAGGATAATTCAAAGCTGTCATTCGACCACACAGCTTCTTATCTTATGGAGGGGCCGAGAAATAACTCGGATACTTCTACCCATTGGGATCTATAAACGTTCCGTAGGACTGAATATATTCAACCATGGCCCCTCGAACAGTAATTAATCAAAAAGTTAAAAAAATAAGTGGCCATATAAGAAATTTTTTTTCGTTCGTATCCCATAAGAGGGATAGCCCTCAACGTGGTCGCTTAGGTTAAGTTTTTGTGTCTGGCTGGAGGCTCTAGTTTAGTCTCCACAGGGAAGTCGGGTTAAGCAGTAGCCAATCACTTTGATTGAACTGCGAGAAGCCAATTATATAAAAAAAAAAACCGCTAGCCTAAAGTCTCCCAATGTACGTAAACCTTCTTATGCGAGTCCGACTTGCTCTTGACCGGTTTTTTCTGACGATAAATAAAATAATAATACTAACCTCAACATTATTCTTCTTCATATAAAATCTCTTCAAAACAATAACTTATCAGAAAGTATTTATTCCGTTACACGATAACCTTGTAAATTTTGGCACTTGTTCAAATATTGATGTTGACCTGTACACCGATGATAGCGGTTTTATTATTAAGTTTTCAAAGTGCTTCAAGTTTACCTTTGGTAAGGAAAGGCAGGGAAACTTCGTAACGTACGCAAACGAGACGTTAATAAAACAAAAGAATTTGAAATGAGAAACTCACACGCTGTCTGTAAATGAGGAGGAACTAAATTACGTGAGTTTAAATTTGGAACGTTGACTAAGGCATAGCTAACAAACTTTGACAGCTATACTTCTGGACCTTAGTCAACGTTCCATCCAAGTTTAAACTGACGTTAATTAGTTCATCCTCGTTAGGTTATTTTCAAGGAGATCTTATTTTGTTTAGCTGATGGTAAGCGATGATGCGATCGATTTTAGAACACGCTTCATCATCAGTCGCGACCTTTTCCTCTTTTACTTGGGGTCGGCCCTCCTTATCCTTTTTCTCCATTATGCACGGTCTTGGGCAGTGCTGTTGTCCAAATTTACTTCTTTCAGGTCTTTTTCAACCGTCGTCAACCAAGTGGCAGGTGGTCTACTGCGTCCGCGTTTCGTCGTTGGCAAGTTAAGGGCAAGCTTCACCATATTATGGTCATCTGACCTTCGTTGGATGTGGCTTACCATCGGAGTCGATTTTCCTTTACTTTGTCAATAACACGCTTGCCTGAAAGTAATCTATTCAATCTACCTATCTGCCCTATTTCGTCCCACTGTTGGCCAAACGCCTCCGTCTTCCTTTTCCAAACAAATCTTTCTTTTGGTTTTGCGCGCCAGGCCCTTCGGAAGTAGTCGAGCTCGTCCTGCCATATTCGCCTTTGTCTGCGGCAATGTCTTCTGGCGTTTAATGGGACCTATTCGGCGGTTATTTTCGCACTGACAAGCAGCAGTCATAATATCTGGTACAAACAAACAAACTGAAAAAAATAATGGTTATCTAAAGTATTTCAAAATTAAAGGGCATGAGAACAGGTAGAAAGCTAACACAGCACAGCTGGAGTAAATGTATTTTTAATCTTTAGGTCCTGTAGGTTTTTAGGGTTCCCAATGGAAGCCCTATTGCTGTCACTTACGTGTCCGTCTGTCCGTTATCTGTCACACAGGTTTTACAGGCAAGCGGTTGGAGCTTATAGTCTTCAAATGATCACAGTATAAGCATCTTGTTGACCCAAAGCTATACATATTGTCTAAAATTTTTTTTTTTTTTTTAATGGGGCGTGAGATTTTTGATTGTTATAGTTTAAACAGATTTTGAATAAATACATTGAAATACAGCTAAAGAAGAGGGGAGGAGGATTTTCTTTTACGTACATCCAGTGGGGTAGTGTTGTTTAGAACTTGTTGAGTAGATAAATACTGTGTGTTGTTTTAAAAAATGTGGAGAAGCCACCAAAGTCAATTTTTTTTTACAAAATTTTGTTCCGAAGAATTTTCTAACTTCCCTTGATGCACTTCAAATTTGGTGATAATGTTTATTAATACGCATATTTTACTAATAACCAATTTATCGACATATGGCTCATACATGTACATATAATATACCACTTACTTAACTATCACAAATGTTAAGCGTCATAAAATCTGGTGATTATGATGCAAAGGGGGCCATGTGTTGCATGTATGCAGAATCATCTTATCAATGGTTGGATTTGTTTATATTAAGCAGATGTAGGCGTTTTACGATAATATTGTTGCAATATGATAAAAACGATTCTAATAATAAAATCATAAGTGCCAAATATTTTATTTATTTGTTACATAAATATTTTATTGTACACTACAAAATACGTACCTACAATACAAAAGTTTAGGTTTAGTTTTTATTATTTTCTTTGAATTTAGAAGTAAATATTATTTAGTAAGGCGCATAAACCCCTCAGCAGCTTATTTTAAAACGAGAATCACGTCTCAACGGCTAGTCATAATTTTTTGGTTTAAATATATGTTACATTAGACCCTTTTTTTAATAATTTGATTTAAGAAATATTTGAGTTTTATTGGTTTAACATAGTGTAATTAATTTGTAAAGTTATGTCTAAAACGGACAAAAAAACGTCAATCGCACTAAAACCGCCGGGCGTATTTTAATTAAATTGTCACAATCTTGAAGACAATTTAATTATCTACATTTTGATCTGAGGGATTTTTTTTAAAGCCATGGAGTAATTAGGAAAAGGACAAAAACTACTGAATTTATGAAACGAGTGCGCGTTTTGTTCCCTCGTTGGCGACTGTCGTCGTCTTTTTCCGGGAAGCCGTTTTTCAGGAGTGATCTGGAAGATTAAATACAAATAAAACAAATAAATAAATGAGAGGGCTTTATGCTCACCAAAGCCCTAAGCATTAACGTCGCTGAAAATTGGTCTGATTTAATATCCTATTTCACGCTCAATTTTACTATGAAAAAATGGTACTTAATGTTAATAGCTTCGCTACATAATTTATCATTATTAATTAAAGTAGATTCCAAGGAATTATCCTGTTCCTTTGCGATTTCGTCTCCATTTGCGAAAATCGTGCACATTATCCATTTCAAATGTCAAACCAAGTTCGAAAATCGAATTCTCATTATTGGAAACATAGACAGATAGACAGATCCGTCCAATCAACAATTCGCGAGCTATTCAGTCCCCTGATTTATCGGAGGAATGCGAGATGAAATGCGAGAGGAACGTTCACTGGAATGCGCACATTGTCATGCCCTTTGCCCCCTCCCACTGGCTGACGCCATGTTTTAGCCACTTTGAAAATGGAACCAGCTGCTTTTTTAATCCCATACATATTTGGCTTTCGGTTTATCGCCAGTCAGTACATTATAATATGGGACTGGCTAGCTAGGACCTCTTTGTCAGTTAAAATACATGGTTTTCGTCTGAATTCCTAAATTTCCAAAAACTTTGTACGTAAGTAAGTAGGTACTTACGTAATCTTTTTCAATAAAAATTAGGTTCGGAATATATAGTGTCTACTATTGCCAAACTTTAGTATTTACTACCATCGTAATCAGACAGTCTAACAAAAGAGATCACATAAAATATTCATTAATGTCCGTGTTTATCTAACAAAAGTAACTAATAGGTATCTACTATCAAATCCATACTGAATATTATAAAATAGTATTATTTTCTTGGCACACGACTACATTGCGAATAGTGAAATAGTTTTCAACCTAGTTGGTAAGCTTTTCACGCGCGGAAAGTCGCAGTTAAAAATTAGAATATATGCCCGTGACGACATTGTCTGGGCTGAACACGAAGAGGTCATACTGATTAGGTTTAATATTATATTATTACTTAATAATAAAAATAAAAATTTCGTTATCAACCTATTATTATATTTACTAGCTGTGCCCGCGGCTTCGCTCCTGTCAACTGACTTCCTAGTGCCTGTCTAGTGTCTACCCAACCTACCCACCAACTTTTTTTCTAGGGTCATTCTTTCGCGTAGAATCTTAACACCGCCATTTTTAAAATGACTTCAAATGCGTAACGCCATCTATCGAGTACGGAGTACAACTGGCCGAGTAGGTATCTGAATTGTGTGTGTTGTGATAATTTTACTTTTTGAACACTTTAAATTCATCTAACTTTTGATAGAGTGAACCGATTGCGATGAAACAACAAACTAAGTAATACTTCTAGTTATGTCCAATTTGTATGTATATATACATTTTACGTGATACGCGCACAAATAAGTTCTGTTGGTTATCCTTTTACACCCTGGCTATTTTTTATGGAAATATTTTCGATATACAAAAACGACTTTTCTACAGATTTATTATATGTATTGATTGATTAGGTGGACGATGTTTTGAAACAATCTCATCATTTCTCATCAACGTCACGGTTCATTCATTCAGTGTATGCACTTTGACCTCGAGACTTTTCGCCACACACAGAGCGGATGCAAGTAACTATGTACCTAAATAACACTCAGATTAACGTGAAACGAAGTTTGATCTTGAACCTAAAAATCTTAAAAATAAAGCATAAAATCTCTCGGTATTCAGTAATAAATTTAAATGAGGAAATGTTTAATTTAGTAACACATGGTGTGGAGATAAAAAGTAAACGATCAGAGATTTTAGATGACTCATAAAATGTGCGCGGATTTGCTATATTAAGTCGGTGACACATTACTATGTTATTTTTTCACTCATCTCGATTATTTATTGGACATTTTCAGTCTGTTGTTGTTAGACCCGTCTGGGTTTATTTGTTTGAGTGTCTAGTTTGATTTTTTTTATTATTATCTCCCTGCTCTTTCAGTCGTTTATACACTGCTGAGCGATTGTCTTCGACTAACTTTTGACGATTTACACGATAATTATTAAAAATACCTCAAAAAGTCAAGCCGCCTGGGAGCTTTAATCGAAAACGCTGCCTAATCCCTTTGAGATATAACAAAACAATGTATAGTGGAATAGTTACTCTTTTATAGGTCGATAGAAAGGTCGATCTTTGGTCTGTTATAGTGCGTCAGAGATCTTAGTGTCCAGACGGGCGAGCACGGCCTACTGTGACAGGCTTGAGTCGCACATTTTTATAACACACACAAAAACCGTTATTAAATGCTTGACTCAAGCCTATCTGAGAGGCCGTGCTCGCCCGGCTGGTGTTGCTTCACTTGATCAGACCGTCGCACAGTATACGATTTGACTAATCTAGGTGGACAAAACTCAATAACTAATAAAATGCTTTGTTTATTACATTTAAAAGAATAATATGATAAAAAAGGCCAAATGGAATGTAAACAATATTATTTTAATATTTTAACAAAATAAGTAGGTACATCTTTGTCTTCGTCTCGATGTACTGTTTTCTTGGAAGTTTTCGTAATAGCGTGATGAGGGGTCTGAAGATATCAGTAAATGCTTTATTAAATCATAATTGGTTCTGTATCTTGAGGTTTTCATTGTATGGCCTAATCTGGCCTTCCTAATTTCTTTATTCTTGGCTTCAGAAGCCTCTTCAGACATTTGGGCGTCTATGAAGGAAAATGATAAATATATTATAATCGCAAAAAATCGCAAGTAATGAGTACTATATCATCAAAGTATAATAAACACGTAATCTATTAAGACTATTATCACAGCTTGACTGCGTTTGACTACCAAGTATAACTCCAAGTCAAAATTAAGTAGAGGAAAAAATACGAAATCTTCTATGTATTTTTAAACAAACGGCACACATTCGTCAAAGTAGAATAATGATTATTTTAATATCTTAATATACAAATAATTATCTCTATTTGACGACTCCATGAAAAAAACTACTCGAAGTTGCTCAAAACACAAAAAAAACATGTACACTCTTTAGCGTTAACGGTCACACTGAGCGGGTCGGCCGACTAGCTGCAGGGTTTGAGTACTTTCGCCCTTTGTTATAACCAGTTTCGCGCGGTCTAGGTATAAATTACTGTTATTGTCAGTTAAGTAATATATTCAAGGATGTAAGGAGATCAGTAAATCGTTATTTTAAGTATTATATTTAAATACCTATTGTCCAGCTAGATTGGTCAAATCGTATACTGTGCGTCGTATAGGGCTAATTTCTGTGGGTCTCTCTCCTTCCATCTTTACTACCGAAAAAGCATCATCATTGTCATCTTCCTACCGTTGCAGCCACAGATCATAGAAACATGATCTGTGGTTGCAGCGTTGTCCCATGTTAGTTCGTGTCGGCGTAACTCGATTTTTTGTTCCATTCGGTCAACTGTTATGCTATCACTGACTGCCTTTCCTACCAAAAAATACAAATACAATTTAGCTAGGTACCTAATATACCTACACTGTTCTTTAAATTTGTCGCATCGACATCACGACACGTTATAAAATCGCCGTTTCATTTTAATCGCATTACTGTAGCCTGCCTAAATCTTTGCAGACTCTCATGATTAATTGCCCCACGGATCAAGGTATACACATTTCACGAACTCGTCATCTTGGACGGGAATCTTTATCATTGATTAAGTTATTAGGGAACTCTGGGTATACGTAATTACGTTATCTTTCATTAGATTTATATCATAAGCTGTGCCCGTAGGTTTTACCCGCCTACTTCGTTTTTGCTTAGCGTTCTTTTCTTAATCTTTATGACTGACTAGCTGTCACACGCGGCTTCGCTCCCGTCAACTGGCTACCTACCTACACATCTAACCTACCTACCCTACATATTGAGCTGCTCGGTTATTGACAAATGCGTGCACTGACTGGACAGGTCCACTCAATCTGGCTGGTTCTTTCCTCAAGAGACCATTTCAGACATCAATCTACATAGTCTAGTCTACACATGATCTAACCAAGATTTTTGTCTGGACATTAAAAGAGACTGTGACCTCTGAGTTTGTTTCGGCCTTTCTTCTCAGAGTAGTCAGATAGGAAACGCTGACCTCATCTAGTTTTAAAAATATGATCGAAATGTAAAAGTGTTTGTACAAACCAACTTACAGAAATAAAATCATTTATATTTTTATTTTTTTTATTTTATTCGAGATGGGTTTGCTCTTGACTCTGGTCTAGGTCAGAGGTGACAGAGACAGAGTCTACGATGGAGTGAGCTTACCCAGAAGAAGCCTGTTCACTCTAACTTTGAAGAGATTCGGGTTGTATGCGTTCGGAAACACAGACGCAGGCAGTGAGTTCCACTCTTTTGCTCATTTACATGATTGTTGCGTAACTTAAACCGTTTACGCAGCGCACGCAACGGAAGCTCTCAAAAAGGAATAATTTTGTCCGTTTTTGCAACATTTTTCAATAATGCTCCGCTCTTATTGGTCGTAGCGTCATGTTATATAGCCTATAACCTTCCTCGATAAATGGTCTATCCAACATAAAATGTTTCAATTCCAATCAGTAGTTCCTGAGATTAGCGCGTTCAAACAAACAAACTCTTCAGCTTTATAATATTAGTATAGATTAAGTGATTACGAAACTCTGGGCACAGATAATATAATACTAGCATACAGATGTCTCATCCCATACAAAGAAACCGTGCCGAAGTACTGTACTGATTATACTGATTATTTGTTGTACACCGATCGCGTTCGGTTCCGTTCAACGGATATAGATGGTGATCTATCTATCGCCGTGGAACGGAACCAAACGCGATCGATTTACAAAAAATAAACGGTATAATCAGATGAAAAACGCTAATTACGTCGGTACGTTTTCTTTTTATGCGATGAGGCATCTGTATGCTAGTATTATATTATCTGTGCTCTGGGTATACGTCATTACGTTATCTTTCATTAGATTCATATCATAACTAGTTGTGACCGGCGGTTTTACCTGCCGTCTTCGTTTTTGCTTAGCGATCTTTTTACTGTTTTTCTTTTTCCTCGGCGTCGAGTCGTAGCGTGGTGTTAAATAGCTTGTACTATAACCTTCCTCAAGAATTTCGTTACCAAATGCAAAATGTTTTTTTCAAATCTGACTGGTAGTTCCAGAAATTAGCGCGTTAAAACAAACAAACTCTTCAACTTTATTATACTTGTGTAGATTAAATGACACGGACTTCATGGGCTCATAATAAATCTTTGGATTAGATTTAGATCACATTAATCGTTATAGGTTTTTATGAAACAGTTTGCGATTAACGATCTCTGATAGTTTTTGACTTAAAAATACTATGATTTCTGATTAAAAAGATACTGACTGAGATATGGCCCGAGAGTATCTTTAATACCTTCGGATAATTTCCGACTTTAACGCGGGTGAAGCCGCTGGCAGAAGTTAGTAGCATGGATGATACTTACTTCGTACTAGATTTCCATGTAACTTGAACATAAAACCACTGCAGTGTAGTTATAACCGCAAAAAATATCTACTATAAAAACTAACATTGTTTCTATATTAATTTCCTGGATCGAATTCGTATCATCATTTCCTAGGACTTAGTACCTTACTACTTAGCGAAAATTCAAGAAAAACCGTGTACCTCGTTATTAGATGAACCAGATAACAGATTATTCTTGTGTAAAAATTTTTTGAAGAAAAAAATATTCATAATTTAATTTGTACATAAAGTTAACAATTTAACGCGCACAATTTTACATTCACTCACTCATTCATTAGCTACATAACATAACTAAATACAATAACAAAAACAAGCTGAAGTAGCGACCAAAACACGACAGAAGTATGGCGGAAAAATAAAATATAATGAGTGTTTTCCTTCCCCAAGATACTGGCAACAAAACTGTTTTATTTTTCAAAAACCGTAACGAAGTAGAGAAAGCATAGAGAAGGGAGTAACAAATTGCCGCCGAAGGGGTCCGCGAAGGCACAAATATAGCAATTACGTACAATTAAGCGCTGAAACGTAGTAGACGCTTACAGTAGGCAGCGCTACAACGCTTGATTTATTCATTGCATCGTTTAGTTTACGAAGTAACTATTTAGTAATCTGTGGTTTAGTGTAGATTTGTTGTGCTCGTTTCTAATTTAATTGAGCTGTGATTTGATATCCTCGTTAAAGGAACGAACGTGTATGTAATTTCAGTCATAAGTAGGAAAAAAATCATTGACATTATAAATCTTTGTATGAATAATCATGCTCTAAGCTTGCTCTGAGATGTTAGACTATCCCTATTCGCTGGAGCAAAAAATAAAAGGTCGATTGCAGTCTCTGAATACGTTAAATACTTTGCTTGTAATAACTATGAAGCATTAAGTACTAGCTATGATTATACATAAAGCCCGTACCTTTTTAGGGTTCCGTACCCAAGGGGTAAAAACGGGACCCTATTACTAAGACTCCGCGATCCGTCTGTCTGTCTGTCCGTCTGTCACCAGGCTGTATCTCATGAACGGTGATAGCTAGACAGTTGAAATTTTCACAGATGATGTATTTCTGTTGCCGCTATAACAACAAATACTAAAAACAGAATAAAATAAATATTTAAGGGTGGTTCCCATACAACAAACGTAATTTTTTGCCGTTATTTGCGATAATGGTACGGAACCCTTCGTGCGCGAGTCCGACTCGCACTTGGCTGGTTTTTTATTGTTATTAATTGTTTCATAACTCACCTGATGGTAAGCGATGATGTGGCCGACGATGGGGCATGCTTGCTTATAGGGTCAATGCTCAATTTCTCACCTACGACTACGTATATGCGTAATTCCATTTTAAATCGAGAATGACGCTTGAAATCGTTCTAGATCTTTCGTTAGTGACGTTTCAACTCGCATCAAGAATACAGATCAAGTTTGCAACTACTTACGCATGCACGTTACGAGACCAGTCGGCAAATGCTTGAGCTGATTCTAAGTTGTCGAATCTAGAACAGTTGTGTTACAAGAGCTATTGTTACTGAGCTCAACTAATCACCTACTCTTACAAGGATTAAGTCTTGATTGGATTTAAATAAACATGTCAAAATTATTATTATTTAATAACTAGCTGATCTGGCAAACTTTGTTTTGCCATAAAAACACCAAACATTCATCTACCCTACCTACCCTACCCAACCATACCCTACCTACACTACCCTAACTTCCCTACCCTACCTGCCCTACCCTACCATACCTACCCTACCCTACCCTATCTACCCTACCCTACTTAAATTTTTCATTATAACATTCTCCTAACAATAAAAAACACAGCTGTTCTCGAGATTTGCGCTTAGCAACACATTCAACGATTCATTTTTATATTTTAGAAAAAGGTCTTTCTTAGTCTCTGTTTTTTATATAATTGATAGGGCTCGCGTTTGACCACTATCTCACCTGATTGTAAGCGATGATGTGGTCGACGGTGAAGCACGTTTGTCTAGAAGTAACCTATTCACTCTTGACTTTAAGACCCTCTAGGTTGTAGCTGTCAGGGTGTGTGCTATGACGTGTCAACACCATCATGATTTCTTTGGAAAAACTGATTGTGCTCTTCGTCCTGTGTAGCTCCGTCTCTCTCCTTCTCTCATAGTGGAACCATGATAGTTTTGACATGTCAAAGTAAGCACTGGCAACATATAGGGTGAGGTCAAATGATCGTAATTTTGTGAGTTGTGAGTCGCGTAAAATGCGTCGCGGAATTTACGCTGCATTCGGTTTCATACTAAAGTTCTGTTTGTGCCACACGGCGACGCAAAATGAGTTTTCTGCTGACTCACGCACTTTATTTCAACAGAATTGCGCTCAAAGTGAGGGAGGGGAGCGAGACAAACGTACAATATCAACCGAAATTAAATCTGTCCATCTGACAGCCTAACCGAATTTCAGTTGAACGTAAATTCCGCGACTCATTTTACGCGACTCACAAAATTACGTTCGTTTGGCTGAGGCCAAAATAGGGTGAGCCCTAAATGGGTGAAAGTACTCATGAATAAGAACATACCTACCTATGATCTACCCAATATAAATTACTTGTGTGTAGCTAATACTACTTTAAGTTTTAATGATTGAATAATATTCTGGTGTTTTCTGAAACGACATGGTGTATAATAAAAACTAATGTACCATTGTACTGAAATTGTAATTACTAGGTGTACTTGTAGTTATTACTATTTTTCAATTACTTATGAGGTAATTATTTTTATTGTACTCGTATGCATACCTACTTTAAGATTGTAAGGCCTTGCCTTGATTAAATAGATGGATTCATTGTTCAAAGCAGAAAGGGTCAATGGGCGCGTAGTAATTCGCCGCTGGTGTAGCGTAGCCAGTGTCAAGTTTAGAATAGAAGTTCTAGTTTCTTTAGATTTTAGTCGTCCAAGTTAGGCCCCAATAAAATGGCGGTAACTTTATTGGAAGCTTCTACGGAGTTTTGTCGACACCATGTACAAACTCTTGTTCTACCGCTGTGTTTTACTTGCCCACACTCGTGCACGTTCACTAATATTATTAGAATAAAAAAAAACACCATTTTTACACTATTTATATTAAATTTAACACAATTATAGAAAAATAAAACAGAGAAGCAACATAGACGCCATCACGTTCCCGCCAAAACTCCCCGTAGTAGATTAGGTACGTAACAAATTTTGACAGTTATACTTCTGGACCATAATCAACGTTCCAAGTTTAAACTGACATTAATTAGTTCATCTTCATTCTATATAGTTGTTATTCTTGATTTCTATGCTTTTTTTTTCCATACCTATTACTGTAGGTATATATTTGTCTATATAATATAAATATATATGTATTTATTTTTATTTATAAATAGTACACCAAAGACTACCTACAGTATTGTTTTTCCTTTCATTTTTTAAATCCATCCAAAGGTTGTCTTGAAAAGATCGCTTTTAGCGATAAGGCCGCCCATTGTGTCACCCAGTGTAATGTTTTGTTCGTCTATACTTTCTGTAACTTATATGGTGTACATAATAAAGAGTATTCTATTCTATTCTATTCTATATTTTTCTTTATTGCCTTTATGGATAGAATTGAAGAGTTATTTGTCAATGGCCTGCTGTCATTACAGCACTTGTATGGGAACAGACCAAAGTCCATTTCATCGTTTTATCTGGTTTCCGGCTTTATCTGTGTTTACATATAAAGGAACAGAAAAATTTATAGGTACTGAATTAGTTACTTCTTTGCCATTTTAAGTAATTTCAGTTGCACCGTTTTTTACCGTTTTTCGTGTACTACTTAAAGCTTGGCAAAGGAAACTGCTCTTCTACTGAAAACTTTTGCTTAAAACTTCGTCAGTAAAAGTACTTATTATAACTTGCAAAGTTATTACGTCCGATATCACGTTGAAAATAAGAGTAAAGTCTAAAGAGAATTCATTTTACTTTTTAAATTTTAATGAATTTTGCTAACTCATATTGTTTTTAGTTTTTCTTGCAAAGTATCACGTGTTGCCAGGTGTAAGAAAAATTGTGGCAAGACTATCTTGTCAGGAAGATTATAAGCCTAGCTAAATTCACAGGGTGCGCCTGACGATGTAGGTATTTTTAGAATTCAACTTTTTTCTATTTATAAGCTTGCGTTTGTCCATTATCTTACAAGAGACTTTAGACAAGTCGAAATGTCAAAATACTAGGGATTGATTTGAATCACGTGATTTATCAATATCGCTTGTCAATCCCATACAATTTTGCATTTTTGACAATCGCTATCGACACGCTTTCGATGATAAAATGCCACTTGTCTAGGGGCTCAGGTAATCGATGATAGGGTCGACGATGGGACACGGTGCTTAGAAGTAACCTATTAACTATTGACTTGAAAGACTCCCAGGTTGAAGCTATCAGGCAACATGGTCTCCGCTAGGGAGCTGTTTTATGGGTGAATGAATCCAGCAAGAAGCGCCAAGCGCGCAGTGAGGCCGGTAACGAACATTTTTGTACGTTAGTGCTACTGCTCGACAGGCAACACTTTAGGCACTATTTCGGCGTAATCGTAGCCTACTTTGACCAAGTCTTCACTATTAGTCCATAAATGTGTAAGAAACCCTTCATAATAGTCGTGCTTCACAAACGTAAGTAGGTAGAAGGTCTTGCCATCTTTCGCACAAAACATGTCCAAACCTGCCATAGATAAGTACTGCATTTCCTCCTGCCATCTCCAAGTCCTCTTTTACCCCAACAAATATACTCCCTACCTTCTTATTTAGCACTTATTCCCCGAGTGTTACTCCGCAATATATCGTTGGAGGCCGTCACGAGACAAATGCCACCCATTTACAACAGACGCCTACCATCCCAACAATATTGATATACTCCGGGTTATGTCACCACGTTGGATACGCCCGGAAATATGATAATCATTTCCCCTGAGGTTTTTTTTATGGCCATCGTCGCCTCGTTGCGTAGTTTTATCATTTCATTACATTATCAGCAATGCTAGTAATGAAATCATAAAAATAAGTCATAAAAACGCCATTCTGAATTGAATATGCATTACGCGTAGTTGGTTACTATCAATAAGTGATTTATCTTGCGCTAATAGTAAACTTATGAATATGGTGTTTTTTTTTTATCATGTTTTTTTTATAATCTATAGGCTCGCGTTTGACCACTATCTCGCCTGATGTTAAGCGATGAAGTGGTCTACGGTGAAGCACGCTTGCCTAGAAGAAACCTATTCACTCTTGACTTAAAGACCCCAAGGTTGTAGCTATCAGGGAACAAAGACTCCGGAAGGGAATTCCACTCCTAACTCCAATGAAAGTATTAGCAAAACGCTTTGTGCGTCTGGGAGGCATGTCCACTATGTACCGATGGAGCATGGCCGTACGTCTTGTAGTCCGATGATGGATGGTGGGTTCATTATTATCATTTCAACCAAGTCTCTGATATCAGCTTCCTCCAAGTTTGTCACATTAACCGATATCATCAGATGATCGAAACCTTCACCAGCTCAAGGGACTTACTCGGATCTGACGTGTCAAAATAATCGGACGATCGGAGCTATAGTTCTTGCCAAACTTCTTGGCCGTCCTGAAGTTATTTTTTTTATGGGACAATCCCACCGCACTATTCCCAAACCACTGCAACTCCTGAAAGCCAGTATCAACAGTGGCGACCACCAGAAAAGCGCCGAGGCAATGAAGCTCGACAAAGTCCCGGAGAAAGAATTTAACTGTCTTGGATCCCGCAACGAAATTAATCAGAAAAGAATAACGGAGGAGCAGGAATCGAGGAGCGAGGAGCGGATCGGAGGAGCGTCCTGAAGTTAGCTACAGTGGCTGCGCAGTAGTAAATCTCATACAAAAGCAGCACCGATTCTTGCCTTGCGCATCGGAAAGCCAACTTCAGGGCGGCCCAGAAGTTTGGCGAGAGTATATAAAGGACAAAGAGCAATATCCTTTTTTTCACAGTGGAACCATAATGGCGTCGACACGTTATAATACGGCCGCAGGTCTCCAGGTCTTGGGAGGTGTTTAATACTTATTATTGTTCATTAACCTGACCTAGTTGCCATAATTATCTGGCCATTATTAATAAGTGAGCAACGACTCGCTATTGTGTCAATGGCCAAGTAACACATCGATACGTTAAGGGCCTTCCATCGCTTTAGTGCCGTAAAACGGTTACTTTCTATAGAATACTCCTTAGTAAAAGGTTAAAAAAAAAAAAAAAAAATCATGTACATTATTTGTGAAACTTGCTTTTTTCGTGTTACTAATAGTTTTGCTTTAAAAAAATAATTAACATCACGATATTTTTCGCTTTTTTGGATACTCCTCCAAAATGACTGGTACTGATGTTTGAAAATATTTTAACACTGAAAAATCGATGGCTAGGATTTCTTCATAACCGAAATAGCATATGCAAATCAAAGAATATTTAGCATACAAAACTGTCCAAAAGGAGGTCCAATATTCTGGCATCGAGCAGGCGCACGGCCGGTACTGCGTTAACTTGGAAATATATACGCCTTAATTGCGAATGAATAAGTCTCTGTGCCTACCTTATAGCGATGCCTACATTGATGTTGGCTGCCAGCTGTCGCATATTAACAAGTAAAACCAAAAAAAAACCGGCCAAGTGCGAGTCGGACTCGCGCACGATGGGTTTCGTACCATTATCGCAAAAAACGGCAAAACAACACGTTTGTTGTATGAGAGCCCTACTTAAATATTTATTTTATTCTGTTTTTAGTATTTGTTGTTATAGCGGCAACAGAAATACATCATCTGTGAAAATTCAACTGTCTAGCTATCTCGGTTCATGAGATACAGCCTGGTGACAGACGGATAGACAGACAGACAGACGGATCTGTGAGTCTTTGTAATAGGGTCCCGTAATTACCCTTTGGGTACGGAACCCTAAAAAAGCTATTACATTGAAACTTCTTCTCGGTCCCTCATTAAGTCATTAGTGAGGGTCGTGGTCACTGGACCCTTTTAAGCGGAGAATCTGCCTCCAAAGTTGCCATCACCACCTGCTGGAATTTGCTTGAGGACATAGCTTCTTGATGGTTTTTTTTTTTTTTGTTTGTTTGTTCCTTACGGAACAGGCTAAGGTCTGAGACCATGCTGCCTAGTCATCAGTATTTTTCTTGAATTCTTTAGTATGCATTAGAATGCGGATGTAACGTATTCTAATGTTTTTTGGAGTATTTGGCAGCAAATTGTATCGAGTCAGCCTTCCCAGTAAGCTTTGCGGAGGTAGTCAATACTACAATAAAATTCTCCGCTCCATTACACCGAGATCGCTTCTGTCAATGATTTCACATATTGTCCAGTTTCGTAGACAGTTGAGACACAAAACTACACCACTATCCCTACAACCCTATCACAATATCCACTAGGAATCAATTTGCAAATAATATTAACAGCCGCTGAAGTTCACTCGAAAAAAGCCCGCCAAAAACTCCGCTTCTTGATGGGATGAAAAGATGATGATTTTAGTTTGAAACTGTCACATTCACATCGACAAGTAGGTAGTCCTTGTCGTTTCATGATCATGACGTGTAAGTGATATTATACCCTAAGGTAATAACTTAATTGCCCTAACTGTCTCAAAATTATATCAGTACCTACCTCTTTATCTGTTTTGTGGTAGGTACCTACCTACCGAATGTTGGAAGGCAGTTTGTAGGGATGAAGATATTCTTCACCCCTGACATCATGTCACTTAAAAATAATATGATCTTTCACTCCAAATCGTAATAAAAATAATCACGTATAAAAGGATTTAAAATGATTCACATTCATACATAAAACATTTAAGGATAACTCAACGTCGGAAGATTTGTCGCCTCACCGGCTTTCGAGCATTCGAGACGAGAATTTGACTGACGCACAAAATATGACATAAGCCGTGTAGAATTCCCGCCATAAAAACGTCAGACAGCATGTCTGTGTCTGTGATGCATTAGTCTTTATTTAATTTTGTCTCTGGTTTATTTGTTTTACAACTGTATAATGTAATAAACGTCTTAATGTTTCCGTTGTTGGCGCATTTGCAATTTACGAAGTACGTATCGAGGTTTTTTTCACTAAATAAAAAGATGTCTCTTTTCCAAACCACTCATTTTTAGGGTTCCGTACCCAAAGGGTAAAAACGGGACCCTATTACTGAGACTCCGCGATCCGTCTGTCTGTCTGTCTGTCCGTCTGTCACCAGGCTGTATCTCATGAACGGTGATAGCTAGATAGTTGAAATTTTCACCGGGATGATGTATTTCTGTTGCCGCTATAACAACAAATACAGAATAAAATAAATATTTAAGGGGGGCTCCCATACAACAAACGTGATTTTTTTGCCGCTTGTTTGCAATAATGGTACGGAACCCTTAGTGCGCGAGTCCAGCTCGCACTTGGCCGGTTTTATTTATTCACCGGGTGATGTGTTGTTTTAATTCATTCGCAAACTTAAAGGGAGTAAAAGTTCTCGTATAATAATAAAAAATATCAGTTTTTTAACCTATAACTTGTCGAGTTATACCGTATGCGAACATAAATATACTGAGCAGCTTTTTTTTACATATTTCAGAGTTGACACCATATTTTTTTTCATTTTTTTTGTTTTTTAAAACAAGCTTTATTTCGTATTCTTCGCGGCGCCGCACCGCAAAGATTTTCACCATACGGTGAAAATTTAAAACTAACCCCTCTAATTAGATACCCATATCATGACAGTGCACAAAAAATAGTTAGTCCGCCATCTTGGGCTGTCCGCCATATTGAATTAAGCATGACGTTACTTAGTTAACCATGCATTGTCATCCAAACTAAACGTGTATGCAAAATTTCATCCTAAACGGTTGATGATAAATGCCTTAAAATTCAGTTGCAAAATTTGACCCGGTCACACTTACATACATACATTGCAAGTTAAATAAAAGCTTGTAAAATAGTTATAGGTAGGAGGTGGTGGGTGCCTGGATAGTGTACCTTGGCTCCATTCATTCCCTGACAGATTTTTAATGAATAAAAGTGATCCTGTTTCATGTACCATCAGTTAACAGCTTTGGACTTTGTCTGCTCTTTGCTTCCTATATGGTCACCAACTATCATCCGTTCAGTTGCATGTGCACTGCGCACGCTAGACTGACTAATGCGACTAAACGACGATTATTTCCGCCAACTACTTAGATCTACTTAACCTGTCGGTGATTGTGATAGTGACAATGACATGTGAAAAAAAGTCGTGGCCATTGTGACGTCACCTCACATTAAATTCATGAATATCGGAAGCTATCTCATTCATAATGCAGTCCTGCCACAGTGCACCTGCGTTTAGCTCCTTGCAGTAGGTCAATAAGAGTGTTTACGCAGATTTTTTTTTACGAGTACGTAGGTGAATGAAACGGTACTGTCCCAAATTGGTTTACGGCAGTTTGGGACAGAAATTGGCAATACTCATATTTTATTAACGCTGACGTGGTCGATAAACCATGGAAAATACATTTTGGTTAACCGCACAACATACCTTTTTCATATATTGACAATCCAGAATTAGTAACTATCTATGTCATACAAAAATTGCTGGCACGACCATCATGAATCATTTTTGTTGCCAAATTTGATACTGGCAATGCTGGCAATCCTATCGGGCTCGAAAACAATTCGTAACTAACAGCCTGTGCCACACCAAAAAAAAAACTAACAGCCTACTCGCGTACAATACGTGATATGAATATTATGTCCCGTACGCATTGGACGACGTTTGACAATTTGAACCCGGGCTTCCAATTAGTAGGTGCAATTGTTGCAAGCCCGGCTTGATATTTTTGTTACAATGCTCACAACGGATCTTTGTCTCTGAATTGGTTGCAAGACCCTGCGCAGTAGCAATTTTTGTGTATGTGTTGAAGTGATAATATTTTCCTGTTTCGTTGTTATCCTGGTTTTTTGATGAATTATTATTGAAATATATGCACATCTGTCGCAATATCCACTATAGATAGAACCACAGAGTACAAATTGTGTAAACCACTAAGTATTAATTGGCTTGTTTTGTAATCCGATTACAACGGCATTATCTTCAATTGAAGTGTAACAATTAAGCAAACAATTTATGTAATTGTATTGTCATCAACAGGCACCATTGTCCTTCATCGTTCTACGAATTTATGCTCGTGCGACCTCTGCATTGCGACTACTCTGTGGAATAAACATTAAACGACAGAATCGCTTGAGTTAAATTATTTTCCAATCTGATTATCTCAGTAATAACCTTGTTATTTTTCCACTAAAAGCTTTTTGAGAGGTCAAACGAAATAAACAAGCTTTTTCATTTTCACTGAAGTTATTTGATTACCCGTTATTTTATTAGGACGATATTTTAATTAAGAATTTATTGCAAATTTCCGTCGATTTTACTGAAATAAATCTTATTATAACATGTACATAGTAATCATAACAAAGATGTTATCAGAAACAATCTCGTGCCCGACCTTTAGGGGCCTTTCGCTAATAATGTTAATAAAAGTTTTCTCGTTTGTTTTCTGTTTTAGTTTGAAAAACTCCGCAGTATGGCGGCTGCGATAATATTACCAATTGTAATAACGGGATGATTGATGAGGGAATGACGCTCGTTGTTCATCTTGTATTCAATTTTATTAATGCACGTACTCTATTAGCTAACATATTAATGAATTGGTTTTTCCTTTCATTTGATTTCGATTAGGTATGGTTATTTTTTACGATTGAAAAAGTAACCATCTAGACCTACCAAGCTTCGTTTCTACTTTTTCTTCATGTCAAAACTCTAAATCTGAACTTATAAAGTTGTAAATTATTGTTTCTAAATACTGAACGAATTTTGGAAATTATTTTACTGATAGGAAGCTTAGTTTGTCTACTTTTTATCCCGGTAATATGGACGTGGAGGGGCAGTGGTGGCCCAGTGGTATCGGTCGTGACTTACAAGTTGTAGGTCGTGGGTTCGAGCCCAGGCAGGCGCTTTACTTTGTGTAAATTATTTCATCACCACTGCTCTCAAAACGGTGAAGGAAAACATCGTGAGGAAACCGGCATGTCCTAGAACCAAACATTCGAAGACATGTGACATCCACCAACCCGCACTGGGCCCGCGTGGTGGATTACGGCCCATTCCCTCTCACAGAGAGGAAGCCTGTGTCCCAGCAATGGGAACAGTAATAGGCTGATGATGTGATGTGATGTGAATATGGACGTTTCCTTTGGGAAAGGCCACGGGCCTTTCCCCTTTCGTCCAACACAAGAAAAAAAACTAATTTAATACTTATACTTTTTTTTTCAAACTAATTCTGTTATCGCTACGAAGCCAATTTCAACCCAAACATTTGATTAAACCACTCCAAATTCATTACCGGGACTCGATAAACGGTAATGACGTAATACCGGGAATGATCCATTCAATTTTAGCTCACGACATTGTCACTAACTATACAGTAAGTAAAGTACGTTCCTTGGCAATTTCCTAGTTTAATTTGAACACGGTAGAGGCTTCATTTCGTGAGATTAATTCGATTGCTATTGAGTCGAGTTCAGAATTAGATTAGAAATTTTACACGTGCGATTGTTATTGAGTATTGACAATTGCAATTGAAGCATGGCGATATTAATTGTGACTTTTGACAATTGAAATTGCAACGTTTGTAAATTGGTCACACTTTCAATGAGGAAAAGTGTTCATGTGTGTGGTTTGTGTGCATTGGAAATTCCAGTATTCAAGGTTGAATGCAGGATATTTCTGTTCGTAGCCGACTACATGACGCAAATGAGGGTAATGTATTTTACACAATGTTTAGGGTGTTTTGTTTTAATGTAGCTATATCAGTCATTGACCTACATTTATTAGATGATATTACGAGAATGTTTTGTCTTGATAATCCTGAATCAAAGTGTATAGTGATCCTCAACATTTTTACTAATGGTAAACGATAACTGCTCATTGTTCAATGACCGCTACTGTTATGCTAAAATAAAACAATTATAATTGCAGGTATTTGGTTCTGTAATAAGCCTTAGATTAACTTTATTAAGTCTTCAGAAGCGTAATTTACTTTGCTAATCGAGTCCAGATAACACGTTCACGTTCTGTTTACTATAATTGCCTCATTGCTTTGCTGCCAAAGCAAAGAATTCTTTGTATTTCAGTCAGATTAAGATTGTAAAACAGTACAATATCCTCGATATCAGAAACGAAGAAACAAAATGAGCCATTTTCAGCTAAATTGTATCACCTGAATTCTCTTGTAGGCGTTCATCTCATTACCGTGCCTGGCACATGTGATTACCCTGGCACACGTGATTATCCTGGCACGTGTCATTATCCTGGCTTGTACTACCGCTGCCTCGAGATACTGTGACACTTAGACTCCAAATCTACATATTGTCGTTTTAATACAAGTAGAAATGCTTTTTGTTAGGTAATTTTCGCTTTGAGCGCGCTTGAGTTTAATTTAATCTTGGCTCAGTGCGCAATATGCGAGAGGATTTTGACTTAGAAAATGAGTTTTTTTTTAGTTTTCTTTTTTATATTTATCTCGTTTAGGGTTTTATTAAAAAACAAATGGATGTTTGCATCGTTTGTCTGAACAAAGAAATGTTTCATTTCTTACTATATTAGACGGTGTTTTTTTGTAAAGTAAAGTACATTCATATTTTCACTAGCTTCTGCCAGCGGCTTCGCCCGCGATGGCAACACTATCCTCTGCCCATCCCGAGGGAATATATTCCCGGGATAAAAAAATTGTCTATATGCTATTCCAGACTATAATCTATCTGTGCAAAATTTCATCCAGATCCGTTCAGCCGTTCTGGCGTGATTGAGTAACAAACATACATCCATCTATCATAACTTTCGTATTTATAATATAAGTAAGATTATTGTCATTGCTTCTTAAATAAACTAACATTTTGAAAACAGAACGCTAACTTCAAATAACTAACATAGTAGTGCAGGAATTTATTCATAATATTGACCCATAAACGTCGATGTTGCCATAACTAGTCGGGGCACACTTATAATTCACATATCGTAGCATTTTTCGTTTTATTACGAGGAAGAAAACTAATAATATTATTATGCAAATATCATAGTTATACCGATGATAAAGCTAGCGGGACCAAATGAAAAACTCGAAAAAAGACGACGACGTAGAATTGCGCTTTTGCCGACGCAGCGCTTTTTATTAGGTATTCAGCCATATCTAAGTTAGGAAAACTGAATGTGTAATGGGTGCAGATCCTTTTTAATCTGACCCACGTATACTAAGTACCTGAAAATTTAATTTGTGAAGGTATCTGGGAGAGAGAGAAACGCAGAGTTATTGAAATATGAAGCCAGGGAGTAAAACGATCGCTTTTACTGATATTTTGAACTCACTAATCTGTAAGTGCAACTTTGAACGTCGTACCTAGTGGAAATAATTCAAATCAAACGGAAAATATTCCAATAAAAAAAATGTAATAGGCAGATTTCTACTCCTTTCATACCAGTTAGTGGAGGACAGCAAGGTAACCGCTCTGTGTAAAATACTAGGTACTGTTATTTAGATGCATCTAACTATACACCATTTGAAATAACATTAGACGTCTTTACAACTCTTTTTACAATCCTTTCAACCGATTTTGAGTTCTATCTCGTACACATAAGGATGACATAAAAAGCATAAACCAGTTACCAAAACCAACTGTTTACTACAGTTTCCATTTGTCGTATTACCAACACAATAGAAGTCAAAATCGGTTGAACGGGCTGTAAAATGGGCTTTTTTAAATGTCTAATGTATGTAAAGTAAATGGAGTTTAGGCTTAAAGCCGATCCCAACGTGGTTGGCAAAAGGCTACGCAGATTGATTAATTTACTTATTTAGTCGTATCTCGGTGTATTGACGCTTGCATTAAATCTTCATCATCATCAGCCTATATCAGTCCACTGCTGGACAGCCTCTCCGATTGCACGCCATTTGCTTCGATTTTCGGCAACTGTCATCCAGCTGCTACCAGTCACCCTGTGAAGGTCGTCGCTCCACCTAGCCCGAGGGCGTCCTACCTTACGTTTACCAGTTCGCGGCCTCCACTCAAGAACACGTTTACCCCAACGGTCATCGGTTCTACGACTTATATGGCCGGCCCATTGACACTGCAGCTTACTTATTCTGTGAGCTATGTCGACAACTTTGGTTCTCTGCCGGATCACCTCGTTTCGGATTCGATCCCTTAGAGGGACTTAGCCCTATCCATATCCCGCTGAGCAACTTTGCATTAAATATTCCTATATATTTGATGAATAAACAAAAATATGAAAACAACTTTGAAAATGTTTTAGTAAATTGCCATAAAACAGAAATAAAAACTGCAATACAACTTCAAAACGAAACGCAGTCGAATCTCGAGTCATTCCCATCGCCCCTTCCAATACCTCCTCAATAAAACTTTAAGTAAGTAAACACCCATGTTCGAACATAAGAAAAACATCGATTACGTCCCAAAAAACATTGGTAAGTTCTTTGCGTAGTTATAAAAACGGTCCTTTGGTCCCCTGGCTCCACGAATGATTCCCTTGCCTCCGATTACCGGGCCCTTAAACAAGTTAAAATGTCATGTCATTACCATTATTCTTGTCCGGTCTCTTCATTAAGGAAAATGGCCTCCTTTCGCTTAATTTTTGCACGAATACATGTTTTCACTTGTGCTATAAAAGTTTATATGTTAATATTGTGTTATTTTTTTAATTTGCTTCGTGTTGCCATAAAAAGGAAAGACATAGTCGTTAGTGTTGCCATAGACTATGATTTAAATAGTTTCGAAGTTGATGAGATTTTTATTCTGATAAATTAGGTTAAATGGCTTTATTTGCGCTTTATGTGCATGCTTTGATAAAAATGACGAAACAATTTGGCGGTTTAAGTAAAACGTATACAATGCAGTCTGTTTAAGTACCTAAGCAAACTAATTTGTAGCACTCCTATTATTAATTGTATGATAATGAGTTTTTATTCTAATTACTTTAAATTTTGCATGCCAATTTGGGCTGAATGTATGGCTCAACTGTTATAAGTATAATAACCCAACATCTTATTTTGTACTTAAAACATACGTTATTATCCTATCCTTAGTATAATGTTAGTAATGTTCTTCTTAGTCAATGATGCTCTAGAATAGTAAACAGATATGTTATGAGCGCGCGCATTGTGAAAACTCGAATACGTCACAATTGTGACTTTTCTCTTTAGTTTATGTCACGAAACGTCAAAAGAAAAAAACATTGGTGGTCAGAATAATGTTTGTTTACATTCACACGCAAGTGACAAACACTAGCTGTCTCTTTTTTTCTTGTTGGTTTTATCAAGCCATCCCTTTCGACTTGTAGTGAAATGTCAGATGAATGAAAAGTGTGTATGTGTGCTGCCGCTGCTGCGCGGAACACTTTTTTCGATTGTTTTGTGAGTGTATAACGTATCTGTTTATTAGAATATCATTGTTCTTAGTCAAATTAAAGAACGTGCAGTGTTTCAGGGGATACTTTTTGTATGAATATGACCTTCTGTTACAAAAGGCAGGCTACGAAATGTAAAAAAAAGTAGTTTAATATATTTATGGTCCCATATTTCGAAAAAAATATTAAGACGTGCCGATTTCTAAATTGATCCTATTTTAAACGATTTCTATAAACATGAGAACTTTCACCCCCTGCAAGATTAAATATGTATTAAAAGTACCCCTGTATAGTGGTTCACCTTTTTCCATCCCACGCATATATTGAATAGTCATTTGACCGTAGGCGTCGCCGGGTGGCGTGTTTTTTATTGTAAGTCTATCATTACCTTAACAGCCTCTACTTAATGCTTTTAATCCTAATCCGAAAAAGCCAATACCTTTTCACAAAATAACATCTACGTAGACCTAACAACTAATGGCATTCTTAGCCCGTACTTGTAAAGAAAACACGGCGAGCGATACAAACTTTTATGGTTGGTATAACTCGAAAAAATTACATAGGCTGTGTGAAGTAAAGGAAAATTCCACTTCATAATGCCTTTTATATTTGTCTGAGCTATAGGCTTAGAAGGGTAAACAGTAAGGCTCCACTCTAGTGAAACATTCTTTTTATGAACGTAATGTACTGTTGTTAACCTAATATTGTTATTTTATCACCTTCATAAATGTTTCAATATTTGAGGATATTGAAATATTTTATGAAGGGGAATGGGAAAATGTGTTTTTTTATTGTTTTCTCCTAATGTAAAAAAGCGCAACATGTGGTTTATATTTACGTCATCGTGACTTGACGCATTTGTGGTAAATGTAATAAAACAATAATGAGGTTTCCTGCTACTTGTTATCTTATCTAATAATATAATTGCGAAAGTATGTTTGTTTGTTCCGTTTCGTTTTGTTCCTTACTCCGCTGAGCCAATTTTGATGCATTTCATGTTGTAAATGCGAAAACAATATTATCTCTTATTTGAAAAGATTATTCAACAGCAATAATATAAACACCCGGTTTCCAACAATAATGATATAGAACTCATTCGCCTATATTACCCAAGTTATCAATAATATTCCCTCCAATTACTTTATTCGTACGTCACGTCATGTGCCTGTCAAATGGACACGTTAACCGTTCGATGACTGCCACAATTACTATACCTTACGTTGATGTCCCCTCCCCATCAAGCGTGGTGGCCATTTATTTTGTTGGCTAAATTAAAAATGCTCGTTAGTTTCCATGTATAGTTATAAAATTTAGATGTTTTGTCTACTGGCATCTGTAGTTCCATGTTTAATATTTAACCTATTGATTTAGACCAACAAGGGTAGGTACTGACGTGACTGCACATACTAATTCAACGGATTTTTCCCTACAATTCATAGAATTAGTATGTACTACCCTTAGTTAATGTTGTGTTGCCAACTTAAAAATTGTTTTAATTGACAATAAAATTCATGGAAGCTCTTGTTTACCTGTTTGTTATATTCATGTGAATTATTGTGTCACATTTTACTCATATTTTATCGAAACAAAACCAGTCCCAGTAAATTGCAGCACATAATAAATGAATTAAAACTTTGCTGAAATGTTATGAATGCTTTGTTTTTATTTGGTTATGCCAACTCTTTGATCGGCAGATTATAAATCGTGGTGGACAGGCAAATAAACAGACAACACTAAAATGATGCAGTGCCTTGAAAACTGGAATATCTGCATGGAGAACGACTACGAAACTTGACTGTGTGCCATGGCCTATGGTCATGGCGGCACTGCTTGCTAACGGAAGATGTCAAATAGCTGTCAAAGCCAGAATTTTAATACTTGTACAAGTTGTACAGGGTCAAAAATCAGCAAAGATGTGTGGTATATATAGATTCTAAAGACGTTAAAATAAACATAAAACTGACCTAAAGAGTCAACAACCACTAGTGGTGTACTTTAAATTATATTTTGTTTTTTTTTTGTTTTATCGTCTTTGTATGTCGATATTCGATACCCTTCACGTCGTTTGAGTTTTGTTATGTAGCTAATATAATTTAACACTTTATTTCACTGGATTAGTGTCCCGGGCTTTATTACCTAAGCCTAAAAATTAAAAACCATCTAATTTCTAATCTCCTTATTGGTACAGTAAATCTATACTAATATTATAAAGAGGAAATATTTTTTTGTTTGTTTGTTTGTACCGAATAGGCTCCGAAACTACTGGACCGATTTAAAAAAATCTTTCACCCAAATTATTTAGGCATAATGGAGCTTTCTATAGCTCCATTATTCCTAAATAATTTATGCTATTTTTATCTCGAAATCGGGTCCTGTGGGGTGGTCCACGGGAAACCGCGGGGAACAGCTCGTAAATATATATATACTTGCCTACTCGGTAGAGGGGAGTATCTTATCTTAATGAATGCAGAAACTCCCATACTTTATGAAAGCATCTTTATCAATGGCAAGGAGAATTGGTTTCATTCGCAATGTCGGACTTATTACTCTCAATAAAATCGATTCCTTTGAGCACGAGATTAGACTTCGGATTAAAAGATGAAAGCATTGGCGGCCTCATTACATGGATGACCTTTTTGGATCCCCCCCCCCCCTTTATAAAAGATATTTCTTTTTAAGTTTTACTAATATTTTGTATGTAGCTGTACACTAGCAGACTTTGTCTCTTTTCTCTCTCTTGCAGATAATCTTGTACGTAGGTGCCAGTGTTTTTGGTTGTCTGAGTGCTTGCTTGAGACACGGAAAGAAAAGAAAAAAATGTTTGGATGTTTATTAAATCAATCAAGCATTAACGGCAGAACGGCAGCGGTATTGCGTAAGTAATTTGATAGCGGTCAAATCCCTCGGTTTGCCGAATTCACTTGCGCAATTCGGCTGCGGATTTGGATGAATATGATATGATTAGACAATGGCCTGGATTACGACATAAGATACTTTTTAGGGTTCCGTACCCAAGGGTCCAAACGAAGCCCTATTGGTGTCACTCGCGTGTATTTATTTATTTATTTAACTATCTTTATTAATTGGCTGCCATACATATAAAGGGGGACGAAAAAAAATAATTACATCCCATCGAATGGGGCATCGTTTATTTATTTATGTATACTTCATGTACAATATTGGTACTTAGGCGAATAGAATTATTGAATTTCAGGGTTAGAATTCGTTGAGTAGATAAATACAGTAAATAATATTTGAAAACAAATGAATGAGAAGCCACCAAAGTCAGCTATTTTTTACGATATTTTGTACCGAATTTTTTTTAACTTCCCACGATGTTAATTATTACGTATATTTTACCAACAAATACCAATATATTGATAAATCATATTTTTTTTTCTTTTACGACCAACTTGATTTTGCGGTTTGGTATGAAGCACTAAAAGTGCGAAGCCCAACACGTACTTGGCCGGTTATAAAGGAAACAAAGGTTTTGTTCTGTTACTAAAAGAAGGCTTATTATTTGTTTCAGGTAATTACCGTATTTTGTACTGAAGCCTAAAGCTGAAACCTCAAGCCTGGTATGTAAGTATTTAATTTCAATAAAGCAATAATTCGTTCAAAGAGACGTAGTACAAGCAATTAAAATTCTTCGAATAGGTACCGATCGCTCGGTGTTTGGCATTTGTTGAATTTATGTTGAATAAAACGTGATATGCGACCGATCGGTCATTTCATACAGGCTTTGATTTTTTTAATTCTACCTACTGATCCGCAGGTGCCATTTAATTATGCGGAGTAAAATTGCGAAAAATACCGATAGGTGCCGTATGTGGCATACCTCAGGTGCCATTCAATCAGTTTCCGTTTAAGTTCAGTACAGTACAATCAGTTTCAGTCTCTGTACTTGAGTGTACTTTATCTTAACGGTATTGCATAAAACACAACCTGTGTGCGAATATCCTACTACATAATTGTGGATTGGTCGATTCACACACCGATAAATTAACTTCGGGCGAATCGCTACAGAAAAATTAACATTTTTAAAAGGGGTCGATTCGCACTTTTCGGCCGAGTTAAATTCGTGTGTAAATTTATTTCATCACCCTGCTCTCAAAACAGTGAAGGAAAACAACGTGAAGAAACCGGCATGTCTTAGAACTAAAACTTCGAAGACATGTGACATCCACCAACGCGCAATGGGCCCGCGTGGTAAATTACGGCCCATACCCTCTCACAGAGAGGAGGCCTGCACGCACAACGCACCAAGTGGGAGTCTAATTGCGGAAAAGGGGGTCCATCTATCCTATTGTATCCTAACGTACATTTTTCGGAATAAACAGTTGAAAAAAATCTACGTATACAAAATACTATACAGACTCAAAGATAATGTATGAAGTTGACCCTTTTTTTTGCATTTTAGCTTCGTTTTCATAGCAAAAGTTGTTGATTATAATGGATACTTTCACCTTCAAAGATTGCTAATTTTTAATTATTCAGTATAGTGGCAACTGGCAACGAATATATCGTGCAAAATGTTACCTTAGAGAAAACTGAAAATATTATTCACATATTTCAGTAATTAACTAAACTATGTTAAAAAGAAAATGTCTGTAAATTATTTTCAATTTAAATGACAGAACAATTTAATTTTAAGTTCTGTGAACTCGTTAACCTAATTGGCTATGCCTAAATGCGTAATACAAGTTTTTAGAACAGCCCATAGGTACTAAATTAATACTACTTTCTTACACCTGGGGCCTTACCATGACGTGTCAAAACTATCATGATGCCACTGTGAGAGAGACGGAGCTGTACAATGCAAATAGCTCCGCCTCTCTTATTGTCGAACTATGAAAGTTTTGGCACGTCTTGATAAGGCTCCTACAATTTTATTACAACAGCCATCATAATAACGTCAGTAACTTCGAGTGGAAGAAATTTATCAAGGCCCTCTTCCTCTTCATGATTATGATTCCTTGTTCTTAATTTAAATCTTCTTCGACCAGTACTCTGGCCACGTATATATAGCATTACGATGGCCCTGTTCTTTAGATACCCATTTCTGCTTCTTTTGCTTTTTGTTATGTACAAAATTCGACTGTAGTAATATCAAAAGTATCTGTATCCACAATAAATTGGCAACACAGAAAACAGTCACAAGACTACAGGAGCTAATCAACCCTCTCGCTGCCGTTGCTTTTATTCATGTCTCGTGCTACATTTCTCGAAGCACGTCTGCTATAATCTTGTGCTGAAACGAGTGTAGCGCAATGTAGTAATATGTAGTGAACACAGAGCACTGAGACACCGGGACGACCACTGCTTGAGAGACGGCATAGACAAAAACATATTATACTAAACCTATTGTACCAAGCGCGACTCTAAAAATTGAGGGCCCGTGACAATTCTGACAATGTATATGACTATGACAGCCGAAAAATGTGCTCAGTGCACATTGCCGGGGCACTAATATTATTAGGCCTTTTCCCAACCTTGTTGGGGTCGACTTCAAGTCTAACCGGATGTAGCTGAGTGCCAGTATTTTAAATGAGGCGACCCCTATCTGACCTCCACCTCCCAGCAATTGCATGACCGTGACATGATAACCCTTGGCAAGACTGGGTCAGATTTTCTGGTTTCTGGCAACCGTCTGTCAATATCTAGGCCTGGATTAAATGGAAAACATATAATAACCTGTCAGATTACGAGCAGTTCTCTTTTCTTAGGCGGAGTTTCCAAATGGAGTGTAAAAAGTGTTATAATCGATATATAAGTGGAGTCGAGGATAATATAAGGAGGAATGTTAAAAATTTGTGGAGTTATGTGGCTAATCGCAAATCCAATGGTGGTATACCAGCCACGGCATTTTACAAAAATGTTAATTCCAGTGACCCAAATTCTATTTGCGATATGTTCTCTGACTTTTTTCAGTCGGTCTATGAAGCTACCACTTTTAATGACAGTGACTGGACGCCTCCCGAAATATTTTCAGACAAATGCGTTGTAATTAACCGTATCACTTTCAGTCTTGATCAAGTACTGCAAGCTTTGAAGTCATTGGATGTTACTAAAGGCCCCGGCCCAGATGGGTTACCACCTTACTTTATTAGAAGAGCAGCTGATAGCTTGTACATTCCTCTATGCCATATTTATAATAAATGCATTACTGAAGGTACATTTCCTGAAGTTTGGAAACAGGCCTACATTACCCCAGTACATAAAGCAGGTTCTAAACACGATGTTGAAAACTATCGCCCCATATCTATCCTGTCTGCCTTGTCTAAGGTTTTCGAGAGACTTGTACACAAAGCAATTTATCCAACCATTCATAACATTATTCTCACACAACAACATGGATTTGTTCAAAAGAGATCTACTGCTACAAATCTATTAACTTTTACAGATTACTTGTTTAATCATATGGATGGACAGGTACAAGTAGATGCGGTGTACACAGATTTTCGTAAGGCTTTTGATAAGGTGGATCATGAGCTGCTTCTCAGAAAGCTTGCGTATAATGGCATTCGTGGGGATCTGCTTCGCTGGTTTGCATCATATGTCTCAAACAGATCGCAAAGAGTTGTAGTTAAAGGCTATCAGTCCAATTCAATCGGCGTTACTTCTGGTGTGCCACAGGGCTCTATTTTGGGGCCTCTTCTTTTTATTCTTTTTATTAATGATATCGAGTCTTGTTTCATTCACTCAAAATTTTTGCTATATGCAGATGACCTTAAAATCTACAGACCAATTCGTGACCATACCGATACTGTGCTACTGCAAGAGGATCTTCACCGATTTTCTAGTTACTGTGTAGAAAACAAAATCCAGTTAAGTTCATCTAAGTGTGTGTCTATTACATTTACGAAGAAAAAAAACTTTATAAGTGGTAGTTACACATTGGATAACACTATACTGCAAAGAGTTATGTCAGTAAAAGACCTTGGAGTGCTGCTGGACTCTAAACTGCATCTTGATCAGCATATTCAGAAAATAATAAGTAACGCTTTCCGTATGTATGGCTTCGTCATGAGAGCTTCTAGTGACTTCAAGCGCATAGATACCTACATGCATTTGTATAAGTCGTTAATTAGGTCACAGCTCGAATACGCTGTACTTATTTGGAATCCGCTTTATAGGAAATACATCGACAGCTTGGAAAGAGTACAACACAAATTCCTAAAAGCCTTAGAATATCGGTGCCGTCACGACTTGCGTTCGCCCAATTCTCCCCAGAGAAATATGGATTTGTTAAGCTTGGAATCTAGACGCCTTTTCCTAGAAACTATGTTTCTCTATGACTTATGTAATGGCAGGTACGACTGCATAGATCTTGCCAATAAATTGAGCTACGTTGTTCCGAGGACTGTCATTGTACGAGGGGTGCGCGCGCGTCCGCTATTCGCAGTCTCCTCCTGCCGCACCAACGCTGGAGTTCGCGCGCCTCTTCGACGTATGGCAGTAAAATTCAATGATGTTTTTGCAGACTTGGACATGTTTACATTGTCATCAAATAAGTTCAGGATCTCCTTGATCAATTTAATTAGTGGCTCAAAAAAGTAAAGCAAGAACTGTAGTTTTATCTAATTTATTTTATTTTGTTTTTGTATAAATGTGGTTTAATTTAAGATTTTGTTTTTATTTTTTATAATTGATTGAATTTTAATTATTTTTGATAATTTTTTAATTGTATTTTTTCTTAATGAAGGATCATTAAGAAAAAATACAATTAAAAAATTAAAAAATAGATTTTAAAACTAAAAAAATAAACTAAAAACTAAAAATAAAAAAATAGATTTTAAAACTTTTGACATTTAAATTGCATGCTAATTTTATTTTATTTTTTTACATTTAAATCAATTTTGAATTTTAATTACTTTTGACATTTTAGTAATTTTTGAAATTTATGAATTTAATTACTTTTGATAAGTACTTTATGAATTTTAATTACTTGCTGATTTATAATTTACTTTGAATTTTGTTTAATTATTTTGTTATATTTTATCTCTGTATTTTTAATGTATTTTTGTTTTTGAATTTTAATCTTATTGTTTATTTGTGTTATTCTCAGCCTCAGTTGTGGGCATTGGTAGGTAACATTATTTTATTAAGTTGTGGATAACGTCGTGGGCTACACATATGTTACTTTTTAATTTTTATTTTTTTTTGTCTTTGTATTGTTTTGTGTAACTGTTTGTTTTCCCAAAATAAATAAATAAATAAATATCTAGAAATGACAGCCGAATCCAACCGTGCTTTCAGATGTACGCAGATTTTTAATATTGAAGATCGACCCGTGCTGGCGTTGCTAGTTAACCACGAGCTCCATTATTACGAGTAGTAATGGCGACTACAGTCGCTGCCAGTGCGGCAATTCCATGCTCTCTGGTAGTGAACGTTTTGCTACTGCAGCCGACGCCTTATTAGCTCTCCACTGAGATTGAGTAAGACCATTTATCGAAAGCTTTCTGTGTTGAAATATTGCTGCTACAAAGGTACCAAGGAAATAATAAGCCAAAGGGATTTTGTTGGTCGGTGTAGCAACGTATTGGCATCTGATGTAATTATGATTGAAGAGGGATGACAGATATATAGGTAATAGGAATATGGGCTACATTTGACAGACACATGAAATCTTTGTCGGAATACGAAAATAAAACCGACCTAACAATAGAATCAATTCCTCAATATCCAGACGGTAACTCGTTGATGATTGATGCTTAGGGTGCGATTGAGCTTATCAGCGCATGAATTGACTAATTACAATATTTGAAATCTCCGCTCCACTTCAGTGGAAACGGTGTATACAAAGTTGAGCGGACTTATAAAAAAATATACACGACCAGCTCCGCATCAATAGAAACGCTCCCCTTATACTTTATTTGAAAATATAAAGTTTCTGGGGTGTCAGCTATTTCTCAGCAAACTCGAAGGTGAAAATATTTCTCCGGCTCGCTAATCTAACCTCCAAACGCTCGCTGCAAATCTCAGCCCATACAGTTTACGGATTTCAAAAATAGAATACTCTTTCCTCACGTATTGCACATAAAATACATTTTCTGTGTTGCATTGAGGTTTCTTCGAATAAAATGCCCAGTCTCTGCGGAACGGAGAAAAAAGCACGTGCGCGGTTGAGGGTTACTTCTGCAACGTTATTTTACATACACAAATAAATAATGAATTTAAAAAATGTTATCTGCAGCGTGGTAAAGAAGGAATAGAAACGTTCGGAATCCTTATTATGAGTGCTCTTTTTTATTCAACGTTCTACTTTTTTGATATCTGAAATGGAAAATTCTATTTTTAAATTACTCGTTTGCTATACTTCCAAGCATATATGCGTTTAATACAGATAAATAATATAATAATAATAATAAAACTTTATTGTCTCAAGTAGATACATACAATGGTAAAACACATGAGTTGTAACAAACTTAACATGTAGAATAATTTTGTTGACCGCTAGTACCCAAAGTAAGATTTAACTTGTGGTATGGGTACTAGGGCTCTCGTACTTAAAAGCAGCAGATAGGTGACGTTAGAGTGTAGTGTATCGTATATGTTGCATTACGGTAAGAAAATCTTAAATATTATAACTATTTGTATATATGTATATATATATTTATATATATAACAAGGTATTGTGTATGTGAGTGTGTGTGTGCGGGTATGTGTATGTAATTGTGTGTGTGTGTGTGTGACGGATTAATTTAGGTTATAGCAAACTTAACTTAGTTTAATCAATTATTCTGTTTCCTCATAAGATTTAGACAAAAGCCAAAGAGTTACTATTTTCTTGCATTTCGATCTAGGTACTGAATAGATGTTGCATTGTTCGTTAGCGATATGATAATTCATGCAGTAATTGTCGATCCTGCTTACTTTTACTTGTCTTATTTGCATGTTAATTCGCGAATAATGGCAACACTGCGCTGTGACAGCTGCTGATGAATAGGTTACATCATTATAATGCATGGAATTAGTATGTTCTCTTGGTTATAATGTGACTGAATGATTTATTGTCATGCAGACACATTATCCGAGTAATTACAAAGGTAAATGGGTATTACCTAATTGGAACAAATATAATATACCTATCTTAAAGAACACCACGCTTGTATTGCCTTAAGGGGTAGGCATAGATGCCATCCACAATCCAGATCTCGCCAGCTAATAGGCGACTCTATTGGGCACAGATCCACAATGAGTTGCTACTGAGAAAAATCATTTTTTTTCATCAGTTATACTACTCAAAATCTGCCAAAAAGATCACTGTTTATTTTATGCTTTTCGGCAGAATCAATTATTATTTCTTTTAAATTTTTGACTTTAAAAAATGCCGCAATTGAAATAAAGAACTTTGACATTGACTATTCAACATTTATTCCACCTCAAAAACCTTAAAAATATCCATCCGATCCGCCGCTTAGTAACCAAAATAGTATCCCCATCAGCATCATTTCAACTGAATAATTTCCCCACCGAATCACATTTACCGTAAACATAATACAAATCTTTCCTTTTGAAATCCTTGTATGAATTTTAAAGTCTGCTAAGCCGGCAGAATGCATACACTGCGGGTTGGTGGAGGCTGGAGGTACCTAGTTCTTCGGGAACAATAGATAAGAGCGGAGGCTCGAGCGCCCGGGGCTTGCAAAGGGAAGTGGGGGGAAGAGGATGGTTCATTCATCAGAAGTCAACCTTGGGACAAGGAGTAGAAACTTGCAGAAAACCCGCAAAGATACATAGCCATATTTTTATTTATTAAAAAAATAATTAATGCAAATAAAAGAAACAAGAAAAATTCATGCTGTGCAGTTGGAGGATCAGAGGGTCAGCCAATTTACGAATATGTATCCTCCGACTGCACAGCATGAATTTTTCTTGTTTACAGCTTTTTAGTTCGCTTCTTAGGTAGGCGGGTTTTTTTTTTAATTAACTTTTTTTATTTACAACTTTTTAGTTATCATTTTTTTTCGAATGACTTTTATATATATAAGCAGATTTTTTATTTTTGTAATCTCTCTAAAAACCCTTCATTTTGATGCCCCACTCGATGGATATGGAAGAAAAAAAGTTGCAACCCCCACAAATGCACCCAAAATCCGCCATGTTCCTTTTATTAACGGCACTTGGCTAAGAACACTTGGACGGTCAAGACCTATCTAACGATGTCTTAATTATAAGAATCCGCCAAGTAGTTTGAAAGATATGAGGTAATAAAGAATATTACATACATACAAGATACGCGCGAAAAACATAACCCTTTCCTTGCACCCGGGTAAAAAATAGGTATCAAGATGATGATTTTATTATTTTTTGACTCTCGTTTGACAATCGTCTCACCTGATGGTAAGCGATGATGTGGCCGACGATAGAGCGCGATTGCTTAGTTTTTAGGGTTCCGTACCCAAAGGTTAAAAACGGGATCCTATTACTAAGACTTCGCGGTCCGTCTGTCTGTCACCAGGCTGTTCTCATGAACCGTGATAGCTAGACAGTTGAAATTTTCACAGATGATGTATTTCAGTTGCCACTATTACAACAAATACTAAAAACAGAATAATGTAAATATTTAAGTAGGGCCCATACAACAAACGTGTTTTTTCCGTTTTTTTTTAGATGATGGTACGGAACCCTACGTGCGCGAGTCCGACTCTCACTTGGCCGGTTTTTTTATTCATTAGATCCTTTTCACTTTTGAATTTTAAGGAAATGCGGGCTCCAACTGAATTTCATTCGTAAAATATCATAATTCGAGGTTTGCCTCTCGCCTATTTCCTTCTCCAGTATTGGAAAAATTAAAAAGATATTCCGTAAATTGAGTAAAAATTATATTATGTTGTGCTTCTATGTTTTCTTTTTCATTTATAGTTGTCAAATTTTTACAATAAGCCTCTGTTGACAGCGCAATATTGAGCATTTTTTGAGGGTTCTTGTGCTTCTAAAGATAATGATCATCAAAACTTTTTTACAAAAATTACAACCGACTTCCAAAAAAAAAACACTACAAAGTGAAAAATAACTTCAATTTCGGAAGTCGGTGTTCCTGTTTTCGTTTCTTCGTTTTTTGACACCGACTTCCGAAATTGAAGTTATTTTTCACTTTGTTTTGTTTTTGTTTGGAAGTCGGTTGTAATTTTTGTAAAAAAGTTTATTTTTCACTTTTTAGTTCTGGTAGGTACATAATGGACCAGTTCTATAGGCTAGGTACCTATAACGCCCAAAGTGAAGCCAGAATAGATTAACCCAATAACATGAAACTGAAATAAACAAAACCTGTGGAATGAGAGTATACCAGGGCCTGCAGTCTCGACATAGATAACGATCGATAACTCGTAACGATCGGTCGATAAGTCCTAACGATCGTTAAATATGGATTTTTGGTAGTCTCGACTTTCAAAGCTATCGATTTTTGACGTTTGTCATCGTTAACTTAACGTATATTTACGATAAGTTAACGATTTATCGGTATGATATCGGATTTCCTAGCGAGCATTTTTGACAGCCCGATAAGTATTCGTAACGATCGTTAACATTGGTTTTTTGAGTTTACGCAACAATAAATAAATAATAATTGGAGTAATATGGCTGTATATTATTTAGCGTGGGCTTTGGTAGTGCTCCAACACAGACGCGATAATAATAATGAGGTGGCAAATTGCACAAAACCGGCGTGAAAGTGAAAACCCTTTGGATTTAGAGGATGGCCAAATTCTCTATATTTACCGAATAAACAAGGACATGTTTCATGAACTTTGCCCATCTATTCAAGTGAGTGTCTTTGCATTGGGTAACTACCGTGCCTAAATAATATTTCTATAATTTTTTTCTAATATCCAAGATGTACATAAAATTTTCTTTTTAATAGATACTGACGGCACTCCGATTTTACGCAAGAGGGTGCTACCAACTACCAGTGCTAGCTTGTAGTGGGGATGCAGCATAAGCCAAAATACATGCTGTAACTTAGGCTATCAATGAAAACCTTTTAAGAAGATACATCAAATTTCCCATAACCCAAGAAGAACGGTGGGTAGTTAAAGAGAAGTTTAGAAATGCTGCAACACCCTGGGTACACCGGAGTATCAATAAACAAATGTTCATTGTTCAGCCATGAACGTCGTTGTAATATGCTTTGGTGTGCTAAATTCTGTTTTTAGGTATCTATCCCACCAACGCCAGTGGGTACCTAGTGGTGTATGGCTCATACATCATATGAGCCATACACTGCTGGCCTAATAGTCAATGCATGTGCAGTGATACACAACATGCACATAAAATATAAATTACATGAACCAGAGGTCACTACACCTATGCAAATAGTGGACAATTATGGTAGAGTTCATGATGATGGCCTAGAAGTTACAGGTGCCAAATCAATTGATTTATTTTAAGGTATTCATTTAATATTTTATTATATTATATTTCATTTATTCAATTAATGTACATACTAAAAACATTAGCTTATAAAAAAAAAAAACATAAAATAGTAGCCCACCGGTATCGGGTCCAAGCTACCGGTGAATATATTCTATTTATTAATTACCTATATTTGCAGAATATATAATTTTCCCCAGATCTTTATACCTATTTCATTGGAATCTCCATTTATTTGACCCAAAGGTGATAGATAATGACTTACAGCATCAAGTCCGCCTTATGTAACACCATTGTATGAATACTCCTAAAATCTTGTTTTTGTTATACAGAACTTGTATCGTGCACTGGGCGAGCTGTGGCAGAGTGTATAAGAAGAAGACTCATTAATACTAGATTTACATTTTTATTTTATTGACCCTCTGTGATTTAAATAAAAAACATATAAATTCATTTAATATTTTTATTTACAAGTGTTGTAAAGGCATCAGCTATTTTATTTGCAGCCTATGCAAATAGCACCCATGCCTCGGCTTGTACCTTGGCTGCCTCAGCCTGCATCTTGGCAGCGCCTGCTTGCACTTGAGTTGCAGCTGCCAGCATCTGTAAAAAAGTTAGATGTACTAAAACTGTCTCTTAATACCCTCTAGCGTGCTTGTGATTCTAATAATAAAAAAGGAAATAGCATAACAATATCAAAACATTTCTTTTTATTTCACATAGGCCTTCATGGGCACTTATAAAACGTCGACAAAAGGTGCACAGTTCGGGTTGGTCATTTCCTATGGAGAAGAACCTTCAAGAAACTCCACGGTTACTCTTTTGAAACTTTTTAACGTCCGGGCAGTCGATGCCAAATGTGTACTCTACACCAATTAAGGATGTCATACATCTCTCCACCTCAGTCAAAGGAGCAGTGATGATGCCTCGGTTGCCAGACTGTATGATTTATTTATTTAATTTTGCTGCCTAAGTTCAAGCTGTAATTAGAATAGTGTATTTTACTAAATATAAATAAAACTGACGTGGATTGTACTTACAATTAAAAAACAACTTCTGATTTAACGTCATGCATTGCTTGGGCTACTTGATGGATTCATTTGGGAGTTTGTTGAGCTCCTTGGCAACCTCCTACCAGCCTGTTTCAAAATTTGCCCGTATGGAGATATGGTCGGGCTTCTAAAGTCGCCAAAAGCGGATCAACCTGCCCCGAAGTACGCCTGAAACATTTAAGATATTCATTAAGTAAACATAAACACGAACTTCTTTGGAAATACGCAAAGTATTCAATTTAGTACCAAAAATTGAAATCGAAAATTGTTGTAGGTTGTATTTACCTGACGCTCACGCTGCTGGCACTCGGGCTCGGGCCTGCGCCTTTGACACTGTCCTCCACCATCAAAATACGGTTCTTTTCCAGTTTTTCTATCAATTCCAATTCTATCTCAATGTCATAATTTGTGTACAAACAAAGTTGACATTGACAGTTTGTTTCCCATGTTCAACGCCTGTGTTGCAAGGAAGCGAACTATTTTCTTCTTTGTTATGCGTATACTTAAAAACGGTATATGCTACTTACCCGTTTGTATGCAAAAAAGTGTTAACATGATAAGGTGTATCTATCTTCTGTACAATTTTCAAAGAAAAATAGTTTTTTTTGAATATCTTGTCTACGAATTTTCCCTAAAATACAAGGATTTTTTTCAACTGCCATAATTTTGCAATAAAATCACCGCACTATGAATACGAACATCGTTATCGTACCGACAACGCTAAGTCAAATTAGTGACCGATTTTGCACGATAACTCGGCTGTCGAGACTTGCATTTAACGTTAGCGTCGTTACGGCAAGCGTATTTTATCGGTAAAAGTTAACGATCGTTAGCTCACTTATCGATCGCTAACTAAGTCGAGACTGCAGGCCCAGGGTGAACTGTTCACACCTGCGTACCCCTTTAGAGCGTACCAGTGTGATGTTATGTTAAGAAATGGTGTAAACAATAAATAGATATGCGATTGCATCTATCCCGAGTGATTTGCCGTCATTTATTGAAGAGTTCTGATGTATATCTCCGAAGTTCTTCATCAAATCTTGATGAAAATTAAATGGGACCACATGACAAACACCAGCTTTCGAATAAAAAAAATCATCAAAATCGGTTCACCCAATAAAAAGTTCTGAGGTAACAAATCACATTAAAAAAAAAAATACAATCGAATTGATAACCTCCTCCTTTTTTGCAAAGTCTGTTAAAAATGAGAAAACATAGGGGCACAGTATATCTTTCTTTTTAATTTATGGAATATCTTTTAAATTGTTTCAATATCAGAGGAGGAAATTGGCGAGAGTCAAACCTCGAATTATGACTTTTTACTAAGTATATTCAGTCGGATGTCTGCGACCGCATTTCCTCTTAAAAGAAGTGGGATTAGGTCATACAAAAAAAATATGGCTTGCTTCATAGTACTGAAGAACTAAAGATATTAAATTTGTATTAATTCATTACCTACGGTTAGGAAAACCAACAGCAAAATATACCATAATAATGGTGGTGTCATTAATTGTAATGAATGGCCTATAAACAAGTCTATTTTAGTACCAGCAGGTACCTATTTAGGTTCTATATTTACCTAATTTAAAATTATTTGCGTCGTATACTTACGTACAAACATTTGCAACTGTGGTCCGTTTGTTAAGACTAAAAATGGAAAGACCACACCACACTATTCTCGAGGTGCAATAATATTGCGTTGTAGGGAAAGGTTTCATTTTTGTTAATTTATCATGTCATGATATGATTATGCTTTTACCTACTACTTATTAGAAATATTTGCACGACTTATTAGTCGAATATAGTGAAACTAAAATTATTTTACCATGTTTTTATGTAAGTACCTCATCAGAAGCCTTTTAGTGTTCTTGCTGGACACAGGCCTCCGCTCTGTGAGAGGGAATGGGCCGTAATGCACCACGCGGCTGGGCCCAGTGCGGGTTGAAAGTTTTTTTTTTTTTTTTATCTATAGGCTTGCGCTTGACCACTATCTCACCTGATGGTAAGCGATGATGTGGTCGACGGTGAAGCACGCTTGCCTAGAAAAAAACCATTCACTCTTGACTTAAAGACTCCTAGATTGTAGATATCGGGCATCGAATTTTTGATTCTAGGACATGCCGGTTTCCTCACGATGTTTTCCTTCACCGTCTTGAGAGCTGTAAGTACCTATATTCTTGCAAATAAATAATTTCATTTCATTTCACAGATGAAAAACTGCACTTCCTATTCTACTACACAACCTACCTATTATACTTAGTACAATTATGAAGTTATTTCGATGGACCTGCATATGATACATTTTTTCGTAGAATCTTATCGTACCTACAGTCTTAGAGAAGTCAGACTTGAGTCTAGTGAATAGATTGTCCGTTCTCCGCCGCGTGAGGACGCCTACTTTAGCGATGTTGTTTTTTTTATAAATGCCACAACTTTTCGTGAAGTTGATCTTCTGTTTCTCCAACCGCCAAGCTCTGACCGGGCTACATAACCCGCAGTCCGAAATTCTTCGTCAGCTTGAATGCATAGCGCAGTGTTAGTTTCAGAGTTAATTAAAAAGTAAGTTTAATAGTTCAGAGTGTAGCGTATGTTGAAAAGCAGTTTGTTTTTATGTAAATAAAACTTTTAGAACTGCTGGAAACTAAAAGGTTAGTAGAGGAAAGTTATGAACCAATATTTGGGTACTTAACTGGCTTATCCGTACCAGTGGTGTCTCATACCATACAAAAAAACCGTGCCGACGTTCTATACTGATTATTCTGATTATTTTTTGTACATCGATCGCATTCGGTTCCGTTCCGTTCCTTTCCACTGATATAGATGGTGATCTATCTATCGCCGTGGAACGAAACCGAACGCGATAAATTTACAAAAAATAATCGGCATAATCAGATGAAAAACGCTAGTTACGTCGGCACGGTTTCTTTGTATGGGATGAGGCATCAGGGGGGTGACCATAAGCTCTTAGAGCAGTATCAATTTGATATCGAATAAGGGACAGATGTATCTGACTTGTATACATCTGTCACTTATAATAATAAAGCCTTTGATAAACTTAAACTACAATTACAATATAATATAGAAACTGAACATAACCAATTATTGCACTTCGGCGTCTTCGTCCATCAGCGTCCCTTGACGCATAGGCCTCCCCCAGGCTCCTCCACTGTTCACGGTCTCGTGTAGCTCTGGCCCACAGGGCTCCAGCTATCTCCACTATGTCATCGTCCCAGCGTTTGCGTTGTCTACCTCTGCTTCTTTTTGATCCGTCTCTGATTTGCCATTCCGTTAAGGCCTTAGGCCATTTGGAGCCTTTATCACGGAGCATATGACCAGCCCATCTCCATTTCAGTCTTTTTGTGCATCTGTCACTTACTCGATATCAAATTGATACCGCTCTAAGTGCTTATGGCCACCCCCCTGTATGCTAGTATTATATTATCTGTGTCCGTACTATCGAAATAGAGTGTATAGATTAATTTTATCAGCCACTTATGTCGAATATCGAGTGGCTGGCTTAGGTATAGTAAGTATTCGTAATTCATTCATCCGTTCCTACTTGTAAAATTGAAATGTCAGTTTGTAATTTTAAAAAATAACAGTTTTTTACTACATGCATAGGAATGTTGAGAGCAGTGGTGGCCCAGTGGTATAGGCCGCGACTTACAAGTTGTAGGCCGTGGGTTCGAACCCAAGCAGGCGCTTTACTTTGTGTAAATTATTTCATCACCACTGCTCTCAAAAACGGTGAAGGAAAACATCGTGAGGAAACCTGCGTGACCTAGAACCAAAAATTAGAAGACATGTGACATCCACCAACCCGCACTGGGCCCGCGTGGTGGATTACGGCCCATTCCCTCTCACAGAGAGGAGGCCTGTGTCCCAGCAGTGGGAACATTAATAGGCTGATGATGTGATGTGATGTGATGTGATAGGAATGTTTACACGGTATATCCTGTGTTCTGATTAGAACATAGGTTATTTACTTTACCACCAACGGAAAAGAAAAAAAGAGGGGTGTTATAAGATTGACGTGTGTATTTGTTTATTAGCTCCACACCGATGAACCGATTTTGTTTCGTTTATTGTTTGAATGGTGACTTTATCGAGAGTGTTCTTAGCTATGTTTGATGAAAATCGGCAGTTTTAAAGTTATGGGCGTTTAACTGTTTGAATCGGGGTGTTTTTGCAAGAAATTGCGCCATAATTACGTGTTCAATACATTGCCGATCGAAGCGTGTCTACTGCTAGATAAATTATGTAGCATGAAATAAAAACCAGCCAAGTGCGAGTCAGACTCGCCCATACCATTATCGCAAAAAACGGCGTTTGTTGTATGGGAGCACCACTTAAATATTTATTTTATTCTGTTTTTAGTATTTGTTGTTATAGCGACAACAGAAATACATCATCTGTGAAAATTTCAACTGCCTGTTTCATGAGATACAGCCTGGTGACAGACAGACGGACCGTCGAGTCTTAGTAATACTCGTAGGGTCCCGTTTTTACCCTTTGGGTACGGAACCCTAAAAATGTGTTGTTTTTTTTATTTTACTTGTTACTTCAGGATTACGTTCCCTTGGTATAATTTCAGACTTTCACGCGGGAAAAGTCGCAGGCGGGAACTATAAATACCGGGCTTATAATCTTTTGAATGGGTCTGCGTTTTGTCAGTGGTTAGTACTTTTGGAATAGTTGGGCTCAGTAAGTCACGGTAAACGGGGATTCCCAATCGCAACAAAAAGTTTTCCATACATTCAAATTAACGATGACCGACTGGCGCTTAAAATACTCTCAATGTATTCTTAGTTTTTTATTCGCGGTAATCTCAGTATCGAGCCAAGATGTGAGATAGTGGTCAAGCGCGAGCCAACATATACTAAAACTAATAAAGAAAACAAAAAAAGTATTTTTTTGGTTGACGGTGCGAACTGCGATACTTTCAAAATGCGCCTGTATTTTTTGGGGCAAAGGCCAGTGAGTGTGGGATTTTTACCTCACTAAAACCACCCCGGTGATCACCAGCACGAAGAATCCCGTCACCTTTCAAAAGACTACTCCGGAACCTCCTCTATACGCCTGTTAGGAAACATCCCTTTGGAGCTTGGAAAATCACGTCATCAGGTGACGCGATTTGCAGCACGTGATACTGATCACTGTGAGCCAATATGCCTGCAATGATAAGAGAATGATTTCTTAAAATTGGCGCAATCTCGCCACTGCAATTTTTTTAAGAATCAACAGTGGCGACCACAAGAAAAGCGCCGTTGCAATAAAGCTCGACGAGAGCCGCGGAGTTATTGCTGAATACAATCGATCTAAAACTATTTCATTTCGTTTAATCATTAGTATGCATTACGTATTTTAAGCTGTCGAGTAGACAGATTTATTAACATATGAAACAACCAGCTGCTGCCCGCTATTTCGCCCGCATTAAAGTCTAAATTATCCCAAAGAAACCTTCCACCTGGATGAAAAGAAGACGGCTATTCCAGGGGGGTGACCATAAGCTCTTAGAGCGATATCAATTTGAGATCGAAAAAGGGACAGATGTATATGACTTGTATACATCTGTCACTTACTCGATATCAAATTGATACCGCTCTAAGAGCTTATGGTCACCCCCCAGTTCTAAATCTCTGTGCATATTTTATTCTGATCCGTTCAGCCGTGTTGGCGAGATTGAGTTACAAACATCCATACATCCAAACTTTCGCATTTATAAATAGTAGTAGGATTGATTAGGAACTTTTATCAGTTGTGATGGAAACTGTGATTTAGCGTATTACGTAATTAAAGTACCGGAGAAACAATTTAACCGTCTTGTCACAGCAGATGTTTTCTTGAAGCTAAATATCTTCGCAACAAACCACCATTTTTCCAAAGGCTTCAAGTTAAAAGGCCTAAAATTGTAGGTAATTCCACCTGGCCCAATTAACATCGATAATTGGTTCGCGTCTAATTTACAGCCGCTTGAAACCTAGCCGGCGGAATGAAACGCACTTGTAATCAAAGTGCGTATGAGCGAATTAGGGACGGAGAGGGAAAATGGCGCCCAAATTTTCTTGCTTTTAGGTTGTTTTAGGCATTTTGGCGAAATTTTACGTTTTATACAACGTTTAGTAACGATTTTTTTGCGAACACCGTATCCATACTACTACATTATTATATATGCGAAAGTAGCTCTGTATTTCTGTGTTTTTCACTTAAGGTTACACTAGTCGAAAATTTTTCCATACAAACGTAGTCTAGGAATTATTCCACTGTTTGACGATGTACGTTCAAAATAAAAAGTGATATCAATTTGTCTCATAATTATCTAGCCCTGTATGGAAGCGAAAAAGTAAAAAAATAAAATATTTTAAAGTTATGAGCGTCGAAAGTTCCACATTTCGATACTAATTTTAACGCGTTTTCGGGCACAAATAAATACCATAAGATGCCGGAAAATTGCAAAACGGCCTCCATACACGGATAGATTAGTAGTTCAACAATGCATATAATTTTATTTTGAACAGATAGATTTAGTAATTTTTTCATGATATCTAGACTACCAAAGGTCTGTTTATAAAATTTCGCGCGCTCGGTTTCGTCCTAAATCATTATCCATTTCGCTACAAATTTGCAAAAGTGTGTATTCGTTCGCGAACTAGCTTCCTACTGCTCATCACAGCATCTATCTCTTCCGCACGTGTTGTCGGTTGATATAAAATGCATTTTAACCCCGCGCACAAAATAGTTCGTGCCGTCGACTAGAGTACCCTTAACGTCTCAACAGATTTGGATGAAACTTGGCACATGTGTAGATCAGGTCCTGGATACTTTTCATTACGGGAGTATGTTCCCATGGGATTAATTTCGAGGTTCAGGTGGTGTTTATAATAAATCGTGTGATATTATAAACTCTTTCTTTTCATTAAGACACGGATGTATTGTGCAAAAAGTATTTGAGAAGAGTTCACAATATATATTGAAAGTTTACAATCATGTATTACAAACTTACGGTATTCAATCCGGAGAAGGGTTCATGTTTTCTGTTCACTTATACATCTGATGTCTGAAAGTATTAATACAATTCAAAACCAAAAATAATATTATTGTAGTATTGAGACGAAGATCGGTTTCAGTCAATTATTCTGACCGCGGTCCGGTTTCAGTAAATTATTTTCGTTCAAAACTTACACCGGATGAAAATGTGTTGAAGCCAGAGCAAAATTAATTTTCATTCAGAGAGATAAGCAAAGAGAACAACGGAAGAATTGTGTAGTGAGCGGAAACATATTCTTATCACTAAAATACTTACTAAATATTTGTTCTCATTTTTTGTCATGAGTGACCTTCACACTGCTCAGATTCAAGTAATGTCATTCTAATTGTTATTCAAGGTCGTTTCGATAAGAATCTGTGTTATTTTGCATCACAGTAAAACGCTCGTCAGTCAAAGTGTTGCAAGGTTAGGTTTTTTGACATAAGGCTACGTTCACACAGAACATACGTATTTCTTAGGATCATTTTTAACGGATCCGTCGCTACTGGAGGTGATGTTCACACCGCATTTACACTACCGTTTTGACGGATCCGCCGCTACTGGGGGTAATGTTTACACCAAATTTAGTCAGTGTAACACCAACTTTCAAAGTAAATGGATCAGTATTCTAATACTGTTCTGTGTGTGAACACGCTCATACAACTACATACGTCAGCGCCGAATAAAAACGTATACGATAAAGCGGAACTGTAAAACGGACCTCTGTGTGAACGAGCACTAACGTGTGGCGAATATTTGTACAACGGATGCTCTGTTCCGTGCCTGATTCATTATCTGTGGTTTTTAACTATGTAGGTAATGAATTTTTAGATAATGGTATTTGAGTCATTGTGTTCTATATGTCATGGTTTTTTGAATGGATATGACGTTAGTAGTCTGCGAACGAAACGAGCAATTCTTGTGTATTCTGAATCTTGGAAACGGCTCCAATGATTTTCATGAAATTTAGTATGCAGGGGCATTCGGGGGCGATACATCGATCTAGCTAAGTTGAATTTTTAGAAAACATCGTTTCCTCTATTTTCACCTGAGCAGAGCTCGGTCGCCAAGGTACTGTAGATTAATTTTGCCAGAAAATTGAATCAAGTGTACTTTTCAGCCGTAACAAAGTTTGACACGGTTTTGAAATTGTAGCAGCCAAGATTTCACACATATTTAGGTACACTTGCAAACGCTCATTCATAATTTCGTTTGTGTGTTTTTTCAATGCGCTCGCGGCGTGACAATTGCTTCATCTAGGGTACCGTGTTCTTGTATTGGTTATGCTTTTGTGTAATAAACTTGTGGGTCCTGCACGTTATGAATATGTTACATAACATGACGCCTGTATTGAGTATTGTCCGAAATGTAAGGTCCCGAGAGACTAGAGCTACATACATCCCGTCCAGACCCGTTATCATTAACACTAGTCACTGATTTAGGTCGCCTAGTGACTAGTGTTAATGATAACGGGCCTAAGTAATCTTCAAAACAAAACACTTCTTCTTTTTTCGAACCACCATTTTTCAAAGTTCCTCCTTCATGCTTTTGTTTTCAAGTAGGTCCCATATTTTTCACAGGCAGCCTCACTGCCCCTAGTGCCATAGATTACATTGGACTAACTAATGAGTTTCCGTACTTCGCATTCGTTGGTAATTACCCCGTATTTTATGTTTAAGTGCGAAAAATATACGCCAAGTTTATTTGTTCAGAAAAGTCTGAGAAAATCCACTGAAAATTTTCCTGAAATCGGTGTGAGTTGAATAAATCGTTTTGATAGTGTAGTCGTAAAAAGTATTACCTATGTTATAACAATAACATTATAGGTAATACTTTTTTAATAACATAGGTAAGAAGTTCTTACCACATTTCACACTAATATTATAACGGCGAAAGTCTGTGAGTGTGTATGTTTGTTACTTCTTCACGCTCAAACGGTTGGACGGATCTGGATGAAATTTGGCACAGATATAGATTATAGTCTGGAATAGCACATAGGATACTTTTGACATCACGCGGGCGAAGCCGCTGGCAGAAGCTAGTTCTAAATAAATAAATAAGAATATTAACGAAGGCCTTAAAATGGTACCTACTTACTTCTTGACGTTATTCAGCTGTGCAGGGTCGAAAGGGATTGAATAAAAAAAAAGAATAATAACCTTTAATTATTTACAAGTAAGTAACTTACAACATCGTGAGGAAACCGGCATGCCCTAGAAGCAAAAATTCGAAGACATATCCGCGTGGTGGATTACGGCCCATTCCCTCTTACATAGAGAAGGACTGTGTCCCAGCAGTGGGAACATTAAAAGGATGACGACGATGATGAACTAAACTCTACTATGAGCTATGGGGAAAACGGTAGTACCTTAGTTACTTAAAATTATGAGCTAAAATTTTTTTTTGTTATTCAAGTCTTTACCTAGATATTTATACTCTGTCAAATCTGCGGAGCCTCGCTTGCTAATATAACCTGTCATATCCATATATTTTTAACCATTCTTAGACCTAATATCACGTCCTCTCTTAGTAGGTACTCGTACTTAGATAGGTTTCATTTACCAGGCCGTGGTACCGATACCAACAGTCAAAGTCCTCACGCATCGGAAACTAGGACACAATTTAATTTAACAGTAGGTAGTCAAGTTAATCGATGGCTTACTTCAAGGAGGCCTTGATACGCGACAAATGGCTGATATTAAGAAATCAATACGTCAACATATATTGTCGATGACTATAATCGAATTTTGAACATAGAAGAGCCCCGTGTCAGTTTTGGATTAAGGAATGTCGTATGTTCTTCATAAAATTGGAATGCAAACGATCTTAACACGTGTATTTATCCTAAACTGATAATATGATGAGTTAAACTGATTTTTGTGGTGATTTTTGTTTAATTGTAGTGACGCCTGGGGGAGGCCTATGTCCAGCAGTGGACATCTTTCGGCTGAAATGATAATGATGATGAAACTGATTTTTTATGTTGTAAAATTTATATTATAATCTCTGGAGGCACCTACTGATCCGGCTCAAAGTCACACTTTCGCTGATTGCCCCAAACAACTTTTTATGAGAAACTCACGGTTCCTGTTTGGTAGTCCACTGGGCCAAAGTCTCGGGAAAATGATGGTAAAATTCCTTATTATAAGATGTGTTTTTTACGCAAAAGTAAGTAAGTAAAGAAACTTACAAAATGGTCGGATTGTCGCCTGTCGGTTTTATATATAGGCTCCTAGGACCCTAGTAACTTGTAACCGCCTTGATATTTTTTATGATATTTGCCAAGTGACCTACGAGAAGATCGGAGTTTACTTGCGTGATCGCATCATAAATGAGACTATCCGAAGGACGAACAAAGTTACCGACATAGCCCGAAGAATTATCAAACTTAAGTGGCAGGTGGTCAGGGCACATTGCTCGCAGAACATATGGTCGATGGGACCGAACTTTAAACTTTAGAACTTTGCAAGCAGGTCATATTGGTCCACCTAGTTGGAGGCCCAACTAGGTGGACCAATATGACCTGGTTAAGGTTGCGGGGATCAGGTGGATGTGGGACCGGTTGATGTGGCGACGCATGGAGGAGACCTATGTTCAGCAGTGGACGTCTTTCGGCTGAAGTAATGCTGATGATGGACCTACACGAAGAAATAAGCTCCTAAATTTTTTATTAGAAATTTTGCCGAATATAATAATTTCAAACAGAAGACACAAGCACAGTATAAATATGGACGAACAGTATCGAAACTACCTACAAACGCTCGAAACGGCACACTCACACAAACATGCGCATCGACGAGACACTGGCTCGCACTACTGACAGCACCGCGGACGCTGCTTAGGGGTCTCGTAGATGCGCATGTTTGTGTTAGTGTGCCGTTTCGAGCGTTTGTAGGTAGTTCCGTACTGGTTGTCCATATTTATACAGTGACACAAGCTTGCGCTGTGATATATTAACTCGATTTATTTTACCTATTAAATAAATATAATCGTGTACACTTGCTGATAGTAATGTTGACACAATGAATGGTGTATTTGACTTTGATAGATAAAATCGTAATACAGTAGGTACTCGTTGATATCGACTTGTTAGTGTCAACCAGGTGATTGATTGCTGATAAGCTGACAACACCTTAAAAACTTATAAATAAAATCTTTGTATTTTTTTTCGGCAACTTCTAACGAATTATATTTTCTTCGACTGCTACTGCGAAGTTCTGTTGAGTTATCTTCTACAGTATGTTTATTATAGTATATATTATATATTAGTATATTTTATTTGGTAAACCAACACAGTACGTATCTAATATCTTTAATAACGATTTTTACCATCAATCACAATTTGTAAAGTGAAATTGTGAACGTCTTTTTATGAAACAAACTAATAATCAACATTAAGTCGTTTTTAGGGTTCCGTACCCAAAGGGTAAAAACGGGACCCTATTACTAAGACTCCGCGATCCGTCTGTCTGTTTGTCCGTCTGTCACCAGGCTGTATCTCATGAACCGTGATAGCTAGACAGCTGAAATTTTCACAGATGATGTATTTCTGTTGCCGCTATAACAACAAATACTATAACCAGAATAAAATAAATATTTAAGTGGGGCTCTCATACAACAAACGTGATTTTTTTGCCGTTTTTTACGATAATGGTACGGAACCCTTCGTGCGCGAGTCCGACTCGCACTTGGCCGGTTTTTTTTACCATTATAAAGTTAAGAAAGTGAACAATTTCTTCACAAAATATTAGGTACGATGCAATGTTCTTAGGTACCTAATATTTTGTTAAGTTACGTTTTATCACACATCACTATGATTTATGACCACAGATGTCACTATTAAAACGTTAAAAAAATACCAAAGATAATCACGTATACGTGTACGCGTAGTATCGTCTTGTACTTGGTTAACTAAGTAATACTTGATTAGGTAGATGCTTGTCCACCTAACCAAGTTTAAATTGTAGGTATAGTGGAAATTTAATTAAAAAAAAAATACTTTCGCTACCTTACGTCCGGCGCACCCGGGAATGTTACCTCCGTAACCAACTTAAACTAGCTAATCCTTTTTAACCCGTCTTGTTTTTATCGTTCACCTAAGTCTGGTCAATACGTGAGAAAATGTCGAACGAAGCTGCCGTCAGACCAAATTGAATCGTGTCCGCCCTTAAAGTTAGTTTTATCTCGTAGAACGTCCTAAGTTAGTTAACATCAATTTCGGGAGCCATAACGTATTTAGGACGGTCTTAAATTCAGTTACTGCGAAATGTCACATGTATCACAGACTGCAAAGCTGTTTTGTGTAATTTTATGCTTGAATGGCCTGGTTTTAAGGGTTCCTAAGCTAAATGGCAAAAATCTGGCACTCTTTTACGAGTAATTTCGTCCAGATTTTACACAACACTACCAATTTACTTGGAGACTCGGTATATCGGTGTACGGTGATCAACCACTATATTCTGTTAAAGTCACTTAAGGCGCAGATACCCCTGAGTAGCTAAACGGCTAGTCGTATATTATTGGAAAAATATATATTACATAATACCATTTTAATAATCGCACCAAAACCGCTGGGTGTATTTTAATGGTCGTTGGCGACTGTCATCGTCTTAAATGTTTATATTCTGGCCCGTAGTTGCGTATTGGATTACCTACTATCGCGCGCCTGATGTTATGAAAACTATTTTATAATTTTTTCACAAACAAGTTTCAACATCGTCTTTTAGTTCAATAATTCTGCAATCTATCTTGTTATCTTAACTGATATAATAAAGAGGTAACATTGTATGTTTATATGTTTGTATTGGTAATCTCTGGAAATAATGATTCGATTACGAAAATATATATATTAAGTATATATATACTTAGATGATAAAAAGTAAGCTACAGTATTGGTAAGTTTCGTAGCGGCCATAGAATTCACGGTTTCTGCGTGACAGGCCTCTGTAGTGAAGACGCGGAAAATCGTTAACTTAGTAATAATCTATACAGTGCATATTTTAAAATATCATGTAACTTTATTCAATTGTAATTATTGTTACAGGTACGTTCGTAGTTGCCAAGGAATCTGCGCACGCGCTACGGGAAAAGAGAGACCTACCAATGTAAAATTCAGTAAGAATTTTTTTTTGAAATCCTGCCTTTTTCGTCTCAGCGCAGTTGAATATCAACAGGGCATCAAAAGGCGTTAGTGTTTCTGAAAACAGGACTAAGATTGCTTACTGTAAGGCCACGTTTTCGCACCAGCTCGCACGCACGTTTTATAATTGCGGACTACCGTCAATCAATCATGCCGCGCAATGAGATTAAACTTGCATGCCAGTTGCTTGCACGTGTAAACGCGGCCTAACAAAACTGTATATCAGTCTACAATACTTCTCGCCTAAGTATCCGACTCGGCTAACACATAATTAAAACTTTAATTATGAAGTTGTTCCTAAAAGTTTCTTCAATGGTTCTCACTCAATTTATATCCCAAGTTTAGCAGATAAATTAACAAAGTTCTACTGACGTCATTATAATTTTAATTATAAAAAGTAATTTGTGCTGTAGAGATGGCAGTGAGAGTTATTTTAAGATAGGTACTATTTTAAACATGTTATAATCAAAATGACGCGAATGCGTTTTGAGTTTGCCAAACGGGTTTTTTTTAATAAATAAACTTTGACGGAAAGATAACTTGGCAGAAACTGAAAGTTTTTTTTTTTAGGGAAATGTTTTCCTATTTATAAAATGCCAAGGACAACCAAAGGGACTCGCTTTAAACTAAGCGAGTCCTGGCTTATACCTAATGCCATAGTTATAATTTAATCAAGTAACATGTCAATTACCTATCTTAAATCCCGAAGCCAAACCGAGAAGGTGAAAACCCAAAATAATATTAACATCAAAATTCTCATACTATAGGTAACTTATTTACCATAAATTGCGTGAGTTTAGCAATCAATTATTTACCGCAAGCAGTTCCCGCCATAATTCTAACTGACAGATGTCAAAACGAACTGTCACCGATCTAATAATATCCTGGCATTCTCGACGCGATCACTAAAGTGTTGTCAAGTGCACACTGAAGAGACTGTCGACATTTGCCTAGTGCCACTTGGACGCTATCTCACTATTGGACTTAAACGAATCCTTGGAACAAAACTTTTTGAATCTTTATAAGAGAAAAAATAAGAGAATAAAGTACCTAGTAGTCTTTTCGTGCCAATAATTACTATTCGTAATTATCTTTACTGACCTTTTAATAGTAACCTATGTGCATAAAAGTAATCGATATCTACTGCATATTCGCGTGTTTGCGTGCTGTGTGACATTTAATGGCTTCGATAATAATATTTTTTATTTAATAAACAATTCTTATCAAATTACAAACACCACTATCGTTATGTATTTCTTGTTAACACGTTCACTGTTAATTATACTTAATAACTTTATTTATACGTAGTAAAATGATTACAAAGTTTGCAGACCACAAATTAAGTTTTTGTTTTAGTCTGGGGCCTAGTCCATGTCAGTTTGGTTTTGAAGGACCTTCCTTCGACTCTGTTGCCATACCGACAACGGATAAAATCAATACATATAATAAATCTGTAGAAAAGTTGTTTTTGTACATAGAAAATAATTCCAAAAAAAAATAGCCATGGTGTTAAAGGATAACCAATTTGACCCATTTCCAGCATTTTTGTCTGTTTATTTGTGCACGCATCACGTAAAATGTTCGAAACTAATGTAGATGACTTTTATACATAAAAATTATGCGTAACTTGAAGTATTACTTAGTTTTTGTTTCATCGCAATCGGTCCACTCTATCAAAATTTTGATGCATTTAAAATGTTCAAGAAGTATAATTATCACAACACACGCAATTCAGATACTCGGACAGTTGAACTCGATATTCGATAGATGGCGTTGTGCATTTGAAGTTACTTTCGTAGGGTAGGGTAGGCCAGTGAGTTAACGGGAGCGAAGCCGCGGGCACAGCTAGTCCTTAATAAAATTAATGGCTTTATACAACAAGCTATGACATTAACACATTTACTGTTAATTATACTTAATGACTTTATTTATAAGTAGTAATAATTACAAAGCACGAAGACCACAAAGTTTTCGTTTGAGTTTAAGGTCATTTCCAAGTCAGTTTGAAGGACGGAATGTCCTTCGAATCAGTCGACATAAAAGCGGAGAAAGAATCCTCAATTAAGGTCAATAAAAAACAAACTATGTGAATTTGATGATTTGAGGTGAAGTCTAAACTTGAGTAATATAATGCGAGTGACCTGAATTCCCCTTTTATCGTCCTGCCACCTTCTACCACACGATATCATTCGTGTATCCCTGTACTTAACAATCCCCAAAACTATCCGAAGGGATCTTTAGATGATGAAGATTAATTACTCCGGGGATCCCATAAGGCTCCCTAAAATAGTTACCTTTGCCTCGAATTACGCGCGACTTAGGGCGTGTATTCTCGTAATCTCGATAAACGATTATCGGTATATACAGATTATGTGATGCGATTAGTTTGACTCGCTGCGTAATTTATTCGATTATCGAATAACATAGGGAAGTTACAATGGTTTGTATTCTGTAGAATTAATTTATGGTAGCCTGCGTTTGAGGGCTATGCTCAAAGGCGCTGGCGTGATAATTACATGTATGATCATGTAGCCTGTTATTGTTATAATACAATGTAGCTTATAGGATTTCCGTAACGCAATGTGGAAATCCGAGAGATTATGTATTTAAGTTATTTCCGTTCAAGTCTACTGAGAACACGTTAGAGACACTTCTATTCAGGGTTCTGTACCCGAAGGGTCCAATCAGAGCCCTATTGCTGTCTTTCACGTGTCCGTCTGTCATAGAATTTTGTTTCGAAGATATTTTTAACTTTCTATTGACCTATTAAATTGAAATTTGGCGATAATGTTTATTATTACCTACGTATATTTTACTTGCACTTGGCTGGTTTTTTTTAGATTGAATTAGTATCACGGATGTTTTTATGATCCTGATTGCTTACATAAAGTCCACGGAATGCCAAAAAGAAAAATAAAAAACCGACCAAGTGCGAGTCCTACTCGCGCACGAAGGGTTCCGTACCATTATCGCAAAAAACGGTCAAAAATATCACGTTTGTTGTATGGGAGCCCCACTTAAATATTTATTTTATTCTGGTTTTAGTATTTGTTCTTATAGCGGCAACAGAAATACATAATCTGTGAAAATTTCAACTGCCTAGCTATCACGGTTCATGAGATACAGCCTGGTGACAGACGGACAGACAGACAGGTGACAGACAGACGGATCGCGGAGTCTTAGTAATAGGGTCCCGTTTTTATCCTTGGGTACGGAACCCTAAAAACAGGTTAACGACTTGTTAGAATTTTGCAAGACGACAATGTTCAGGCTTAAATATCAACTGAAATCTTTAGGTAAATATTTCAGATAACCTCAAAAAAATGTAAAAAACCTGAAGATCACTAATATTCACACAGGTTGCGGTGAGCAAAAGATGCGATGCATGCCTCGTTAGTAATGTCGACTTCAAGAGCCGTTGTTTGCAAAAGGTTGGTCAGTTACTCACTTTAGAAGTGCCGTATTCTGTAAGTCATGCATATTATCTACTTAGTAGTGTTATTCTGTAAAATTCGCCGTAAATTCATCGGTGAAGTGAACAAGAAACGAGCTTTCAATCAATCCGTCCAATCAGTGATATCACAGTTCACTTTATTGTCGCCCTAAAGAAATAGTACCTGACTTACAGTGTAGCTATGCTAATTGGCAAAATATACCATTACAATAGATCCCTTGTTTTACAATGTAATCTAGTTTCGTTGAAAAATAGGGCTTTAAAATGTAATATTAAGCTTAGGTGGCCAAAAATAATGTATAAGGATCATTGGAGAAGCAATCGCGAAAAGCGAGTGCCTTCGCTTCGAACTATTAAATAATTGTGAAATTACGGTGCCGTATTATAAAACTAGCTGTGCCCGCGGCTTTGCTTCCGTCATCTGTCTGCCAACCCTACCCTACTTACCTACCTACCATTTTTGTTCCTATAGTCATCATTCTTTCGCGGTGAATCTTAACACCGCCATTCAGAAAATGACTTCAAATACACAACGCCATCTATCGAATATCGAGTTCAACTGTCCGAGTATCTGACTTGCGTGTGTTGTGATATTGAACACTTTAAATTCATCTAACTTTTTGATAGAGTGAACCGATTGCGATGAAACAAAAACTAAGTAATTCTTCAAGTTACGCAATTTTTATGTATAAAAGTTATTTACATTTGTTTCGTACATTTCACGCACAAATAAACAGACAAAAATTCCAAAAATGCCGGAATTAGGTTCAGTTGGTTATCCTTTAACACCCTGACTATTTTCTTTGGAAATATTTTCGATGTACAAAAATTACTTTTCTACAGATTTATTATATGTGTCGCATCAAGGCTGGCCAATAGATTCAAACCATCGGGAAGTCGGGAAATATTCCCTTAGGTTAAGACATCGTGTGTGGGCAGGTCGGTGGGTGAATCGTGAAAATGAAATCACACAAATTATTCGATACACTGAGTATATTCAAATAGACACAAGTTACACTCCTGCTTACTAATATTACGGATCGACACTGATTCTACGACGTCTTAGCACTACGGCTGCCAGTACTCAACTGCTCTATTTCCTCCACGCAAGTGCTTATAAAAGCGCGCCAATGCGTATTTGCTCTTTATTGCCGCTAGGGGCGTGCTTGTGATTTGTTTTGACGTCCGTACTATTGACTAAATCCGACACGGCCATCCTGCGAGACAGGCGTCCTCGTCTGTTCCTAATTGTCAGATTTTAACAGTGTATCGAATCATGTGGAAATCCTCAATGGATGTCCTCAGCCCTTGGGGAAAGCTGAGGGGTCTGTCAGACTCCCACTGACTAAAACTACATGGTATTCTCTAGGCCGTAATTCCTCTTGAGAGGCGAACGTGGAACACACACGTCGCCTTCTCGGGCCTCTCTCAGGTGACAGATCCCCAAATCTATCACCCGCAGGCATCATCTTCTTGTCCTTGCTCCATGCCATCTCATGGTCACCTCGTGTTACACCACACGTCGTCTTAGTCCACTTCATCCTGTTTTTTTGAAAAATACAAAATTTTCAAACAGTATTTGCTCGTCCAATCCTGACTCATATTCTAGAGTGAGGAAACATTTTGAGACAATCAAACAAGATCATTCAAATCGCTCTGTTCACTATTGCAAGGAACGAGTAATTCTATTTCCAATTTAAAGAAAATAGCAACCTCATCGATTTGGTACCTAAAAGCACCCAATCTTCGTGATTACAAAGTCCAAGTACCACTGATAGTCATTACTCTCACATTAAATCAAACAAAAGAAACAATACACAAGGTTTCTTATTCACGATCTTTAGCCATCACATAGCTCTACTAGCTATCTCATAGCTCTCTTAGCTATCTTAATTGCTCTACTCGCACATCTCCACGATGTCGAGTCAACTCAACTCTTTGAACTCAGAACCTGTTCACAGAGATCCTATGTTACGTCAATTCATTATCTAATTCATCAACTATTTCAATTGGTACTTGAAATTTATGTGTCTTACTAACACGATCTACGCAAAGTAATCAAAATTAGAAAACCAAAATTATTTTAATTTTCGTAATGAGGGCTTGACGATTCGAACGTCATCAACATTAACATGATCTCTCCACACGCGTGACTGCGAGTTTACTTTCCTTTAACCTCATAACTCAATAGGAACTTTCTGTAAGGTTCCTAACACAAACATGACTTTTCACACCAGACAGTGTCACACAAACTTATAGGTGCCATACAGGCCTACCGTTGCCACACAGGCCAACAGTTGCCACACAGGCCAACAGTTGCCACACAGGCCAACAGTTGCCACACAGGCTCATAGTTTCCACTCAGGCTCTCAGTTGCCACACAACGCTCGGCTACTCCTGACCAAACTAGATTATTGGTTTCGTGAAAATAGGGAAATTTGAGAACTCTACTCCTGGGCCATGTACCACTAGTCGCTTCAAACAAACTTTAAAACTCTACTGCAGCAACAACTGCCAAGCTTACAGAAACCCTCGAGTAAAACCTCCAACGCCACGGCTCTCTAGCCGACCAGCAATTATATTGCTCTCACAACGGTCTCTCGGTCTCTCTCTAGACCCCGACCTCCGCCAGAATCCACTGGTACGGTTAAACGTAATGCGTTCGATAGACTGAATTACTCGACACCTTAAGCTTGCTCATTATCATCAAAATCCTTTTGACATCAACATCGACTGGTACATGACCCGCTGGCATCTGCCCTTACCTACAGTGTGCATACTTGTAGGTTTCAAACGTACCTATTTAAAGCTTTCGGTGTATAACGATCACCATCCTGTCGTAATCACCTATCGCGGACTTAATACAGGGCCTATTTAGTTTTCGTATTAGAGTGTCCCACACAACACTATTCATTAGAAAAAGGTCCGACGATCAACAAGTTCAACAAATAAACAAAGTAATTGTAACAATGCTGTTACGGTTTGTTATAATTCATAGGCAATGCATACTCAACTCATGAAACTTTCATTGTGATTTGTGCACCAACACAAACCAGAATCGTATCTACCAACGATTCTTTACATATCTGCCGCCACATATGCTACAACACATGAGGGGCTCTGTGCACCAACACAGACAAGAATCGCACCAACGATTCTCAAAAATATAGCGCAATATGTGCTACAACACATGAAGCGCTCTGTGCACCAACACAGACAGAAATCGTATAAACGATTCTCAAAAATCTAGCGCAAATGTGCTACAACACATGAGCGCTCTGTGCACCAACACAGACAGGAATCGCACCAACGATTCTCAGAAATCTAGCGAATATGTGCTACAACACATGAATCGCTCTGTGCACCAACACAGACAGAAATCGCACCAACGATTCCTGGTAGACCCATCGCCACATGTTACTCATGAGGTGCGGTCTAAAGTTTCGAGTATGAGTGTACAAGCCATGTTTCATTACCACTGTCATCAACTATGACGTCTAATTCTCAAGGAACTTGGTGATCGAGGATCCTTCTTACTAGATTCGCTCACTAACTCAGTCTTACATGATAAGGAAAACGATCGCGAGATCTACTCTGCTATCATAATATTACTTTCAAAGTAAGCAAGTGAATTCAGATCTAAAAACGGTGGTTGTAAATCGTTACGCAACATAAGATCTGTTCCGAATACACGCAAATGACCAGTACCGTTACTAACTCGATACAATTGCCTTCGCCCAACGATTTTACTAACTCGCTTTGTCACTGAAGATGACTCAACTAGTCATCTTCAGTCACTTTGGATAGATCATCTTCCTCATCATCTGCCTAGCCTTTTCCCAACCATACTGGGGTCGGCCTCCAGCCTCACCGGACTCAGCCAAGCGCCAGCGCTCCACATGGAGCGACTGCCCATCCGACCCCCACAACCCAGCAACCGGGCAACACGGCACCCCTCGGCAAGACTGCTGCCAGACCTCAAGCCTCCGACCACCCGCAACGACCGCCAAAGATCTCCAAACGACAGCCGGGACCAACGGCCCAACGCGCCCTCCGAGGCACGGAGGAAACTCAGCATGCTGAAACGGCCACCCATCCACGGACCGACCCCGCCAAGCGCCGCTCAACCTTGATGATCGACCCGTGCGGCCGCTATTATTTAGCCACGAGCTAATCTTCTTATGGCATATTAAATCCTAAAGTTCGTACTGAACCAAATGATGACACTACCGCCAATAGCAAACTCATTAACTACTTGCTTACAAGTGTGTCTTAATTACCTAGTGATAGTGCCAGATGTAACCACGACCAACTCAGTGGTCAAACATGAACACTCTTCAATTTTGAAATAGCATCTCTTCACTAGAGAACATTCGACCTCACTATCGAAATAAAATGGAAGCGACTCACCGAGTATTCCATTCCAAACTTGCGCGTGTTCGTAACGTTCGGCTACCAACTGCGAACTGCTAGCCTGCCGTCGTCTCAACCTCTCAGATGTTGACACGTCAACCTTCGCATTCAGCATTGGAACCGCTAGCCTGCAGCAGAGGCTCCATTGCGACGCAATATGGTATCTGAAACATGAAAAACACTACGAGAGTAAATGTTCACACAGTTATCTTAACTATACACAGCTTTGATGGAAATTAACCGGTGCAGCGGTTTTATAAACTAAACCGGCACAGCAAAATGGGTTGTTGCGGACATGAACCACACAGACCACACTGTACAGAACCCAAGTGTCCAGGTAGGTATATGGGCTTTAGAGAATCCAATGAATGCCATAGCGTCAGTGGAATTTTAAGTCGCAATTAACGAGGCCTGGTAGGGTTTATCACCTTTTTAGATAGTTTGGCCCTCCGACCACAAAAGAAGAATACTATGCTTCTCCTCAAACTTAGTTAATTCTCGCTACATAAAACTATCACACTACAAAACTAATCAAAATAATTCATTTGGAATTATGACATTTTTCAGACTGAAGTATAAGGTAGGTACGTCACTGTCATCGTTCTAACTTCCAATAACAGTCAGCCAAGGCCAGTCAAGGGCCATTTATTGCCAGTGTTAGTAGAATAATAACTCTTCAACAACACCAAAACTTGACCATCGATTGTAACTAAAGTGAAATTATAAACCGACAGGGGCCACCCCATCGATCCACTGACCGCCATACCGTACACAAGACCAGAATTTTTAATAGTCAACACTCTTGGCCATAGTCATAACAAAATGAAAACGACTCACCAGATTGGCATAAACGGATCTTTCCACACGTCCACAAGCTCTGCCTTGACCTGTCCAGCTCCTTGGTTGTTGCTAACCTCCTTGCTGCTCCGCTCCAAACTGGTTTTCATTATTCAATACCGAGGGTAGTCGCAACTGACACCACGATTATTTTTTTTTGCAAGAATGTAACCGACATTTTCACTAGCTTTGTTTTTACGTGTGATATCATTAGCACGATTGAATCCCAATTCTGATGTCGCATCAAGGCTGGCCAATAGATTCAAACCATCGGGAAGTCGGGAAATATTCCCTTAGGTTAAGACATCGTGTGTGGGCAGGTCGGTGGGTGAATCGTGAAAATGAAATCACACAAATTATTCGATACACTGAGTATATTCAAATAGACACAAGTTACACTCCTGCTTACTAATATTACGGATCGACACTGATTCTACGACGTCTTAGCACTACGGCTGCCAGTACTCAACTGCTCTATTTCCTCCACGCAAGTGCTTATAAAAGCGCGCCAATGCGTATTTGCTCTTTATTGCCGCTAGGGGCGTGCTTGTGATTTGTTTTGACGTCCGTACTATTGACTAAATCCGACATATGTATATATTGATCTGTGAAAATTGAAACTTTTAATAAACTTAATTATAGCAGTCACAGCGGATCTTTGTGTCTCTGAAGTTTTAGAGTTTACTGCACAGAGTAAGCGAAATAGGACGATGCGACAAACGTAAGCGAGTGAAAGAGACAATTATACAATGCTATCTTCACCTTCAACATTGACAGAAAAACAGCTTCTGCGCAGAGTCGTGCAGCCAATTCTGAGACACAAAGATCCGCTGTGAGTTATACCGAACTTCAAGCTCATACCGCCTAAGATTTCACGGTGAGGTGAGATGAGAATAGTCCGGCTGATAACCGAGTAATAACGAGCATTGATTCAGCTAGTTGAACTGAAACGTGAACAATAGCAGTGTGTGTCAATCATAATCGCATCATTCGCATCAGGCAAGTTATCAGCGCGCGGATGTTAACAATGAGTAGTGGGCGTACTGACTCGCGGTTATCGGTTACGGGGCGTTATACAGATGTGGGTGAGAAGGTCAACTGTGTACAAAACAAAACAGAATCGATTAGATTGTCATGCGCTATGCAGCTATCCAATGTCACATAGTCAATTCTCTACATTTTTTTTTTTGTTTTTTTTGTTTGTTCCTTACGGAACAGGCTAAGGTCTGAGACCATGCTGCCTAGTCATCAGTATTTTTCTTGAATTCTTTAGTATGCATTAGAATGCGGATGTAACGTATTCTAATGTTTTTTGGAGTATTTGGCAGCAAATTGTATCGAGTCAGCCTTCCCAGTAAGCTTTGCGGAGGTAGTCAATACTACAATTGGACACAATGCAATCGTAAAAACGCTGTACAATCACAGTATTTAAACAATAGGAATGTTGTCAGGATAGAAAACCGGCCAAGTGCGAGTCGGACTCGCGCACGAAGGGTTCCGTACCATTATCGCAAAAAAACGGCCAAAAAATCACGTTTGTTGCATGGGAGCCCCACTTAAATATTTATTTTATTCTGTTTTTAGTATTTGTTGTTATAACGGCAACAGAAATACATCATCTGTGAAAATTTCAACTGTCTAGCTAACACGGTTCATGAGATACAGCCTGGTGACAGACGGACGTCTGTCCGTCATCTGTTACTGAGACTCAGTAACAGATGACGATCGATGTCCGTGATCTGTTGTCTCAGTATTAGGGTCCCGTTTTTACCCTTTGGGTACGGAACCCTGAAAATGATAATTCTATTAAGTCCGTCAGTAAGATTATCACATAATATTGAAGCCATATTTTTTGCTTTATCAAATAAATAAAAACTGACGAAGATAAAGCGCATCAAAGTTGAGTGGGGACTTGTGACGTCACTTTGGCAGTATAAAGTGTAGCAAACCGTGACGTCACACAATATTTCAACGCGCTGTATCGTCGTAATTTTAATGTTTACGTGGCAAAAGAAAAATACGTGTCCAATACTTTAAGATCTAACTGACGGACTAAATAGGTATTTTTGTAAACTACCCAATATCCTATTATTGAGCGGAAAAATTGTAGCAGATTATTTAAATTAGTAGCAGTTTATTGAATGTTGTAAATTTTAAAAGCGCAACCGTAGTAATCGCAAGATTTAAGGCGCCGATTCCCTTGAGTAGCTGATTTTAAAATGAGAATCACATCTAAATGGCTAGTCCTAATTCTTTGAAAAAAATACATGTTATATTAGACTATTTTTTAACAATTTGATCTAAGCAAATTTTGAGTTTTATTTGTATAACATAGTGTAATTAATTTGTAAAGTTATGTCTAAAACGGACAAAAACACGACAATCACACCAAAACCGCTGGGCGTATTTTAATTAAATCTACACCATCTCAAAGATAATTTAATTATCTACATTTTGATCTGAGTCTTTTTTTTTTAAAGTCATAGAATAATAAGGAAAATACAAAAAACTACAAAATTTTGGGTCGCGCGGGTGTGAAACGAGTGCGCGTTTTGTTCCCTCAAGGTCGTTGGCGTTAGTCGTCGTCTTAATATACGCGAACCGCTCTTACCTTCCATGTAAGTTGAAATATGCATCATCGATTCGCTAAAACGTGCAATTATTACACTGACATGGAACGCTGCAAGGCGCTTGAACTAAAACGCTTTTCCGTAACATATCGCCGAGTTCGAAGTAAAAGGTTCTTGTACTTTGGCATGCGCAATTTGTAACTGTAGCGCGCTGAGCGAGATGTAACGTTTTCGCTATGTAAAGTTCTAGAAGAGTCTGGACTGTTTGGTCTTCACTTAAAATGTACCTATTCTATAGCACGGGGTCTCATTGCTAAGAAAGAAAACTTGGTTCAAATAAATCTCACTAGATGGCGCAACATGTAATATAATTGTGTGTAAAATTAACATTTTCTGGAATTGAACATAAAAATTGTATGTTCTTGTTTAATCAAATCTCCTAAGTACAAAATTATGGAATATTGGGCTCACATTTCAAAGATTATTTGAATGATTCGTAAAATTGATGCCAATAGATGGCGCATTTTTAAATTTCTGAGGCATTCCACTCGATTGTTAAAATTTGCATTGTAACACATTTTAGGGCAAAACAATTGTAAAACGTGCAAAAAAATACTATAAAATGAACTTTCACTGTATTTAAAGAAAAACATATTCACGAACCTAATAAACCCTTTTACTTGCAAGTCGCTGGTTACACCATCTATTGCCGTGAAACGGGATCGAACGCGATTGATGTACTTACAAAAATAACAAGATTAATCAGATGAAAAACGCTAGTAACGTCGGCACGGTTTCTTTGTATGGAACTAGCTGTTCCCCGCGGCTTCGCTCCCGTGGACCACCCCACAGGACCTGTTTTCGGGTTTAAAAAATAGCCTATAGCACTCAGGAATAATGTAGCTTTCTACCAGTGAAAAATTTTTTAGAATTGGATCATTAGTTCCAGAGATTACCCCCTACATACAAACTTACAAATTTTACCTCTTTATAATATTATATTAGTATAGAAGCTTTCTACCAGTGAAAAAATTTTTAGAATTGGATCATTAGTTTCAGAGATTACCCCCTACATACAAACTTACAAATTTTACCTCTTTATAATATTAGTATAGATGAGGCATCTGTATGCTAGTATTATATTATCTGTGTCTATACTAACCCAAAAACGGATACAAACCCAAATCACATGGAGACCGCTATTCCTAAAAAACTGATTATATCGTTATCATCATCAAGTGGACATATTATTACATCCGGGATACGTCTACTTTTGTACATAACCTTTCCACATATGTAGGGGTAGTTCATACCCTGGTTCACTGTTTATGCTAAACAATCAACCTGGGTATAACGTTCTCAATGCTGGGACACAGGACTCCTGGACCTTCTCTTCCTTTTATGAGATTTTTTTTTTTTCATCACGAGGGCCCATTGCGGCTTCGGGGAAATCATTGAATTTTTTGATTCCAGGACGTTTCCTCACGACATTCCCGTTTATCGTGGCAATTCTTATCTACCGTCCATATTTGCCTTCGTGAGTGCGAATTTCATCATGTGGTGTAAACAGTGAGTCTTCTGCTTATAATTTGTTCAACACGTTGTAAACCTGTTATCTGTTGTATGCTTTCTAGTATGTCTGTCTATGTTGAACATGTCATGATTTCAATTACATTATAATGTCATGTTATCATACATGTAACTATGCGTAAAGTTTCATGCTTCATTGAGCGGAACGGAGGCGGAATATTGTTCTAATTCTTGATGGTATAGTTCTGAAATTGGCGCGTTTGGTCTATTTTTAGATCAAGGTGAGTATTCTCACTTGTTTGTTTAGTTGTCTGTCTGTACTTTTCGAAGCTCTCTTCTAATGCAAAGCAGAGCTTGCAGTTTCTAGGTTACCATCATTATTTCCTTATTTATCCCTATCCCAATGTACATGGAATTGGTTTAGTTAAAAAATTGGTGCCTTTGCCTCACTTGTTTGTTTATCTTTCTGTCTGTTCTTTTCGAAGCTCTTTGCCGCGGCAGCAGAGCTTGCGGTTTCTAGCTTACCATAATTATTCCCTTGTTTTTATCCTAATTTATATGGGGTCGGACAACATGTCTTCTTCTTCCATACTTCTACTATTACTCGGCACCATGAAGCAACTGATTTAAATCGATAAATAACGATCAACATTTTCACAGACACAGCGCGACTTCGCTCACTGCAGAGTGTAGGCCTCTCTATTTTGTGCCAATCCCTACGTTCCTGTGCCATCCTCATCCAGGTTTTACCAGCGAAGGCAACAATATATTATCTGCCCAACTCGCGGTCGGACGATACTACACATTGTCTTATTACATAAAGATTAAAATAAATAGGTATCTTCCTGCCTTCAAATTAATTTCGGGATAAGTTTACAGTTTTTGCCACTGAACATCCGTATTTCCAGGATCGTTTTTAACGGATCGGTCGCTACTGGACGTGATGTTCAGACCGCATTTACAGTACTGTTTAATGGATCCGTCGCTACTGGGGGTAATGTCCACACCACATTTAGTCGGTGTACCACCAAGTTTCTACAAGGATGGACGTTCTCGTGTTATATTGGTACCATCGTCGTCTGCGTAGGAAACCACGACGTTGTTGGCAGCATGTTAAACCTGTAGAGCCTGTAAACCTGAAAAAAGACTGCTGTATATTTTGTCGGATCGGTATTTTTCCCTGGATCTAGAATATGTACTGTCATGTGATGTCTGTGAACTCACTCATACAACTACATGTGTTAACGCCGAATAAATACGTATACGATAAAGCGGACCTGTAAAACGGACCTCTGTGTGAACAAGCACTAAGTTAAAGATGGCGTCCGAAAGTGTCGTCGCAAAATCTTCTAACTCAAGAATAAGATTGTACACAATGTTCGTGGAGTTTATAGGTATTATTCGTAAATTATTCTAAGTACAATAATCTGTTTATTTGGGCTGGCTTAGCTGCCGTTCTCATCTCGAACTGAGCTCTTAATCTTTAGCAGTGGGAGGATTATTATTTGACTTACTTTAGATTCCACCTTGATATGATTTTAATACAGTATGATAGTACCTATACTTACGTTTTCAAGTTTTAGTTGAGATTTTAGACTGAAGAACAAATCAGTAATATAAAGTGATATGTATACCTACTTATAAATATCTCGATCTCGAGAAGCTTGTGGCTAAAGAATAGCAGCCGCACGGGTCGATATAGGTGAAGCAAGACGGAGGTCGGTCCGTGGATGGGTGGCCATCAATACATAGCGAGTTTAGGCCGTCCGTTTTCATGCAAAATGTGTAGGAAAACACGTGAAGCCGTTGGTTCCGGCTGTCGTTTGAAGATCTTTGACAGTCGTTACGGGTAGTAAGAAACCTAAAATCTGACACGGTACGGATGCAGCGGCCTTAAATCGTTAAACATATGCTTCCAACATTATATATTAATCTCATTATCTTCAGCCATTTAACTTTCCACTGCTGGCACACAGGCCTCCTGTCTGTGAAGAGGGAATAGTCCATAGTCCGCCATGCCGGCCCAGTGCGGGTTGGCGGATGTCAAATGTCTTCAAATTTCGGCCTAACTATACATAAATAATCTGGTATTAGTTGATGAACGGCTCATATATTTTTGTATAAATAAAAACCAATTTTGCAGTGAAGCAGTGAAAGAGTCTACTGACCTATTCTATCTTGATTCGTGGTGTACTCGTAACTAAACTACATAATAATATGAATAAAGCCATGTTTAACACGTGGATCAAGCGTTATTAATACATTAATTCTTCAGCACAACGGTCGAACGCGCAATCGAGCTTATCCGATAACTATGAATATTTTAACGTTACTAGTAAATTGATTTGCTATTTACGTGGAATATAGAATGGACTGGAAATATAATGCTGCTTGACGTGTCAATAGCAATCAAATACGAAATTGAAGCACAAATTACTATATTTCGTCGTAATGATGTACATTAATATTATTTTGTACACAAATTACCTAGATTACGTTAGTAACAGCTCGCATTTCTGCATACCAATATTTAAAAAAAATATTTCTTTTTGACATACCAGCGCGGAGCGCCATCTTTAAGTTCAAATCATTTTAAATTTCGAATAGAATAGAATTCAAATTTTTATTCGAACGAGTGGAGCTATTAAGTAAAGATGTAGGTAGTGACAGAAATCGACTTTTAAATCGATTAGCGGTGATCGAAATCGACTTTTAAGAAACGATTCAGGCAATCGTATTACGTATAAACGATGATGCGTATTTCACTGATCTCCTTTATCTCAAAGGGTTTCTTTTACGGTGTGCATTTGTTACGATGTAACGTTATGGTAAGACCGTTATTTATTATATGCGGATATATACCTACGCTTGTCAGATGATCTAACTAGCGTGTTATCTATATAAGGACAGGAATTAAGTATTTAGAGCTAAGAATGTTTCAAACTCTAATTTAATGCCAAAATTTGCCAGGTTTTTATGTTAAATTAGGTATTTAGGATTCGACAATTAGTAAATTTCAAATTTTTTTATTTCGAAATTGGGTAAATAATTCAATCTTTCCAACTTCGTTTGTATCTGGATCCAAACGATTAAATCCAAATAACAAATAAAATGAATATCACTCATTTCTTGAATACCTATTTAGGATTTTCATTACCACTGTTACTCAATGGTCTGAGCATCATAATGATACCAACACTATTCTCTTTACAATCCCTACGTCAGCTGTTAAATTAATAAAAAGTAATCCCGGAGGAATCTCATTTCATATTTTTTGACCGTTTCTGCGAGACTTTCATGAAAGTCCGTAGGTATTATCCCTTATTTAAAATTTGAAAAAGCCTCCGCCCGTTTCAAAATTTCATTCACCGCCGACGTTCAGTATATCTTTTAGGCACATTGTACACTGCTTCATATTGCGATAGACGCGACGTTATTTTTAAGCTTTTATTCACTGACGAAAGTAAAGCCTTTGCCATTTCCTTTATTACGTGTTACAGCGCTTTTTAAAAAGTATTCGCTTTTATATTTGCTTTTCGGAACAGCAACTGTGCGTAATCTGTGAGTTATGCAGTACTTTTTAGGGTTCTGTACCCAAAGGGTAAAAACGGGACCCTATTACTCCGACTCCACGATCCGTCTGTCTGTCTGTCTGGAACACAAAAAATCACAGTATACGATATTTTATGACATCACACAACAAAAGCCGCAGTGAATGACGTCCAAGCTCCAATATTGCCAGCGCAAAAAATGAGAAGCGGATATACCATAAACAAACAAAACTCGTTTGCAAACTTCTCTTGAGCACAGTGACAATATTGAAAGCTTTTTATATGTCAGTGGCGAGTACTCTCGTCAAGTATTTGCTCTAGTACGCGAACTTCAAAGGGCTGTGGATTTCATTACGGCTGGTTGTGTTACTGGCTGGCAGAGTGTATGTATGAGTTTGTAGTAGGTACAGGGTTTTTGAATTTTAAATATTAAAAGCATAAAGGTCCGCCAATAAATTCCAGGCTGAATTTTGTATGCCAGCTTTCTGCGTAGATATCTAGATTGGGCTTGTGTTGGTATGGCAGGCTTGGTAAGACTATGTAAAAAAAAATACAGAAAGTATAAAAAGCGTTGTATTCCGATGCATAGTAAAATACAGATTGGCAATACTTAAATGTATAAAAAGCAAATCATTCTTTAGAGGTATATTTTTTACAAATATAACTACAAAGAATCTGACCATATCATTCAGTAAGTTGCTGCTACTAACATAGATTAGTTCGTGTACTATCAATTACTTTACTATCTAAGATCTTGTCTAAGTAAGTATCTTATTCAGAAGCAGAAAAACGTCCGCAAACCAAAGCCATATCGTTTCGTAAACAGATAAGCCAATCGATAAGCAACAAAGGAATGACGGCAAAGGAAAATAAATAAATGGATTTTTTCTTTCTGTCTGTCCCGAAAATGGCCGAAACTACTCTCCCCCGATAAACCAATTACTTTGAGGATTTAGCCAGTCCACGAGTGTCATCGTACTTCACAAACTTATATCAAATACTGCTATTTTTCCGCGGCTTTTCCCGCTTTGAGCCGAGTAAAAAGTTTTTAAATCAATGAGAAAGTTCGAGTTAATCCGCCGTGGGTCTTTTCAGGCGGCCATTTCTAAAACAGGATTAATTTGAAAATCTGGAGCTGTTCTTTTTTATTGTAACCTAGAAGAAGCGTTCGCCATAAAAAGATTAGTAACATTCAAAAGATTATATCTTTGTTTTTCCTACTAATATTCAAAAAGTTTAAATGTGTCTGTGGCTGAACTTTGTTTTTTTTAATTTGAGTTAGAAGTAAGCTTCAAAATGACCATGGCAAAGTTAATATAATACAACGGCAAGTTAACTAAATGCCTTTACTAATCGCCATTGTCGCTTAACAAAATTAAACTTTAAGTTAAATAAATCCTTTTTGCTACCGCCTTCTTATCTTGGCCGTCAGTTACCCTCTTTGGTCCTCTTTTGTGCATTTTCTTTCTTAATTTTAATATTTTCATTCTTATCTTGAAAACTGTATGCAGAATTTTCATTTTATAATTAATGTACGTAAGTTTGACTTTTATCTTTTCGCTTTCCAACAGTTTTATACATACTGAATCGTAATTGGCGGAATTATTTTCGGGCCTGACATTTGGCAGGGCCATCCAATCAGGGCGCTGGGGAGTGACAGCCGTTAATCGGTAACGGTTGACAAGAGGAAACGAGGAAAGCTTACCTCCTTAATAGTTCTTGGAGACTTTTCTAATTAAAGAAGATTTGTGTTATATATAACTTGAATAGTTTCATGATGGCTGTCCACTATGTGTAAAATGTTTTTGAGTGTGTTGCAGTAGAAAAAAATCCTTATTACTAGCTTTTATTTACTTTTAAATGTAACAAACATCTTGTGACAATTAATTTTTTATATAAAAGCTTGTTAAAAAAAGATTTACAAGGTACTGTCTGTCATAATGAAGTCCAAACTATTTCATAATTACGTATCTGCACTGCAGTACCAACTGCAACACCACAAATTCATAATCGCTTCTCAGATATAACACTAAACACATCAAATGTGCACATAGCCAACCAAATTATTCAGTCTAACTCTGTAGTCTACGGGAAGCGAGTACAACTGTTATTTGAACTGGCAACTTCACTCCGGAGCGCGGCTTTCGAAACTTGAATCTGTTGAGCGTTGAATAGTTTCGGGATCTAAACTGTATTGTCATGTCAATATGATTTTGTCTTTGATAGCTTGAGAGGATTAGGTTATATAATAATCTCCCATTTCCAAAGACGCTTATGTCTTTGGAAATGGGAGATTATTTGACTGTTTGAGAAGCGTTTATTTAAGTTGTTGGGTCAGTTCAGTTGTATCTATTTGTTAATATTTATGAAACTAAAGTGAACATTTTCGACGTTTAATTTACTAAGGGTAGCAATATTTTATTTTATCTTTAATCTCAGATCAAATAAAAAGTCAAGATGGAACATTGCAAACAACAATGTGAAGCCGATTAAAACTACGCCTTGCCGTATACATACACAATTACACGTACAATGAAACTACGCCTTAGCTTATCAGTCGAGCTCTCAGATCAAATAGTAAGCTCGACTTGATCTGTATCTTTAATGCTAGATAATTTTAGGTGAGGGAACGTGAACCGGAAGACGCAGCGTTGGAAGGCCCACCACTATATGGACCGATGACCTGCAGCCTAATTGCGTAAGTGAATTTGGCAAGGCAAAGGGTTTGACCTCTTGAAAGAGTATTACAAATTCTCTAATAAATAATAATAATTTGTCATACTTTTTCAAGAGTAAAACCTTTTGCCTTGCCGAATTCACTTGCGCATTTAGGCCGCTGGTAAAGATTGCGGGCATCAGGTGGACGCGAGACGCAGTCAATGTGGCAACCAGTGGCGACGCTTATTCGTAGTAGTGGATATCTTTCGGCTGAAATTATGATGTTGCATTTTTGATTGGTACAGAACACAAAAGAAAACATCCATGGAGAATATTATTCACATCGTTAAATCTTGCAAACAGTTCGAGTTTATTTATAGCAAGTTCCAAATTCAAATGCTGTTATGATGTGCTCTTGAATACAGTTCTAAATTCGAAGCGCGTTCGATCGATGGCTATGGCAATCGATAACAAATTCTAAATTAATACAACTTTTAATTGAACAAGTTTCCCGTTAAATATAGAGCCATTAACAGCTAATTTGTAAAACGTTCATGTTCTGCTTAGTTACCATTGAATTTTCTAATAGCCGTAAAAAAGAACCCAAAACCGTATTTTGAAATAGTTCTTCGAGTTTAGAAGCATAACTGTCACCACGGTTTAATTAAACTACGGTTAGTTTGTACTTTAATTTTAGGAGTTCGTGACTAAATAATAACAACTGTATGGATCGATGTCCAAAGTTAACCAACTCTTGCCGTATCGGTCCTTGGATGGATGACCAGTTGTTACGGATAGTCAAAAGTCAGGAAATCTGACAACAGGTATGCCAAGGCACGGTAAAGATATCTAACAGTATTCTATCTTCATAAAAACGGTCGGAACGCGAGTCATACCTACGCGTCTCGATCTCGAGTTCAGCCAACACTCGATACACTACAGTCGCAAACAATCATGAACGGTGTGATGGTTTTGTAACCCAACATAACTTCCTCTAAAAAGCAAAAAATAAGCCTCGTAGTTGCAACGGGCAACCTCCAACGTTTCCAGCAGTTTATTTTATTAACTCCCGACAGAAAAAGAGGGGTGTTCTATGTTTGCCGTGTGTACCTATGTATTTGTGTATGTGTATCGGTCTGTGGCATCATAGCTCCTAAACGGATGCACCGATTTTGATTTCGTATTTTTTTGTTCGAATGGTGACTTTATCGAGATGCTTTAATGATGATTACGTATTACTGCCGAGTGGCAGTTATTGTGCGAGTGACAGTGCTTCATCCGGTTAGACAAGACGCTTGCGCACCGCAACATGCGAGTACAACTCGTACATGCTTGGGACAAGGCAGACAGGTTTTTTGTACAAGCTTTTATTTAACTTGCTATGTATTTATTTATTATTATTTATTATATTCTTTATTGTACACCACACAAATATATATACAGGACAAACAAGTATAAAAGCAAGTGTACAATGGGCGGCCTTATCGCACAGGGCAATCTCTTACAGACAACCTTTAACCTTTGTATGTGTGTGTTCGGGTCAAATCTTGCAACTGCATTTTAAAGCAGTTATCCTCCACCACACAAGTTAGTTTCATTCACTTTGTTTATTTTTGTTTTGTAAGAAATAAAAGGATTTTTTTTTTTATTTTATTTATTATCCTCCACCGAATAAGATTAAATTTTGCATACACGTTTAGTTTGGAGGACAATGCATGGTTAACTAAGTGACGTCATTATAAATACAATATGGCGGACTAGTTATTTTTTGTGCACTGCCATGATGTGGGTATAAAATGAAAGTGTTTGCTGAGAAGAATACGAGAAAAGCTTGTTTAAAAAATATATATTAATTTTATTTCGTATGAACTTTAATTGACTCCTGTCATACAGGTCCATCTAGTTCGGGAGTCAGGCTTCATAAAAAAATCTTGTAACCAATTATGTCAATAAAGATTATTTGTGTATGTATTGTATTTGTAATTTCAGTGTAATCAAATTCGTTTTGTTCCTACTACATATTTTATAGGTTTGGCAATAATAATAATTAAATAACAATAATTACTGATAGTCATATCTGTCCGGTTACAATTCTAATAATAATTCTATTGGTTGTTAATAATATGAGCGTGGTTAAATAAGTAGGTATCTATGTAGACCGTTCTCAACGAAAATATATTTTACTAGCTGACTGGCTTACCCTACCTACCTTTCTCAATAATTTGCCCAGCGCACGCCAAATAATACATTTTATAGGCAAAATTTAGCTACTTTGGGTTACATTATTGCAATTTTCATAAGGATCTCTATTTTATTTAAAATAAATTATAGCCTATGTTACTCCGGCATAATGTAGCTTTGCATAGGTGAAAGAATTTTTAAAATCGGTCCAGTAGTTTCGGAGCCTATTCGGTACAAACAAACACACAAACAAACAAAAAATCTTTCCTCTTTATAATATTGGTATAGGTATAGAATATTTGAAGAATGTGCGAATTCAAAGATAAATTATAAACACGTTTCTACATTTCAGTCTATAAACAATAATTTGAACAACCTCTCCTTTTCCGTAGTCGGCTAAAAAGCGCACTGGTAAAATTTTAATCTTCGGTTCATTGCTGAAATTTGAAAATCCGACAGTGCAGTAATATTTCGAATTTCAAATTGTTTTATTGAAAGCAGCCATCAGCCTACCAATCTCAATTTGAATACAGTTTTATTAGAGACTAGCAACCCGCCCCAGCTTTGCCTGTGACAAATTATACACAAAAACCTTCCTCGTTTCTCACTCTTTCTATTGGTGAAAATCCGTTCAGTAGTTTTTGAGATTATCGCGTACAAATACAAACACGGCGGGGGACTTTATTTTATCACTAGCTGTTGCACGCGGCTTCGCTCGCGTGGACCACCCCACAGGACCCATTTTCGAGATTAAAAAATAGCCTGTCACTCAGGAATAATGTAGCTTTCTATTGGTGAAAGAATTTTTCTATAAATCGTTCCAGTAGTTTCGGAGCCTATTCGGTACAAAAAAAAAACAAACAAAAAATTCTTTCCTCTTTATAATATTAGTCTAGATAGGTATTTAGTGATATTGGCATCTCCAATTGGCTCTGAGATGTATTTTCAATAAACCAGTTGTGGAAAATTGATCACCACAAGGCCTTCCAACGCAACGTCTTCCGGTTCGCAGTCGTCACTTCAGAACTTTTCGGCCCCATCAATCATACGCAATAACTGTGCATCCTTGAAAGTCTACCGGCTCTTATTAATTTCTTATCTAAAAGGATGTCTGGTGGGTAATAATTATTAAAACAGTAAAATATGAATGATCCTTCAGTAAAGAATACAATTAAAAGCCTTTGTTGAGGTTTTTAATCAGAAACACGTTTATAATAGGTACGTGACAATATTAAGTATATTTTTTTACAACCAAAGAAATGCAGTATAATACTGTTTCTAATTATGGAAAATAATTAGCTATAGGTATTTGGAAACAGTAATACAATTCATTTCTTTGGTTTTCGAACGAAGATGTGTCTACCGCATGTAAGTACCCACGTATTCCATTTTTTTAAACGTGTTTTGGAAGATTGATCACCACATAGAGACCAAATTGTTTTTTGTAAATGTGATACCGTAATGCAAACTATCAAAGATCGGTCTATTTATTATATATTTTTAATAATTTCGGAGTATTGCCTAAGATGGTAAATTAGGCGAATGAGATCTTAGAAATTTGCGTACAGGCGTGAAACCCCTCTTAAAATGACTTAACAAGAGATCAAGAAAATCATCTGCTGTGTGGCTTAGGTTAGGTTTACCCACGATGGAAACATTTTTCACTAAATAGGGATGATGACGGGGTACGAAAAAGCAAAATCTAGTCCGTCGGTTAAATTGTAAAAAAATATTATAAATCAATAAAAAATCACTAAGATAAAGCGCATCAAAGTTCGGGAGTGGGGGCTTGTGACGTAACTTCTATGCAATAATAAGTGTACCAAGGCATGACGCCACGCGAAATTTTAACGCACTGTATCGTTATCATTTTTTGTTAACGTGACAAAATAAAAATACATGTCCAATATTTATTGGAAATCTAACTGACGGACTTAATATAATATTTTAGTCATCATCCCTATTTTAAGTGAAACAAACATATCGCAAAAGAATTTGAGAAAAAGCCTTAAATTCGGTAAAATACCTCTGCGTGGCAGAAAACATGCGTAGCGTTTACCACATACGGCACATGTACATAAACGAAAAGCACTGAAATGAAACACCTTTACTTATTATGGCGTACTTTACAGAACTCGCAATTTGTCATAAGGATGCAATGAAATTATTGGAAGGTAAGTGACCGATTTTATTTAGAACTCCGTTACCTTTTTTTGTAGAATTCATAGAATTTGTGCTGAGTCGGTTCAAAGTCAAAAATATTTATTTCAACTAGGCCATTAAGCGGCACTTTTGAACGTCAACAATTTAAATTACTACCGCCCATTTGGAAAAGTAGCTTTTATGGAGAAGAACGGACAAGAAACTCCATACTTACTTTTTTCAAAATAATAAGTGGTTTACAATATTTATATAAGTATATTCATTAATAAATACATATATGTGAGGACGATGCACCCAAAATAGCACTACATACTATACTACGTATAGGTATACAGTATTAAAAGCATCAACAGGTAAATTCATTAATTTGCTAAATAGGAACATGGTTCTCACATACTTACAAATATTGCAAACATAGGTAAAATACTTAATTCAACAACAACGGAACACGGGCGCACGTTTGGCGCAGTGGTTGAGCGATTCACTGCTGCGCTGCGTGTCGCGGGTTCGATTCCCGCACGGAACAATTATTTGTATGACCTACAGATACTTGTTCCGGTTCTGGGTGTTTGTGTATGTGAGATTATATGTTTGTAAACGCACCCACGATACAGGAAGAAATTCCTAGTGTGGGGGAACGTTTAAAAAAAATAAAACAATGTGTGAGTCAATTACTTAATAAAAAAAGAAAAGAAATACAGTAATTATGAATAGGTATATAAATTAAGGTTAGGTAGGTGTAGGATAGGTTTACTTTATTTAGCTGAAATATGGCACAATATTATGTAGTTTCTTTATCAAAATTATAGAAATCAAAGAAAGTTTTGGAAGAAACCACGATACATATCAGTTTTCATAATGAGTACGGTTATGTGATCCGCGCTATACTCGAGAGACGACACGATCGCACACAAGAAGACAATACATGTTAACACTTAAATGTTTGGCTTAAAAAATCATTAAAGAAAAATTAATTGTGCATTCCACGACGATTTTTCTTCTGACGGACGTTCTGTCATCAGAAATTTTCTCCTTTCTTTTCTTGTCCAACGAAATTTGAAAATTCGAAAAAGTGTAACCGGCCAGTTTGACAACTCAAAAAAAGGCTATACCGAAGTCTTGTAGCGCAATGTTATGTTACTATTCGTAATCGACCTTCTAAAAATCTTGACACGCTGAAACCTAACTGCGTAGAAAGACCTTTTCTTTTTATTATTAACTAGCTGTCCCACGCGGCTTCGCTCCCGTCAACTGGCTACCTACCTACCCTACCATACCTACCCCACATACATGAATGTTGCGTAACTTTAACCGCTTACGCAGCGCACCCAATGTTAGGTCTCAAAAAGGAATAATTTTGCCCGTTTTTGCAACATTTTTCATTTATGCTCCGCTCCTATTGGTTGTAGCGTGATGTTATATAGCCTATAACCTTCCTCGATGAATGGACTATCCAACACAAAAATAATTTTTCAATTACAACCAGTAGTTCCTGAGATTAGCGCGTTCAAACAAACAAACAAGTACAGATAAGCTCTAAGTAAATAGTTATCAATCTACTACCTACCTGTTTGAATTTTTAGGAAGCTTCTCACTCTTTTTACGGCCATACAGTATCAACCTAATCTTTCAGTGCCTCAACCTACCTATCGTTAACAAAAAACCCGGAACCACGGTTAACAATTACATACCTATTATGTACTAGGAGGATCACCTCCTTATTTAATAAGCTATAAGTACATAGAGTCTGGCAAACGAAAGTAGACACTCGAATTATTTGCAAACTTTTTGTATGGCAATGCTATACTAATGTCAACTCCAATTTTCCATATGACGCTACTAAGTTGATACGTTGTTTTAATTCGTAATCACTATCTATATTTTTGTAAAAACATTTTCTCTATTTAATAATTAAAAAAGTTTCATTATTAATGTAGAAAACAATGATTCTTGTGACTCTTATGAATCTTTTCACATGAAAGTCTTAGATTCAGATTTTGATTGATAGTGAATAAACCAAAATTATTATAGAATACTGTTGCTTTTTTTTATTCAGATTAATATATCTAAAATATTACCTACCTAAATGTACCTATAGTATTTTTATTCAGACGAAGTAATATAAATAATTCTAATATATATAATATATAATAATATATATAATCATTTATTTCAAGTTTCACAGACTCATTAAATTAAACATTCATACACCCATAGTCACATTAAATAATCAAATAAATAGTTCATTATAATATAAATAGAAATTATCAAATAATTCAAACAATGACTAATAAATTTTGCGCAATATTTACAAATTACCTGCGCTCAATGTGTAACCTACAGCAGCGATTGATGTAGGCGCAATCGACCCTTTCCGCGAGCGCGGCCAACATGCTGTTGGAGCTCCCCCGCACTCGCCGCAACAGCGAAGTGCCTCTCTTGCGCATTGTTGCATAAAAACAATCTACGCGAGCCTCCGCAAACATTGTCGAAGCGCTGCAGTAACGGGGTAGACCCAACAACATCCTGAACGCATTGTTAAACTGGACTCGAAGGGCGCTGTACGACCTTTGCGTGTAGTTAGTCCATAAGCTGCATGTGTATAATGTAGTGCAGTAGGCTCTAAAGAGAGTAATTTTAACTTCTGTTGAGCAGCGTGCGAACCTACGGATCACCATATTTGCTCTGACCGACAGCGCCCTTCGCTCCCGTTCAATGTCTGCATCATCTTTCAAGTCGGGAGTAACTAAGTGGCCTAAGTACTTAAAAGTATCTACTCTTTCTAAGGCTGTGCCATTCAGCTTTATAGCTGGCATTTCAATAACTTTTCTCGTCCCTCCCTGAAAGACCATACACTGACTCTTTTTAACATTATACAACAGTCCGTGATCAGTTGCATAACCCTCACAGATACTCATCAGCTTTCTAAGTCCGCAGACCGAGGCACTTAGCAGCACCATATCGTCCGCGTAACTGATGTTATTGAAACAGACGCCATCGATATGACAACCAGTATGCTGCTCGCTGAGCGCCTCGATCAGCCCATTAACGTACAAATTAAAAATAGAAGGCGAGCTCAAACCCCCCTGTCTCACCCCACATTCCAACCTATACGGGTCCGACAATATACCCGCCCACTTGACATGGTTCACCTGGTTCCCGTACCAATACTTAAAGATGTTAATAAGTTCATTCGGTATACTAGCTGCTTTCATTTTATCCCACAGTACATCATAACAGACCAGGTCAAAAGCCTTGGAAAGGTCGAGGAAGCAGGCGTACACAGTTGTTTTCCTATCAGTGTAATATTTGACAGCACTCTTCAGACACAATATCGCAGTTTCCGTGGACAGTCCCGGTCGAAATCCGAACTGATTATCATGCAATTTTATGTATTTGTTTAATTGTGTATTCAGAATGCTATCAAACACTTTCGCACATACTGTTGCCAAGGAAATAGGTCTGTAGTTAGATATGTCTGACAAATCTCCCGCCCTGTTTTTTACTACCGGTACTACGATAGTCCTCATCATGTCTTTAGGTAGGTGTGAGTGAGATATACAAAGGTTGTACAACATGGCAAGCACTCTGCACATATAAGGCCCAGCGTGCTGCACATGTTCCACACTTAAGCCGTCATGGCCCGGTGATTTGCCTTTTGAAATAGATTTCACCGCCCTTGATACATCCCTGGCCATAATCATGGTATCAACATATTCCCCACTCATCCCACACTCACTTCGAGACGTCGTTGATGGTCCTAACGGTGACCTAACAGTAAAGTTATTTTTAAATTTATCAGCAATGCTTTTTAAATCATTCGAACCATCAACAGTCACAGGAAGACCCGGCCGAGTCCCCAAACGATTAGTACTTTTCCAAAAACCACTGAAATCTTTTACGCTATGCTTAGCAGCGAGAACGTCCATTTTTAGTTGGTCTTGATGTTTTTGACACCATTTTAAACGCGATTTAAATATTTTTCTGCTCTCGCACATCTTAGTATACATATCACCAGTGGTAGGACTACCGCATAAAAGCCAATCCCGAAAACTCGCCCGGGCCACCCTATGACTGTCGCTAACGATTTTATTCCAACCAACAATGATTTTAGGTCTATGTTTACTCTGCTCACACCTGCTCCCCCCACCCCCCAAAGATGCCTGGGACAATGCAAGCACCATGTCGGAGTAAAGTTTATCAATTACTAAGCTGTGAGTAGGGTCATTACAATACCGATCACTACACTTTTGAAACTCAGCAGGAAAATCAATAAGTTTCAGACGTTTATGACATTCAATTCTATATTGTGTAACAAAGTCATTAGTTTTCTCCCCCCACATAATTTTATTATTAGATACACTCGGAATAATTCTAACTGGAGTCAAACACTCCAACTTACATTCACATATAACGGGAAAATGATCTGACCACAATACGTCATAATTTACATACACATTGCACACCGAGACAGCGGCAGACTGCGACACAACACAATGATCTAACCAACGCTTAGACCCACAAGCTTGATCAATATAAGTAAATGTATCAGAAGTTAATCCTAACTCACTTACGTCAATAAGCACCCATTTAAACTCATCACACAAAATGTTTAACTCATTAAAAAATAAACTGCTAGGGTGTGCGTTAAAATCCCCTAAAACAAAAATAGGTTCGTTTTCATAATCATTACTAATAGCACTTACAGTTCCCATACAGTCCGTAAACATCGTCAAGTTTTCCGATTTGTTTGTCGGCATATATACACACACCACTATAAACGGGCTAGCGGCCGTATTAACGCGAATCGCACACACTCGCGGATTATCGCAATTTATCACAGTAACACTAGGAAACACACGGGTATTCCATAGAAGCGCGGTGCCGCCATACGGCCTGCCACGCAGTAAACCCGCCGTCGTGTCCACAGCTGATGTCCCCTTGCAACTAAATCTGCTATCTATGCCATTTAGATACGCCAATTCATCCGGCAGCAACCAGGTTTCCTGCAGTGCTATCAAAACACACTCGTCGCACAAACGTCGAATATCGCTCACAGCGCTCTTTACGTTTTTACAGTTATAACTGGCAAACTTATAGGTAGTTCTATGCATAGTTAGACTGCAATGGACCGACGTCAGCGGACTCTCCGTCCACTTTTCGATGTCTATAATGCACAAAGCGTCTGAAGATGATCCCTTCTGGCCAAATTTTTTCGTCCAAAAACATAGATACCTTAGACTCGGATACAAAGAACTTGTAGGCTTTGTGATCTACTACTTTTTTCGTATTGATCTTTTCCAAAAATACCGTCTCCTGTGTTTTCATTTTTATGTAATCCACAATGTCAGTTTCTAATGTATCATTATGCACATTAGTTATAAAAATAGGTATTTTCTTAACAGCAGCTTTGAAAGATGATATAGTCGCTTCTGCTTTACCTCTTTCGCCCAAATACCTATATTTTTGCTTTCTTTTATTTCTATTTACTGTTTGCCAAGGATTGCCTTCCTTTTCGTTATTTATTTGTACGCTTGACTCAAGTTGTTGACGAACATTATTCTGATTATTACTGTTCTCCTGCATTCGTTGCTTATGAATACTTGAGCCAGAGTTAGATGTCTGTATGATTTGCACTTTCGAAGTCGGCGGTGACTCATTTATGTGTATAGCTCGAGATAACGGTTTACACACCATAACTTCAGCTGGGCAACTATCAGTCGCTGTCTTAGTTGCGGGGCTACTGTGATGCCCCTGTGCAGTGTTAGGCGACTGTTGGAAGTCCTGCTCATTAGAGGAATAATTTTGGCTCATTGTCATTCCAACAGGGCCACTTTCCATGTTCCACGCACCCCTTCTCATGTTTACATATCCAGTTGGAGTTGTAAATGGAGGTAACGATGCGTGCTTTAAGTTGTGTATATCTGCTCGTAAGTCCTCAAACTGCTTCAGCGTGACATATGAATTCTTGATGTGTTCAATCTCTGAATTTAATCTTGTCAAGTCTTTTAACAGTTTTGTACAATCGAGATGATCGAATAAAATTGGGGGTAGTTTTTCGAGCACTCTCGCAACAAACACTGGAATTACATCAGGATCTGTGCTTTTAAACACACTTATGATATCATCTAGGTCTCTTCCTTCTTTCCCCTTCCTTTTTCTTATAATCTTCCGTTGATCCGTCGGCAGGGATTCAAACAATAACGACTTTGATTTACTAATTTCACTGCTCGTGAACGCGGATACACAAATTCTTTTTAAAGTTTCTTCGTCAATAACTGAGATTTTATTTTGCACATAAGCTAATAGTTCATCAATGACGATATTACAGACGTTACATTTTAACATTTGCGCCATTGTTTACAAGATGCGTCGTCGCACTAAGCGCGGTGGCGCACAAACCAAACACAACCGACCTTGAACACGGCGCGCGAGTGACTGTAATCAAATCTAAAGTATCAAATTAGGTTATTCCAGGTATGTTCCAGTTTCCAGTGATTACATTATTTTTTATAACCGTTCTCTCTCTTCTGTGGCCATGTATTTTCAAATGATACCCTTTCAGTATAGTCCCTATTGTTAACAAGGGACCCGGAACCACAACATAGAATTCAATTGAAACAATTCACGATAATTAATTAATCTAAATTCAGTTGTAGGTACGATCATCTAAATTTAACCATTGGTGGTGGAATAGCAAGCAGGGTAATCGATTCCCACCTTACAACACCAATTTACAATTGAGGACCTCATCAAAGGAACACGGTAATAAAGCCATTATATTCGGTCCCTTTGTAAGCATTGTTTGATAGAAAATAAAATATTAGGCACCAGGGGTTTAGGATCCTTGAGGTTCTTCGTCGTTTTGCAGATCCGATTGTGAGTATAAATTAAAATTTTGGTGGTGCAAGTGGCAAAAAAATGTTTGCCGCTCCCTTTTTATTCTGGAAGAACTCGTTTACAAAATAACTCAGTAAACAACGCGTAAATTTCTTGCTTCAACTATAAAATATAAACGCATTTTCTTGATTTATAGAGTCTTTGTAGCTAAGCTAAAAAAAGTTTTCTTACATAAGGAAACTCTAACCAAAGCATTTATGTCGGCTATCAGCGCCAAGAGACTTTGTTTTAATTAAAAGTGTCAAAATTATGATAAACAATTACTATTTGTTTATTCGTTAGTCATGGGCCAATGACCCTATGCATGATGAAGCGGTAATCCGCGTTATTAAGAAACACGCTTGAATAATGCACTGATAGCGTTTTATAACCTAATTTCAGTGGAAATTGACACACTAGACTGTGCCAATTTCCACTGAAATTAGAAAACCAAACTACTATACTTACCCTGGGTTCAATAAAAAACTAACTCAAACTACCACGTCAAACAATGCCAGTGATTCCTTCGTCTTACTATTTTTCTTTCTTAAAATCGTACTATTTTTATTTCACAAAAGCTGCAGAAAATAAACACAGTTACCACGACGAACACCATCTCTATAATTCACTAGAGCTCTGCAGAAAATTGCTCGCGAAAATGGCGTCGATTTAGCTCAACTAGTGTTAAAATCTTGAGTAAGAACTTTTTCGTGTGCGCCGAACAAGACTTTTAAAACTAGGCTGTATGTATGTAGTTGTCGCCTAAGTTCCGAGGAAAAAGAAAATTTTAAGGCATCCATCTTTTCTGCCGAACGGAGTAACTTTTTCGTCGCGCGATCTGACTATTACTTTCGTTGGAGTTTGGATATTGCAATTTAAAACTTAGTCTTAAGTCTGGATAAGTCTTTATACTTTTGTAATTCGTCTAGATTTTAAACCACTTAGCCAGATATGAAAAAAATATCTCAATGTTGCAAAAAAAATACATTTTAAAACAAAAGGCGTTTAAAGCCTTAAAAATAACGTTTCATTCAAAAATAAAAACACTCCATGTGATTACTGAAGAAGTATTTCATTTCGGTAATTGAATGAAGGAATATTTTCCCGCGTGGATTCTTTATGACGAAGAAATAATTATCGGAAAATGTATTGTGAGCTCAGATCAAAAGGCTGGAAAACAAACGAAATTGATCACAACGCAGTCATGTTATTGCAAAAATGTTCAGATATTCCTTTGTCAGTGAATATTTTGTGAAATTAATTTTTGGCAATAATTTTCAGTTGCATGCATCCTCTTTTATTAAAAGCGGAAATATTATTACTTATATTTCAACCAATCAACATGTCGAGGGTAATTTATTTTTAATAAGTTGTGCACTCTTAATTTAAAAACTCTAACAGGGTATTTTGAGTAGGTAACTATGTAATGTAAGCCTAAGGAAAATTACTCTTATCCCTCCCTCCCCTTATAACCCCCGACAGAAATTTGTGTGTTTGTGTATCTGTCTGTGGCATCATAGCTCCTAAAGGGATGAACCGATTTTGATTTAGTGTTTTTTTTGTTTGAATGATGTCTTTGTCGAGAGTGTTCTTAGCTATGTTAGATGGAAATCGTTTAGAAGTTAAAGTTATACGCATTATACTCTTTGAATCGGGGTACTTGGCAGGAAGATGATGATATTCTAAGAACTAACATGGAAAAAAAGAAAAACATTTTAAAGCGCAAACAACACGGTGCTTTACAGAAACTGAAGCAATAATTTCCAGCTATCGACAATGTGGTGTAGATTAAGCCCATAAATACTTAAATTTCAAACGTATAATGTATTCAAAATGATTTATCTCTCGATAACCAAGCAATCAATACAATACATAATTACATTTAACTGTAATTTGAACATTTAAAACCGAATAGTTAACAGTAAAAGCGATTAATTTCATGATTGATGATACCGGTTTAATTGTTGACTATACTTATGGGGGATTAAATGATCCAATTAAGGTTGAAATCGCAGTAAAGTGGACTTTAATCTGGATGAAACAATTGCAAAGCAGATACGGTAATGCATAGCCAATGTTAGCAAAAATAAAACAGATTTTCATTTACCTACTTCTGTATAAAATGTCAAAGGTTTTTTCCCAATACATACTCCTACAAAAATTACAATATACCCCTGAAATTAAAGCCAAACAGCTTGACTTCATAACCTATCGATAATACGACGCCTGTGGCAGGCATACGTTTTTAGGGTTCTGTACCCAAAGGGGAAAAAACGGGACCCTATTACTAAGACTCCGCGATCTGTCTGTCTGACTGTCTGTCTGTCTGTCCGTCTGTCACCAGGCTGTATCTCATGAACCGTGATAGCTAGACCGCTGAAATTTTCACAGATGATGTATTTCTGGTGCCGCTGTAACAACAAATACTAAAAACAGAATAAAATAAATATTTAAGTGGGCCTCCCATACAACAAACGTGATTTTTTGCGGTTTTTTTGCGATAATGGTACGGAACGCTTCGTGCGCGAGTCCGACTAGCACTTGGCCGGTTTTTATTTCCTCTAGGCGTGCAAATGTTCCAATCGCAAAAATGATACATTTTGCCCACCTCTACTTTCCGCTGTAATAGTAATGAGATAATTGGCTCATCTCTGTTCATACAAATAACCACAACATTTTGTGTTTTGACCATAGTTTAACTTAACAGCAACCTAATATTAATTTCTGAAACGGCCTGCAACTTCCAAGCCTCCTTATTTCCAAACTAAAGCCACAAGCTAGACATTTAGCCATATATTACGGCTTTCAATGAACCAAGTCTGCGAACAATCTGCAAAGCGATAATGCCAGCAGAAGTTACCGAGCCAAGGGGTTGAGGGGTTGGCTCTATGTTGAACTATTCACCGCTGGCACTAACCCTTGTGCGTACTTTAAGGGTTTAATAACAGCATGCAGTAGACCTGTACATTTTGAGTTTCTCTCCTATATTGGATTTCTAAGTGATATTACACTTGAGCATACGTTGTGCTGGGTACTAGGGTATCATGTTTGAACAAGAGGTGTTGTGATGTAGGTTGAAAATTGTTGGTATGAAAGCTGCTCTACCTTAATAAGAAATCAATGATACTTTTTGTCCCGAATTCAGGTGGGTTCCCGACTTGATCATATTCATGAGTACCTACTGTCACCCCTAAAAAGATTAAAGGTCACCTGTATAAGTCTGAAAGATGGTCGATTTTGGAAGGATTGGTAAACAAGCCCAAATGTGATTATTTGCTTACCGCCTGTTGGCATCCCAATCTCATAACGTGATCCTTCTTTCATTGATTGAATTGCCAGCTTCCCGTATCGGATCAGTATGAGGTCCATAAGGATCAGGAAATTGAACATTATTAATATGTGTCTTTTTATCTTGAGGGATGAAGAAAACACTGTTCTACTTCCTACTATAATTATTAAAGTAAATGTCTGTATATTAGTATAGACTAGAGCATTTACTTGTAACAGAACAACGAGCATTGACCGTTTTCGGTTTGAAGTGCGTTTAAAAACGACGAATGCTTGATTTTCTGCTACAAGTGTTGCTCTGCCTATACTCAACTTTAGGCAATTACATCTCAGCGGCTAGAATGGTAATTGTATAAAGAAACTCTGGTAGATCGTGGCTTGGATAAGAATGTAAGATATTTGTTTCTATACCGATAGAACGTTTCTGTGGTATATTTTTTGATTATTATGCAGTCGCCGACACTAGATTTCCTATAAATTTAGAAGCTAGATCGGTTGAAATGTCCGTCTAGCTGGATTCTTTTACATTTAGAAAAACTACCTACTCTATACCTATCCTTTATTGCAATAACTGTCTCACGAACACAGTCGTAATCAAAGTAATATTGCTGTCCCAATTAAAGCCTCCGCCAGATAACAAAAATATTAAAGTCATTGAACCGACTTGTACCAAAAACCGAATACGGCGATGCCAATTTGGTCAAGTTCAATGTCGCTAAAACACAGGCGTGTCTTTTCTCCGCTAAAAAGAACCTATTTCACCCGGCTCCATCTTTCCGAGGTGTAACCGTGACGATAACGGACCATCTTGAGCTTCTTGGCGTAACGTTGGCATCGACACTCAATTTGGGCCCATACATTGAGGCAAAGGCTCAACTCGCTTCCAATAAGTTGGGGATCCTTCCAAAGGTGAAACGGTACTTCACGCCAGAACAGCTGCTTTAGTTGTATCAAGCGCAAGTTCGATCTTGCATGGAGTACTGTTATCATATCTGGGACGGATTTGCCAAATACCAGCTTGATGCATTAAAGTCGATCGAAAGATCGGGCCAAGAGGCTCATTGGCAATGAGGGACTAGTTGAGTCAAAGCTCCAGAGCCTTGAACATCGTCGCCGAGTTGCCAGCTTGCCGGTTTTTTATCGGTTGCATTTCGTGGAGTGTGCGATGGAATTGCATGATCTAATTCCGCCTAGCCTAGCTAAGGAGTGGAATTCCCTGCCGGAATCTGTGTTTCCCGATAGCTACAACCTGGGAGTGTTTAAGTCAAGAGTGAATAGATTACTTCTAGGCAAACGTGCTACACAGTCGACCACATCATCACTTACCATCAAGTGAGATAGTGGTTAAGCGCGAGCCTATCTAGAATAAAAAATAAGAAAAAGTATAATGACGTAACCTGAAAACAATTTTTTTTAGGGAGATATTTTAATAATTTTGTTCTCAAATTAAAGTTATAGGCGTAACACCATTTTATTCGTTTAAATCATGTAAATCGGATAACACGTTTATGAGATATTAACTCATTACTGAATGCCAAGTGATAGGGTCAAGGACGCCCCTTACCGCGATACGTTGGTTTTGATCGTGTTAGCGAAACTGCCTTTACATTTTTTTCGCATCACTTTGAAATATTCGAATACATTGGTAGACAGGTGTTACCTTATTACCGTTGGTGTTATTATTCTGGTATCTGGCGGTGACTTTAGGTAACAAACAAAAAAGCTTCTTCGCGTCAATTAACTCAAAGACTAATTTATTTCAGAGAGAAGCACTATAGAGTAAAAATTCACTCAGCAAAAAGTCTGTAAAATAATACCTATCGTTTTACTCCCCTGTGTACCCTCACCCACACTTCCATGCCAACAATTTGACATTGACATCTATGCCTTGGACAGAAGGGCGTTTTTCGTACTCTAAGAATTCTGTTGACCGTCCTTGCAGTAATTTGATAGACTCTTAGCAAGTACTTTACGGCCCCTTGAATACTAAAGAGTCCTTTTTGCGTTAGGGCCAAGAGTTCTTAGATGCGTAAACTTATAGGTCGTGGTTCTAACCTACTTTTCGTGGGATGAAAGGTATTATATTGAAGGGGCCATTTTTGAAGTGAAACTGCTTTTGAGAGGTTGGCGTTACACCTACCTACTTGGGTTCTGAGGCGGTTCAGGGACTTTCAGGTAGACCACGGAAGGTTAGACCCTGCGGGAAGATGCTCGTTTAGTGGTAAATACCAATGATATTCTAATAAACAGATACGTTATACACTCACAAAATAATCGAAAAAAGTGTTCCACAAAGCAGCGGCAGCACACATACACACTTTTCATTCACCTGACATTTCACTACAAGTCGAAAGGGATGGCTTGATAAAACCAACAAGAAAAAAGAGACAGCTAGTGTTGGTCACTTGCGTGTGAATGTAAACAATAGTATATTATGGAACTAGTGAATAAAGGACGGTTTTAAAGCGAGGGCCATAGATGAATCACGAACAAGTGAAGGATTCTCAAAACTGAATCACGACCGTAGGGAGTGATTCATGATGATTGAATCACGAGCATAGCGAGTGATTCAAGTGTTAGAATCCTGAGCGACGCGAGTGATTCATGGCCCTCGATATAAATCCGTTTTATTCAGGAGTTGCATACTATATTTTATACCATGACTACGAGAAAAAGGTATAAAGTATATAAATGTTTTATTACCTTCAAAATTTACAAAAAATGTTAAAACTCTTTCACATTTTTTGTTAATTGAAGCTGAGCTAGGTAACAGCATCTGTGTTTCAGGGGCCAGTGACCACCTCCGTTACGTTACATACTTATAATTAATTAAACACCAATGCAATTAGTATTAGAGTTACAATACAAATAAGTATTCACTAAACATCCCAGACTAAAATCAAAATCATGAAAATCATTATTGAAATCCTAAATATTAAGAAACTGAAAATTAAATCGATGAAGAATTTTGAAAGTCGAATATTCTTTGCACAATGAGTTTGTATCGAGTATTTTAAGCGCAAGGAGGTTGTATAGCATTGAGATGGACGTCGAATATATATTGGTGTGTTCTAAATTCAAACACCAAAACAGTGAGAAAAAGTGCTTTTTATTCACTGTGTTACTGTGTTGTTAGTGAGTAAAATAAGCTTTACAATGCATGTCCTCGAAAAGAGCGTTTTCCAAGCAGCCAAACTGTGCGGAAAGTGTCACTTTTTTTTACTAGTGCTTTTTACTTTCCTGTACTTTTTTAATTTTTAACACCAACGTCAGCCTGCCGCATAGAGTTTTTATTATTTGAGAAAAGTTTTAAAAATGAGTTAAGTACAGATTATCATTCATATAAAAGGTAAAACAAAACTAATACTTCATTTAAGGCGTTTTTAATCACTCTAGATTTAGATTTTGATCAATAAATTAATTTTAAATATTCATAAAATATGTTTGGCAGAATGAATATTTTGGTCGTGCCTTTTTGCGTTACGACTTGACAGCTATTTGCACATGCGCAGTAGAACTATGAACTATTAGTTAATCTGTGGATATGCTGAGCGCCCTTGAATAAGCGCCATTTTATTCATTTCTTGCTTGGTTCAGATATATTTTTTTATTTCCTCGCACAGTGCATAGTAAAATGTTGTATGATACACGTGCGTAAGATGATTTCCGACTCGTGTCGATTTATCCACTCACTCGCTTCGCTCGCTCGTGAATAAAATACCACTCATCGGAAATCACCTACTTCCCGCACTTGTAGCATAAATAACTATTTTAGAGGGGGAATGGTATAAACATTATTCTGACCACCAATGTTTTTTCTTTTGACGTTTCGTGACATAAACTAAAGAGAAAAGTCACAATATTGTGACGTAGGTATTCGAGTCTTCACAATGCGCGCGCTCATAACATATCTGTTTACTAGAACATCATTGGGTAAATACTGAGTATTTACATAAACCAATTAAGAGTTGTGACGCAATAGCATACAAGTTGTTAGCTTTTGTGCAAGTAAAGACAGTAGTGTCTCTTCGTAGGACTCTAAACAACGTAATATTCTATCAACATAACTATTGTTTGAACTCCAAAATGGTTGGGATTGACTACGCGACACTTCAGAAGCGCATCCGAATCCCATATGTTTTGAACTTTTTGACAAAGTTATTGCTGATTGAGAGTCACTTTTTTAAAGTTCACAAAAAGGCAGACATGGAACAAATATATAAATAGAAATAAGGCTAATGATTGGATGAAACTCGTGTAGGCTTACTCCGATTTGGTGCAGTAAAACGGTTACTTACTAAAGCATACTCCTACGTAACGGCTAGGTGAGAAGATCTGAAAAATTTGTTATTTATGCTACGAGTGCGGAAAGTAGGTGATTTCCGATGAGTGGCATTTTTTAGATTTCCGACATGAGTCGGAAATCATCTTACGCACGTGTATCATACAAAATTTTACTATGCACTGTGCGAGGAAATAATAAATATATCTGAACCAAGCAAGAAATTAATAAAATGGAGCTTATTCAAGGGCGCTTAGCATATCCACAGATTAACTAAGTTCATAGTTCCTCGGGCATGTCTACTGCGCATGTGCAAATAGCTGTCACGTCGTAACGCAAAAAGGCACGAGCAAAATATTCATTCTGCCAAACATATTTAATGAATATTTAAAATTAATTTATTGATCAAAATCTAAATCTAGAGTAATTAAAAACGCCTTAAATGAAGTATTAGTTTTGTTTTACCTTTTATATGAATGATAATCTGTACTCAACTAATTTTTAAAACTTTTCTCAAATGATAAAAATTCTATGCGGCGGGCTGACGTTGGAGTTAAAAATTTAAAAAGTACAGGAAAGTAAAAAGCACTAGTAAAAAAAGTGACACTTTCCGCACGGTTTGGCTGCTTGGAAAACGCTTTTTTCGAGGACATGCATTGTAAAAATATTATTTAGTTATGTATATTATTTGTGAAACATGGTTTTATCGTATAACTAACACTTTTGCTTTAAAATTACAACGCGAATATTTTTAGCTTCTTTTGCATACTCCTCCAAAACGACTTGTATGTTTAAAAATATTTTTACACAGAAAAATTGATGGTTAGGATTTCTTCTTAACCTACATAGGTTATGTAAACCAAAAAATGTTTTGCATACAAAACTGTCCAAAAGAAGGTCCAATATTGATATTCTGGTATCGAGCAGGCGCACGGCCAGTACCGCATTAACATTGGGGAATATAAACGCCTTAATTCTAAGATTAGTTTCCAACAAAAAGTTTAGCTAATCGAGAGAAAAGACAATGTAACCCAATTTCCTTACAGCCTTTATTAGTGATAGAGGCTAAGGACAAAAGTTTCCACGTAAGTACAAATTATATGTAGTTACTTACGCACACAAAATTGCTGGCAAGCCACACAAGCTTTTGGCAAGACTTAGTACTGCTAATTCTCTCAATGGAAACTGTCTGGTAATAAATTGACCTTATTTAAGGCTAAGATAAAAGAACTTAGAAGTTATCATCAGCATCACATGAGAGTAACAAGTCTGCTTAATTTATGCCCGTTTTCACTAACACTATGGGACACCTAAAGACAATTCCATTTCCGAAGAGTCCAAACGGAACCCTATTGCTGTAACTCACGTGTCCGTCTTTCCGCCTGTCTGTCCGCGTCGTCTGTCACAAAAACTTTCCATTGACCTATGAACTATCATTTATTCATCATCATCTGCCTAGCCTTTTCCCAACTATATTGGGGTCAGCTTCCAGTCTTACCGGATTCAGCTAAGTTCCAGTGTTTTACATAGAGCGACTGCCTATATGACCTCCACAACCCAGTAACTGCCATTTATTATCGCAATTAAAATTTACATAGTATAAAACACTTAATTAACAATAACTATCTATATATACATATAAATAAAATAAAACTACGGACGCGTATAAAAGGGCAGGGGTCATAGGGCGTCAAAAAATTCGTCCACATCGCTGTCAACGTGAAAAGTGACCAGAACGCTGACAGCATTGCCACGTTAGATGGCAATGCTGATTCTCTGGCCAAGGAAAAGCCCAGCCCACGTCACGTGTCGTTACGGTCACGTGAAGAGTCGACTAAGCGTTTGCTTACATCTCGAAATACTCGATGAACTTGTAATTTGGTGATTATGTTTATTTTTACGAATATTTTACTAACAATTGCGAAGTCCAACACGCACTTGGCCGGTTTTTAAGGAACGTTCGCATTCACAACTCTGTTGTAATCTATAAAAACTCCCCTTGATTTTCCTACATTTAGACACATTTTTGAAATTGAATGTCACTTGAATTTGAACTTTTATGTACGAGAATTTTGGTGTTTTAATTGAAAGCACACAGGTCACGTCGTTTGATTTTCAACGCTCCAGTTTTCGCTGAGATTTACAAACCAACAGTGCCATAAAATTCGTTGTAAGTGAAAACGAGACAAGTCTGCATAATTCAGGCAAAAGCCTAGCGTTTCTATCCTGTACAGGCTGGAATAATTTAGTCAGACATCTTTGCCGAGCCAAGACAAAGTGGAGGCTATAAATTCGGAGACGAATTGCCTTGCTGATCTAGAATAGACGAAAACTGTCTTCATTCTCGTGTCTATTATGTGAACTGTGAGTAGGAATGGGTTATTTGGAGAGTAAAAAAAGATCCGTGTATATCCTAGAAAGACATACACGGATCCTATTGGTGATGTTCTTCAGAAAGGTTAGGTGTGCAGTACTTAAAACCAGCGTGTGTGTATGAATAGATGTATGAACGAAAATGAAGCATAGGTATTATGTAAGAATCGTAGTAGGTGGTGTTCTGTAATTTCTGCCTACCTACCCCCATGTAAAAAAGGCGTGAGTTTATTTATGTATGTAATAGAAAACCAAAAAAAAAGGCAGCTTAATACAGCCTCGAAAATTCATTTGCCGAATAGCTCAGCACTGTAACTCAATCGCGTGTGCATTTTCCAGTGACATTGCATTTTGCATATTTTTGAATCAATACATAAATTAATTTTGAATTTATTCCCTTGATGTATTGTCGAAACTTGAAGCACACTATTTCGACGTGGATAGTAATTTGACAGTGTAACTGTTCGTTCGAATTACAATTGACTATACATATTGAACCAACCAACCAATCCGCACTGGGCCCGCGTGGTGGATTACGGCCAATTCCCTTTTACAGAGAGGAGGCCTGTATCCCAGCAGTGGGAACATTAAAAAAGGCTGATGATGTGTGATGTTATGCATATCGAAAATCGGGTTTTTTTTTTCATTTATTTTTTAAGAGTATTATTTGTTTCTTTAAGTTTATTTTAATAGCTATACAGAAACAGAATTGTAGGTTATATTGTCATTAAATGGTGTTTTTTCTTGAGGTCTTTCTTTACATCATGTAGCAAATAAATAAATGGAGGTATTTAATATGTAAAACTAGGTTGTGGTTCACCATTAAATATTCCTTCTGAACGTTTACTATGAATATTAAATTACTGTAACCCGTAGGTCGGTTCGCATCCGGGGTTTACACAACCATGCAAGATAGATATTAAAGCGTTTTCGGTCGGTAACGTAAAATGATGACGGCCCAAAATAATTTCGGATCTTCGATAACTTGCCGATAGTTTAATATTAGATTTCTTGCTGAAGTTGACCATAAGTAGTTCGCCTTCAGTGTGATTTTAGGGTTCTGTACCAAATCTATACTATCTATACTAATATACTAATACTAATAATATAATATAATATTTATTTCTATACTTAATATAATATTATAAAGCTGAAGAGTTTGTTTGTTTGTTTGTTTGAACGCGCTAATCTCGGGAACTACTGGTTGGAATTGAAAAATTCTTTTTGTGTTCGATAGTCCATTTATCGAGGAAGATAACATCACGCTACAACCAATAGGAGCGGAGCATAAATGAAAAATGTTGCAAAAACGGGCAAAAATATTCCTTTTTGAGAACTTTGGTAGCGTGCGCTGCGTAAACGATTTAAGTTACGCAAATATCATGAATGATGGCATTGTTTCTCTTTAAAAATTCTAAAAAAAAGTCCGCGACAGCTTATGTCAATCTTTTAAGATTGACTCACAATAGCCGCTTTTATGTTCTAAATTTTAATTAGATCGCCGCCGCCGCGCCGGTAGAAACAAAAGTTGGTTACATTCGATGGTAGTATCTACTATTTCTTAAGACGACGACTAACGCCAACGACCTTGAGGGAACAAAACGCGCTCTCGTTTCACACCCGCGTGATCCAAAATTTTGTAGTTTTTTGTACTTTCCTTATTATTCTATGTCTTTAAAAAAAAAGCCTCAGATCATAATGTAGATAATTATATTGTCTTTGAGATGATGTCAATTTCATTAAAATACGCCTAGCGGTTTTGGTGTGATTGTCGTGTTTTTGTCCGTTTTAGACATAACTTTACAAATTAATTACACTATGTTATACGAATAAAACTCAAAATTTGCTTAGATCAAATTACTAAGAAAATGGTCTAATGTAACATATATTTTTTTCAAAATATTACGACAAGCCGTTTAGACGTTATTCTCATTTTAAAATCAGCTACTCAAGGGTATCTGCGCCTTAATCAAATAAATAGTTCAACAAATGGACAGGTAGGGTAGGGTAGGTAGGGTAGGGTAGGTGGGTAGGGTAGGTATGGTAGTGTAGGTAGGGTAGGGTAGGGTAGGTAGGGTAGGTAAGTAGCCAGTTGACGGGAGCGAAGCCGCGTGGGACGCGTGGTGGGCTTGTTTGTTTGAACGCGCTAATCTCATGAACTACTGGTTGGAATTGAAAAATTCTTTTTGTGTTGGATAGTCCATTTATCGAGGAAGGTTTTATAGGCTATGTAACATCACGCTACAACCAATAGGAGCCGAGCATAAATGAAAAATGTTGCAAAAACAGGCAAAAATATTCATTTTTGAGAGCTTTTGTTGCGTGCGCTGCGTAAACGGTTTAAGTTACGCAAATATAATGTATGATGGAATTGTTCTTCTTTAAAAGTTCTAAAAAAAAGTCCGCGACAGCATATGTCTATCTTTTAAGATTGACTCACAATAGCAGCTTTTATGTTCCAAATTTTAATTAGATCGCCGCCGCCGGTAGAAACAAAAGTTTACAGGTTACATTCGTATAGTAGTAAGGGTAGGTAGGGTAGGGTAGGTAGGGTAGGGTAGGTAGGGTAGGGTAGGTAGGGTAGGGTAGGTAGGGTAGGTAGGGTAGGGTAGGTAGGGTAGGGTAGGTAGGGTAGGGTAGGTAGGGTAGGTAGGGTAGGGTAGGGTAGGTAGGGTAGGGTAGGTGGGTAGGGTAGGTATGGTAGTGTAGGTAGGGTAGGGTAGGGTAGGTAGGGTAGTAGGGTAGGTAAGTAGCCAGTTGACGGGAGCGAAGCCGCGTGGGACGCGTGGTGGGCTTGTTTGTTTGAACGCGCTAATCTCAGGAACTACTGGTTGGAATTGAAAAATTCTTTTTGTGTTGGATAGTCCATTTATCGAGGAAGGTTTTATAGGCTATATAACATCACGCTACAACCAATAGGAGCCGAGCATAAATGAAAAATGTTGCAAAAACAGGCAAAAATATTCATTTTTGAGAGCTTTTGTTGCGTGCGCTGCGTAAACGGTTTAAGTTACGCAAATATAATGTATGATGGAATTGTTCTTCTTTAAAAGTTCTAAAAAAAAGTCCGCGACAGCATATGTCTATCTTTTAAGATTGACTCACAATAGCAGCTTTTATGTTCCAAATTTTAATTAGATCGCCGCTGCCGCGCGCCGGTAGAAACAAAAGTTTACAGGTTACATTCGTATAGTAGTAAGGGTAGGTAGGGTAGGGTAGGTAGGGTAGGGTAGGTAGGGTAGGGTAGGTGTAGAGTAGGGTAGGTAGGATAGGGTAGGTACGTAGCCAGTTGACGGGAGCGAAGCCGCGTGGGACAGCTAGTAATATTTAATATTTTATTTTCTATAGAGGAAAGATTTTTTTTTTGTCTGTTTGTTTGTTTGTACCGAATAGGCTCCGAAACTACTGGACCGATTTGAAAAATTATTTCACCAATAGAAAGCTACATTATTCCTGAGTGACATAGGCTATTTTTAATCCCGAAAATGAATCCTGTGGGGTGGTCTACGGGAGCGAAGCCGCGGGCAACAGCTAGTAGTAAATATAAAACTGTTATGGTACGACTTTTGTCTGCCTGTATAGGCGTTTATTTCAGGAGCTGCTAATGCTATTGACGTGAAATTAGTTTTTTTCGGAAGGCACAGTCTTTTTCTTATGAAGATTTGCCTTTTCAAGGCAGTAAGTCTTTAAGCACCTAGTGACAGTTCATTTCTGCATTCCTGGTAGTTTTAATAAATAAACATGTAGGACAGTTGAATTTAAAACATCTATCGATATCATTAATTATGACTACTTAATTCTCTTCTCTATGTTTCGAGGGATAAAATTATAATATTTTTAATTGATTTCCTTTGCGCATCTGAATGGTGCGTTTCGAGGAATAACTTTTGGTGCGGTTCAAAGTTGGTGCGCTTCGAGGTATACCCCTAAATAAGATTTATGTTTTTTTATAAATTTACTTTTATATCTCTTCAGATGTAAATAAGAATATTTAAATACGATTTCGTTTCAAGGAAAAGAGAATACTTAACATTAAGTTCATAATTGCCTTCGTTTTACGTCCCACACACGAGGAAATGTCACAACGACGGCCTACTTACAAACAATAATGGAAATAAACTCGTTTACCATTACAAAACAGAAAAAAGTCATTAGCGGGTAGTTTCAGATCCATTTTCACTGAGATTTAAACCATTACAACATCATTACTAACGAGAAAAACATTCACGGGATTTTACCCTCTATGTCTTGAGGAACAAAGACTGTATTTCTATCTCCTGTTTATGTAGCCTGGTTAAACATTTGCCGCAAGCTGTTTTTCCACGAGGATGTTAAGATGATTGACAGGCTTAGTGTGATCTCATCCTTCTCCAGGATTACGTCATCAGAGCCTCGAGACATAAGAACCACGATAAGAAGGCCTCATTAGTGTCTTAATCTTATAAATTTTTTGAAGAAAATGCTGCGTAAGGCTTTATCTGGGTCATGAAGCTTTCTTGTCAGTTCTAAAACAGCAGATTTATCGACAACTGCTAGCTTCTGCCAGCGGTATCGCCCGCGTGAAAAGTGTTTTTTTATCCCAAGGGAATATTATACCGGGATGAAAAGTAGACTATGAGCTATTCCAGACTATAATCTGTCTCTGTGCCAAATTTCGTCAAAATCAAAATCATTTTTTTTTCACATATTCCTACATGGGCACTTATTAAACGTCGACAAGAAACTCCACGGTTTAAAAAAACGGTTTGGGTTTACAATGTTTCCATGTTACAGCATATCCAGCATGTTACAGCGTCCAGATCCGTTCAGCCGTTCCGGCGTGATTGAGTTACAAACATACACACACTCACCAACTTTCGCCTTTATATATTTGTGTGATTAGTAAGAAGTAGAACTAACTTCTACCAGTTGATTCGCTCGCGTGAAAAGTGTACCCATGACAACTCAATTACCGGGATGCAAAGTCCCATCTATGAATCTCTTGAGCTTAAATTCATCAATATTGGATTTGGGGTTTAGACGCCTAACAAACAGTTACTTTAACATTTTTAATATTACTTAGGATTTGATAGACAGCTTTCTGCCGAAGGGCGGTTACGCACTAAATCTGATCCGAATCCGAGAAATTTCGGTTACGAAGTAGCCGAAGCTTACGCACTACGTCCGAACTCTATCCGTCATAATCCAGAACATTTTGAACTCGGAACTCAAATCACGGATTCGGATCGGATGTAGTGCGTTACCGCCCGAGGCCACAACAAGACCTTTTAAACGTCAATTAGGTTAATCTGTTTCGAACGGCAGATTAACCAGCAATTTGACTGACAAGCGCTCTGTTTCTGACCCAAGCACCCGCTACTTCGCCAACAAAACTATACTTTGGGAACTTTGACCAATTTCTGTTGCTCAAACCACTTTGGGTCGGCTCGTTTACTAGCAAGTACTCTCCGAGGTATTGTAACGAACTAACGAGACAGAGTCTTCGAACAACGGTCACATTTGCCTCTAGCTACATCTTTTTATTGCCAGTAAAAATCGTTTAGGGAACTGTATTTTGTACTAAGTGTTTTGGAAGACATTAGTGTTGCCAGTGAGAATAATTACAAAAGGGTAATAAAGTAGTGCCGTTGGTATGATATGCCTCATTTTTGGTAGAAAGGCTTTTCGTCTAGGTTTTACTGGTCGTCAGACAAATTACTGTCGGAAACTAGGAGGTTTGGGTGCGTGTGAAGGTTATGCGTAGTTGCATTTTTGTCGGTAATTTTTACCCCACTACGGCGAAGCAAAAGGGAGGGTTATGTTTTTAACCGGTATGTGTGTATGCATGAGCCGTGGGCAGAAGCTAGTTAAATATTAAACCGAGCAGGGGAGTGACCATAAGCGCTTAGAGCGGTATCAATTTGAGATCGAATAAGGGACAGATGTATCTGGTATGTATGTTCATCTGTTCCCTCATAATAACTACTACTACTCATTACCACTTATCATAATGTGAGAAATGAGGTTTCGTTGGAAGCGTCTTGTTTGTCCGCTGGTTATAGACTATGTAAAGTCGAATTAAATTGAATATATATATATAACTTCAACTAAAGTCAAGAATTAGAATTGATAACACTTTATCAGACGCGGGTGCCGAATCAGGAGCTCATGTTTGCTAAGCAGTAACGCTTACGCCCATTAGAGCAACGACCAAGTCGCCATTTCTCAGTACTTCTAATTAATATTACCTCTACCAGCTTTGACAACTCACAGGAACCGTTCAATAAGTTCGATCCATTCAATCAATTCGATCAAGATCGAATCAGGATTCTCGTTCGTTCACCAGCTGTGCCATTGAATCTTAAATTCATTCATTTCAAGACATTTCCAAGTTTAGATTTTCATCTGAATGAAAAATGAATTGACGGAAATCTTATTTTTGAGAATGTTGCAAGTGTATTTTATTTATTGTTTTTGTTCCCACATCTTCGGACTAAATTGAACTGAAATATGTTGTGTTAAGGTTTAAAATGCCTTGTAGGTGGTAGTAGGAATGCTTTTAGTGTTGCCATTTCTAGAGTGAAAGAGGATTTCTCGGGGTGCGATGGAGTATTTGCGGTATTTCTAAGAGCGTTGATGATAAATGACAGTTGTCTTGTTTTTTAGTGCGGTGATAATACGCTGTATCACTTGCAGGCCGAGATAAGGAAAACTCAGCAATATGAGCGGGTCCCTTATAATCCTACGCATTCCTTTCTAGAAAGGAAATTACTAAGACTGATGTATGATGGGATGGTTTAGCAACGTGATCAGTATATTTAATCTTCGAAAAGAAATCTTTTCAACTTTCGAAAACTTAAAATCAAATAAAGCCTCAACGTTTGAACGGAGTTGGATAAAATTTTAGAACATGGGAAGACTATGGTCAAAAAAAAAGTCAGCCGGAAAATTTGGTGAGCCGACCACTCCTAAAGTGGGATAGAGCTAGGAAGAAGATGGGAAGTCTATGGTTTGGATTAAAACATAGGATACTTATCAGCCTAGTTGGACTTGCCCGTTTGATAATTTTTGCGCGAAAGAAGAAGCTGCCAAAAAGTAGTCTGCTATAATTCTCTACATAATAAAATTAACATTTAAGCAGTAAAATACGCATTCTTTTATTTAAATGTAAACGGCCTTATCAAAGGTCAAGGCCTAAAAAGGTCAATCTATTTATACCGATATCAGCCCAAAAAAAAGGTCGAAAAACACGCAGGTTTCTTCCTCATTTTATCGAAACTAAGTGAGGGTTAGTTTTAGTTGTAATTACTGTTGCGTGGCACGTGTTACCGTCCTAGAGCTAGAGAGCCACTATCTGACAAAATCATATTTTGAGTCGATTTGTTCTGGTCGGATCCTCCGATCTGATCCCCTGCTGGTTTTTAGGGTTCCGTACCCAAAGGGTAAAACGGGACCCTATTACTAAGGCTCCACGATCCGTCTGTATGTCTGTGTGTCTGTCCGTCTGTCACCAGGCTGTATCTCATGAACCGTGATAGGTAGACAGTTGAAATTTCCACAGATGATGTATTTCTGTTGCCGGTATAACAACAAATACTAAAAACAGAATAAAATAAATATTTAAGTGGGGCTCCCATACAACAAACGTGATTTTTTTGCCGTTTTTTTTGCGATAATGGTACGGAACCCTTCGTGCGCGAGTCCGACTCGCACTTAGCTGGTTTTTTTTATTATTTCCTTTCTGATCCACCATAAACTTTGACATTCCGGTGATCCCCTTACGTCATAGACGTAAAACAAAAAAACGCTAAAGTAAACCAAATCGATGCTGTTTTGTTTATCTTACTTCTTACTAATATTGTATATTCGAAAGTTTGGATTGATGGATGGATGGATGTTTTATTGTTACTTATTCACAACAGAACGCTTGAACGGATCTGAATGAAATTTGGCAAAGATATATTATAGATTCATACTCTGGAATAACACATAGGCTACGTTTTATCAGAATCACTTATTTGTAAAATATAAAGTAAAGGTAATAATTACATGCAAGATCTCAAACATGGCCAAGTATCTCGGCATAATTTTTATCTTTGGGATGACAAAACACTTTTCACGTGGGCGAAGCCGCGGGCTGAAGCTAATCAACAATAAATTTCATAAAATATTATAGGAATTTAAGGGGTTTTTATTCTTATCTGGAATCGATAGTAGGAAAATACTGCTTAGAAGATCTGTACAGCACTTTTTACTGGTTACGATGACATCAAAAAACAAAAATCGGCAATTGTGAGATAGCGGCACTTTAGCTGTAGGACGGCAGCGTGTGTTAGTGGTCAATCGATGCGATTAGAGGGCGATTACATAACACTTGAACTAACAGAGGTTCAAGTGAAAAACAAGGTCATTAGCGCCCTGGTTTACACCATTACCTGCGCTGAAGCCATGTGGGAGGTGAATAATAATTTTGTTATGGTGCCTAGTAAGCTTTTTCGTGTGCAATGGGTGAGAAGTGAGTCCCTATATTAAGTAGACACGAGTGAAGTTTGGTTTCAATTATACGTAAATAAAGATTATGATTATTGTGGGGCATTGAACCAATATTTTGATTATTTCTGACGATTGCCAGCACAGATAAATCTAACTAGATAACGCAAGTCCCTCCATCTGTATGAAAACCAAGCGTGCCAATTTTTCACACACAATTAAAAAAAATACTAACAATGCATGTCCTCGAATTGAGCGTTTTCCAAGCAGCCAAACTGTGCGGAAAGTGTCACTTTTTTTTACTAGTGCTTTTTACTTTCCTGTACTTTTTTTAATTTTTAACTCCAACGTCAGCCCGCCGCATAGAGTTTTTATTATTTGAGAAAAGTTTTTAAATTTATTTAAGTACAGATTATCATTCATATAAAAGGTAAAACAAAACTAATACTTCATTTAAGGCGTTTTTAATTACTCTAGATTTAGATTTGATCAATAAATTAATTTTAAATGTTCATTAAATATGTTTGGCAGAATGAATATTTGGTCGTGCCTTTTTGCGTTACGACGTGACAGCTATTTGCACATACGCAGTAGATATGCCCGAGGAATTATGAACTATTAGTTAATCTGTGGATATGCTGAGCGCCCTTGAATAAGCGCCATTTTATTAATTTCTTGCTTGGTTCTGATATATTTTTTCATTTACTCGCACAATGCATAGTAAAATGTTGTATGATACACGTGCGTAAGATGATTTCCGACTCGTTTCGATTTATCCACTCATTGGAAATCACCTACTTTCCGCACTTGTAGCATAAATAACTATACCAATAAAGGAAAAAATTCCAATGCCTCTACCAACTTTTTCTATACAGTCTTTCATACAGTCAGCTCAATATGGCATAAAAAGGCTTTTTTCTAGATATCGGTGTATTTCCGGTGCCGATAATGCTAAATAAATAGCTCAAATTACGATCATTAATCGTAATTTTAATCCGTTTTTTGACACGCGAAGTACATACAATCGCGTCATCTAGTTACATTAATATCTGTGATTGCCAGTTTCTCTACCAAATTACAGAACTTTTCTTGTGTGTAATTAAGTAGGTATCATTTTAATTATATATCTAACGAACTTGCCTTTCACCGTCAACTGTACATAGTCCTCTCTAATATTGTACCACAACATGAGAGTTTTGACTGCCGCATCCAGGCAATTTTTGGCTTGATATTGGAAAGCTTCAGTGTCTTTGTTGCTGCCCTCTGATGCTGCATTTCCACTTGATATAATCCATCCCATCAACTTTATATAATAATAACTAGCTGTCCCACGCGGCTTCGCTCCCGTCAACTGGCTACCTACCTACCCATCTACCCTACCTACCCTACATACATGATTGTTGCGTAACTTAAACCGTTTACGCAGCGCACGCAACGGAAGCTCTCAAAAAGGATTATTTTTTGCCGTTTTTGCTACATTTTTCATATTTCCTTTTTCTTATTGGTTGTAGCGTGATGTTATATAGCCTATAACCTTCCTCGATAAATGGGCTATCCAACACAAAAAGATTTTTTCAATCCCAACCAGTAGTTCCTGAGAATAGCGCGTTCAAACAAACAAACAAACTCTTCAGCTTTATAATATTAAAAGTATAGTATAGATATGTCGACTAACATTACCTGTATATTTCCTCAAAAAATTTGTTTCTGGTCTCGCACATCGAGAGATGTGTTATTGTAGCATATTTTCAACCAGACACCTAAAAAAACGAAATTAACCTTCCCAATTAATTCCATATTCAACACTCTCAACCCTAACAGCCGTAATAGATGATCCAATAAACGCCGCCCTTTACCAAAAACATGAATTTCGGAGCATTACCATTATAATGTAAACTTGCAAAGAGGGATTTTGCCAAGTCCTCTCCAAAGGATCCTCCCAGAGTCCTCCAACTGTAGTGTTCTTATGGACAGTCTCAAGGCTGTGTACTTGTGATGATACAGTTTTGGGAGTAACCCTGAATGTATAATTTGGGTGGCGAAAATTATGGGTAAGGGTGCTAGTATATTATAATAATGAGCTCGGTTTAAGTGGCTTAATATCTTAAGGAGTTTGTCTAACTTTTGCATCTTTTGGATAGGTCACCTTTGGGTAATTATCAAGTCCTTTACAATTTATGGCGTCAAAGATTCCGTGAAGGATGTCTTCATAATTTTGTTTGGCTATTTCGATCTTCATCATTGCTTTTTGTCGTTGGTTTATTCACTTTTTGAACATACAGCCTGTTAAGGCGCAGTTTTCGTACCCGTAGTCAACTAAATAATAAAAAGAAAATACATTTATTCATAAACTTAGGACTAGAGACATTGCACGGTTAAGTGGCTCAAGCAATGGTTAAAATGCTAACCAATGGTTTCAAATTTCGGTACAATACGTTTATTAATCAATAGGTAATCTTACAAAATGGTCAAATAATAAATTCGCCACCTTATTTGACAATTGTCAATTGTCAATTGTCATGCTAACAATTGTTAAAAAGTCGCATTTTACTCACATTCGAAATATGCTAAAATTCTTCAATAAGTCATCATCATCATTTCAGCCGAAAGTCGTCCACTGCTGAAAATAGGCACAGTATAAATATACAAACAGTACGAAAACTACATACAACTTTCGAAACGGCACACTCACACAAACATGCGCATCGACGAGACCCCTAAGCGGCTCGCTCTACTGACAGCAACGCGGACGCTGCTTAAGGATCTCGTCGGTGCGCATGTTTGTGAGAGTATGCCGTTTCGAGCGTTGTGTTTTCGTACTGTTTATCCATATTTATACTGCGACATAGGCCTCCCCAAAGTGTTGCAACATCAATCGGTCAATAATAAGTCAACAAGTCTAAACTCATCCCTTTTACAACATAAGAGCCAATTGATGTGGTAAAAACAAATCAAATTTATTCAATTTAAACGAGTCCACATTCCGATGCTGACTTAGGACTCAAAGAAAAACAGTCCGCGTTAAAGCAAATTAAATATACGAGGAAGTTGGAACAACTCCCTTTTAATTTAATCCTCCGGGCGAGAGGGCAGAGGTCACAAACATTTAACATGAAGACGAATCACTCTAATAAGGTTCCTCACATGGCTTCATTGGATGTCAAAAAGGATAATAAGCGGAGGGTTGTAACAATGTATTGGACAGCGTTATTTGGTTTTCAAATGAGGAAACTTTTAGACACAGCTTGGGCTTCAAACAGTGTTATATAAGCGATATTTGACCCGTTTCATTCGGGACTAACACGATCTCGGCAAAATCAACAAACAGTAAATGGTTACAAAAGTTTCAATGGTCGAGTACGTAATACTTTTGTTACGACTGCTAAAACTCAAATCACACGAACAAACCACCACTAAAGATGAAGCTGGTTGCACATTCGTAAACGGAGCTAGATCTCTATGTAAAAGAACGTGCAAGAAAATCTTCTGCTACAGTCCGTCCACGAAAACAAAACACTGACACCACCCCAAGTCTTTAAGGAAGTACTGCATCCTGCAATAATTAATACACTGCAGATATATCTTGTAGAGATGAATCTTGATAGCGACAATAAAATAAACAGTTTCGTTTATGTGGGTCCCTTTTATTGCGAGGACATTAACTGAAAGGGTCTGCGGACAGTGCTAAGAGCTGTGTGACGTCACGTTTGTCCGTGGCCATGTTTGATGTATATAGTTATCACACAAAGTTTGTCGTGCAGCCGAATGAGATCCGAGCAATCAGTCGGCGGAAATCGTGCTCCTAACTTCGCCTCTTGCAGTTCTCCGGCCTCCTTTGATCCTTTTAGCGTGAAGGGAAAATCGAAACTTACGTTTTGTGAATAATTAGGCAAGTTTGATAGGTTGATGATCTCTCTTCCTGTTTTGTTATAGAATAGAATAGTCTGCCGAAGCCTGCTTTATCAACCATTTTCTGTCATACATATACATGCATTGAATTTTTGAAGCACATTGAAAAAAAAAAGATGTACTCGCGGAGTTTAGCCACTATCTCTCCTGACGGTAAGCGATGATGTGGTTGACTCTGATTTCTGAAGCACGCTTGCCTAGAAAGAGACCCCCAAGTTGTAGCTATCAGGAAACACAGACTCCGGCAGGGAATTCTATTCCTTAGCTGTACGCACAATGAAAGTATGCCCAAAAGGTTTAGTTTGTAGGTGGACAGTCCACCATGTACCGATGGCGAATCGCTGTACGTCTTGTTGTCCGATAATGCAAATACTAATTCTTGGTGGTAAGAATCTTTTCTCGTGACGTGTCAACAAGCCTGAGATAATAGTTGTATCATGAACAGTAATATTATCAGTCACAGATGTAAATCTATCTAGATGACGCGATTGTATGTATTTACCGTGTCAAAGAACGGAGTAAAATTACAATCAATTATCGTAATTTGAGCTTTTCATTTAGCATTATCGGCACTGGAAATCCACCGAAATCTAGAAAAATGCTTTTTTATGCCATATTGAGCTGTAAAGACTGTATGGAAATGTTTTCTTTCATTGGTAAGTAAATTTGTTTTTAACTTGTGTGTGAAAAAATGGCTCGCTTGGTTTTCCAGAGGGAGGGACTTACGTTATCTAGTTTGATGTATGTCTGTGTTATCAGGCTGTGGGATTACACCCACACAAAATGAATAATAAATAACAGATTACACAATACAACCATGGGGTGTACAATATTGTACACCCCATGGGTATGTTACAGTGATACAAAAATACTGATTGTAAGAACTACCTTGACACCTGTCATCATCATGATCATCATATCAGCCGAAAGACGTCCACTGCTGGACTGATTGACCGGTCCCGTGCGTCCCGCAACCAGCGGATTCCTGCAACCTTCACCAGGTCATCGGTCCACCTGGTGGGAGGCCTTCCAACGCAACGTCTTCCGGTTCGCGGTCGCCACTCCAGAACCTTTCTGCCCCATCGGCCATCCGTTCTGCGAGCAATGTGCCCTGCCCACTGCCACTTAAGTTTGGCAATTCTTCGGGCTATGTCGGTAACCCTGGTTCTCTTACGGATCTCAACATTTCTGATTCGATCACGCAAGGAAACGCCGAGCATAGCCCTCTCCATTGCCCTTTGACAAACAATAAATAAATGAATTTGAATTTGATTACCTACTTATGTACTTACTATATTTCTTTGATTTTATATGAATAGCGTGGGCGTATTGCGTAATTAATAGATACGTGTTGTGTAGTGATATAACAATGAGCTAGTTTTATTTTTATATTTCCGTCATATCCCACTTAAATTGATTTTTGTTCTGGGCACAGATAATATATAATACTGGCGTATAATAAAACTAATAGAAGTTTGTCCTATTTGTTGCGAACGAATATGTTTGGTTAAGGCTGCGGGTATCCGCTGGACGTGAGACGGTGAGACTACAGGTCCGGACGATATGGCGACGCTTGGGGGAGACCTATGTCCAGCAGTGGACGTTTTTCGGCTGAAATGATGATAATGGTGTAGTGTTGGTTAATACAAAAAAGATTGTCCGAGTCACAAATAATTTTTTTTTTAGGGTTCCGTACCCAAAGGGTAAAAAACGGGACCCTATTATTAAGACTCCGCGGTCCGTCTGTCTGTCTGTCACCAGGCTGTATCTCATGAACCGTGATAGCTAGACAGTTGAAATTCACAGATGATGTAATTCTGATAGCGCTTTAACAAAAAATACTAAAAACAGAATAAAATATATATTTAAGTGGGGTTCCCATACAACAAACGTGATATTTTTGCCGATTTTTTGCGATAATGGTACGGAACCCTTCGTGCGCGAGTCCGACTAGCACTTGGCCGGTTTTATTTTCTTTCTTTCTAAAATAAATCAACGGCTCACATTTTCACGGAAAACAAAGAGAAAGGAAGAAGTGTTTTATTTGAGTTATGTAAGGCTCAACAAACTCAAGATTTATGTTTCAGAAGATTAGTCTTGCAATAAATTGAGCCAGAAGCCCTAATATCAACTGGGATTTACGAGGCGAGCCAAAGAAATACAATTTAAGTTCATATACACGCTGACCTTACACAATCAAAAGTTGTCTCCTAAATTGTCCAATTTAGTCAGCTATCTTCAAGAATGACGTCACACCGGCAGCCATCTTGAATGATGAATAGGGTCCGAGCAGTCGAATTACTTACCCAACATTTAGTTAACCTTATAAGTTATTTTCAGAGTTTTCCTTGTTCTTCTGGTTCTCGTTAACACCTAAAGAGGGATGTCCAAATGAAATTTGTGAAGGAACTTTGTTTGTGTTTTCTCGGATCTATGTTTTTTGATTTGTCTGATGTTTTGTATTTATATACCTATTAATCTTAAGCCATGTTCAAATATTATATAGATTTAAGCGTTGTATTTAATGAAATGCCAACAAATATTTATTGAAATAACAATCCTATTACTTTTTTATTCTGAGGTTTTTATTTTTAACCGACTTCTCAAAAAGGAAGCGGTTTCTCAATTCGACCGCATACATATTTTTTTCTTTTTTTGTTCGCGGATAACTTCGTCGTTTATGAACTGATTTCGATGATCTTTTTTTTGTTGGAAAGGAGATATCACAAAGTACCATGATAGTAAAACGGCTAGCAATAGGTACCAAAGACACCGAATTCGGAAGAGAAAGTTATTTCTCGCTTTGTAGTGTTTGGTTTTGGAAATCGGTTTGATTTTTTTGTTAAAAAGTTATTTGATATGAATACCGGGCATTATCATATTGACCTTACTTTTGACCGTACTACAGATAATGTAATACTAGCATACAGATGCCTCATCCTATAACTAGCGTTTTTCGTCTGACTAAACTGATTATTTTTATAGACAAAGACAAAGATATTTTATTTCAAGTAGGCCACCAAGCGGCACTTTTGAACGTTAGGTTAAAATTTACAAGTTATAAAAGTTGATTCTACCGTGCATTCGGAAAGTAGCTTGTTATGGAGAAGAATGCACAAGAAACTCCATATAAGTACCTACCTACATCGATCGTGTTCGGGTCCGATCCACGGCGATAGATGGTGTTAGCAACACAAAATTCAATAACAAATCGATGCATATCGCGCCATCTAGTGACATTTGTTTGAACCAAATTTTCTTTGGCGTCGGGACCGTACTATCGTCATGTCATTTTAGGAAAGTTTGCAAAAAACTGTTTTCATTTTTTTGACGCATTTTATGAAGGTACATACCTAAAGAGATTGTCAGCCTAATCTTACTTCAGAGTCCCAATACGAATAGATCCTTTCATATTTACATCTATACAGTGGGACATTTTCAGGACGATTCTACAAACTAATAATAATAACTGTCAACCCTACGGATGTGTTGCGCACAAAGGCTGTATAGGCATCCATTTTGGGTATGGCAACAATGGTCCAACTTTTCCATACATACGTACCTACTTACAATAATTTGGCTGCTCATAAGGATAGCGGGCTTAATGTATTACATTAAGCCCGTATTATTGTTATTAGTATTTACAAAAAGAAATTGGGTAAGAATGTGATCCATTCTATCTTATTACTTTTATTAGATACGTTTTCCCCGCGGCATTGTATCCGTGGCACAACCCTCATGACCCGTGAAATTTTTCTGGAAAAGTAAAATTTAAAAACTGCCGACACATTTTTATTTCACTAAGTAATCTATGTAGTAGTAGACACGCTTCGATCTATAATCTACTAAACACGTAATTATGACACGATATCTTGCGAAAATACACCTATTCAAACAGTAAAACGCCCATAACTTTTAAACCGCCGATTTTCTTCAAACATAGCTACGAGTAAGAACACTCTCGATAAAATCACCTTTCAAAAAAAACAAACTAAATCAAAATCGGTTCAACCGTTTAGGGGCCGTCCATTAATCACGTGATGTTTATTAGCATTTTTTAACCCCCCCTCCATTCTCCCCTTTTCTGAGGTTTAATACCCCCCCCGCCCCCACCCAAAATCACGTGCATCTTTAAATACAGGTATTACGTATAATCTAATTTGATTCTGAAATTAAGGACCAGAGGCGGCTGTACTTTAAGTTCACTCGTGCACTGAACTGCCAGATTTGAAAAGGTTTAGAAATAAAATAAAAATAATTAATAATATCTGATTAACGATCTATTCAATATTAACGAAATCATGACGAACAAATTTAAGCTCTTTGCTAAAGTAATAAGACGTACATTGCTGTAAAAAATACTCCTCGTGCGCTAGGCTAAAGCGCACGGCGAGAGTTCATACTATTCTACGAGAAACAAGCGAAAACGCCTGGCGCGTGAGACAGAGATAGTTCAATAGAAAATGTACGGCAAAATATGACATTCTCGTGCGCCGTCCCAGAAAACCGAAGATTACCGAGAGCGGGCGAGGTTTGACGAACGAAATTTATCTTCGGGTCGAGTACGAACATTACAAGTTGTACAACGACGTAACTAGATGGCGTTGGCGTCGAATTAGAAGTCGCTAGCGAGATGGTTTGCCGATTTACATAGGCTCCTGTGAATTTTAGTAAATCTAACTCAATTACCCAGTGAGTGAGATGGCAAAGTGCACTTAGTGCACTACTACTACTATGATTCACCAGCCGCCACTGTTAAGGACCATGACAAAAATTGTGTAGTACTCTAGACAGAAAGGTAGCAAGGTTGTTTTTGACTGGCATAAAAATAATATTACACGCGCAATAACACTACACGCCACTCTTCGGTTTAGAAATCGCGCGTTTGACGAAAAAATAAATACCCGTGATATCTTACTGCACCTCCACCCTTGTGATATTTCGTGATTTTTGCTAAACCCCCCCCCCCTTTTCAAGCCCCACGTGATTAATGGATAGTACCTTAGGAGCTTTGCTGCCACAGACAGCTACACAAACACACGTCAAACTCACACACCCTTTTTTTTCTTTGGTAAAATATTATTTTTGGTTGGTAAAATTTACCATATTATTACACTCAGTAACTCATTACAAACATACAATTTTACCTCTGTATAATATTACCTACTGGTTTCGATAAATGTGAAATTCGTTATATTTCGATGTATATAATATTGATGACTCTCTTTCTTTTATCTCAATTTATTTAGTATCGGCGCAACATGTCTTGTTCCATACTTCTCTAGTAGTCCTTTATAAAGAAAGAAAGAAAAAGTATTTAATGTAGTGTTGTGTGTGTGTTTTTGTTTAGTGTTGTGTTTGCGTGTGTTTAGTGTTATTTAAGTATTTTATTTTGTATTAAACATTTCGTATTATGTTTCATCTCTTATGTTTTCCCTATTAGCCACATTTAATTTATCAGTTTTGTTTAAATAATATAAGTTATACGCAAACAAGATAACGGTTGCGCAATAGGTTACTTAGATATATTAAATATTTTGGTTTTTCCTTAACTGCTATTAATATTTATTTATTGATAACAGAATCTGCTTTGCCAATTATTGTTTTTTACAGTTTACGTATAAGAATGAGAGCAGTGGTGACCCAGTGGTATCGGCCGCGACTTACAAGTTGTAGGTCGTGGGTTCGAGCCCAGGCAGGCGCTTTACTTTGTGTAAATTATTTCATCACTACTGCTCTCAAAACGGTGAAGGAAAACATCGTGAGGAAACCGGCATGTCCTAGAACCAAAATTAGAAGACATGTGACATCCACCAACCCGCACTGGGCCCGCGTGGTGGATAATAGCCCATTCCCTTTCACAGAGAGGAGGCCTGTGTCCCAGCAGTGGGAACATTAATAGGCTGATGATGTGATGTGTGTGATGTGTATCATTGTTTTTTGAAGAGTATCAAGAATTGTGGTCCTTTTTTTGTGATACTTGTATTGTAATAATAACTGAACCCTTTATAGTATATTATGCAACTAGTGAATAAAAGACGGTTTTAAAGCGAGGGCCATAGATGAACCACGAGCAAGTGAAGGATTCTAACAACTGAATCACGACCGTAGGGAGTGATTTATGATGATTGAATCACGAGCATAGCGAGTGATTCAAGTGGTAGAATCCGAGCGACGCGAGTGATTCATGGCCCTCGATATAAATCCGTTTTATTCAAGAGTTGCATACTATATTTTATACAAGGAAAAATACTAAATAAAAGTTTTATTACCTTCAAAATTTAAAAAAATGTGAAAACTCGAGGTTTCACATTTTTTCTAAATTAAAGCAGAGCTAGGTAACAACAAATGTGTTTCAGGGACCAGTGACCACCTCCGTTACGTTACATAATGATAATTAATTAACACCAATGTTTTAATATTATAATTACAATCCAAATAAGTATTCACTAAACATCCCAGACTAAAATCAAAATCATTATTAAAATCCTAAACATGAACAAACTGAAAATCAAATACATAAAGGAGTTTGAAAGTCGAATATTCTTTGCACAAGGAGTTCATATAGCATTGAGATGGACGTCGAATATGTATTGGTGTGTTCTAAATTCAAACACCAAAACAGTGAGAAAAAGTGCTTTTTATTCACTGTTTTCAGTGAATAAAATAAGCTTTTTAGAGGGGGAATGGTATAATAGTTATTTATGCTACAAGTGCAGGAAGTAGGTGATTTCCGATGAGTGGCATTTTTATTCACGAGCGAGCGAAGCGAGTGAGTGGATAAATCGACACGAGTCGGAAATCATCTTACGCACGTGTATCATACAACATTTTACTATGCATTGTGCGAGGAAATAAAAAAAATATATCTGAACCAAGCAAGAAATTTATAAAATGGCGCTTATTCAAGGGCGCTCAGCATATCCACAGATTAACTAATAGTTCATAGTTCTACTGCGCATGTGCAATAGCTGTCACGTCATAACGCAAAAAGGCACGAGCAAAATATTAATTCTGCCAAACATATTTAATGAATAATTAAAATTAATTTATTGATCAAAATCTAAATCTAGAGTAATTAAAAACGCCTTAAATGACGTATTAGTTTTGTTTTACTTTTTATATGAATGATAATCTGTACTTAACTAATTTTAAAACTTTTCTCAAATAATAAAAACTCTATGCGGCGGGCTGACGTTGGAGTTAAAAATTAAAAAAGTACAGGAAGGAAAAAAGCACTAGTAAAAAAAAGTGACACTTTCCGCACAGTTTGGCTGCTTAGAAAACGCTCTTTTCGAGGACATGCATTGTAAAAGCCTTTTTGACATGACTTCAGGTAGAATCATGTTATAACGAGTTTTTATTTTTTTCTAATTTGTACTCATTAGTTTTGGTTTTTGTTCTAGGTAAGGGAAATAATTTAATCGCAACATTGTACTGAACGCCTGAAATTGACCAACAAGTAAGTGTTATTTTTATAAAGTAAATAAGTTAATACATTTTCAACACACTTGCTCATAAGTGGCTCTAATTTCACCGCAATTAGGCACATAATGATAACTGTGACTTTTTCATTGCTATTATTCACAAGTGAGTTAATCCATTGTGAAAAAAATTCACAACTCGTTTTTACTGTTGAAAATGTTTTTTTTGTATTATTTTCTTCACAAGTGTGTTGAAAAACGTCGTATGATACACGTGTGTATTGATGATCACCGTCCTCGGCTGTCTTAAGACCCTCACCTACGGCTCGGGTCTCAATGGCGCCTCAGCGGTATTCACCAACATTGCACACTTGTACCATAATGTACTATTAACTAATTATAAGTGTGCCTGTGTCTGCTTGTGATGCTTGCAAAATTTATTTCGAGACTCACCTCGTTTGAAAAGAACTTTTAGCGTGGGTTGTCTCTTACCCGTTTCAGGGCAAATTCTTTGATTTCCGCTGCCATCAAGTATTACTGATTTTCGGTATTTTTCCATTCATTTTACCCTTGGCATCAGAATTTTATAAACAGAAAAAGGCGTAGAACCGAAGTGGCATATAGGAGGTACTTATATGTATATAATTCATTTATTTTCAGACATATTTAGTCCATAATACTATATTCATAAAATATTTAAATAAACCAAGTGCGAGTCGAACTCGCGCATGAAGCGTTCCGTACCATTATCACAAAAAACGGCAAAAAAATTACGTTTGTTGTATGGGAGCCCCACTAATATATTAATTTTATTCTGTTTTTAGTATTTGTTATTATAGCGGCAATAGAAATATATCATCTGTGAAAATTTCAACTGTCTATCTATCACGGTTCATGAGATACAGCATGGTGACTGACAGGCATATGGACAATGGAATCTTAGTAATAGGGTCCCGTTTTTACCCTTCAAAAACCGACCGTAGCAAAAAGCAAGCGACGCGTACGGCTGCGCGCGCGCGCCACTTATGTACCTATTCACTAAGTTACGCCATCGCCATTTTGATTTTTCTCAATTTATGACGAAAGATATTGAAACACACCTGATTATCTATGTATAAAAAAGTGAACTGTAATTTGTTGTTTGAGAAAATAAATATCTTTAAACCGAACTTACCGTCTTTAAGGGCTATTAATATCATCGGCCTGCAACTTTGCTGAAAAATCAAGATGGCGCCGGGATAAACTATGCCAGCTACAATACAAAACGTGAAATCGTCCTTTAGAGTTTGCAGTTGCCCATCCTGTATGTCATATCGACGGGAACACCCCGTTTCGTCTCTGGATTTTACGCAACCATTTATGAGTTCACTGAATAAATTATGTAGGGCACAGATAACTGAAATCCGCTGGGCCTCAGCTATCACTTCCACTTGCTAAAAATAGAACCAGCTGTATAAAAACGTTGTCATTAACAGATTTCAGGCTTTTTGCTCTTTTGCTGTCATTAGCAATAACTGTTTACGTTGTTTATACAGAGTAAAACTTATTGAACAACAGCAAACTTCGAGATAGTAAGTTACAGCTGTAATAATTATAATAATTGGCAATTATTAACCTTGTAGGCCAGGATTATCCACCAGCAACTTGCTCTTTAATACAATCTTGTGGAATCGGAAGTGCCTTACTATAAGTATGTGCCCGACCCAGTTCTCGAAAATGGCAATGTCACTGTTGTATTTGGGATCGGTCTATCATCACTGACAGGACTGTTGTTGCTAATAAGCCTGACATAGTGGTGATAAACCGACTAGAGCGTCGCGCAATGATTGTTGATATAGCGGTCCCCCCATTGACGAGAACCTCGTGAAGGCTGAGAGAGATAAGAAAAGCAAGTATCTTGATCTGGCTCGCAAGGTTGTCGACATGTGGGATGTGAATACAGCAGTCATTATGCCGATAGTCGTGACGGCCAATGGCATAATAGCCAAGAGCCTCGACGAACATCTGAGGAGGCTCTCGTTGGGCAGCTGGATCAAGGGCTTGATCCAGAAAGCGGTACTGCCTGGACACGGCGCGTATCGTTAGGAGGTTTCTCTCTCAGGAGCCCTGGACCACCGGTAGCTTGGACCCTGTTCCCGATACCGGTGGGGCTACTATTTTACTTTTTTTAAATGTTTTTTTTATTTTATTTTTTATAGAATAATATTAAAAAATGCAACAGTATGTAATTAAAATGAATAAATGGAATAATAATTAATTAATTATCAAGTAACTTGACTTGGCTCGCGAGGTTGTCGACATATGGGGATGTGGACACAGCGTTCATTGTACCGATAGTCGTGTCAGCCAATGGCATAATAGCCACGAGCCTCGACCAACACCTTAGGACCTTAGGAGGCTCTCATTAGGCGGCTGGGTCAAGAGCCTGATCCAGAAAGCAGTATTGCTGGACACGGCTCGTATTGTTAGGAGGTTCCTCTCTCTGGAGCCCTGACCGCCGGTTGCTTGGACCCTGTTCCCGACAACGGTGGGCCTCTAATTTTTATTTTTTTAATTGTTTTTTTTAATAAAATTATTTAAAAAAATGACACCAGTCTTGCCAAGGGGTACCGTGTTACCCAGTTACTGGGTTGTGGAGGTCAGATAGGCAGTCGCTCCATGTAAAACACTGGTACTTAGCTGAATCTGGTAAGACTGGAAGCCGACCCCAATATAGTTGGGAAAAAGGCTAGGCAGATAATGATGATGATGAATAAAATTATTAAAAAATATATATAATAAGAAAAGTAATGATTAAAGTACATAATAATTATCCGTTTATAATTATACTGTCCCACTGCAGGGCATATGGTCTTGTCCAACAGAGTAGATACGACCTTTATTCACCAAGATTGGTCTTTACCGATGCTAAGAGAATCTATCTATTTATTACACCAATTGCAATCTGCCGATCCTTTTCCCAACCATGTTGGGGTCAGCTCCCAGTCTAACCGGATTCAGTGGTTTATATGGAGCGACTGCCTATCTGACCTCCACACCTCAGTAACTGGGTAACACGTTACCCCTTGGCCTTTACCCCTATATATTTATTACACCGATATAACAATTGAAAGTCACATTTTTAGTTGCCCGAATTTGAATTTTCAAGCAGAAAGTTTATTTTGCCTGCAGCTACACGGCAGCTTTTGACTTCAAACTGTAGCACACGCAGTTTGGCAGTGAAAATAGTTATTATGTCCAAAATTCCTTGGACGTGCACTTTCTAGCTCTCAAAAAGTTTTTTAAGCTACAAAATTCGACCTAGACTAAAGCCAGTACCTTTTCCGCAGTATGACTTCAACTCGAAAACTCAAATTGACAGTTGTGGCTTGTTATAAATTGAGATTGCTCGACTTGAGTTTACCCATGTCGTAATGACAGAAAAAAAACAAAATCTCTTGTGCCTATATAGTTGCCCATTGCCTTTAAATAAGTATCAAATACCTACCATATTTATGATACTAGAACCTACCTTCTTGGGTGAGCAGTTTCTAGCTCAAAAACTAAAATCTAAGCTTCATCAATTTCCACCTAAAATAGATGTTTTCTATACCAATATTATAAAGAGGAAAGATTTTTTTGTTTGTTTGTTTGTACCAAATAGGCTCCGAAACTACTAGACCAATTTAAAAATAATTTCACCAATAGAAAGCTACATTATTTCTGAGTGACATAGGCTATTTTTTTATCCCGAAAACGGGTCCTGTGGGGTGGTCCACGGGAGCGAAGCCGCCCGGAACAGCTAGTCACTTATAAACCTGAACATGGCTACAACATATCTTTTACTGTAGTCACCTGCAGTAACCAACCTCTTGGTCTAGTCAGTATGGCTGTGCACGTATTATAAACTGGAACTCTAATATCCTGCATAGTTCATCAATTAATTTAGGAGGTTCACGTACAATAAAGCAGAAAAAAAATCTCTTGTACCTGTATAGTTTCCTTTTGACCTTCAAACCAACATTTTGCCTACGTAATGTGGAAGCAGAAATACTTACAACATATATATGGTACTGGAACCTTTTTGGGCGAGCACTTTCTAGCTGCTGCGTTTTTAAACCGCAGCAAAACTAAATGCATCCTAAATTTTCATTTATAAGCCCGAACGTGGCTACAACGTATATATATCTTAAACTAAGTTCTTACGGTAACCAACCCATTTACGGGATAGTTATTATGGCTTATGGCTATGTGTTCGTACAAACTGGAACTCTAATAGCCTGGAAAGACCATCAATTAAGTTAGTGGGTTCACGTGTGTTTATTTAAACTCGTTCATTTCGTAGTACATAATCACACTAAGTGTTTAAAGCGGTGCCTTAAATAAGTGTTCTAAGAAGTAAAATTTAAAAAACCCCTGACACATTTTGATTTCATGCTACATAATTAGGGTTCCGTACCCAAAGGGTAAAAACGGGACCCTATTACTAAGACTCCGCGGTCCGTCTGTCTGTCCGTCTGTCACCAGGCTGTATCTCATGAACCGTGATAGCTAGACAGTTGAAATTTTCACAGTTGATGTATTTCTGTTGCTGCTATATATAACAACAAATACTAAAAACAGAATAAAATAAATATTTAAGTGGGGCTCCCATACAACAAAGGTGTTTTTTTCACCGTTTTTTGCGATAATGGTACGGAACCATTCGTGCGCGAGTCCGACTCGCACTTGGCCGGTTTTTATATCCCTAAGTCCTATACCGAAGATAATCCGGACGTCAGCCTGTAAGAGATTAGGATGGCTCTGAAACAGCTTAAAAACAACAAGGCGCCGGGTGATGACGGAATCACGGCTGAACTCCTGAAGGCGGGTGGAAAACCGGTCCTTAAGGTCCTTCAGAAGCTGTTTGATTCCGTCATACTCGAGGGCAAAACGCCACAGGCATGGTGCAGGGGTGTGGTGGTACTCTTCTTCAAGAAGGGCGACAATGCCCGGCTGAAAACTATAGGCCCATCTCACTTCTTAGCCATGTCTCCAAGTTGTTTTCAAGAGTCATCACGAATCGTCTCGCGCGCAGGTTTGACGATTTCCAGCCTCCCGAACAAGCCGGATTCCGAAAAGGCTTTAGCACCGTAGACCACATACATACGCTGCGGCAGGTTATACAGAAGACCGAAGAGTATAACCTGCCTCTCTGTTTGGCGTTTGTGGACTACGAGAAAGCCTTCGATTAGATCGAGACTTGGGCTGTACTGCAGTCACTCCAACGGTGCCAGATCGACTACCGGTACATTGAAGTGTTGAAGTGTTTGTACAAGAACGCCACTATGTCAGTCCGTCTTCAGGATCAGACCTCGAAAACCAATTCTTCTCCGGCGCGGCGTGAGACAAGGAGACGTCATTTCTCCGAAACTGTTCACTGCTGCGCTGGAAGATGTCTTCAAGGTTCTGGATTGGAAAGGGCTTGGCATCAACGTTAATGGCGAGTACATCACTCACCTTCGGTTTGCCGACGACATAGTGTTCATGGCTGAGACCATGGAGAGCCTCAGTAAAATGCTCGATGACCTCAGTGGAGCTTCCGAAAGAGTCGGTCTTAAAATGAACATGAACAAAACCAAGGTCATGGTGAATGCCCATGTTACACGCACTCCTATCAAGGTCGGAGACTCTACACTCGAAGTTGTGGGCGACTATGTCTACCTGGGACAAACGATCCAATTGGGTAGGGCCAACTTCGAGAAAGAGGTCAACCGTCGAATCCGACTCGGCTGGGCAGCGTTCGGGAAGTTGCGCGGTATCTTCTCGTCCAACTTACCAGTGTCTCAAGACGAAAGTCTATGACCAGTGTTTGTTGCCAGTGATGACATATGGCTCTGAGACGTGGTCGCTTACAATGGGCCTTATCAGAAAGCTTACAGTCACTCAATGGGCAATAGAGAGGGCTATGCTCGGAGTTGCGATCCGCAAGAGAACCAGGGTTACCGACGTAGCCCGAAGAATTGCCAAACTTAAGTGGCAGTGGGCTGGGCACATTGCTCGCAGAACGGATGGCCGATGGGGCCGAAAAGTTCTGGAATGGCGACCGCGAACCGGAAGACGATACGTTGGAAGGCCTCCCACTAGGTGGACTGATGACCTGGTTAAGGTTGCGGGAAGGCGCTGAATGCGAGACGCACGGGATCGGTCAATGTGGCGACGCCTGGGGGAGGCCTATGTCTAGCAGTGGACGTCTTTCGGCTGAAATGATGGTGACGATGACAGAAAAGTCCAGCGGTTTGCTTCCACCTATTAAATTTAATTTATAATAGGTATCAGGCTAGTCTAGCATCAGCTCCACAACACCTCGTTTTCGGCTCGGTCGTCAATTTCGAAAAAAACTATATTGGATAACCACTTATGTGCCAATTTACATAGTATTATACCAAATTGTATTGGCGAGAGTTGGATGCATTAAAGGTACGGATGACCTAATATTTATTCTGCATGCCACGGTAACAACTCAGGTACAAACATACGGCGAACAGAATATACGATATGATTTTTTTACATTATAACAATAGACGCGAAATGCTGACAACCTGACAACGATACTGATCCGACAATGAGTCGTAGACTAAACAATCGTTTCTTAAAAATAAACTTTGTTGCATTATATTAATTAAGACTAATTCAACATACAATATCATGTTGCCTAGAATCCAGACTTGAGTAATGTAGACGGCACACTAATTGAACGCGAATCATGCATGTATTCGAGTTTAACGCCTAGAGAGAAACCTATTCACTCTTGACTTAAAGGCCTCGAGGTTGTAGCTATCGGGAAACACAGACTCCGGCAGGGAATTCCATTGGCTGTTCGCATAATTAAAATATTACTATTCACAGTCCACACACAGGATTTGTGTTACATTAGACGACAAAACACATTATATTTAAAACAATTCTAGAGCCGGCCTCAGAATATTAAAACAGAAACAAAAAGCTTGTGTTATTTTTAAAGTAGACATGACATCAATATTTCATGCTTCATATCAGCCCCTAAAAACTAAAAGTATTTCCCTCAAAGCGCTGAGTAACCAAAGAGGTCCTAATTCTGAATGAAATGCATAGGACCATGACATAACGAGGGGAGGAAATGTATGCATGACCTTCCTCGAAGGTCGATGGACTGAGGGAATGGTTGACGGGGCACTGTGGCCCTCGTATACATACATACATGGAGAATCGACTGAGCTTTCCCTATCCAGCACTCTAATAGCGTAAAGTAACTTAATCACAGTTTCAATTACAACCGAAATACATTCCATTGCTTTATACGTTTAAAAATTCGTCTGCTCGGCAGTCTAAAACACGAAATTAATCGATAGATTGCGTGAATTGGCGTGATTAGAAATCACCCCGCAGATTTATAATTTCATGTGAAAACGGGCAGAATAGTATATGAAAGATTAAGAGATCGCGCCTACTAATGAATTATAATTCTAGACAATGACAACTCATTGTCTAAAATTCTGATTAATAAACGTCACAGGCTTGCAGGGCAGGCTATCGTCACTTCAACCTACAGAAAAGAGACAGGACGCGCATTCGCTACCCCTCTTTCTACAGACAATATTGTGACGGTAATGCTCAGTCCAGTTCTCTATGCGTAAGTATGTTTGCGACCTACTTATGAAGGGGAGTGAACGAACGAATGATTTTTGGCGAAGGGACGGTGAAAATCGTTCACGAACGAATGAACTATCTTGTCAAAGGTGAGATATTGACTTGAAGCTGTTGAGGCGTTAACTGAATTGCTTCGTGGGGACTGTTTACGTATTTCGTGGATATAATGTCACCTCAAATCTTTATTGACAAGGACGAAATCTTCAGTGTACTGAATTCACTCGTGCGTAGTCGCTTTTATACTGAACACAGAAGGAAAAATGCCTTGTTGTGAGCTTGTGAAACCCTGCTTCAATGCCAAAGTTAAACAAATGCAAAGTTTAAAAGCTTTTCATGCTAAATTAGAGTTATTATAACTACTTAACTTAGAATTCTATCGGGTGGGTACATTAAGTACTCGAATAAAACTCGATCGAATGCCTCAACCAATATAAATAGTAACTCTTCGAATTTAGAACCTTTCTTTTAGCCGTAAACGGCTTCCCCATTTGCCGGTTGACAGGTTTGACATGATTTTCGTAGTTAGGAATTCTATTTCGTGTAACTTCATAAATCATGAAAGCCTTTTCATATTATTGGAACATGATTGGTATGTTAGGAAGGACATAATATTTATGTTGAATATAGAAAATATTTGTGACGATAATATTTGATGTCTCCGACCACGATTGATTTGTAGGCTTGGTAATTTTATCTTTGCAAATTATATGAGGGGTGTAATTTCAAAACCAATATCAATAAATTTTAAAATTACTTCAAACACATTGACAAATTTTGCTACTTAAGGCGCCTCCCCGAGCAAAACGCCGCGCTAGTCGTTTTTGTGCAGTTTTTAAGAGCTATATACTCTTTATTTAAAAAGAAATATCAATTAATAAAAATACCAACATTAAATTTCTACATAATGTTGATTCTAATCTCTGATAATAATAATAATTTATGATAGCATGCATCGCCTCGTAAAGTGTTCATTAAGTATTTTTTATACTAACACTAATGGATAGACAATTTGATAACGAACATTTTGTAAGTTTAATTTTTTTCAAAATACCAATATTCGATTTTATAAAAAAAAAAATCTAAAATCTGGTTGTATTAACTAATGTAATTCAAGCGCCACCAGTGCCGCTAGGCCAATAGGAATGCTCATATCCATATCTCATGCTGATTTTTTGGTCAGGGTACGGCCTTAAATAAAGTTTTAAATTTTACTTTCAATATGTATATATATTAACTTTCATAACCCACTTAAATATACAGTAAAATCAGTCTTAAAAGTTATGTTAGTTGCAAATGCCGCTAAAATATTGTATCTTACAATGAAAATAAAAAAACAACATTCAATCTCCCTGGCAAAATTTCTTCAGGATGATTTAGAGGGTTTTGAAGTTACACCCCTCATTATGTGTGCGTTATCACATCTTACCATAATGGCCTCTCATGGATCTTTTTAAAGTGTACGTCTCAGAACTTTGTAAAGTATTAATTTAAACACTAGCTTTTCCCACTGTGGACCGTGATAAAAAAGTATTCTATGACATAATCCAGCACCCTAATAGCACAAAGCACACTCCTTCCCTTTCATTTGATATCTCAACAGTATTCATTGCGTGTTTTACGCTGTAGAGTAGATTTTTTTTTGAACATAATTATGAAACAATGAATGCAAGGAAAGCATACCGTGCTATTGAGTTATTCTTTGAATTTACACATTTAGGGTGCAAGTCATGGATTACCCATGTGCCACATTTCGTCCAAATCCGATTGATGAACATTCAAACATTTTTAGCAATATTAGTAATAACTATTTGGCTGACAAATCGATTCATTTTGTTTAGTAAAGCGCCCGCTGAAATCTATCTATCTAATACCTATAAACGAGCAATTCTTGTTTCATCATATCAGCCGAAAGACGTCCACTGCTGGACATAGGCCTCCCCGAAGCGTCGCCACATTGACCGGTCTCGTGCGCCCCGCAACCAGCGGATCCCTGCTACCTTCACCAGGTCATCGGTCCACCTGGTGGGAGGCCTTCCAACGCAACGTCTTCCGGTTCGCGGTCGCCACTCCAGAAACTTTCTGCCCCATCGGCCATCCGTTCTGCGAGCAATGTGCCCTGCCCACTGCCACATAAGTTTGGCAATTCTTCGGGCTATTTCGGTAACCCTGGTTCTCTTGCGGATATCTAAATTTCTGATTCGATCACGCAAGGAAACTCCGAGCATAGCCCTCTCCATTGCCTTTTGGGTAACTTTAAGCTTTCTGATGAGGCCCATTGTAAGCGACCACGTCTCAGAGCCATATGTCATCACTGGGAACACACACTGGTCATAGAATTTCGTCTTGAGAAACTGTGGTAAGTTGGACGAGAAGACACCGAGCAACTTCCCGAACCTTGCCAGCCGAGTCGGATTCGACGCTTGACCTCTTTCTCGAAGTTGCCCCTACCCAACTGGATCGTTTGTCCCAGGTAGACATAGTCGTCCACAACTGCGAGTGTAGAGTCTCCGACCTTGATAGGGGTGGGTGTAACATGGGCATTCAACATCAATTCTTGTTTAGATATTATATATATGTCGCATCAAGGCTGGCTGATAGATGCAAACCATCGGGAAGTCAGGATGTATTCCCTTAGGTTAAGACATCGTGTGTGGGCAGGTCGGTGGGTACAATCGTGCAAATGAAATCACACAAATTATTCGATACACTGAGTATATTCAAATAGACACAAGTTACATTCTTGCTTACTAATATTACGGATCGACACTGATTCTACGACGTCTTGGCTCTACGGCTGTCAGTACTCAACTGCCCTATTCCGCACCACGCAAGTGCTTATAAAAGCGCGCCAATGAGTAGTTGCTCTTGATTGCCGCTAGGGGCGTGCTTGTGATTTGACTTTACGTCCGTACTATTGACTAAACCCGACATATATGTAATCTGAATCTCGGAATCGGCTCCAAAGATTTTCATGAAATTTAGTATGCAGGGAGTTTCGGGGGCGATAAATCGATCTAGCTAGGTTTAATTTTTAGAAAACGTGAAGAGAAGATTTGTATTTATTCAATATCTCTTCAGGTGAGATAGTGGTCAAGCGCAAGCCTATAGATAATAAAAAATCGTCGTTTTCTCTCTTTTCACCCGAGCAGAGCTCGTTCGCCCAGGTACCAGGTAGAATTAATAGACTACCTTACCTAACCAAACAATTTTGTAGGAATAACATCACATTCATTCAAAACAATTATCTTTTCAACACCATTTCATAGATAATGTAGCAGATAGATAAATTTGCACTTTACAGTAATATAAGAGCTTGCTTCAAAAGATTTATTACCCGTTCGAGTCTATTTCACTTGAAATATTCAAATGGATTCTGAACGAATTCAATATTTCAAGAAAATTTTGTTATTAGATTTTGTCGGCAACATGTCTTGTCATTTTAATATTTTTATTTTATCGCTTTAGGTTTAAAATGTGGAACTTCTAGTAAATGTCTGATTGAATCAAATTTTTTAGCAACATGTATGGCGTTCGATAACGATTTAGGGTAAAACGTAACTCGCAGACAGGTGCGACCCGACAATACGACAGCTCGTTTTTATATATTTTTTTGTATAATAAATATGTGAAAAAAAAACTATTACTTGCCTTCCACCGCTTTAGTGCCGAAAAACGGGTACTTTCTAAAGCATACTCCTTAGTAACGGCTAGATTAAAAAAAAAAATTATTATATTTTACATTATTTATGAAACATGTTTTTTTGTGTAACTGATAGGTTAAAAACTGCTTTAGAAAAATTATTACAACAGGATATTTTTGGATACTCCAAAACGACTTGGAAGTTTAAAAATATTTTTACACAGAAAAATGATGGCTAGAATTGCTTCATAAATGAAATGGTATAAATGTAAATCACAGAATATTTTACAAACAAAACTGTCCAAAGTATATTTTATTCTATTCTGTTCAAAAGTAGGATCAATATTGATATTCTGGCTAGGAGCGGGCGCACGGCTAATACTGCGTTAACATTGGGGAACGTATACGCATTAAAAATATAGTCTTGTGGTGCCTGTCTGTAAGAGCCTCTTATCATAAAATTCTACAAATACGACACTCACAAACCCGATGAAAACTTGCCCAGCGACCGTGCCTACCAAATGATTCATTGTAGCATATCCCCTTACGCACGACCCAAATTCCGCCACCATAGAATCACAAATTATGCGGTAACTCCATTAAACTTGGTTCGACTTCAAATAACGAGTCGTCGAAGTCGGAGTATCTCAGGTACATAAACCTTTCAAGTTATGAACTTAACACCAAGCTCCTGTACTTATTTTAAAATATTTATTTGAGAGGCAATTGCAATGAACATTATATTTAATGTCTTTGCCAACTTCGGTTGAACTTGCAGCTTTAAGTTGCAAAACCAATAAAGCGAGGAAGGTATACTGTAGCAAAGTCAGCTTTGTTGAGTTTGATTCTAGGCACTTTAAATGCAAAGTTTACTTCTTGTGCTAAGTATATACACCTGTTAACTAAAAACTCGATCAAGCGAAACTAGTTGTCAAATGTATTGTTAGCTGCAAGTTATTAATGGACTTAAATACTCGTAACATCAATAAATCATATCAAATAAGTGGAAACACTGAGTGGAAAACAAATTGATTTGTTTATAAGCTTTCAGTAAATATTTCTCATGCCCGCGCCAGTGCTATTATTTATTACACTTATTGTTTAGGTACTATGGTTCGTTGACTACTCCAAAGGCATTCAAAAATGCCTCACCATCATCATCATCATTTCAGCCGAAAGACGCCCACTGCTGGACCTAGGCCTCCCCCAGGCGTCGCCAAATTGACCGATCCCGTGCGTCTCGCATCTAGCACATTAATCCCGCAACCTTAACCAGGTCATCGTCAGGTCAGGGGAATTAATGAACCTGATTTTCCCTAATCTTAATCTTGTCAAAGACCTTGGTCTTGCGAACCTCCCAAATGTCGCTCCCATCGTTTCTTGTCCACTTAATTCCTAGACAACTCCTGACAAATGCGTCTGCAGATATCGCTTATCAATAACACGATTAACTTCGGTCATCACTTATGCAGTATCATTGTAAGGATAAGGTAATAAGAACTATTCCTCGAAGGGTTTGAAGGGGTGCACCTATGTAGTAAATCCATATTTCGCCAGTTATGGTTCAAGTCCTATGTGGTAGAGGACAAGTCTATTCCCATGAAGCGGGCACAAGTCCAGACTCCGTTAGTCTAATAGCGCAAGTGAATTTGGCAAAGCAAAGGGTTTGACCGCCATCTATCGACCAATCATATGCGAGATGAAAGACGCGATGTAGATGTGATTGGTCTATTGATGGCGTTCAAATACTTTGCCTTTTTTAATTCACTGTTGGTTGCTACAAGAAAAACCAGATGGAAAAACTCGATAACGCTTTGCCTGACTCGGGCAGCGAATCCAGGCCCTCATGCTTAAATACCGCTTATCAGTAAGACCGCTAACTTCGGTGATCAGTCATGCAGTGTCATTGTGAGGGGACGGTATTCGTTCCTTTTTGTTGGGGCAATATATTGCTGCCATGTTTGCTTGACAGACGGTGATGTTAAGACTTCGTGGATGGTAATGGGGCAGTATGAGGCCATAATTGTGGCAGTACTGGAGAGATGGAGGAAGGAGCTACCTAAGATGATTATTGCTAGGTATCTTTTTTCCCCAGCCTCAATTTAGGCCATTAAAAAAATTACAAGCCTATATTGAGTTTTTTCCAGGGTTTCTTTCTTTGCCTTAAGACGTGGTCTTTCGTATCAGTAACCGACTTTCCAAAAAGGAGGAGATTCTATGTTCGACTTAATGTTTTGTTTTCTTTTTTTGTTTATGTTCACCGATTTCTCCGTCAATTATTGTGGTCAAATTTGGAAAACTCTTGTTTTTGTTTCAAAGACTATATTTTGTTTCGGAGATATACAACAGAACACTTCAATAAATGATAGCAAATCACTCGGGGTTGCTGCAATAGCATGTCTGTTTATTGTTTATACCATTTCATAACATCACGCCGGTAAGCTCTAAAGGAGTACGCAGGTGTGTACAGTTAACCTTCATACACTCTCATTTCACCAGATATGTTAAGTTGCATGATATTTCGGTAATCTATTCTGGTATTATAGGAACATTTATATAGAACTTGCCTATTAGGTACCAGAACAAAAAAAAAACTGAACAGGCTTCTTCTGGGTAAGCTCACTCCATCGTAGACTCTGTCTCTGTCACCTATGACCTAGACTAGAGTCAAGAGCAAACCCATTACAAATAAAAAAATAAAACTTAAAAAAAAAATACAACTGACTTCCAAATAAAAACACTACAAAGTGAAAAATAACTACTTTTTCTAAAGTTGGTGTTCCTGTTTTCTTTTCTCGTTTATTGACACCGACTTCAGAGTTCACTCAACTTCAGATAAGTTATTTTTCACTTTGTAGTGTTTTTATTTGGAAGTCGGTTGTATTTTTTTTATAAAAAACTTGTTAATTTTTATTTATTTAGTTGTGGTACCTAAAAGGCAAGTTCTATAGAAAGTTACCTATAATGCCAGAATGCCCAGAATAGATTACCCAATGCCAGATTATTTGGAAGTCGGTTGTATTTTTTTTACATTTTTTTTTTTTTTAATGCTTGTTTTATTTTTATTTATTTTAGTTGTGGTACCTACCTAACAGGCAAGTTCTATAGAAAGGTACCTATAATGGCAGAATAGATTACCCAATGCCCGATTATTTGGAAGTCGGTTGTATTTTCTGTATGTTTTTTTTATTTATTATCCTAAATACTTCCTAGAAAACTCCTGACAAATGCGTCTACAGTTACCGCTACCCAGTACCCCGCTAACTTCGGTGATCACTCATGCAGTATCACTGTTAGGGGATGGTATTCGTCCCTTTTTGTTAGGGTAACTTGTGTTGGTGACTTAGTGCGAGCTAATTATTGCTGTTTGAAGTTGGATGTTGATGTTTGCTTGACAAGGGGAGTTGTTTAGACATTGTTGATGAGTATGGGGCCGTATGGTGATGTGTGTCGGCCATGATTTTGATTGTACGGGGATGTGTTAAAACTTATCATTGTTAGTGTGTGAAAGAGAGATTAAGCCTTTTAGTACAAATAGCACCATCACTTTTTCTTTTAGAAACAGTGATGTGTTTGTGTCACGTAAACTTATGTTATTTGTGCCAGAAAGCGTTTTATACCATTCAAGATTACAATGAGGACAAAAAGGCTTCGGATTGAGCTGTCAATTAAAAATTAATTTTGATTTTTTATATTTTCCACCGTGTTTTATTTTTTATGTTTTCTTGCAAAGACAAGAATATTTACTTTACTTATTGTGAATGTGAAGACTATGTGGACCATTTTTTTTTGTTTTTATTTTTAATTTATCTTAGTTTTTAATCGTGGTCTGGCAGTTTGAGTAGTTTATGCGGCCTACCCGAATGTCCTTTCTTTGGTGAATGTCTTTTCGTCGAATCGTTGAGCTCCTTAAATTCTGTGTTGAGCTGCTCGGTTATTGACAAATGCGTGCACTGACTGGACAGGTCCACTCAATCTGGCTGGTTCTTTCCTCAAAAGACCATTTCAGACATCAATCTACATGGTCTTCACATGATCTAACCAAGATTTTTGTTTTGTCTGGACTTTAAAAGAGACTGTGACCTCTGAGTTTGTTTCGGCCTTTCTTCTCAGAGTAGTCAGATAGGAAACGCCGACCTCATCTAGTTTTAAAAATATGATCGACATGTAAAAGTGTTTGTACAAACCAACTTACAGAAATAAAATCATTTATCATTTATGTGTCTAAGATAACAATTTTTGTCAAACTATTGTATGCCTAACATGGTGGAGCAGTGCAAACGTACACAAAAATAACTGAATATCAACTCTGTAACCGCTGTCTCACAATAAAGATTCTTTGACTTTTGACACAATTTTACATGTCGTAAAGTAAAAATCTCCATTTTTCTCCCGTCAAATTGTTCGGGCGTCGGGATTCGCGAGCTGATTCCCGGCCACCGTAGGCGCGGGCTTGCGGACGGAGAGTAATGGGTAGCTCGCCGTCCGATCAGGACCAAGCCCGAGTTTACGGCGCGTAGTGTTCCACGCGCGCCTCAAAGAGATGTCAGCAAAAGTGACGGGGTCCGATAGGGCCGATGCCTGTCTGGGTCGCGGATAAATTTGAAATAGAGTTACCGCGGCCCTGGCACAAGCAACTGAAGGAACACGGGTGGGTTTTAGTCAGTAAAAGTCTGACATGCCCTCCCGCTTCACCCAGAGCGGGAGAAGTCATCGGATGATTTCCTACCCAAAAAAGAAAAAGAAAAAAAAAAAAAAAAAAGGTGTAATTCGTTACTTACATTAATTCCACGTTTTTGCTTACCATTCCAATATCAGGGCATTTTTCGCTTAAAAATTATCTTCCTAAAACACCACAGCAAAATAAATTATTCACAATTTCAAAGCACTCGAAATATTTTCAAACATGTTGTCAAATGCCACTTTGATTCAACAGTAATGGGATTTTCGGACACATTCAGCGTCCGCTTTAACTGCACCATTTGCATATCCCGCGGGTTTACTCGAGTTATCTCGAACAGCCTCCTAACATGCGACATTAAAAGCATTCTGAATGTTAAAGCGAAAGAGTAAATGAACCATGGTACTTTTAAGGGTTAGCGGTACAAATCCTTTAACCCTGCTTATGTATATATACAAGGATTGGGCATATATTATGATATACAAAAGCTTTTGGAAACTGTTAAGGATTTAGCGTAATCCTCAGTAATAGTTTCCTAAATGTTCGAAATCATTATGACAATTGAATGCTTCTTGAGTCTTGTGTTGCTACTGAGTCCTGGGTTCAATTCCAGGGTCGGGCAAAGTGGAACTGGTTTTTTAGGGTTCCGTACCCATAGGGTCAAAAACGGGACCCTATTACTAAGACTCCACTGTCCGTCTGTCTGTCTGTCTGTCAGTCACCAGGCAATTTTCACAGATGATGTATTTCTGTTGCCGCTATAACAACAAATACTAAAAACAGAATAAAATAAATATGTAAGTGTAGCTCCCATACAACAAACGTAGTTTTTTTGCCGTTGTTTGCGATAATGGTACGGAACCCTTCGAGGGCGAGTCCGACTCGCACTGGGCCGGCTTTTCCATCTGGAAATTCTTAGGAGCAGCATAAGATAGATGGCAATAGGCTAGCCTACTGTTACTTGGGGCTTAGCAACTGGTGTAATGATAGTACTGTATTTACCGCGATGCTTAACCCTACCAGGAATATATCAAATAGCATAATGTTAAACTGTCTATAGAACGGTAATGTTACGCAATAATCATTTATCTTATAACTATAGCAGTACCATAGTCATGATCATAATTGGAACCAACAGAGCCAATCACACGCATCATATATTCTAACTAGACCAGCCAAAGTTACGTCCAACTCCTAATCTAGAACCCAAATTAAACTAACAAAGAAAGATCCTAAGAATACGTCCAATTTCCATGTTGGTACAAATTTAGTCCCAGCTCAGACATCTCATTACCGTTGGGACGAGACGGTCTGAAGTTTTCACATGTAAATAAATGCTCAAGAACAGGGCCTCGATAACTTGTACAGATAACAAATGTAGTTCAGACGTTGATTACTCTATGGCTTTTCTGAACTTGGAGGGACTTTATAAAATACTGGTTTGTATGAGGAGAGTTTCTCGCTCGTTGAGAAGCGAGATTCGCAGGCTAGAGTCTTCTGCGCGTGAATTTTATTGCATCCCGTGCCCTCGACTCATGGTTGTGGTATGAACTGTGGGGTTTTAGTCGGTTGGAGTGCGTCATAACCCTCCAATCTCTCCAGACGGAGGGCATCCATCAGGATTGCCCCATAAATAGTACATTACTGCAGCGGCCAGCAAAAGAAGCATTGATGGACGAACGTGTAAATGTGGGCCGAGGCGAAGCCGAGGCACAGATACGTAAGTCCATCAATGCCTAGTTGTGGCCAAGGCTTGTATAGTACTTTTCTCAAATAATGCGCGGCAATTATAACTAAGTACCTAGTACCTAGAACTCATTTTGTCAAAATCAATAACGAACAACAATAATTGATCCCGCGTTAGTGTCCTTTTGTTTTTTTTTCTATAAACAGCGTTCTATTTGCAAGCCAGTTCGAAATTTAAATAAAACCTTTGATATGTTACCTCCTCGGTTCTCATGTTTCGGAGTAAAAGATCGTTCCATTTTTAAATAACACGACAGATATGAGTTTACTATGTAACTTATTTGGCCGCTAGACACGACAGATATGGATTTTCATACAACTTTTGCCGGCCGCTGCTCGCATGTATATGGCCAGTACAGCATTTTCGATTTATCTCGAAGAAGGCTGTCAAAATAATGGTCAAATTTCCAAGCATGTTTGAGAAAAACAATAAAGACGAGATGCTCTTCAGTCGGTTATCGCATCCATGTTTATAACACCTAAAATCCACAGGTACGAATACATGGTATCACACTTGACTCGTGCTTTTCTGGTGGTTGGTTGCCAATGTTGATTCTGGGTTTCAGAAGTTGCAGTGAATGGTGTGTTGAGTTGCAGTGTGATGTAGCTTATCCTCTTGAATATTTTTTGTTTATGTGGATGTTTTAAAATTTTCAAAGTGGAGTTGATTTTTGAAGGTTGAGTTTCGTCGTGGAAATATCTTGCTTGCTGTTTACTCGCGTCTACGTTTTATGTCCTTTCCACAATGCCCTGTTTGAGAAACTAGAAACCAGGCTATTCTGCATTAATTCACGCAAGTTTCCCAATTGGATTTCAAGGCCTATCGTGCTTGTCTCAGTACTAAATATGCGTGAAGGCCTCTGTGTAAGTTGAGGGTAGTCCATAACTCTCAGTTTGATATGAAATTGAAACTGGGAACTCGTAAAGTAGAACGTGACTGGTTATGGTTACAAATAGCTTTATTTATATGAGTAACAAAACCAGTAAAATCTGGCCTGGCTTTCTATTGAAACTGTGTACTACGGTAGTCCAGCTCAAGGTCAAAGTGTTTTGAGTGTACTTGCAGCCTACTGTAACATAGGTCGTGGTGATAGGCTAAGATAAACATAGCAGATAAACGAAGCCATTATTAATATTCTATAGGTAGGTAGATTAGACAAAGTAGATTTGGCTAAAATTAGGAGTTGATCCAACGAATTAGATTTTACATTCGGGATCGGTTTAAAAATATAAAGTTCTTAGTATATTATTGAATTCATTATTTCATTCACTGACGAATGACGATATATAGCTTCAACCGTTGTGTCTTCTTATCTAATAGAAGTATGTTTAGCACAACATTTTATTAACCCCAAAGAGGTTACATAAGGAACGAAAGTTTATTGTTAGGCCGTTTGTTCACGACACGACACGACAAAATGTGGCCACGATTCAGAGCTCCGTTTGTTCATTGCACGACACCGCACTACACGCGGCGTCGATACCGCTATATAGTCGCGACTTTTTTGCGGTGACGATTTAGCGGCTGTACAAAACAAGTATGAGCTTGTTGACGACATGACACACCGCACCGCACGGCTCATGCGTGGATCATCACCCACGCGCTTATAAAACTACAAGTGCACTGCAGTGTCGTTGCAGAATCGTGTCTAGTGAACAAACGAACGGACGACAGATCGTCTGCAGCGTGTCGTGTGGTTCCTCTTGAACAAACGACCTTATTATTGCCAATTACAAATCCTATCGGACACTATGCTTGTCTACCTATAAGTCTCTATGAATTCATAATCCACCTCGTTTCCTCTTCTCCCATCATTGTCTAAGAGGTAAGAACCCTCGATCCAAAATCATCCACACCCGTACAGCGATTAAAATCAATCGCTTTTAAAACAATAACCGAACTGACTGTATTAATATTCCAAAGACTCCTTTCATATTCCAAAGATTCGGTCTCCTTTCAAGTCTTCCCCTTTCGGCGATTTAATCTTAGATAATCCATTACGCCGTCAAAACTTGTTTCTTCAAGAACCAAGCTCGCAACTTTTTCTTACAAACATATAGAAACATGGCAAAGTTTGTTTCTTATTTACAAAGTCAAATAAATGCGAAGAGAATTAATATTGCGACAGCACAAAACTTGCTGACATTTTTTGAATTAAGTTATGTTAAGTCTACTTTATTTACAATCTGAATAATGCTTTGGTACAGGATTGTTTATTTAAAGCTGAAGATTTGAGAAGTTTTAGTCCTTTGCTTGAAATACCAAGGATAATAAGGTGTCGAGAGATTCTAGATAAAAACATATTATCAGCGATAAGGACTGTCGGAAAGTCAGAGAGTCAGAGAGCAGTGGTGGCCCAGTGGTAACGGCCGCGACTTAAGTTGTAGGTCGTGGGATCGAACCCAGGCAGGCGCTTTACTTTGTGTAAAATATTTCATCACCACTGCTCTCAAAACGGTGAAGAAAAACATCGTGAGGAAACCAGCATGTCTTAGAACAAAAAAATCGAAGATATGTGACATCCACCAACCCAACTGGGCCAGCGTGGTGGATTACGGCCCATTACCTTTCACAGAAAGTAGGCCTTCACACACAACGGACCAAATGGGATACGAAGTAGGAAGCAACGTCATCTTCTATGGGAACGTAGACGTAGACCAACAATAGAAAATAAAATAAAATTAAAAAATTACTCGCAGCGTTTTAGAAAAATTGTAAAGTTGACTCAAAAAGCTCAAAACAATTATTTCATCAATACGTCACTTAACAAGTCAAAGGCATCTTGGCAAGTCATAAATAATAAAATACATACTAACGAACCCATTTCCCAGATCAGGGTACACAATGCAATTATTGAAAACCCCAACGAAATTACAGATGCATTCAACGACTATTTTATTGATCAAGTTGAAAACTCTCCTAAGGCATCAATAGATACGAGTAGTTTACTCGAAAATTCAAAAACAATGTTCATGCCTGCCATGCATGGTAATCCACCACGACGTACTGAAGGCAATAAAGTCATTGAAAAATAAAAACAGCTTTGGATATGATGAAATAGCAACCAAAGTTATAAAGTTTGTTGCCAATAATATCACCATACATCTCAGCCACATTGTTAATTTAGCCATCAGCTCCGGTGTGTTTCCGAACGGTCTAAAAACAGTTATAGTCAAACCACTACACAAAAAAAATTGCAAGAAAGATATGGCAAACTACAGACCGATAGCTTTAATTCCCGTTTTTTCAAAAGTGATAGAAAAGATAATTTGCGAATCTATTGATAATTTTTTGACAAAACACAATATATTATGCAGTGAACAAGCAGGCTTTAGAAAGAACAAAAGCATTAATACGGCAGTATATGATTTGATCAGTGAAATAATGTTGAATGTAGATAACAAAACTCCCATCTGTGCCATCTTTACAGATATGACAAAGGCTTTCGACTGCGTCAATCACAATATTTTAGTAAACAAACTAAACAAATATGGTATCAGGGGAAACGTGTTGAATCTCTTGGAATCCTACCTCAGCAACCGCACACAATACACGGAGATATCCAGTATTTGTCTTAAAACTAAACGCGAAAAAAAACACCGATCTGAAGGCAAAATAGTTAAATTTGGTGTACCACAGGGTAGTGTATTAGGACCACCCTTATTTTTGCTGTATATAAACGATCTGCCTAGTCAAATAAAGCATCCAATGGTTTTATTTGCCGATGACAGCACAGCACTTGTAAAATGTACCGATATTACTCGCTATGCACAAAATATCAATGATACTTTAAAAAATATTATAAATTGGCTTGATAAGAATAACCTAGTTATAAACTTACACAAAACTAATGTTATGCACTTCCACCAACGTACAATTCCACCAAATGTAAGAGTACAATACAATGGCCAAAAGATCCATGTAGTTCAGGTCGCAAAATTTTTGGGATTGTTGATAGATGACCAATTAACATGGAAACCACAAGCCGAAGAAGTATGCAAAAAGCTGAACACTGCAGCATATGTAATTTGGAATTTATCTAAAAAAGTTGACATAAAAACCGCTTTAGTAGCATACCACGGTTTGATCGCTTCGGTTTTGAGATTCGGAATAATTTTTTGGGGTAATTGTAGCCTAAGGGATAAGGTGTTTAAGGCGCAAAAACGATGCGTAAGAGCGATGCGTAGTCTTAAGTCCACAGAAAGTTGCGAACCTTTGTTTAAGTCTCTTAAAATTCTTCCCTTTCCATCATTGTATATTATGGAAATGTCAATTTTTGTAAAGACTAATGCACACCTGTATACTAAGGTCTCGGACACCAGAAAAGGCCCAGTTAGAAGTCAATATAAAAACCTTTTGAATGTCGGTAGCTTTAAAACAGCCCTATTAAAAAAAAGTGTTATTTGTATGGGACCAATAATATTTAATAAATTACCAGATCATATAAAAAATAATACATTTCAACTATTCAAAAAAAAGCTTAAAGATTTTTTACTGCAGAAATGTTATTATTCGCTTAGTGATTTTTTTAACGACCGACTTTAATCCTTGACATTTTGTTTATTAATTTGATTGAATGCCGACCATTTTGTATTTGTCTATGATGATTTTATTAATTGTATTTGACTGTTTTAATGATTTGATTTTATTTTGACATTTTTAATCTATTTGACTTAATTTATTTTATTATTTCGACATGATATTTATGAATTCCGATTTGACTTTCTTGATTTGTATTGATTATATTTTTTTTATTTTTATTATAAATATTTTTTTCACCTTATTTTTATTAATTGTATAATTATGTTTGTTTTATTTGTTTAAATTTTGCATGCCCAATTTTGGGCAGAATGTATGGCTCAACTATTCTAACAACCCAACATCTTATTTTGTATACCTTCATTCTAGCAAATAAATTATTTGATTTGATTTGATTTGAAGCGGGGAGAAAAAAAAAATCTATTTCAATCCTACCCTGTCGTAAAGTCAAAATATAAAGGGTTGACCGTGCAATGTTGACAATTTGCTATCGCAAGTCAATTCCATATCTTTTTCACTTTTTATCAATTGTTATTGCTGGTAGAATTTCACTTGGGCCGTAAAACCTTTTTTCTACGATCACAATCTTTTTTTTCTATTATTATTAGGCTCGCGCTTGACCACGATCTCACCAGATGGTAAACGATGATGTGGTCGATGGTGAAGCACGCTTGCCTAGAACCTATTCACTCATCATTCATTCCTATTCATTCATTCTTTCTTCTTCTATTATTTTACAAATCCCAAAGATATAATGAATAATGTGAAAAAAAAACTAACAGATTTTTTTAAAGATATTGTAGATTCTAACAAACTTTTCAAAAGTAGCGATTCCGCTACCTTATAGTTTCTTGAAAAGATCTAAGCAAGTACCATCTATAGCTGATGGTTAACAAAACAAAACTGCTCACCTTTGTTAGTCGCATTCAATATAATTATTCAAGCATTAAAACAACCGTGTATGTTCCCTCCGTTTCCATGACAAATGCGTTCAATACGCCAGGGAACGTCTCAAGTGCCCGCGTCAGGTAATCTACACGAATGTGAAATTAGACGGGTTTGTTCGAAGCGACGTGTGAGCTGTAGACATGTATGTAAGATACAGACTGAACCTCTAAATAAGATGTGAAGCTTGTAAGTCTGTGGATGACAATTGAAGCATGTGTTTGTTTGCAAGCGTTATGAGTTGAAATTGTTACTTTATTTCTATCGTTTCAAAGTTATAAATTGTGTGCAGCGTGTTTTCCAAAAGTAAAGTAGGAGTCGGTTGCTATGAGGAGGTATTGTACTTATTCATGTATAAATACGTTATGGTATGGTATGCTTGCCACTAAGTGAAGTGTGACCTTCGATCAATATTACACTAGATACACAATCCCATACAAAACTTCTCTTTAAAACCGATGCCAATTGTGTTTTCGTAATTCTATGAATTCTGAAATAAATATACATTAATGCAAATTCAACCTTAAATGTAATGGTTAAAATTGCTTTCACATAGCTATGTATCATCATCATCATATCAGCCGAAAGACGTCCACTGCTGGACATAGGCCTCCCCCAAGCGTCGCCACATTTACTGGTTCCGTGCGTCTCGCAACCAGCGGATCCCCGCAACCTTCACCAGGTCATCGGTCCACCTGGTGGGAGGCCTTCCAACGCAACGTCTTCTGGTTCGCGGTCGCCACTCCAGAACATTTCTGCCCCATCGACCATCCGTTCTGCGAGCAATGTCCCCTGCCCACTGCCACTTAAGTTTGGTACTTAAGTTTTCGGGCTATGTCGGTAACACTGGTTCTCTTACCGATATCTACATTTCTGATTCGATCACGCAAGGAAACGCCGAGCATAGCCCTCTCCATTAATTACCCTTTGAGTGACTGTAAGCTATGCATAATAAGTTTTTTTTTTATGATTGTGCTCTTATTTTTCGGCCAGTTTTTGAAGCGCTTACCGGGCATCTAGTGTATAATTGATCGAAGAATGACATATAAAAGTTCTTACTGTGTCTGTTGAAATAACATTAGGACTGAGCCTATTCTGTGTTATATTATTGTCATTAGCTTGAAGATGTTGTATCTAATCTATACCTACCTGCTGTTAAGATCATGTTTCGTGGTAGGTATGACAATATAATTATGTAGCTGTTGTCAATTGATAAATAAAATACATACCTACATATGCTCGAAAAACATTATCCTCCTTCTGAGGCAGTCAGCTAAAAATATGATAAAGCAGCGGTATCGCTTTACATAATACAAACTTTTTTATCTCGCACAACGTTTTCCTTCCTTTAACTAATTTAAATATTACTGTTTAAACATGGACATTGCATATTTAGGCATATCACATTTTCTGTTTAAATTCTCTCCTAACAGTCACCACTACATCCGCTTCTCTAAAACTTGCGGATGAAGTAAGAGCACACCATTTGTTAACCAAATACTTTCAGCTGTAAACAATGTTCCCACAGTACTTAGGGCTAGCTCACAGAGACGTGAAACGACACAACACAAACTGGACCTTATTTATTACACAAAAAGTACACATTTCACATTTCGAGGGTACTATTCGAATTCCCTCACTGAAATGTGTATTTGACGTAGTGTATAAAAATATTTTATCTACACACATCACATCATCAGCCTATTAATGTTCCCACTGCTGGGACACATGCCTCCTCTCTGTGAGAGGGTATGAGCCGTAATCCACCACGCGGGCCCAGTGCGGGTTGGTGGATGTCAAATGTCTTCGAAGTTTTGGTTCTAAGACATGCCGGTTTCCTCACTATGTTTTCGTTCACCGTTTTGAGAGCAGCGGTGATGAAATAATTTACACAAAGTAAAGCGCCTGTCTGGGCTCGAACCCACGACCTACAACTTGTAAGTAGCAGCCGATACCACTGGGCCACCACTACTCGCGTGTTATTATTAAACCCACGCTCGTGTTTAATAACCCCTATTATATGACCATTGCATAAACTACTATATTGTCTCGGTGTGAGTGATTTTGATTCATGTTCTGTTTTCAAACGTAAATGTGGCGAAGTTTTGCTGCTGGCTGCTAACAAAGTATTGTATAGTCTGTGGTGCAGTTAATTAGAATATTTAAATTAGGAACTCTCTTAATAGTGATGTCACAAACTTGTTTTACTTCTCGAATGGGTAGTTGATAGATTATTGCTTGTAGTGATTTGTAGTTTAACAGCATTGTGAGAATAGTATAATTTGTTTACACAGTCTAAAAATCTCTGCATCTAAGGAGCATAAAGAATCTGTATTCAGTAAAAGTTCTGAGATTTATATTTTGTTACTGTGTATTGCTTTTACTACAGGTTAACTAGGGAACACCCTGAAATCAGAACTTTAAATACTGGTAATGATAAATAAGTACCATCTTGTAACTAAAATTGGTCCAGAAAGTCAAATTATGTTTTTAAGTCTAGCAATAATTACCTTAACGCTGCCAGGAACTCGTTTACCAGCGCAAAATAATAAAAATCAAGGGGGATAAATATAATGACCACCTAAAATTACTTTGTGACCATAACCTCTATTACCTAAAATTGTACTATGAAACCCAAATTTAGTAAATTGATCACCAAATTTAGTAAATTGATCACCAAATTTTAATAGCAAATTATTGCGCTATTTAATGTTGTAAAATAGGTTAGGTTAGGTTAGAACTGTGACCAACCGCGCGCGAGCCGAGCGAGCAAAGCCAGCGGTGCCGCGGCAGCGGCCGGCGAGCGCTACTTCCAAGTTGCTCCCAGAAATTTTATAATCTTTTTGGTCATTGGTTTAATTTTGGTGATCATTTACTACTTTTGGTGATCATTTACTACTTTTGGGTTAACAATGATTTATTTGGAGTCATTTTGCCTAAACAGGATAGCGAGATGTTAAAACTTTGGTTATAATTTTACAATAAGATGCGGGTTTAATTTTGGTGATCATTTACTATTTTTGTCTGTTATATGTTACTATATCTGGTGGTAAGTTAAACATAAGCCAAAATCAAGTAACATTTAGAACTGCAATGCCTAAAAGCTACTCAAAGCCGGGGACAGTACCCGTTTGCATGCCACGCTGACATGAATCCGAGGCGTCAGGCCGATGGTCTCCAGATACCTAGAGATTACTACTGTGTTGCATAAGAAGTTATGCTAATGGTTGGGCAGCACGACTCTTTTTAGGGTGAATATTTGGTATTTACAGAGTGGTTTTGTATAATAATCGCAATTGGAGCATCTAATGACAAACTCTTGGCCACCTTTTCACCTTTGTTGTATCTCCCACCACCAAGTAATTTAATATGTTCGCCTGTATCAAACTTATTTCTACCATACCTATGTACCTATGTACTTCTTAACCTTTTCACCGCCACGCCATATCGGTATTCCTATGCCCTGTACGCCAAGTATTTTTCTGCGACCTGTTTTTTGTCGAGTATAGCCGTCGTTGGCGCACAGGGCACGCTTGCTCATGTCGGCTATAGCCGACATTGGCGTTCAAAAGGTTAATTCCATGGATCGTCATGAAAAACAAAATAGTCAAGATCAGCCTATTAAATACTAACAAATGCCTTTCTTTTTCTGTTTGCTTTCCTGGTCCAGTGAAACTCCATAATGGTGTCTGACCCCTAAGATGTCTAGAACCCAGGAGCCTTGTACTTTAGCTTGTTGAACTATGCTCCTTATAAAAGAAGACATCCTTGCCTTGTAGAACGAGATCAGAAGCTACTGTAAGTATTACTTATTTTTTTACAAAACAAATTGAATAGAAATGAATACAAACCAAATCCATTGTCGAATCAGTACAATCACAGACAGTTGGCACTATGTTGTAGTATTACATTCATTCTTTTAAACAATATAGGTTACAATTCGACACGCGCAGTGTGTACACTGTATTTCAATGTTTTCAAAACTTTTCAGTTGTATACGAATTGGTGCATGACAAGAGTTGGATCGTAATATAACATTGTGTTGTATTTTGTAACTGTAACCGCTATCGCTGAGTATGTAATACAATACATAAACGCTTGCAATTCATACATAAACTCACACCTTTTGCCCAGAGGTGTAGGCAGAAACTACAGAACTTCTCCTCCTACGATCCTTGCATATGTTATGGGACAAGTGATTAATACGGCATTATTCATAATGCCCGGGCAATTTGTAAAATGTCCAATATGACTAGGCAATATGATTAAACCTATTGAAATAATTAAATTGACATGGCTTTCTGAATAATGCACAGTACTTATTGGGCCGCGTAATAAAAAGATGTGTATTTTTTAATTATTTTAATCGGTTTTAAAGTATTACTGAGCTCCGCTATTTCCGTATTAAGTAACCTAACGTGGTGCCCTTAGCTTCCGAGCTCGCTTCGCTCGCTCTTGGACTAATTCATTGACCATAATTATCGATTTGCCCAACCGTTACGTAGCAATATTCATAATGGCCAGACAATGTGATAAATATAGAAGTTTAAATCAGTATTAATTACATTGCCCGATTTGACTTGAACAGATTCATAGTGCCCGGGCATTATACATAGTGCCCTGATTAATCACTTGGGCCATGACATATCTTTTGCTTCGTTTACGATTATACATCAACAGGGTGACCATAAGCTCTTAGAGCGGTATCGGTATTTGAGATCGAATAAGAGACAGATGTATCTGACGAGTATACATGTGTCACTTACTCGATCTCAAATTGATACCGCTCTGAGAGCTTATGGTCACCCCCCTGGTCAAACATGCAAGACGGTTATGAGCAGTACGCACCTGGCTTTTGAGGGTTCCGTACCCAAAGGGTAAAAACGGGATCCTATTACTGAGACTCCGCGATCCGTCTGTCTGTCTGTCCGTCTGTCACCAGGCTGTATTTCATGAACCGTGATAGCTAGGCAGTTGAAATTTTCACAGATGATGTATTTCTGTTGCCGTCATAAAAACAAAAACGTCTGTGCATGCAATAAATACCTAATTATATTTAAGCATATTAGGAGACCGCGTCAAAGCTAGGGTGAGGTCTGTTGAATATTTAGTATTATTTCTTTCAAATTAAATGAATAATTCCTAATAATAATAATTATGTACCAACCTGCACTATTTAATCATTTAGAAGCTGTAATAGTACAATATTCCAATCAACACTATTAATTGATTCAGTTGTAATTTTCCTAATAACGTTCATAAATTAACATTTGTATTAAGCGTTTCCATAGTTCCATAGTCAGCAAGCATATGCAGCATGTAGGTAAAGGTACATAGGCATGTATGTACAGTCAGTCTGACAGTTGAGAATAAGCCGCAATTTAAAGCATAGTCAATTGTTATATATTGAGTAAAGGCACCTTTAAATTTGGGACAACCCCTGGAAGCCAGAATCAACGGTGGCGACCACCAGAAAAGCGCCGAGGCAATTAAGCTCGACGAAGTCCCGGAGAATGAATTTTACCGTCTTGGATCCCGCAAAGGCAAAAGGCACCTTTATACAATACTAGCTTATGCCAGCGGCTTCGCCCGCGTTTATTATACCACGCGTCTTTGCTCCCGACAACTGGCTTTCTACCTACCCTACCCTACCTACCCTACAAACTTGAATGTTGCGTAACTTTAACTGCTTACGCAGCGCACGCAAAGGAAACTCTCAAAAAGGAATATTTTTTGCCGTTTTTGCAACATTTTCCATTTATGCTCCGGTCCTATTAGTCGTAGCGTGATGTTATATAGCCTATAACCTTCCTCGATAAATGGACTATCCAACACAAAAAAAAAATTCAATTCCAACCAGTAGTTCCGGAGATTAGCGCGTTCAAACAAACAAACTCCTCAGCTTTATAATATTATAAGTATAGATAAACCTTCCTCTTGAATCACAAACCGCATCAAGATCTGTTGCGTAGTTTTAAAGATCTAAATATATATATACATAGGGACAGACAGGCAGTGGGAAGCGACTTTGTTTTATACTATGTAAGGATATAACAATTCATACACTAATTTTATGAAAATAATACGCTCGATACTTAAACACGGGACGGTGAAATTAATGTCAGTGTACTTTAGTTCCACCTACACCGCCACACACAACACAAATTTTATTATTATATTTTTCGCTGTATGTTGACTTATACAGTAAAGTGGAAACTTGAATCGCAAGCCAATGATGTTAACACTCCACGTAAGTTACGATAATCGTCAAACTAGCAAGAATTTCTGTTAAAATAATTGCCTGGATAAATAGTTGACTTTCTACCATAAAGGTCTATCCACACATATCAGGGCCGTGCCCGTGACGTAGTCGGACCGTGCCCCATCAGTGGCTCAAAAAAATATCGGTGTGTACATTTTATATGAACTCGTTCACACACCTCCGTGCACGGGCCAGTGACGAAGCTTCAATGCCTGGGCCCGGCCCTGTCACGTCCCGGGCACGGCCCTGATATGTGTGGATAGACCTTAAATCTCAAGATTACCTCAGGATTATCATGATAAAAGAAACCAACTTCGCATAACTCGGAAAATAAATAATATTCTTTAATTTATTTAAATGTCTCTCGTGGCAGCCCTGGGCTTTAATTTTGAGGGACACAGAAATTATTCAGAAAACTTTTTCGAATAAAAGGCCTATCTTTAGGACCTAAGCTGTAACTTGGCTTGGCTCGTAATAATTTAAAATGGTTTTTGTCTGACTGAATGGCTGAAATTAAGTCCATTTCGGGACAGGTGTTCTGTTCTGTTTGAAAGTTGAAAAGGCCTTTTTAAAGTGAAGTTTTATTTTTGTTCTAAAACTAGGCTTAGGTTGGTGGTATTATTATTTCAACCGAGTCACGTATGTTGACAGAAGGCTGTTTTTAGAGTTCCGTACCCAAAAGGTAAAAACGGGACCCTCTTACTAAGACTTCACGATCCGTCTGTTTGTCTGTCCGTCTGTCACCAGGCTGTATCTCATGAACCGTGATAGCTAGACAGTTGAAATTTTCACAGATGATGTATTTCTGTTGCCGCTATAAAAGCAAATACTAAAAACAGAATAAAATAAGTATTTAAGCCCCACTCCCATACAAAAAACGTGTTTTTTTTTGCCATTTTTTACGATAATGGTACGGAACCCTTCGTGCGTGAGTCCGACTCGCACTTGGCCGGGTTTTTTAAACAAAACTTTTACTTACCCTCTATTTATATGCTTTAGGTGATGCTTTGTGGCTCGGACGGCAGCTTCGGCAATGCCGTTAAAGTGAGGGGAGTATGGAGGCGTGAAAATAAACTTGATACCTTGTTGAGCAACTTATCTGTATGCTTTATTATAGAAGATACTTATCTTACATCAAAATAGCTTCACAAATCTATTAAAAAAAACTGTAATCAAAAGCTTTTCTTATCTTAGGAATCTCAAGAACAAAAACTAAAGAAATCAATATTATTGAAAACGGCTTTCGAGTATCTCTAGAACAGTAGTTCAACAACCCTCTACCTCCACAACACTAATATGCGACCTCCTTTGTCAACTACTTCGGAGTCTTCTTCATAGAACACACATGACTATATTGCCTCTCGACCACAGATGCGGGCAGACGGGTTCGAGTTTGAGAGGCTTTTTATCGGCTGCATTTCAGGGAGTGTGCGACGGAACTGCACAATTTGATTCCGCCTAGCCCTTTCCATCATCGGACTACAAGACTTACGGCGATGTGCCATCGGTACATGGTGGACATCCCTCCCATACTGACAAAGCGTTTTGCTAACACTTTCATTGTGCGCACAGCTAAGGAGTGGAACTCACTTCGGAAGTGCCGGAGTCTTTGTTTCCTGATTGCTACAACCTTGATGTCTTTAAGTCAAGAGCAGTTACGCTTGCCTAGAATAATAGGTTTCTTCTAGGAAAACGTGTTTCACCGTAGACCACATCATCGTTTGCCATCAGGAGATAGTGGTCAAACACGAACCTACAGATTATAAAAAAAAAAAACAATGGCCTATCTAGTCGTTGACGTTCTGTGCTCTGTGGTATTTATCTATCTACACAAACAGTCATATTATTTAGCAAACCTATCGACCTACAAACCTCAATGATTTCTCCATACACATTCCTTATCGCCTTTTTACAGCAGAAACTTCAACGCAGAGCAATACGGCATTGCTCTAATACGATAATAAAATATGGTTGAACTAGGACGACAATATTTATGATCCATGCAAATGAGAAGTCCAAAGAATCTGGAGCAAAACGTCTAAAGCTTTTAGTACAGCCAGATGATATTAACCCATTTAACTAAACATAAATTATGTCTCCGTCATACGAGACACAACAACACAATATGTAGGAACACAATTGAAACAAATATACCAGTGTAACTCCTAATTTTCTCTATATATTTGGGCCTTTTCTGCCTGATTTAACTGTTTGCCATGGTAATGTAAGGGGTGGTCTAACCCCGCGATTTTACGTACGTATATACGCAGTGTACGCACCCGGTGCTGATTTATTACCTGGCTTGTATAAGGCTCAGTACAGACCGTCGACATTACAACTTTTTCTACAATTTCATCCAGTAAAAGGTAGGCAGAATTTCTGGCCAACTACAGAATGTTGATTTGTTGGGAAAAGCTTTTGTTGTGTAACTTTTGTACGTCTATTCTGATTTAGTTCCTTTGCGGAGGTTAACGAGGTTTCTCCTTGCTGCTTTTGTGTTTTCTGCCTTTTATTGCGGGCTTTTTGCCGTTTGGTCGGCGGTAACTGAAAGAAATTCATTAGGAAACAATTAAGCCCAGTTTTTATAGAACGCTTCTTGTAGTACTCGTGTGGTAATGACAATATTACCTGAGGATCTTAAAACAAACGGATATTCTTTAAGCGATAACGATTTTAATCGTTCGCTAAATATATATGTACGACGCACTAGATTTGGCGATCTGAACACTCACTCTGTTCGACTGAGAGAAAAAGAACTTGTCACTCTGTTCGACTGAATTGTACTGCAATCCGTACACCTTACTTTAAACTATGTCGAACGAAATGCGCAAGTGCCATGAATTTCATGGCGCTTATGATATTTTGATCACGAGTAAACTTAACTCTATAAGCAATCTAGCGCTGCATGTTTTGATAGTATGATTAGACAACATAAATATTTTAGCGCTGCACCAAACTTTAGTTCTAACTCACCAGCATTAATTGAACAAATTTTTTTCATGAATATTCTTGTATATTGATAGAATGTATGTAAATGATCGTTCGTTCGTTGATAATTATCAAAAAGTCCAAAATACATGTCATGTTTGAGCAAATAAAAATAATTTGATTTGATTCGACATCCATCATTATCGATGAATGAATGAGATTCCTGAACGTTCGAATTACAAAAAAAATCTAGATCGTAAAAAACTGCTATACATAAACTTTGGTATTGGAATTATAGCAAAAGCAAATGGACAGTAAAACAATAAAAAAGCAGTATAAAAGTAATGACATTAATGTCCATTGTCCATCAAGGTTGTTATCGTACCACACATTCAATTTGCCGTTAGTGAGGGAATCAAAACAGGTGACATACCTTCACAATACATTATTCCATAAGTGATTAGTGAAGCCACAGTCTAACCTATATAGTAGGTCGAGGCAGTTGTTTTCATAGAAATTCTTGTAACTATAAGACAGTTAAATCATTAAAACTTCTGGAAATCAAGTGATAATGGAGCGTTAAGTACCAAGTTTTGGTGTATCTGTGTGTATGTACGCTTCTACCTATTTACCTACTAATGGCTTACACAGACCGGGACGGCATGGCAAGGGATTTTGCCGTCAGTCAGCGCACATTAGCTGCTTAGATACCGCGGCATTCCAGCGCCTTGTCACGGTTTGCCACGGCGTGCCGCGGCTCGACAAAGCAGGTCTCGATTTTTTTTTTTACCAATTCTATTCCACGCATTGTTCTTCATTTGTGTGTTCATATGACATGATGACATATTATATAAAGAATCATAGGCTTGAACTAAATTTATATTTTTTCCCCGTTTCTGTACCCCCGGCGCCTCTCCGCGGTATGTCAAAACGAGCGCTGGAGTCCTTGGCATAACGTTGCCTACAGTAGTACGCCACGGCATCCCGCCGCGGGAGCCCGGAGCCCGTGGCGCGTCTTTCAATGCCGTGCATTGAAATCTCTTTCGATGCCACGGCATCATTTTAAAGCATAGCAATTTATGTCGTATTCCTATATCGATACGTTTGAATGTCCATTAGTAAAAATTTAAATCCTTTGCCATGCCGTCCCGATCTGCGTAGGCCTTTATTGATAAAGTTTATAAGATTTATTAAGTCAACTGTTTTATAAAGTCTAGGTGACATTGAAATCCAACTATTAGCATGTACCTATGTGATTTGTTTATATTTTTCAATTTAAAAATTACTAGCCTAACAGCCTGTCCAATATACACAGGGTGACTTTTACTAAATAGACAATGTTTCAGGGGGTGCAAGCTCCATGAGTGTGCTACTTACAAGTTTTACCTACCTGCTTTCTATATTTTGTCATTGACCTGAACAGCTGTTTTTTTTTCATATTTAAGAATAGATGCCATAACAAAACATATCGTCATGTTAAAGAACCGGTGTTAACGACAAAAAGCTTTCAACAAAAAAAAAGCGATAAATCACACACTCAGGTATCGAAAATATAGTAAGTCTGTGGCACCTAAGGGTTGCATGACAATCAGATATCATTCAACAAATTAAGTATCGGATATTTCACATCTTCTAATATTAATCCGTCATGCAATACATATATACATACACATACATATATATAGAAAATATGGGCCAATACCACGTTAGTGACCTTTAATTCGGTAACGTCTTTATGTATTTATACTAAGAACACTCGGTTTTCTTGCTTCGCTTAAATCTTCGTAAGAATCTATATAGCTTTTCTTCCTGACGACTGGCAGTCTGTTTAGACTAGCTGTATATTTTGTGTAATGCTTCTGTCAATTGATGATGATGCTGATAGCATCATCATCAATACATATAATAAATCTGTAGAAAAATATTTTTGGTACATCGAGAAAATTTCCAAAAATAATAGCCAGGGCGTTAAAGGGTAACCAACAGAGCCCATTTCCAGCATTTTTGGATTTTTTGTCTGTTTGTCTGTTTATTTGTGCACGCATCACGTGAAATGTACGAAACCAATGTATATAATACAATACAATGTATACATAAAACTTACGAAACCAATGTATATAATACAATACAATGTATACATAAAACTTACGAAACCAATGTATATAACTTGAAGAATTACTTAGTTTTTGTTTCATCGCAATCGGTTCACTCTATCAAAAGTTAGATGAATTTAAAGTGTTCAAGAAGTAAAATTATCACAGCACACGCAATTTAGTTACTCGGACAGTTGAACTCGATATTCGATAGATGGCGTTGTGCATTTGAAGTCATTTTCTGAATGACGGTGTTAAGATTATACGCGAAAGAATGACCCTAGAAAAAAAAATAGTATGTAGGGTAGGCAGGAAGGTAGTAGCGTAGGGTTGGCTTGGCAGGCAGATGACGGGAGGGAAGCCGCGGGCACAGCTAGTTAATAAACAATTTCTTACAAAACTCACAGACTTAAGCATCCCAGATATGGTGTTCGGTGAAACGGTTTGTCTTGTTTGAATTATGTCGTCCTCTATCCTATTAATTTCATGATAATTTTACCTACTTCGCCCTGTTGCCATTATTCCTCATGTGCCACTTCTGTGTACACACAGTGTCGCTATGCCCAACGAGTATCAATCTACAATCTTACAATGAATAAACGCCCTAAACCATGGGTGTGTCTGTGGCATCACAGCGTATCAGTATACCAGCGCTGCATTTTCTTTTTAAAATCGCAGTATAGGTGTGCTGGGCCTATGCTTTTTATCTCGTGCAGGTCTTTTTATTATTGTTAATTTTAATAATTTCCTTTTTGTCTGTATATCCTTTGCGACACAAATAAAAAAAATCTTACTGTTTTTTTTTTACTAGACGTTTCATCAACTCATTATTATAGCAAGAAAGTTGAGAGTACATTGTGTGCAAACGGCTTTAAAGGAAAAAATCGTACGTCTGTCCTAGCCCATATGTAACTTTATATTTTTGATAAACTGCCTTTCCTCTCACGTAACCGATGCGTTTTGTTTCCCTACTGCGGTCAGAGGGAGGGAGGTAATGATTTTCACAGTAGGTTACCCCGGTGTGATGTTACGCTTACGGATAGAGGGTAAGTACATATGTGAGCTTTTGTGTGTGTATCTTTTTTTTGTGTTTGGAAGATATGGTAAAAAAAAACCTGGCAGATGCATTATTACCCATAGGGGATTTCAGAGTTGCGATGTAAGGCAGGATTTTGGGGGTTTAAAGAATAGATGATAACCACTGATTATAAATACCGCTGTAAATTCTCACTGCGGTCGCGTTAATGAATACTTTAATGTGTTCTTGCCGGTTCTTCTCCATAGGAAACGACTAACCCGAACCGTGCACTTTTTGTCGACGTTTTATAAGAGCCCATGTAGGCCTATGTTAAATAAAAAATGATTTAAATTTTTTTGATTTTGAAAGCAGGAATTCTTAAAATTTCTAAAAATATTTTTTGTTATTTACAAGGACCAGTTATGCCTCGTAAATACGACGAAATGTAACCAGAAATCCTTGAATATAAAAATAGTACTCAAAACGTAAACTAGAAAAATACGAAAGCATTTCTATTTTTCGGAGTAGCTGGCCACGACATCCAGCGAAGTTGCCAGTCATAAATTATGTATGTAGCGCTCCCAAAGAGTTGGGTATTCCCACAAATATTATATTATGTGTGTGCAGCGGACATAATATGGTTTTGCAAAATAAATGTTCTAGAGAAACCTAGTCTGTGTATATCTAACCTAAATATATATGTTGGGGCCGTATGCTTCCATTCTAACGGTATGCAGTATACCAATATTTTACATGAAACGACTACCTCCTCAATCTAGTTTCTGGTTAAAAATTTTTTGCTTTTATTTTAACATTGTAACATGGTACGCATTTTTCAGACTTAGGCTTTGACTGTGCGTAACGACGGTCAAAGATCTTTATGAGACCGCTTGAACCGACGGCTTTTTGCTTTCTGCGACACAGAAGGATGTCTTTATGGCAACCTTGTTTTGAGGGCAAATTAAACCCCATGTGCTTCTATGAATCGGAGGCCCGGGATACAAGAAAAAATCTCGCGCATAGGTTTTCTTTATGGAAACCCAGTTCACTATCTCCAAAAAAAATATTTTTTTCCAAGATCTACGATTTTACCGTAGAAGCGTAGACAAAAACTGTTTTTACCGTCGCGCTACGCCGTAGCTGACACAATGACGTAGCCGCTACGCAGGCCTACGCTTTCGTAGCAAGCGGACGATAATGTGATGACCTGTGTGGTCGTTGGCGATGGTTCATTAATTTATAACCCTTCGCGTATATCAGACGCATATTCTAACTGCAGTGATTAATTGAATAATTTATTTAGCAATTATTTTCATAACTTGATATTTTAATATTATTTATTAATTAATTGGTATGGAATACGATATAAAATCAGTAGAGAAATTATCAATTCATTCCTTTTTTCTACCCTTAAATTTGAAATATAAAATCCACCCCGGATTTTATATTTCAAATTTAAATGGGACCACTTCAAGGTAAACTCTTTCAAATAAAAAAAAGATTTATGAAATGATATGGTATGATACCACGCTAAAAAAAATTGCGTCGTCATCAATAAAAATATACGTGTCGAATTGAGAACCCCCTTCTTTTATTGTCGGTTATTACAATTGTTTAACTATAATATAACCATTGTTAAATATTAAGAACATAGGAATAATTAGTACATTTCCAACTTCTCAGTTTGACATACCGGCGCGTGTCATGTTTAAAGAGTTCACAAACAAACTTCTCTGCAAAATAATTCAATAAAAGTTAATCTTGTGACTGAGTTACTTTCAAGTAGGAAAGTATTTAACAAAGCTTTCCAATTTATATTCACTTATGTATAGGTCGATTCAAACTTAATGACGTATGTGAAGATCGCTAAGTATCTACCCTACCCTTCAATCCCCGCTGTCACGTGAATTTGCTCCTCGAGATTCAAGAAGTATTCCGAGCCGCCATTGTTTTTGCTTCTACCTATACCTACTAAATGATGTATCTAAAGTTTACCCGTTTCTCTGTGATCTTGTGCTCTTAACTTTAATTATGTTTCAGTTGGAGTACTATTAACGTAACCTCTCCATGACTGAATAATCCAGCAGTGACTCGATAATTAGAATTGATAATGACTAATAATTAACATGTTTTACCCCTGGTTTTTGTTTTTCATTATGCCTGAATGTATTATTTACAAAAGAATGCAACTAATAAATTATAGACTAATAAATAAGGTATCTTTGTTTAGCCTGTACAAATTTATAATAATAACTAGCTTTTCCCGGCAAACTTCGTTTTGCCATAAAAAACACCAAGATACACCTACCCTACACCTACCCTACACCTACCCTACACCTACCCTACACCTACCCTACACCTACCCTACACCTACCCTACACCTACCCTACACCTACCCTACACCTACCCTACACCTACCCTACACCTACCCTACACCTACCCTACACCTACCCTACACCTACCCTACACCTACCCTACACCTACCCTACACCTACCCTACACCTACCCTACACCTACCCTACACCTACCCTACACCTACCCTACACCTACCCTACACCTACCCTACACCTACCCTACACCTACCCTACACCTACCCTACACCTACCCTACACCTACCCTACACCTACCCTACACCTACCCTACACCTACCCTACACCTACCCTACACCTACCCTACACCTACCCTACACCTACCCTACACCTACCCTACACCTACCCTACACCTACCCTACACCTACCCTACACCTACCCTACACCTACCCTACACCTACCCTACACCTACCCTACACCTACCCTACACCTACCCTACACCTACCCTACACCTACCCTACACCTACCCTACACCTACCCTACACCTACCCTACACCTACCCTACACCTACCCTACACCTAACCTACACTTAAAAAAAAAAAAAAAAAAACAAAAAAAAAAAAAAAAAAAACGTAAAAACCATCTTTGAACTTCAACGAACATTTTAAAAAAAGAATTGGCCGAATTGGTCCAGGCGTTGTTTAGTTATGCGCTTACCAACACATTTTGCGATTCATTTTTATATATAAGAAGATTATGTAAAAATAAGCCGCTATAAAAAGGGTAGAGGAAGATTTTTGAGCATTAAAAAACTCGTCCAAATCGTTGTCAATGGGATAAGTGCTTAGAACGCTGGCAGCTGTGTATTGCTTCTGAATAAGTATAGCTTTATCCGTGTTCATGAAGTTTCGCTTCCGAAGTAGCCGTAGTACTTCTTGTAGGAAAGCTTACGCACTACATCCGAACTCTTATCCGTCATAACCTATGTACTTTTACTAATCTATACTAATATAATATTTTATGATGATGTTTTTTTTGTTTGTTTGTTTGTACCGAATAGGCTCCGAAACTACTGGACCGATTTAAAAAAATCTTTCACCATTACAAAGCTACATTATACCTGAGTGACATAGACTATTTTTTAATCCCGAAAACGGGTCCTGTGGGGTGCCATGGGCAACAGCTAGTAATATTATAAAGAGGAAATATTTGTATTTTTGTATGTAACGAATAAACTTAAAAATGACTGATCCGATTCCAAAAATTCTTTTAACGTTGGGAAGCTACATTATCCCCGGGTAACATAGGCTACTTTTTATCCCTGTATTCCAACGGAGACGGGAACTACGCGGGTGAAACCGCGAGGTGTCTGCTAGTCTGCAATAATTCAGAATATTTTGAACTCGGAACTCACACCACGGACACGGACGTGTAGTGCGTAATAACCGCCCTTAGAAAGGACCTACATGAGTGTATCATCAGTGTCATATTAGCAATGTTGGCTAAAAAGCGCAAAATATCTACTGTGATCAATTCACAGGTGACATTTTTCACTTTCTAGGCGATCATCAATCATTTTCGATGTTTTTCGTCGTTATTTTCTCAACACATTTTTACGAAGATACATTTGCCAAAATAAGTCACTATATGGAGCCCTGACACAGCCAGAAGGCGGTGAGGCGTGAGGCAGACCACTCTTAAGATGGCGGTACAAGCTTGTCCAGACTTGCCCTGAACCGTATCAACTGGAAGTCATAGAGGAAGCATTTGCCCTGCTCTGGGATGATACAGAAGGTTTCGATACCTCAATGACATAATTTCTGTTTAGTCTTTACAGTTTTTTTTCAAATCCGGTTGATTATGCAAATGTAAAACGATCCAAGAACAATCTTCTTATGAAAAGTTTTACCAAACTTAAATGCCGAAGCTTTACGTAAATCCAAAATCAATTACAGCGTACAAAAACACGTAAAAACGAATTTCTTTGAACATTAGTAGTTTAAAAAAAATCCTCGTTGCGTGACTGGGGAGGCGAACAATGTTTATTTCTAATTTATTTTCTTGTATCAACGGCGCCATTACCGACTCAAGATAAGGCGCATTAGGTGATTGAATTAATTATTCCTTTTGTTTACTGCCTACTTGTTAGGGAATTGCTTTCGAGAAGGTATTTGCTGCTGAAGTTTTTCTGTGAGGGACCTAATAGGTACTTATAGTTCTTTGTGGATTATTTGGGAATTCAGTTCGAAAGTTCTCGTTAATGTGGGTTTTTTTTAAATTACGTACACTTGGTGGCAGCACTGAGACGTCAGGTTCAGGCACCTGTCAAATGCTTATGTATTTTTGGACAAATTGACGTCAATGTCAAGTTGATGTCATAAGTTTCGTTTTTCAAGTAAATGACCTCTCGCTAAAGTGGCGCTAACTGGTGGTGTGAATTTTCTGGAAACCCTCATTTTTATAATGTTACCGTCATTTTGAAATATATTGTAGAGACAAAAAGGTATGCTTTAATAACGCCTTCAAGATAACTTTCGTTTGACGTGACGTTGGTGTTAAGCATTCGGCTATGCGTAGTGTTTCACAAATAGAATTGTATTTGGAAAATAATAGATGTACCCCACAAGTTTTCATAATATCGCATCGCAAATGTGTATAAACTTATTATACCTTCTATAATCATTTACAAGTCTATTAGTTATTGCAATGTAAAAGAACACTTCATGATATATATCAGCTATGGCAACATTCGTCTGGTAGAATAAAAAGTTGTGAAAACAGCCTCTTACCATGTTATGCTTCGTATTCTCAACAGTTTTTCTTGCCGAGCATAATATATATCATGTAGTTGAAGCACAAGTCACAACATTTGTAGTATTGTATTGTGTCTAAAAAGAAAATTATTTAGTAAGAACCTACTTGTGCGTGATCAGCATTTGTTAACTTAGGTTATTTTTGTTCCATGATTAAATAGCATTGTCTTTACGGATTGTAAATCTCATAATACAGAAAAAGAACTCTTGTCGCATTGATAGTTTGAGTTTTGATCATCAAATTTTTCTCCCCGCATTTTGGAGATTTATACAGTCAATACGTCTCAGATTTTCTTTCAAAATGTACTTGACTAACGTTCTTCAGTTAGTAGGTAGCCTTAATTGGTTGCACGGTGTTTAACTCCATTGCAAGCATCATGAGTTGGTAATAAATCTCGCGATATTATAAACCCCCGACAAATTGTAAACTAAATAAAATGTTTTAAATGAAAGTCATCAAAAGTTAACTGTTTTAGAATAAACCTAAAATTCATTAAAGCAAATTTTTTTTTGCTGGTTTTTTTAAAACGTGGACCTACGTATCGTTAACATCAACTGACTGTGCTCAAACGTGTTTATAACTAAAAACAACTACCTACCTACCTATTATTCAGTTGTTTCATTTATAAAATAATTTAAATATGTAAAATAGTTATTTAAATTAATATTTGTTCTCTGTTACACGAACAATATACCTAATTCTGTTTTATTTTCCGGTCTGATAAGTTATATCAGTACAAGGAAACTAAGAACATATTAACTGTAGTTGTGCTGTTCATTTAGTGTGGTGCCAATGTGTTTTGTGCAAAGACCTCATTGATTTGTGAAATTATACCATTTATAAAACTTTATATTGGTTAGGTTTATTCATTTTCTACACATTCAATGTTGTATATAATAGTTTGAGTGTGATAATAGTGATTTTACATTAATATCCATTTACTTTTATAAGTGCCTTTATGCTTCAAAAATATACAAGGTTAGTGAATATAACTACTTAGTATAAAATGTGTTAATTCGATGTCCAGTGAATGAATCTATGTTATTTAAACAGATGGTATGTAGTCGCCGGCTTCGATCACGTGCCTATTAGATAAGCCTGTTGGTATTATAAGATTAAAGAATGTTCATTTTGTAATTCCTAAAAGGGTAGACAGAGGTTTAGTAATACATCTCTGGACTTAAGCTTAACCAACCATTACCTATATAATAAAAGAGGGCGAGCCTTCGCCATAAACTGGCCACAAAGCCAGACTCGGAGCTGCAAGTAACGTCACCGTGCACCTAATTCTGGCCATTTATCTACCTAAGCTAACCATAGACTAAATCTTCCGTTTAATAGTCACGGATGTCAGATATGTCTATCAAGACGTCCCGGGGGACTGTCACCGATAACAATTTTCGTAACTATGTTAACGGATTATTGCAAATTGAGTTAGTTTATAAACTATCTCGAGAGATTATAAATTCTCGTTAAATTGTGATATTTCGATTCTTACTAATATTATAAATGCCATAGTTTGGATGTATGGATGTATGTTTGTAAGTCAATAGAACAGAACAGCTGAACGGATCTGGATGAAATTTGGCATAGGCATTGATTACAGTCTGCAATAAAACATAGGCTACTTTCACCCCGGTATAATGATCCGTTGGGATAATAAAACATAAATCACGCGGGCGAAGCTGCTGGCTGAAGCTAGTAGAATAATAAGGCCAATCAGTGCGCCAGTCTACAATCTATCTGTTTTGGTGTAACAGTAAAATTGTAAACACGCCCCTCATTGGACGGTTTGGTGCCAGTGTAGCTCACGTGAATGCCATAGAGTTATAAATTAAATGTAAATACCGATTTTACCGATGTCTGATGTCATCGGTAAAATCGGTAAGTGGTTTTTTTTTCATTGTTCATAAACTAATACTGTTTGCAATAATCCGATGGAAACTACATATATCTAGTGGGATATAGTAACTATGCTGTCATGTCAATTTTATAGGTAAAGTTAGTAATTCGATAGATGTAGTTATATCACTACCGGAATCGTAGATTCGTAGCACTTGGCGTACGTATTACAACGATTGTCGAAACCTTCAGTTTGTACTGGCATGAAATGCTTAGAAACGGCATTCTTGCCTTTGGAGACGAAGTTACGAAAAATATTAATTTGTTGGTGATTTAATTTAATAGTATGGATACCCCCAAATAGTATCTACTGTAGTTTCTGTCCACCTCCATGGGAAAACGCGTGCTGAAAATAATACTATTTAGTTTACCACTATAAGGTGGTGGCTTCATAATCATATCAGCCGAAACATGTCCACTGCTGGACATAGGCCTCCTCCAAGCGTCGCCACATTGACCGGTCCCGTGCGTCTCGTAACCAGCGGATCCCCGCAACCTTCACCAGATCATCGGTCCAACTGGTGGAAGGCCTTCCAACGCAACGTGTTCCGGTTCGTGGTCGCCACTCCAGAACCTTTCGGCCCCATCGGCCATCCGTTCTGCGAGCAATGTGCCCTGCCCACTGCCACTTGTGTTTGGTGGCGGTGGTGGCTTGGCTCTGTTAAACTCTGGTTCCTTCATTATGAACCGCTGAAACTGAATTCATCAAATTATTACCAACTGTCATCGTTAGTTTTGAACCAAATATTTTTACTTTGAACATACCTACTCGTAAATGTAGGACAAAGTCATTACTAAAAACAAAACGTATGTTTCATAACTTTTTTAGTTTTGTGACATACTTATTAACTTGTCAATTCCGCATCCTCGATCAAAGCAACATAAAAATAGAAAACAGAATTTCCAAAGCGAAGTAATTTAGAGAAGTTGAGAAAAAATTTGATAACCCGTGAACGTTTCTCCGTGACTGTACCAAACATGGAATAATAGGATACCGTCCCTTAATAAATAAATACAGAAGGTCGACTCCATACAACACGATACGCAAACGCACGCACACATAGATAAGCTTCACGTTCAGCGAGTGCAAGCGCACTCGCAACCGGCATTTGTTTTAGTTCGCCGTACGAATGCGTCTGTGTGCGTGTATTTTCGCTCGTTGTATGGGGCCAGTATTGGATTCATGCCTATTTATGAGAGTGCCTATCATATCCAAAATTTCACGTGGCGATTTCGACTTTTCAACAATCGTCATCGCTGATTATAATGCCACCAGATTATTTCAATTAAATCATATTTGAATTGGCCAAGGAGTCAGAACTTCAGAAGGACGAATCTTAATGCAAATTCCAAAGTGTAGATCTCTATGAAGAAGAACGTGCAAGAAACCTCATGGACACTTTTTATATCGAGTTATCACAAATATCCGAGTTACTTTATTTTTGTATAAGTCCCTTCTGTTGTGTATTCTGTGGTACAATCGAGTTCGGCAGTCCATTAGTATGCGGATGGTGTCCGCAGCCAATAGAACTTCTTTTCCACCCGAAGGTACCGTGTCCTGGGAGTCGACCAGATTATGTACACTGAGGATCCGTATTGTGATCGGGTCTGGAGTTGAGAACCGGAAAATATGGGAGTAATGGGTTCTTGAATGATGTCACTTTAGATAAAAATCTTAGGATCTCTTCGGAATCTTGATGTAGAAAAAACATTCATGCATGTGGATGGTATAACAGCGATAATACTTACTACGTTTAAAGTTTGTTCTGCCAATCCGCCGGTAGCTTTCTGCCCGACAGTAAAATCAAATTATATCAGTTTTCTGCATGGCCGAATTGGATTGACTCTGCGGTAACCAAATTATTTTTCGTACACGTACACTTCTGACTCTCATAAATATGCTATATAGCAGAACGAATATAGCATAGAAATAAGCTGTACATTATTGACAGCAGAATTGATGTATGTGAATATCTCATATTGGGCCATAAAGACGCATATTCACTATGCGACAATCGTTACGTAAACTCCTCCAAAATCTTTCAACGTCGCGGCAGATAAGTTTGGAAAAATGTTAAAAGTCACTCGACTGTGTATCGAATTTGTCGCACCGTGAATACGCAGCTTTATCAACAATTTGTGCTGCGAATGCTGAAAAATAGGGTTTTATACCGTTATACAAATAATTTTATTGAAGGTTATTTTTGGCGTTTGGTGCTAGTAATATCCTTGCGCCATATTGAATTAGAGTTAAAAATGTCCATAATCCGTAAGTACATTATTATGTCGATATTTTCCTTGTCACATAAGGTTTAATTATTACAAAGAGTTATATATCGGATAAATGTGTACTATCGACTAAGTACTAATTGGCAACAGGCCATGACTGGAATCTAAACTAATTAGCACAAACTTTTTGAATTTGTATTTGGATTTACCAGAAAAACATAAAAACCCCTACGTTATTGGCAACCATGTTGTTACTGTTTACTATAATTAAACAAGTGCGAGTCGGCGTCGTGCTCGAAGGGTTCCGTACCATTATCGCAAAAAAACGCCAAAAAAAATCACGTTTATTGTATAGGAGCCCCACTTAAATATTTATTTTATTCTGTTTTTAGTATTTTTTGTTATAACGGCACCAGAAATACATCATCTGTGAAAATTTCAGCTGTCTAGCTATCACGGTTCATGAGATACAGCCTGGTGACAGACGGACAGACGGATCTCGGAGTCTTAGTAATAGGGTCCACGGAACCCTAAAAAGTACCTAGTTAAATATTTGGTTGGAAGGTAGATATTGCGTTTCAAAAGTCTCCAAAGAATGTCGATAATTATACCAAGGTTTTATAGGATTTTTTGTGCTATTCCAGACTATAATCTATCATTGTGCCAAATTTCATCCAGATCCGTTCAGGCGTTTAAGCGTGATTGAGTAACAAACATAGACACATCCATACATTTTTGCATTTATAATATCAGTAAAATGGTATTAGTATGTGTGTGAAATATTGTAAAGTATGAAAAAAAACCAATAAACAATTTACTTATATTTTCTGCGAATGTAGGAGATGTAACCACAGAACAGAAAAAAATGCCTTCTACAGGGCTGTGCAGCTAAGGAAAAGTATTGCTTTATCAATAACTTCCGCTCTTTTATCGTTTCTCTGAACTATACAGTGTAAAGCGTAAAGAACACAGTTCTTCGTAATACAAGCTTGGGATCTAAACCACTATTCAGGACACTACTACGGATGGGGGAGCTGTTATTCAGGCTTCGGAAAACTTAAAGAATATTCGAGAATCTTGAAACATAAATTTGATAATTGATAAATGATTTTATTTCTGTAAGTTGGTTTGTACAAACACTTTTACATGTCGCTCATATTTTTAAAACTAGATGAGGTCGGCGTTTCCTATCTGACTACTCTGAGAAGAAAGGCCGAAACAAACTCAGAGGTCACAGTCTCTTTTCAAGTCCAGACAAAACAAAAATCTTGGTTAGATCATGTGAAGACCATGTAGATTGATGTCTGAAATGGTCTTTTGAGGAAATAACCAGCCAGATTGAGTGGACCAGTCCAGTCAGTGCACGCATTTGTCAATAACCGAGCAAATCAACACAGAATTTAAGGAGTTCAACGATTCGACGAACAATACCAAAGAAAGGACATTCGGGTAGGCCGCATAAACTAATCAAACTGCCAGACCACGATTAAAATCTAAGATAAATTTAAAATAAAAACAAAAAAAAATAAAGAATGGTCCACATAGTCTTCCCTTTCACAATAATTAAAATAACACAATATAATACTTTAAAAAGTAAATATTCTTGTCATTGCAAGAAAATTTACTTTTTAAATTTATATGGCTTTTGTGAAAAATATTACTTATTTAATTATGTTTTACTTCTTGATTATTCAGAACGGCGTGCTGGTGCCTACACTTATGTATGGAAGTGAAAGTTGGGTATGGCAAAAAAGACATGAAAGTAGGATTAATGCAGTAGAAATGCGGTCCTTGCGAAGTATGTATGGTGTAACCTTAAATGATAGATTGAGGAATGAGGTAATAAGACAATGTTGTGGTTTAAAAGAAGATGTAGTGACTAAAATTGAAAAGAGTATGTTAAGATGGTTTGGCCATGTTGAGAGGATGAATGATAGGCGACTAACGAAAGGTATTTACAAGGCAGACGTGAATGGAAACGCCCCGGGAGGGGACGCCCTAGGAAGACATACATAGACCTTATAGGTGATGTTCTTCAGAAAGACAAGGTGCGCAGTACTCATAACCGGCGTGTGTGTATGACAAGATGTATGAATGTGAGTGAAGCAAAAGAAGTATGTAAGGATCGTAGCAGGTGGCGTTCTGTAGTTTCTGCCTACCCCCATGGGAAAAAGGCGTGAGTTTATGTATGTATGTATGTATTATTCAGAAATCATATTCTGATTTATGACATCAGTTATTTACCTGAAACTTCAACAAATTCAGAAGTTGAAATGTCAGCATCGGCAAATGTTTTTAAAATTCGCACATTTATAAATAACATTCCAATCAAACTTTTAACAGTACATTCGAAGGACATAATAAGATATATAAAGAATTTTATAAGCTTGTTTACTGCAAAGTTCTTAAAAGTATCATTCTTCCGGCGTTGCGACGCGGTGGGTAGTGGACCACAGATCACGGAGACGCGTCCGCGGCCACTGCATAATCGGCTTATAATGTTCCCACTACTGAACTGTAATCTATCTTACGGCCCTAGCTCGGTTTGGTAGATGTCACATGTCATGCAATTATTGGTTGTATATATGACATGCCGGTTTCCTCACGATGTTTTTCTTTACCATTTCTATAGCAGTGACAGTGAAATAAAACACACGAAGTAGAGCGCTTGTTTGGGTTTGAGCCCACGACCTTCAACTCGACCACCACGGATCTACAAATGCTAGGGGCGGCATTGTGAACACTTTCCAAGCAAACCAAGTGTATTAGTGTGATGGCCCGTGACGGTTCTGAGTTCTGACTACGAGTATAACTATAGACGCCATTTATGATTAGCGCAATTGCCTGACCACAAATATTAGCAACTAGGTTTGTACCGTGGCCTCGCTCCTGTGGCCTATCCATCAGAAACGTACGGTTTTTGCACAATAATCCACGATTTATGCTGGAACAAAAGTAGACAATGACAATCAGCGCACATTGTACAATTCATCAATTATTGTGGATGGAATTCAATTTACTGATGTTGACGGTACGTGAAAAAAAAATTTCATCAGTCGTAAGACAATAAATATACTGCATAATTATGATTTAATATTCTGCATATCAGTAAAATATTTTTTATAATCGAATGTATAACGTGCCAATGCCTTCATGATTCAGTTGTGAAAAAGGGATGGTGCTATTCGTCTTGTATAGCTCCGTTTTTCTCAAATAGTGGCACCGTGATAGTTTTGACACGTCAGATTATGGAAGGCATCAGGACTTTGTAAAGATTTTCTCTTACAAACATACGTAACACGTACAATTTTACCTTTAAAGAACTTCTTAACTTATGAAGAAAAACTCCTAATTCCGTGGTCTGTGTAGTTCGCTATAGAGAGCGAATCTCGGTTCAGAGTTTCAGACGCAATGCGGTAACCGGCTGTCTAGATAGGTCTTTATAGTCTCTTCATACAGAATATATCGCGCCGTATATTCTGTTTTGATTTTGTTATTTTGTATTTTTTACTGGTTTTTATATTTTTCGGCGATATGCTATGTTTTATTGATGAGTTGGGAAATTGGAAACAGTTTTGTTTCCTTAGAGCACTATAGAGTATTTTTTTTCTGTAAATATGTTTGGCGTTATATTTCAGATTTTGGTCGTGTGCTTCTCTTCAAAGAGAAAAGATATCCGAGTAATTAATAGATATTAACAGCTTTTGACCTCGCCTTTGTCAAATTATCCTGTATAAACAATCCTGACTATGTTCTACCCGTGTTCCAAATAGCATCGAAATCTTCAGTTGAGCTAGATAGATAACAAAATATCCAGACTTTCACATTTATAATATACTAGGGACTCGCCCTGGCTTCGCACGGGCAGTAGAACATATGATGACTTCATGTTTTTTCTACCGGAGGGTCGCATCAGCTTGGTTGTGTCGAATACGTGGCGAAGCGAGTCCCGTCAACGGTGAGACCCGCGATAGAGGTTTTTTCGCGCGCATTGGTTTTTAATTTGCGATAATTCCTAAGATATTAATTTACATTATAGGTTACTAGATGGTTCCCCGCGGCTTCGCTCCCGTGCACCACCCCACAGGACCCGTTTCCGGGAATAAAAAATAGCCTATGCCACTCAGGAATAATGTAGCTTTCTATTGGTGAAAGAATTTTTTAATCCGGTCCAGTAGTTTCGGTGCCTATTCGGTACAAACAAACAAAAAAATCTTTTCTCTTTATAATATTAGTAAAGTTAAACATAAAGGATTAGGTACCATAATGTGCATGAAATGCTTAAGGTAACTGCCGTTTTTAAGTTGATAAGGATTAATACTGTATCCGTCTAAATAACTTTCCAAGTACCGCATTGTACGTGACCATGTTTTTTAAAGATGTGATGTGTATAATAAGCTATCCTTCAAAGATAGATATATGCCATCGCGACTCTTCTATATATATAAAATAAAAGAGAAATATTGTTATATCTCAATGGGGCAGGCAGCGTTTCCGATGAAAGCTCCCAGGCGGCTTGACATTTGCCGACTTATCAACATCGTCATATTTCAACCAATTAACACAAAACCTTAACAAATTATACACCAACATTTTCCTCAGTAATACACTATGTCTAATGGTGAAAACCGCATAAAAAGCCGTTCAGTAGTTTTTGAGTTAATCGCGTACGGACAGACAGACAGAGGCGGCGGGGGAATTTGTTTTACAATATTTAGTGAAGTAGAATCTATAGTTCGACAGCCTACTATAAACGTAGTCAGGGATAATAGGGGTCACATCTATCGATAAAACGTCGGTTTTACACAAGTACCTACATCTCTACCCACCCTTCGAGGAAACCGTGACGTGTTCGTGTTTCTCGGATAAGAACGTGTAAGCTGGCACCAATAAGAGGGATCGAGTGGATATTAAAAAGGTCTACTTAGTTATAAACGTATTGGCCGCACCTACATACTTTAGTGAATGGGAAACCCTCTATTTTTACCCGACTTAACCAAAAAGGAGGTCGTGTTTAAGCAGTAAAATTTAAAAGATAACACTGTTCATCGCTGTATAATCTAAAAGTGTAAAATTAGAATGAAAATGTTATTAAAAGATGTAACGGAGAAGATTGCAGACTGAAACTAAGTTTAAACTTAGCAAATAAATCTAACTTTAACTTCTTTAGAATAGATATGGGAGAACGGTTTTAAAATTGTAACACTAGATTTCTAAATTGTATTACTGAACTTTATTTCTTCTTCAGAAGAATTAACTTGGTCTTTATCGTCAAAACAAACTTAAGTTTGCGTTCAAGCGTTTTTGCCATACCTATTATTGGAATCAAATATAACAGCTCACAATTTTAGGACCCATTAATATTAATGCTATTTTTTATCCGTGGTGCTAGGCAACTGGGCTTATCCCAGTTGTAAACGACCCTTTGTGCCTATTGGCCTTGTTTGTTCTGTCTCCTGCTTGATATGGAGGGAAGTGGAAATTTGTATTTTTTCTTACTCCTCCGTTATTCTTTTCTGATTAATTTCGTTGGACAGTTAAATTCATTTTTTTTTTTTTTTTTTTTTTTATTATCTATAGGCTTGCGCTTGACCACTATCTCACCTGATGGTAAGCGATGATGTGGTCGACGGTGAAGCACGCTTGCCTAGAAAAAAACCATTCACTCTTGACTTAAAGACCCCTGGATTTCCCGGATTTTCCGGGATTTCGTCGAGCTTCATTGCCTCGGCGCTTTTCTGGTGGTCACCACGGTTGATTCTGGCTTTCAGGAGTTGCAGTGGTTTGGGAAAAGTGCGGTGAGATAGAAACAAAAAAATACCGTCTTTAGGAGACAATAGTTTGGTTAGTCAGTTAGAAAACTGCTAGAAGAATTTGTTCTTCCATCTCAGTATTCACTCTCCTTTTTATCCAATTACGGCGAAGCCAAAAAATGGTTATGATTTTAGCAGTATATGTACCTATGTATGTTTGTTTGTATTTACATATGTTCCTCCGCAGCGCCAAAACTATTCATCCGATTTTGATGAATAAGGTTTATATCGATTCGTTCGTATCGATCGTAAAAAAAGAAATTTCTGTAATCGGCTTACAGTTTTTCGGGGACCGTACCTAAAGGATGCAAACGGTGCCATTGTTGTCACTCAAATTTCTGTTCGTCTGTCTGTCCGTCGTCTGTCACACAATTTTGTTGCGAAGAATTTTTCAACTTCCCGTTGACCTATGAACTTAAAACTTGGTAATAATGTTTATAATAAATCAGATTTTTCTTTGGTACGGAACCATAAATGTGTGAAATCCGCTACGCACTTGCTCGGTTTTTACCCGGCTGCAAGGAAAGGGTTATGTTTTTCGCGCGTATCTTGTATGTTTGTATGTATGTAATATTCTTTATTACCTCGTATCTTTGAAACCAATTGACGGATTTTTATAATTAAGACATCGTTAGATAGGTCTTGGCCGCCCAAGTGTTCTTAGATAAGTGCCGTTGAAAAAAAAGAAATATGGCGGCTTTTGGGCGCCATATTGTACATTTTTTTTTCTTCGAAACCCATAGAGTGGGGTATCAAAATGAAGGGTTTTTAGAGGAGATTACAAAAATATAAACTACTTATATGTTTAAATGTCATTCGAAAAAAAACTGATAACTAAAAAGTTTACGAATATGTATCCTACGACTGCACAGCATGATTTTTTCTTGTTAACAGCTTTTTAGTTTGCTTTTTAAGCAGGCGGGTTTTTTATTTTTAAATTCACTTTTTATATATTCATTTTTCAATCTAAATCATCTGCCGCACAATTCATCCACCACCAATTTTCACCATCTTTACTTTTCATGACTTAACTGTACTAAATACAATTTTCCTATTTCAGGTAACAAATCAAAGCTGAAGTCCCACGTATTTCCTGAACCGAGGCCAGTCGTCACACAGGTAAAAAGATAAAAAAACCCTATAAATAAAATAGTCGTCCCGTAAAAGTCGGGACATCTGGCAAATAGTCGTCCAAATCATTTTTAAAGCCCCTCAGTCAAAGGCTTTTAAAGCCTCTCAGTCAAATACTTTTAAATATTTATGTAGGTAGAGGAAACAACACTCACTGGAACTGAATAATTCTGGGTTTCTTGTCAATCTGTAACTTGTAGGTACTATTGATTTACTTTTTTCTTCAGCCTTCTCCAACCAGCTTCATCCGTGTGAAAAGTACTTTATTATCCCGACGCGGACTTACAACCGAGATTAAAAAAATATTAACTTTAAAGCTTTCGCGTTTCATAATTGAAAAACAATATATCACGGGAATCATCGCGTTAAATTCCCTTGATTATTGTTTTTAATTTTAAAAAAATGTTCTATCCCAGGTCATGATCCATCCGTTTGCCAAGTTTGATGCTAATGCGTTCCGCCTGATAAGGCGTAAAAATCCGGCCAAGAGCGAGTCGGACTCGCGCACGAAGTGTTCCGTACCACTATAGCAAAAAACGGCAAAAAAATCACGTTTGTTATATGGGAGCCCCACTTAAATATTTATTTGCTTCTGTTTCTAGTATTTGTTGTTACAGCGGCAATAGAAATACATAATCAGTGAAAATTTAATAGCCCGTTTTTACCCTTTGGGTACGGAACCCTAAAAAGAAATGTATGTTTTAACCTTTCGCCATTCTTGCTCCCAGTTCTTTATTCAATAAAAGCTAAAGATAAGTAGCTAAAACCATATTTTCACGCGAAAATTTATGATATCTTGAAATCTTTACGAAAATAAGTATCAATTTAACCATTGTGGAGGCCGTTATAGTGATAAATGCGGTAATATTTGGCCTAATGTGGCTTCGAAGGGCACTAAGCGTTGGTCGGCAAACTTTGATATTACGGGCCTGTCACTAACGATCTACTTACCTTACTGCTTTGTTACAAAGTTACGGTGCGATTTGCGAAATTGACCAAGATTTGGACATGTTTAAATGGAGTTTTAAAAGTTTCATTTGTAACTTGAGAACACAAAAATAGTATCTAGAGAATGTTATGTATATAGGTAAGAAAGAATACGTGTTTTTTATTACAGAAACTAGACTAGGTACTTGTCTAGGTAGATAGTTATTTACAATTTAGGTATTGTTGGTGTTGGCACTTTCACCAACAGGACATATCACTCCAAAATTTAAGGGAAATAGTAGCCTAATACCATCTTATCACAAACAATAAAACGCTGTTTATTTTTTATAAGCATGCATAACCGTGAAAACTACATAACTCATTCAATGACCGTAAAAATCGTTTACTTATTTATTTTATTATTTACGCCGACATAGAGAATAAGTGCGTGCGGCGCGGCGCGTGTTCGTACTAGCCGGCGGTTTGACCTCTGTCGTGAACTTCAGGAAATCAGCTGATAGGTTTTGAATTTTATTTTCATTGCTGTTTTGTGTGAAAAAAGGTAAATAAGGATTAAGAAACCACAATAAGTATTTTTTTTATTTTTGCACAAGAAGTTTTGAATATACAAATATCTTGAAATGCTCCAAACTTTTTTCCCAATTTTGCCCCAACCACAGCCCAACTTATTTAAATTAACACTATCTCTCAAAAGTAAACCAAAACATGCAAACTTGTTACACTCTCTAGCAAAATTAATAACACCACCAGAACCGCAACACGATAGTGTTTCAACACCATTCGGTTTCAGCAACACTTTATTTAAATGTTTCCAAAGTTACTTATGCACACCAAGTGCTGGAAAAATTATTACTGGTTGCCGTACACACATACGAAACCAAGGTAATATTAAAGCTTGAAAAAAGAAAAAGAAAATAAAAAGGGAACCCAAAAATGCAAACTTGTTACACTCTCTAGCAAAATTAACGACACCACCGGAACCACAAGACGCTAGTGTTTCAACACCATTCAGTTTCAGCAATAAATAATATTTAAGATTTACAGCTGTTTTATATGAAAATGCGGGCTTTCGGCGCCGCCATATGAGACCGTGCGCTGTGAGTTACGCGTCCTGAAAGGTGGTTACATCGGTCACCTGAAACGGGTTTATGAAAACGGGTAAAATGTGTGAGATTTTTTTAGTTTTCTTTATTGAAGTATTTTCTTAATATCGAGGTTATTTTGGTTTAATTTAAGTAGTCTGTAACTGAATATTCAGTCTCCCTCTCTTTATCAAGCCTTATTCCATTCTGGATAGCTGTGGTTGTGGTTGGTTTTTTCAGACCAGTGTTGATACTCAGGACTTGTCTGGTCATGTGATCTTCAAGTCTTCACATCGTATGCCCATGACACGTCAAGTATGCTTCGGAGAGCTTTTGTTCACTTGTGGGGGTCTTAAACCTTAAAAAAAAAACAAAATTATTTATTCAAATTACACTGTGCGTCAGAAGGTTTTGAACGTAATAGTTACTCGTATGTACGATAGCCCCCGAAAACGCCGCATTTCACCAATTTATAATATTCTAGCTAGGAAGAAAAAACGGTGCATCAAACTCCCTAACACAAGAAAAACACTGGAAAACTGTTGATCTAATCCACATTTCTAGTACCAACTTAATCGAAAAGACATCTTACTGTGAAGGATGTATGTTTATTACTCAATCACAACAGAACGGCTAAACGGATCTAGATGAAATTTGGCACAAACATAGATTAGTACATACGCTACTTTTTATCTCGGTATAATGTTTCCTTGGGATAAGCCAGTATAATATACTACTAACTTTCGTATAATAATCCACCAAAAAGTTCCACTAATTAAAAAACCCTGTCCACAGTCTTAGAGTCCCAACTTTTTGAACGTCAAAGTAAAACATGCACTGCTCCCTAAGTTAAGAGATACTTAATCCAATAAAAAAAGAATGATCATGATCAGATAGGTAGTTTCGGAGAAATTCGTGGACAAACATGTATGTTTGTTTGTATTCTTGTTTGTATGTAACAAACAAGAATACAAACAAACATACATACACTTATGAAATTTGGCACACGTATTTAGAAGGCCATACAGAATAACATAAGTGAATATTGTGCAATTCCAACAATATTACATACATACGTGTCGAATTGATTACCGACTTTTTTATGAAGTCGGTAAAAAATTACGCATCAAACTACCCAACACATGGGGAAAACACAGGAAAAACTGTTGACGTAATCAAGATAAAAATTACTGTCGTACAAAAATCAAGTAGCAAATGTTTAAAAACCCCGTCCACAGTTAGATAGCACCCGTTCCATATTCCATAATTAGCATTCCCACTGGCGTGGAGGACCAAACGTCTGAAGTTTGCAACTTCACAATTACATTAGCCCGTTATTCTATTAAAATTTCCGGCATGTACAGTGCTTTCATGAAAGCACTAGTGCTCTTATATTCAGGCCCTTAATACCCTCTTCAGACCTCGTGTTACATGGCACTTGAGGAAATATATTTTGTAATAAGGTTTTGTGACCTTTTAAACCGCCAGGTATTGTGTGGGCGGAAAGGAGAAGAATTTTGATACTGTTAACATTATTACTTAAAGTACAGCCATTGAAGCTCATATTCATTCACATTTTGAAGGACCTCCACTCGACTCGGTTGTCATGACAACAGAAATTACCCTTGATTAATGTAAATACAATAATTAACCACTGTAAAGATATCTAACAGTATTGTGACGTGGCCCTGTCCTTAAAATAAGTGCCTACAAGCGCGCGTCATGTAAACGCGCGTTAGGGCCGCCCGCCTCTACCACTCAAGTTTCTTTCTAGTTTTGTGATTATAAATATCTCAGATTCTTTTCTCTAATCTGAGGTAGGTAAATATTATACTTTTATTATACTTATTTTAATATTAGATATCTTTACCGTGCTATAACTGTCAATTGGATGATTCGAGATGGAATCAAGTCCTCCAGACTACGGCATATCTGTCTAAATTAGCTTAAGCTCAAGATGAGTTTGTTTGCATTATACGGGGTATCCGACACCGACATGAAAAAATTTCCATGGATTCAGTAAATAATTCTGGACCCCACTACTAGACTAGTGTTGGCATTTTTAATAGGTTTTTTAATATTTTGTTTTTTTGTCGCATAAAACAATTCAATATAATAATACCTATCAGCTGATTTCCTATAGTTCAACGTTCACGTCAACGCCGCTGGCTAGTACCAACTCGCGGCGCTCCGCTCGCACATTTTCTCTTTGTCGGCGAGCCAATAAAAGAGACTTACTAAAAATCTAATTGAACTTGATAGTAAAAATTACTATTTTGAATTGAATACAGTAAAGAAAATGCTGTTTACTTTTTAATTATTACGATACCGACGAAAAATTCCAACACTAGGGAGTCCAGAATCATGTAATGAATCCGTGGTATTTTTTTAGTCCAACTGCTGGGCAAACTTCTTCCCCCATAGCCTTCCCTTTTACCTTTATAATACACTACATTCTGCTAGCGGCTTTGCCCGCGTGAATGTCGAAAATTATCCCGAGGGAATATATTTATGTCCGGGGTAAAAAAGTATCCTATGTGCTATTCCAGACTATAACGTATCTCTGTGCTAAATTTCATCCAGATCCATCCAGCCGTTTGAGCGTGAAGAAGAACATACATAAAAACAGACACACACAATCACAAACTCTCGCCTTTATAATATTAGTGTCAGATGTGATAGTAGGATGTTTAAATGCAAACAAGTTACGTAATATTCGCCCAATTACTTAATCAAAATTTCCATGTAACGACCGAAAAAAAACATCATAAAAATGTGGTAAATATTTATTTACTTGCGCATAAAAAATGCCGTTTCATAGCTTAGGCGAAATGAGTAAAAAGCGATGAATATTTAAGAGGCTGCTCTCGCAAATACGAAAAGGCCGCCAAAGCTTAAGCTGAAGTTTTTTGTTTGCTCAACTTGACAGACGTGGGTTTACCTGACCACTGCCACCGCAATAAAACACATGTGACATGGAATAAGTAAATAAAGACCGTCAATATTGCGAAAAAATTAACGTGTGTGTTGTAAATATATTGTTTTTATTTTTAGGGTTCCGTACCCAAAGGGTAAAAACGGGACCCTATTACTAAGACTTCACGATCCGTCTGTCTATCTGTCTGTCTGTCCGTCTGTCACCAGGCTGTATCTCTTGAACCGTGATAGCTAGACAGTTGAAATTTTCACAGATGATGTATTTCTATTGCCGCTATAACAACAAATACTAAAAACAGAATAAAATTAATATTTAAGGGGGGCTCCCATACAACAAACGTGATTTTTTGCCGTTTTTTGCTCGATATTAATAACGGCAACAGGTACTCACCACTTCAAAAAATAATAATTATTAAATTAAAATAAAATAAATGAAGGGGGACTCCCATACAACAAACGTGATTGTTTTGCCGTTTTTTGCGATTATGGTGCGGAACCCTTAGTGCGCGAGTCCGACTCGCACTTGGCCAGTTTTTTTTGTCTTATCCACGCTAGATGTGTAACACAGCCGGGCGAGCACGACCTATGTGACAGGATAGAGTCATACATTTTTATCACAGTTTGGGATCAAAACCGTGATAAAATGTGTTACTCAAGCCTATCACAGAGGCCGGTGATATTTGCTTAAAATTTTTATATCTCGATTGTTTTTCGATCAATTTTGTTTTCACTGTTACATACTCGTACATACATAAACTTCCATTTATATTTGTCTTTGAAATTGTAAGATAAATAATATTCTTTTCGTACATATTCTCTTTTATAGATCACCGTAGTTCAAGAGTACGTTTTATTTGTATAATGTCTATGTTAGAAGCACTTTTGCCGTCAATCGACACCATATCACTTTCCTCGGCTTACTCCTAAGGGAAGAGAGGGTACCATAAGTATCGTTTTATGGCAAGGAAAATGCCTTGTTTTACCCCAACATTGTATTGGTAATGTGCCTATATCTGTGATTGTATGGATCCAACGAAAGCTTTACCGGTCGTTTTAGGATTTCAATTTAAACATAGAGCAGTGGTGGCCCAGTGGTATCGGCCGCGACTTACAAGGTCGTGGGTTCGAACCCAGGCAGGCGCTTTACTTTGTGTAAATTATTTCATCACCACTGCTCTCAAAACGGTGAAAAAAAAACATCGTGAGGAAACCGGCATGTCCTAGAACCAAAAATTCGAAGACATGTGACATCCACCAACCCGCACTGGGCCCGCGTGGTGGATTACGGCCCATTCCCTCTCACAGAGAGGAGGCCTGTGTCCCAGCAGTGGGAACATTAATAGGCTGATGATGTGATGTGATATGAAAGGTTGGGAGCACACACAACAAACGCGAATTGTCGTGAGTCGAATTTCATAAAGGCATCCACAGACAAATTATCATCATCTCAGCCGAAGGTGTGTATTGCTGAACAGGCCTACTCTGAGTGTCACCACATTGACAGGTCCTGTGCGTCCCGCATCAAGTGGATTCCTGCAGCCATAATCAACAACCTAATTGCGCAAGTGAAGTCACATAGACGGAAATCATCAAATCATTAATCTCGCATGTGATTGGTCGATTGATGACGGTCAAACCGTTTGCCTTGCTGAATTCACTTGCGTAATTAAGCTGCAGATTATCGGTCCACCCAGTGGGACGTCTTCCAACTCTGTATCTCTCGGTACGCGGTTGCCATTGCAGAATTTTTCATCCGTTCTGCGAGCAATGCAATGTCCCCTGCCCACTGCCACCAATTCTTCAGGCTCCGCAGACAGGTGCGAAGCGACTATGTGACGAGGTTTTTTAGCCGCCTTCCCAAAAAAGAGGAGGTTCTCAATTCGAATGTTTATATATTTATTTTTGATAGGTTTTGATCTGACTGTGGATACATTTTTGTCTATTTCTTGTCTCATCGAAGTAGCCTTGCACCCGTTTGGTATAGCCTTAACAATAAATTTCGATTCGCGTCGTGTCTGTGTGAGAGAACTTTTAAAGTAGGGACAGTCAATGTAACAAACACCCACGCTAGTTATTAGAATTAAATACCTAGCAAATTTGTTAGCAACGTTGGCAAAATGGTAGATTAATATTTTCTACCACGCAAAATGTTTGCTTTTAGTTGAAAAGCTAATTAAATATGGCTTACGTACGGTTTGGCTCTGTTCAAAGAAAATGGTTGATTTATTTCGTTTTTAGGTTGTTTTAGGGCCAATGTTCTACTGTCTAAATGATTACTTTTTATCAATTTTTTTTTTTTGTAATTTTCATATTCAATTCTTTATTGCGTACCATAATGTATACAGTTGGTAGGGAATAGTACATTGTGGTACAAGTGAGTAATGTTGGTGATTGCCGCTGAGGCGCCATTGATACCCGAGCCTTTAGGTGAGGGTCTTAAGAGAGCCGAGGACGGTAATCATCAATACACACGTGTATCATACGACGTTTTTCAACACACTTGTGAATAAAATAATACAAAAAAATCATTTTCAACAGTGAAAACGAGTTGTGAAAATTTTTTCGCAATGGCGGGGTAAATTAATCAGTTTTCCTATGCGCGCGCATCTGACAATGGTGATCGGCCATAGACTAAAACAATGAGGTTACTTTCTTTTTTTTAGCTTTTCGCGGATAGCGTATTAGCCTCGTACAAAATGGGGAATTTCAAGTTTTCTTTATTGCAGAGAAACAAAAGTTATATTTAAGGGAAAGTTTTATTTATTAAACACGTACAAGTTGAAATTATCTAGTTGAATACGAAGTTGCATGAAATGCAATATGTTAGGTTCTAGCATTTTGCTGAATTATTTGACTAGAAGATAGCTTCTTTGCCACATTTTATGTATTTAATGGATATCATGGCAATAGTAATTACTACCCATATCATATTATGGATATAGTAAGTACTGCTTCCATGACAGGAATAGAAAGGGATTAATGTCGAATAGGACACTTTTAATTGATTAACAGTGTTAAAATTTATTATATTGAAAATAATTAAATTTTAACTGGATTAGAATTAATTACTTATTTTATTAATTTTCATTGGATTGATTTGTGACACTTTTAAAAATCAAATCAAATCAAATCAAATAATTTATTTGCTAGAATGAAGGTATACAAAATAAGATGTTGGGTTGTTAGAATAGTTGAGCCATACATTCTGCCCAAAATTGGGCATGCAAAATTTAAACAAATAAAACAAACATAATTATACAATTAATAAAAATAAGGTGAAAAAAAATAATTATAATAAAAATTAAAAAAAATATAATCAATACAAATCAAGAAAGTCAAATCGGAATTCATAAATATCATGTCGAAAGAATAAAATAAATTAAGTCAAATAGATTAAAAATGTCAAAATAAAATCAAATCATCAAAACAGTCAAATACAATTAATAAAATCATCATAGTCAAATACAAAATGGTCGGCATTCAATCAAATTAATAAACAAAATGTCAAGGATTAAAGTCGGTCGTTCAAAAAATCGCTAAGCGAATAATAACATTTCTGCAGTAAAAAATCTTTAAGCTTTTTTTTGAAAAGTTGAAATGTATTATTTTTTATATGATCTGGTAATTTATTAAATATTATTGGTCCCATACAAATAACACTTTTTTTTAATAGGGCTGTTTTAAAGCTACCGACATTCAAAAGGTGTTTATATTGACTTCTAACTGGGCCTTTTCTGGTGTCCGAGACCTTAGTATACAGGTGTGCATTAGTCTTTACAAAAATTGACATTTCCATAATATACAATGATGGAAAGGGAAGAATTTTAAGAGACTTAAACAATGGTTCGCAACTTTCTGTGGACTTAAGACTACGCATCGCTCTTACGCATCGTTTTTGCGCCTTAAACACCTTATCCCTTAGGCTACAATTACCCCAAAAAATTATTCCGAATCTCAAAACCGAAGCGATCAAACCGTGGTATGCTACTAAAGCGGTTTTTATGTCAACTTTTTTAGATAAATTCCAAATTACATATGCTGCAGTGTTCAGCTTTTTGCATACTTCTTCGGCTTGTGGTTTCCATGTTAATTGGTCATCTATCAACAATCCCAAAAATTTTGCGACCTGAACTACATGGATCTTTTGGCCATTGTATTGTACTCTTACATTTGGTGGAATTGTACGTTGGTGGAAGTGCATAACATTAGTTTTGTGTAAGTTTATAACTAGGTTATTCTTATCAAGCCAATTTATAATATTTTTTAAAGTATCATTGATATTTTGTGCATAGCGAGTAATATCGGTACATTTTACAAGTGCTGTGCTGTCATCGGCAAATAAAACCATTGGATGCTTTATTTGACTAGGCAGATCGTTTATATACAGCAAAAATAAGGGTGGTCCTAATACACTACCCTGTGGTACACCAAATTTAACTATTTTAAAATTAGTTTAATTTAAAAGTATTTAAAATGAAGGTAGGAAACCATTTAAAAAAAACTATAACTCACTTGTGAATAATAGCAATGAAAAAGTCACAGTTTGATTACAGGTATCATTATATGCCTAATTGCGGTGAAATTAGAGCCACTTTATGAGCAAGTGTGTTGAAAATAATTATATTAATCACAATTATGGACCCTGTCGGGCACAGCATAGATTTAGAAGGTGAAAGGAGGAAGAACACTGAGTGTTTAATGTGATAAATTTTATTATTGGTTAAGTATTAGTAAGTTATACTGCTTTATGAATTCAAAATTGAATTTAAGAATAATAATCGCTCATTCATTTTGAATGAGTGACATTATGAAATGAAAATTTTATATTTATATCTTTTAAATTGAAATTTTATTGAACCTCTGTGAAAAATTGTCAATATTAATCTCATAAATTCTGGGTGAGTAGGTACTGCCATCATAGAACAGGTTTTTTGATATTTTTAGGACAGTAAATGGAAGTTATTCGGAACCATAAAAAACTAACTGCAAAGTTAACACCACGCTGAGAAAACAAACTATCTGATTCGCAAATTCGTCGGCAACAAGCTCGCGATCTTTTATTCACATGCAACTGATGCTACACATTCAGCTCGTTAGCTCTGGACTCCTGAACCAGACGAAACGTGAATAAAATAATAAAAGCGAGCATTTAACCAACCACAGTCCGAACAGAAACGTACAAAGTCCATCGCAGCTTGCGCTCAAAACTAATGTGAAAATAACCAAACCGGGAAAATTCTGTTGATGTATGATTTTAATTGTCACAAAACGACATACAATATAATAATATGTAAATGTAAATATGTATAATAGTATGTATGAATGTGTATGTAATGTGTAATATAATATCTGTTTGCATGTTTGTTACTCAATCACTCCAGAATGTATGAAATTTGGCACAGATATAGATTATAGCTTGGGATAGCACGATACTTTTCATCCCGGGAATATGTACCCTTGGTATAAATTTCGACCTTAGCGCGGGCGTAGCCGCTGGCAGAACTTAGTAGCTTAGTAGTTTCATTATACTTTGCGGAGTGCGGACGAAGGAAAGTGTTTGAAGACATGTGATATCTTCCTACTTGCACTGGGCCTGCGTGGTGGATTAAGGTTCACTCCCTCTCACTAAGAGAAGGTCTGTGACCCAAATTTCTAGTAAGTACATATAACTGTAAGTACTGTAGAAAGTACGCAAAACTATCTGTCAAACAGAAACAGCAAACTGAAACTGAAGTTGCTTCTTCCAACATTTTCATCTAACAACAAAACAAAAACCGGCCAAGTGCGAGCCGGTCTCGCGCACGAAGGATTCCGTACCAATATCGCAAAAACGGCAAAAAATCACGTTTGTCGTTTGTAAGTGGGGACTTAAATATTTATTTTATTCTGTTTTTAGTATTTGTTGATGTAGTGGCAATAGAAATACATCATCTGTGAAAATTTCAACTGTCTAGCTATCACGGTTCATGAGATACAGACTGGTGACAGACGGACAGACAGACAGACGGACCTTACTAATAGGACGGAGTCTTAGTAATAGGGTCACGTTTTTACCCTTTGGGTTCGGAACCCTAAATAAATTGTAGTTCTAAAAACTAAAAAAACACGCTTTAATGCAGGTAATATATGTGTCAATGCTTTAATGGTAAATTGTTTGACGTTCAAAAGTGCCGCTTATTGGCCTAGTTGAATAAATAAATTTGACTTTGACTAAATTATTGCATTGTCATCGGTCCTTGATAAGTGTGCAAAGTTTTAAATCAATCCCACGTTTTGAAGGGGGTGAAAATCACGTTCAAAGATTCCGTTACATTGATACATAGATACATACATACCAAGCTAATAAAAGCGTGTTAAAAATAACAAAACTGTGTGCCGAAACTGAGCATCGCCATCATCCCGAACTCTTTCTTTCAACAACAATAGATCATTTGAATTACAAACCGAAAGGTAACAACGATGTCCCGAACTAGGCTAGGTAATTGCATTTTATCTAATAAAACCCATTGTTGGGCCTTTGTTTGTTTGTCCAAGACGAATAAGAGTCCGGGGACTTATCGAAAGGCAATTGGTCTTTGGGGAAACGTTTTATTTTTAACGTGTTTTTGTTGTAAAAGCTTTTGTAAGGTTTATGTATCTAGCAGGTTTTTGCAAATAGGCTGATTCATGATAGTCCAGACATTTTTTTTTATCTTTCAATTCTACAGATTTTTGGAACGGCGTTCCTTATCGCACGTTAAAGTTCTGATTTGATTGCGGGCTGAGGGGCTAGACCGAAAAATTTGTAACAATGATAAAAACGACAACAAAAATGGACACCTTTTGCAATGATTTTTGAGGCACTTCCCGATCACCTAGGTAACTAAAACTTTTTTCAATCGATTAAGCATGCCGTCTTTTTTAAGAATATTTAAAAATATTTATAATTTGAGCGTTTAAATACCCTTTTTTATTAATATGAATAATATTTTTTGCGTGATAAATTGTGCGAGGCACAGCGTGCTGCATGCAGGATAAAACCTTTCAAACAAAAAACACGATCAAACGTTTAGGGGCTATGGTGCCAAAGACAGATACACAAACACGCAGGTTCACGCATCTAACTTATAACACCCTCTTTTCTCGTCGGGAATTAAAAATAGTTATTTCTTTGACAAAATGTACTTATATCTACGACAAAGCATCTGTCTTTGAGAGCACTGTTTTGTCTTCAGTATAAAGCACTGTCTTATTGTGATCAAACGTCAATGCTAAGTCTGATTTTTATTTTTTATCTTCTTTTTCTGTGTCTTGTAAAACCCATTGTTGGGCCAGTGTTTGTGTTTGCCCAATACGGCAGAATCGAACTCTCGGGCTCTATCGAGCGACAAACGAATCGTGAAGTGACTGATATTGCAATTGTTTGTTTTCGATTCGTATTCTTACGACGCCTTTTTGGAAGAATCTTTCAGATGAATGAGTTGGTTCAACATTGTCACTGAATTAGAAGTGAGGGTCCGTGCTATGATACGTCAATGCCATTTTAATTTCGTTGTGGAAAAGGAAAGTGCTTTTTGTCCTTTGTAGCTCCGTCTCTTTCTCACAATGATACCTTGATGGCTTTAACACAACATAGTAGGGCCCAGAGATTTTATTGAGTCGATGCTGACAATGTCTCATTTGTTTATTCAAAATTCTTCTTTTTGGGTTCCGTACCCAAAGGGTAAAAACGGGCACCTATTACTAAGACTCCACTGTCCGTCTGTCTGTCACCAGGCTGTATCTTATGAACCGTGATAGCTAGACAGTTGAAATTTTCACAGACGATGTATTTCTGTTGCCGCTATAACAACAAATAACAAAATTTATGTGGGGGCCCCCATTTTTTGCCATTATTGTACGGAACCCTTGGTGCGCCGGTTTTTTCTTAGCCAAACAAAATAAATTACAATACGATTCGTTAGACTTTCATCTTGCCTATATCTGACAAAAGACAAAATTACACATTGGAATAAAAATTCGCCAAATTTTTTCGCACATGCCTAAATCAAACACAATATGGCGCGCCATGTGTCGCAAACGTGAACGGAAAAGCTTCGCAACAGGCGTGATTGGTAATTGTGTTCCGATCAAATGGCGGGAGATGATCAATTCTCGATGAATTATTCGATACCGCGCCAGATAGGTCCACGTTTGACTTGCTAATGAATGGATCTCCCTCTGTTTGCGAGGGTCATGTTCCAATTTCGATGGTAAAGTGTGATATTTGCATTTTTGTTTGACCAGAAGGAAGTAATAAATCTTCTCCTGAATTATTTGACTTGGTTGTGTATTTTTTCTTAATACAGCATTAGCTTTATAAGCCGATAACCTCATTTCTTTATGACAGATCGGTAGTCCACCACGAGGGTCTAGTGCGGGTTGGTGAATGTCATATGTCTTCGAATTTTTGGTTCTACGACATGCCGATTTCCTTACGATGTTTTCCTTCACCGATTTGAGAGTAGTGATGATGAAATAATTTACACAAAGTGAAACACCTGGCTCGCTTCGAACCCACAAACTTCAAAACTATTATTTCATTCTTCACTGCACTATTATTACTCGTACTTTCTTAAATCTATCTCCAAGCTGTTCAGACGTCGGAATTATGCTATTATAGTCAAAGTCAAAGTCAAAGCACTTTATTTCAAGTAGGCCAGTTACAGGCACTTTTGAATTGTCAAAAGACAAAATAAAATATTACAAAATTATGGTGCTACAGTCCCAGTCACAAGACATAATAACTGTGAAAGTACCGTAGATGCCCATTCCAAGGCGTAGATCTCTATGGAGAAGAACGGGCAAGAAACTCCATGGACACTCTTTTTCAATTAGGTAATTATTACAAATCATTTTTTACATCATTCATGTTGAGATTACACATTATGTGAGAACGATGTAGAAAGTTAAAAGTGTCCATAGTAAATATAAAAAGACAACGCGGCAATATCCGCGTCAGGCACAGATTATTAATATTTATAGTGTGTCAGTCAATCCCTTGCGTTCTGCACTGAGCGGCGGACCAATGAAGCGAGAACACGCAGTTTCCACGAGTCACGTCACGATCATGAACGTCAACGTTACGCGTCGGTAAGCATATCGTCTCTAAACATGATTTTATTAAATAAACTTGCAAGGAAGATACAAAGACGGAGCCACGTAAAAAAAAGTGTGGTGAAGTTCTTTTTTAGTGATCGAAGGTAGTGAATGATTTTGGTCTCATGACCACAGACGAAATTTCTCTGCAGTCAGCCTGAAAGTGTTTTTGTGACTTTGTAAGCCTGAACTTCATGACTTATTTAGCCTACGTTTTTAATACTCGTATATTTTCGCGACGTGTATTAGTTGTATAGGAACGAAAGTTATTGCAAGCTTTTATTTAATTTTACATATCCCGGTGTCTGTAATTAAATCTTGCAAGTTATTGCAAGTTTTTATTTAGTTTCACATGTCCCGGTGTCTGTTATTAAATCTTGCAAGTTATTGCAAGTTTTTATATAGTATCACATGTCCCGGTGTCTGTAATTAAATCTTGCAAGTTATTGCAAGTTTTTATTTAGTTTCACATGTCCCGGGGTCTATAATGAAAACTTGCAAGTTTAATTTGACACACTGCCCAGTGTCCCAGATTGAGCTGATTGATTGGCACACACGTTGCTTTATCATAACAGTAAAAAAATATATATATTGGTGGACAATAAACTTATGCCACTCCTATTTTTTACATTCATTAATTAAGGTCGAAACAGACCGTAATTAATGAATCTATACTTATATTAAAAAGAGGTAAAGTTTGTGATTTTGTAGGGGGTAATCTCTGAATCTACTGAACCCATTTTGAAAATTCTTTCACGAGTAAAAAGCTGCATTATTCTTGAGTTACATAGGCTATATTTTTGGTAGGGAGGTAGGTAGGGTAGGGTAGGTGGGTAGGGTAGGTAGGTAGGAAGCCAGTTGACGCGAGCGAAGCTGCGGAGGTCAGCTAGTAAATAATAAAATAGGAGTGGCCTAATTTTAATGTCCACCAGTTTATAAAACATCGTCATCGCGAAGTGCCATAGGCGACTGTTGATCCCAGAAAATTGCACAGTTCCTGTGGTACCTTACAATAAAGAATCTCGGAATGTTCTTTAAAATAACAGATGGATGAAAGTCACAAATAAGATAAACCAATTTGCAGCAGCTAAGAACGATTAACTAATCTACACTCAGACTAAAATCGTATTTCAGCTAGTCCTTATTTAAATGGTCTCCAGCGTCAGGCTATTAGTAGGTTATAACTTGCTTTAACAAAAGTAATGGAAGCTTTAGTTAAAATATTGTTCTACAAATCTGTGGTCGTTTCTTAAACTCACTCAAGTCGTACAAATCAATAAATAACAACCGGTTGAGCAGGTGTTTGTTACAAATGCAATGAATTTTATCAAACTTAATCTAATTTATAGAATCGGTACAGGTTTCAATTAAATTCTCTAGGTAGGATATATGAGTTTACCGTCAGAATTTGCAGAACCACATTTTTGGACCCATGCACGTAGGTAGATACTTAATTCCACTTTGCTACAGAATTATAACTTTTAAGCAAGGTTGGACAAGAATGTAATACGTTTACAGCAGGAAAATGGGGCCCAAGACTCCTTTGAGTGTTTTCGCTATTTTTCATAGTTTCGGATTGGGCCAACCCACAACACCGCCCCACCCAACCCACTTCAATGATTCGCCATAATTGATACTAATAAATCAATTTACCTACATACAGTACACATAGTAAATAAACGAGTCGGACTAAAATAAACGAACGAAACTAAAATAAAATTTGTTGTATGGGACCCCTACTATTTATTTTATTATTTTTTTAGTATTTGTTGTTATAGCGGCAACAGAAATACATCATCTGTGAAAATTTCAATTGCCTAGCTATCACGGTTCATGAGATACCGCCTGGTGACGGACAGACAGACAGACGGACCGCGGAGTCTTAGTAATAGGGTCCCGTTTTTACCCTTTGGGTACGGAACCCTAAAAAGATGTTGTTATCAGGTATTCCCTGTGGCAAAACCGACTCAACTTTACACACACCTGAATCCCTCACAAAATATTATAATCTTACGGGGCCAACTGCACAACCCAAGGAACTCCTCGAGCAGCAACATAAGCTACGGCAACATAAGTATTTACTAGAAACGTAAGTGCATTGGAGCTTTTGAATCCGGCTTCTTTGACACCTTGAACGTAAACATCCTTTTAAGTACATAAAGTCGTATTTTGAACGTGAATTTAGCGATTTTTGACAGATGTAGCGTACGGTGCTAAAAATGGTAGCCCTTGAAGAAAGAGTCGACTCCGTTCTTGGCGTCTTGGTTCTTGAATCTCGATGAGGTATATTTTTATATAGTTAGGACTTTTTTATTATATTGAGGTTGAAAGCCACTTGCACGTGATGAGTCGAAAGAGACCCTATTCTAGACAAATTGACGGTATATCAGAGATACTTAACGACTGTCAAAAAGTCCATGTAAGATTGACCACGTGACCACCATTTCTTCTAGCGCTGGTCCCTTACCGACATTTTGGACATTTTGGCAATTGTTATAGCTGATATAGCCACTTTATCTAGCTAGATGAAGCCTTAGTTGTCTATACAATGTGTCCGGGCTTGTAGTAATAAAACTTTAAAGCCGCTGTATACACTTCATTTTAACGATAAAAACACCGTACTTGTTGCATTTCCTAAAATAATGCAAAAATTATAAGGCTAAAATGCTTGTGTTCCTTTGTTTCAAAATGTACCCACAAACTATTCATCATCTGCCTAGCCATTACCCAACTATGTTGGGGTCGGCTTCCAGTCTTACCGGATTCAGCTGAGTACCAGTGTTTTACATGGAGCGACTGCCTATCTGACGTCCACAACCCAGTAACTGGGTAACATCCTCTTAGCCAGACTGGTGTGAGATCTAAAGCTTCTGACTACCCGTAACGACTGTCAAAGATCTTCAAATGACAGCCGGGAGCAACAGCTTAACGTGCTTCCAAAGCACGGAGGCAACACGCTATGAAAAGATGGTCACCCATCTACAGACCAACCTCGACAAGCGTTGCTTAACCTTGAAGATCGACCTGTGCGGCTGTTATTATTTAGCCACGAGCGCCTCCACCGAGCCACGAGCTGAAATTTGTACAGAGATAGTTTATAGTCAGGAATAACACACAGGATACTTTTTATCCCTGGAATATGCTACCTCGGGATAATATTCGACTTTCACGCGGGCAAAACCGCGGGCAGAAGCTAGACTTACATAATAATATATCCTAACTTATGTTAGGATATATTATTATGTAAGTCTAGCTTATGATCCTCGAAGTATATAATAAAGATCATTGTTGACGTGGACGAAGCCGCGGGCAAAAAGTAGTTTAGTTAATAAAACACAGTTCAGTTCACGCTGATAAGATCTACTATAAACTTTTATAAGTGTAAAAGGACCTCTTTACAGCCGAAACAAATTTTTTTCGCTCCATATCCGCTCCTTAACGTGCCATTTGTGCTTAATTATGTCGTGTTCGCGTAAACGAAACGCACCTTAACATCGGCGATGTGATTCCTTACGACGTCAAGCGTCATTGGTCTTAACTGCCAGGACATAACTGCCTTTATACCATAGAGCAAGGAGACGCCTAGGCGACCGCTACTAGAGACGACAATGGCAAGTTTTTTTGTACAAACTTACTGTGTGACCATTTTTAAACACTACGACACAAATGATGTATAGAAACTTACGTCTCTGGATGGATCCATGATAGAAGTTGTGCGTGCGAACTGTGAGTTGAGCACACAACTTCTATCATGGCGTTTGGCGACACGAATTTAATTAATAACTAGCTTTATCCGTGGCATCGCTTTGGTGGCCTATCCCACAAGTACCTTTATTTTGTCCGGGTTAAAAAGTAGCCTTAGACACTCAGTAATAGAATAGCTTGCCCCAAGTAAAATAATTTTCGAAATAGATCAGTACTTCCAGAGATAACATAACTTTTACAAACACAAACAAAAATACAATTTTGACTTCCTAAGTGAAGATGTCTCTAATCGCTGGCAGCCCAGTGATTCAGTATCCTGTGATTTTGTTGTCTCGTCAACTCAGGATTCGCTTAAACGAAGCGAAAGCGAATCGAAGCGGGAATTCATTGATTTCGATAACAAAGCATCTACTCTTAATCATCAAAGAAGTTCGGAAGGGCAAAGGGTATGACTCCATGATAGAGTATTACTAATTCCCTTCAAATTTGTTCAGTATTGCCAAAAATTTAAATACTCTTTCATGGAGTCATACCCTTTGCCCTGCCGAACTCACTTACGCAATTGGGCTGCTGGTTTCCAGAATTCTAGATTACGTTAGTCGAATTGATTTGAAGCAAAAAGCAATTTAACTTTGGAATTTCGACGCCATATTGAGATTTCATTATCTCTACAAGACAGTTGAATCAATAGTTTTGATTGAAAGTTTTACAGACAAACTTAGTGGAAAATATGATCTCAGATTAATATTCATCTTTTAGCAGAAAACAAGTTCATTTGCAAGTTACAAGGACTAAGTTCGAGTTCTTTACAGTTCAGCCCGTATTTACTTTGATAGAACTCTGGATACGTATAAAACTTGACGATATGATATTTTATCTTTGCTGCGTTTATTTTCGCAATGACTTTTTCTTGTAAAGTTGTAACTAGGTACAGTTCTGTTTGAACCTACTTCTTGTGTATTTGTTTCGTTCATCGGCATTAATAGACTACTTATTTCTCGTAACTTAGCTACATCTCCTGTTTCAAACTACTCCTGTCCATTTCCATACTAAGTTTGTCTCTCATATTACAGCTACACCTCGATTAGAAACAAGTCTTCTTATTGTTTTATGTTTACTTAAGTCATCTTTTCCAATCACATCTACATCTTTCTCATTACCGCTCCGCTCATTTTAGACCTGTTTGCCGCATCGCCTTTATGTAAACTTGGTCTAACCGAATGTAGCAACGACCTCTATCGACCTCGTTATGTTTATATCACCGTGGTGATCTATAAAAAGGTCTATCTATTATGATTTACAACTCAATTTTATCCCTTTGTGTACATTCAATATTGATAGGTGCCCCATAGTTTGTTACGTTTCACTAGCGTGCTTTATCTATTGTAATTTAAACCTTATGTCTACGAATTTAAAAACGTTGATGGTTACTCATATACTTGAGTTTTTGGACCCACTTTCTTCTCAAATAAGGATGGAACACTCCTTTAGGTTTTCGGTTCTATACAAATGTTTTCCACTGACGGTTTCTTACTTGTATTTGCGGCGAATAGAATTTAAATCAATAGGTAAGACGAAGCAATTACATTGGATTTATCTAAAGCTTTAGAAACTGTATTTTTCTCTCGTTCGGGACTCTGATCGGATTTAGTTTGTTTGTTCGTTCGTTTTATATTAACTAGCGTCTATCACATGAAAAGAGGTTTGCGGAAAACTTGCTCGTTTTCAATAAAGTTTGTGAAAGATAACGGTGGATGCAGCCAATGAAGTTTCAATCAGCAACTTTATCTCTTTGCGAAAATCTGGGAAATAGAAGATGCGAGATTTCTTCAATCCTATCCAACTTTCTTGGTACCGGCCAGATAAGCAAGATAATACAGAATCGCTTAGAAGGTTTTGAGAGTTGTCATTGTTTAGCAGTGGGGCAATCTAAGACCCTTTTTGATAGGACTGGCAATACGACATATCTATAATATAAAAATGAATCGCTGAATGTGTTGCTAAGCGCATATCTCGAGAACAGCTGAACCGATTTCGCTAATTCTTTTTTTGTTGTGTTTGTTACTGTTAGGTTAGGTTAGAAAAAAAAAATTGGTGCCTTAGTTACATAGGTAGGGTATGTAGGTAGGGTAGGGAAGGTAGGTTGGGGTGGGTAGGGTAGGCAGGGTAGGGTAGATGAATTATGTTTGGTATTTTTATGGCAAAACAAAGTTTGCCGGGTCAGCTAGTTTGTCATAAAATTATATAATTTTGTCACATGAAAAAACGTCAACATCATCATTGTAAAATAAATTTGAAGTCTGAAGCTGAAACGCATGAAAGAGAAGTAAAAAAAATCAGATTGACACAATATTTCCTATCGTATGTGAGTTTTATCAAATAGGCCCCTAGTTGAATAAATTAAAAACAAACTGAATTTTTTGAATTAAGTTCCTTTGCGACTCTCAAGGTTTTTTTTTTAACCCAAAACTTGTGTTTACATAGTATAATAAACTTGCTAGGATATCACTTAACCCCAAAAGGGTTGTTCACAAGTTATATCTTGCGGTATCGTCCGTCCAATCTGAATAACAAACAGGCTGGTCCATTTACAGCCTCTAACTTAGAAGTGATGAGTTTTGGAGTTATTCGATTTTGACTAAGTTTAAACTATGAATAGTCGACGAAATATTGTAAAAAAAAAATTGTAAAGTGTAAGTTTTTATAAAGTGACCAAGATTGTCTATTGCCAACTCTTTCTGCCTGTATGTAAATTGTCCGTAAGATATTGAAAATTGTAAGTAACATCATCAATCAATTGATCTAAAACCTTAAAAGCATACCTAATTAAGGAAAACTGTAGCTAGGTGTAAGACAATTTGCTCATTAATATATAGGAAAATACAATAAGGCCCCTTATATCAATAACACATTCTAACATAATTAAATGCAAACACAAAACCGTAGATGACACAATTTGCCGTCTCCCAAATGCCAATATTTATTAAACGAAATCAAATCCCTAAGCACAGTGAACAAACAACGCTGCTCCAAATAACGTCATCAAATTTAAAAAAATAAACAATCGGCGACAATTTGTCTAAAATGAGAAACCATTTAATCCAAAATAATTTAAAGGGAGATGAAAAATGGGGTTGTAAATCGACGCAGCGCTAACCAAAACCAATTTGCATGAAGAAATTCGAAATACAAAAAGTTGCCATTGACCGCGCAGTGGAAAGTTTTATTACAAATGGCAACATTTTAGGGAAGCGACATTCAAAATGGCAGACTACCCATTTTCTTTTTATTCCGTAATCTGTAATTACGTTTGTTATAAATTTTGTATACCGAATTTGAGAACGTTTTAATTCCGGAGGAAATGTTTTGGCTAAATTAGGCGGCACAGGTGTGCTGAAATGTGAGGGAATAAATATGGTTTTAGGCACTTGTCCCACAGCCGACGAGTAAGCCATTAGCTATCGACTATTTTCTCAGTGAAGAAACGTACAAAAGATATAAGATTCCGTGTCAATAAAAGAGACACATATAGTAATAGTTGATCGCTGGCTGTCCACACTGCCGGCGAGTACTCTCTCACCACAAGTTTGTCGCAGCGACCAGAGCTATCAAAGTGATGCTCGCTTGGCGGTCAGAACTAATTTCTCCCTACAGTGCGGCCGCCCCGAGCGAGCGGTGCGAGTACTCGCCCGTTGTACAAGAACACTCGCTTATAGCCGAGCGAAAAAACTATCGGAACTACACACTCGCTACTCGCTGCTCGCCAACTCGTTATTATTTCTAGCTTTACTCGCTGATTGTCGGCGGTGGGACAAGTGCTTTATGATTGCAGTTTAATTATTGTAACTCGTATTTCTAATTATGTGGAAGGTTATACCAGTTATATAGTTATACGTGAGTAAATAAAATTTCTTATTCTACGTCTAGAAAGCTAATACGTTTATTTTTTACACAACTACAACAAATCATTTGAACTTATTAAAATTGAAGTCTAAATTAAAATCAAAACAATTTTACATCCATCTATTTTGAGTAGGTATGTATTGTTTATGGATATGGGACTGTCGTCCATTGTTTAGGAGTCATTAGCAGTAAGTAAGCTAGTAATTACCCTTACACTGTAATAATTGTTTTGGGTCATCTATCAATAATGGTTATGTTAACTTACTAAGGAACCATACTGAGGAAATTGACCCTTCCTTAATTAGTCTACCAAATTACCGAACCACCAAAAGCGTTTACAAATCTATGGGCAGCTGTCAAACTGACAAAGAAGAGAGTGCCATAAACTAGTGGAATTGACATTGACAGCAAAGCAACGGCTAATTAAGAAGCTGTCAAACCCTCTTTCGATTTTCGTTCGTGTTACGATTTGACGTTAGGCCTTCGAAAACTTCTTTCATTCGGTAATAAGTAGCATTGTTCGTTTTTTGTGTTGGTGGTCATTATTTATTAATGCTCAGAGTTATTATCGTAAGCTAAAAATGGTTACTATAAATAGTTGGCTTAACCTTAGAATTTTCCTCAAAATGATAACAAAACAATGGGTATTTCTTTTTTAATAAGGCAACATTCTACTAAACTAACTAATTGTGCCAACGGATAACTTTGTGTTAAATATAATAGCTATAATGAAATACGTATTCAATATAATACTTAGTATGATTCAATTTATGTAAAAAATTGCGAGACGCGCCTTATTATTGGAATGAGTTTTTAACAGCCAATCGCGTCACCTCAAAATAAATTATCAGGTTTTTAATCTAACCAAGCGCAAAATTCTTTGGGGTAGGGTAGGTATATAACGTACAATAAAGAGTTATTAGTTTTCCTACTCGCTTTATTGCAGAAAGATATATGTATAACAAACTATCCCAATACCAATATGGCGGATCGCCAAGCAATGGGCGACATTTTCAGAATCACAATCACAATGCAGGCTCAAACGAATCAATTCATTTCCGTCGATAAACAATTTACTGTTGTATGTAATTACTACGAAACGGTCGTCTTTTAATGAGACTTGTACACAATACTCGTACCTAATTGTTTTCCCCTTTTATTGAGTTCACTCATTTCCTTCATTCGTATCTCAGAGTTCTTTCTGGCGATCAGTGAAAGGGAAAATTGTACTACTCTTACACAAAATGGCGTACGAAACTATCTTGTCTATGGGTTACTTTCGCGCCAAATTGTAAAATGGAATCTACACCAATAAAAATCATTTAATTTATGTTTTAATGTTAATTATGTTTTTGATTCAACACAAACAAACATTCACAGATTAATGATGGTAAAATAAATCGACATTTTGTATTCAAACAGTTTTAACGAATAATTTATTCAGCGGTTTTGCTCGATGTTTTTAATATGAGTCAAATCCGTGTGGAATAAACCGGCTTAAATACAATGATTTTCACGTTTTAACAAACAACGATTTCGACAATGATTGGAGAGAGGTTCAATATCGAATTCGCGCCATCCAATCTGTTATCGGAATGGAAGTTTTATTAAATTTCGCCAGAACATAATTTATGCCAAACTTGCTCGAAATGGATGTTTGCTTAATAAATTGGACCGATCCAATAAACAGCAAATTAGAAATTGAATTACACTGTAATGGTTTAGGTAAAATGTTGCTTCAATATTAATAAGTAAACATTATTTATGTGGAATAATTTAATTGAATTTGAAAGCGGTTGTTAATGGAAATCTAGGATTTAAATTACGGTATTTATTAAGAGTTAAATAGAAGTATTATTAAGGTGTTTTCATAAAAACTGGTTGGCAAATCGGTTTTGGTCTTCTACGATATCACAGACTATATAATCCAACTTTGCAACAGATAACAAAAAAACAATACAGACCGCTATGCAAACCCGTTGCACGACAATGTCCTGTATATGGTAAACAAGTTCATTTGTATTTTGCGAGCTGGCAACTCTCCCGCGATCGACTGGCTTAGCTGTGAAATCCCAGGATATTGGTATTATTGGCGCTGATGACGTATGCGGGTTACGGCAACATGCCTCAGGTAGATTGGCGTCGGGTTATGAGGAACTGTACGGGTTAATGTAGGAACTGTTTGCATTCGAGATTGTTGTTCCGGCTTTTGACTAGAGGCGTATCTTTAGATAGTTGGGAGTATTGGGTACCTATGTCGAAGTAGAATAATATTGATATAATAAGCTTAGGATAGATCCCGTGCTCCGTTGTAAGACAGAAAAGGTTATAGAGCACGAATATAGCAATTCCATTTTCACAACGTATTCATTATAGTATTGAAACGTCATAGTATGGGGCCCAGTGTATAGGTACTCAGTAATACCTAATCGTTACTGATTATTTTCAACTAATCGTTACGACAAGGTAATAACATCATTAGGACGTATCAAACTGAAATCATTCTATAAGATACTAGTTGACCCCCGGGGCTTCGCTCACGTCAACTGGCTACCCTGCCTACTCTGCCTATCCTGCCTACCCTGCCTATCCTGCTTACCCTGCCTATCCTGCCTACCCTGCCTATCCTGCCTACACTGCCTACCCTACCTATCTAATATTTTTTATCTATCATCAATAGTTTTCTCAGCGTACGCCAAAGACTGAATTTTATTGGCAACATTTTGCTACCTTTGTTAACATTATTGAAATTTTCATAAGGATCTCTAATTTTATTGAAAATACATAGTAGCCTATGACACTTAGGAATAATGTAGCTTTCTAATGGTGAAAGAATTTTCAAAACCGGTGCAGTAGAGTCAGAGATTACCCCTTACAACGTCACAAACTCTCAAACTTTACCTCTTTATAATATTAGTATAGAAGATAATAGGGGTTATAAAAGTATGAAATTGCCGTTTTATTGTAATAGGTACTTCGAATTGACATTGAACCTTCATAGATTGAGATTTTTGAGTGTTTTTTTTTTCACATGGTACCTATGAAGTTCTTCTTTTAAAATGTGCAACATTCGATTATCGACTTTCAGTTGTTTTTTTTTATTCAGGTTAGACAAGAAATATGGATACTTTAAAAATTCGAGTGATTTTTGAATACGAGTTCAGACGCGGAACTAACAGCTCGCAATATCAAAGTCGCGTTTGGAGAAAGGACTGCTAATGAACGCACCGTGCGATTTTGGTTTAAACGCTTTCGTGATGGAAACTTTGATTTGAAGAACGAAACACGTGGAAGACCGCCCACACCGGTGAATAACAATTAATTGAAAGAGATGGTGGAAGCCGATCCGAGCCAAACTACCCAGGAATTAGCGGCATGTTTTAACGTCACCTTAACTACAATATTGACTCATTTGCGTCAAATCAATGAAATAAAAAATATGAAAAATGGTGCCACATGATTTGACTGATCTGCAGAAAGAAATGCGTTGTTGAAATTTGTGTTGCCTTGTTGAATCGATACAGAAATGAAGGAATATTGAATCGAATTGTGGCAGTGATGAAAAGTGAATTCTTTACGATAACCGTAAGCGAAAAATGCAATGGCTGACCCTAGGTCAAACGCCGCAACAGTGTCATAAAGCAAAGCTTACCAATAAAAAGGTAACTGTTTGGTGGTCTCAGCATGGTGTTTTTCACTATAGCTTTCTCCGATCTGGTCAAGCAATAACGGCAGATGTCTACTGTGCCGACCTCCGAACAATGATAGAAAAACTAGCAGTGAAACAGCCCCGACTCATTAATCGCATTCACCATTATTGCTCCATGATAACGCGAGACCTTATACAGCACGAGAAACCGTTTTAACTCTACAGGAACTGCAATTAGAAACCATTCGTCACCCTCCGTATTCGCCAGACCTTGCTCCAACGGACTACCATTTTTTTCGTGATTTGGACAATTTCCTACGTGATAAAAAGTTTTCTTCTCAGAGGAGGCAGTACAAAATGCTTTCACACAGTTTGTCGTTTCCAGATCACTCTGGTGATATGTGGTGACTCTGGTTTATCGTAAAGGCATAAATTACCTTCCTATTAGATGTCAGCAATTTATAGATAATAATGGTAATTATTTTGATTAAAAAAATATGCTAATTTCAATTTTTCAGTACAAATCGGCAATTTCATACTTTAACCCCTAATATTACGAAAGACGAGTATAATTTATTATGAGATCGTATCTGGCAGGATTACAGCGAAAGAGGATATAGTTTTAAAAATTGCAGCGTCTTCAAACCATTCTGTAACTAATCCTTTTAAGAGAAAACCTTCGTGCTACTAACGTGGGTATTATATTTTTAGCGAAGAACGTTTTCTTCTATTTTTGTTACCCCACTTTGTTCATATGAACAGCAATTTTTTGAACGGTTTTAAGATACGAGATAATTCTCGTATTTTCAAGGAACGTTTACATTCGCCTCCTCTCAGACGTAATCTGCTAAAATACCGCTAATTACCCTACATTTGAAGTTCGTAACACTGATTATATCGTTGAGATGATATTGCAACTTGAATTTATGAGAATTAGCTTATTGATAGGTATACTCTTTACATATTCGAATTGCCGAATGATACAGAATATGATTAAAATTAATGTTTCGATACCTATCAATAAGCACCAAATTGACACCAATCTGAATGAAATCGAATTCCATTCGAATCAATTTCGACGTTATCAAACTTTTGACAGCAAAGCTATATCAAATTGAAAACATCCTTAGTATGTATATCATAAACCAATCCGTAATGAATATAATTAAAAAGAGTTTCTGAAAGAACTGATTCTTCCACTGATAGACAGGTATGGCTGTGTCATAGACAACTTTTATACCAGAAAAATATACCTGCACAGCCACGGTAGTGAGGCCGAGAGAAAAAGTGTTAGTAAGTGGAAATATGGGCAGAGTGCGCTTACTGAATTTCCTTAGTAAAAAGTCATAATTCGAGGTTCGACTCTCGTCTCTTTCCTTCTCCAATATTGGACCAATTTAAAAGATATTCCATAAACTGGTAAAGTAAGATATATACTATGTCCCTATGTTTTCCTTTTTTCATTTATATTTGTCAAATTTGCACACTAAGCCTCTGTTGACAGCGCAATTTTGAGCAATTTTTGAGGGCTCTAGTGCTTCTAAAGATAATGTATCATCAAAAAGGAAAACAGGAGCCAAACCTCGAATTACGACTTTTTACTAAGGAAATTCAGTCAGCGCTCTCTGCCCCCGTTTCCTCTAAATGTTAACCAAAATAATTACTACAATGCCGCATCTTAAATGAGCCTACTAAATAAATGTTAACAATGCTAATATAGATCAAAATAAACCTCTAAGCTTGCCTACTAAATCTTACCGGTACTAAACTTTACAACCTCAAGTGTCCGAAAAATACAACCGCGATTTATATTAATTTTACCTGTCCTGTCAGATAGAAAAGACAAACAAGGACACGTAGAGAGCTACGTGTCCTTGTTTGTCTTTTCTATCTGTTTCTACTCTTTAACGAAGAATATGGCGGTAATAAATTTTGTGATTTCTCAAATAATAGTTCACTAAACATCATTAATCATAATAATCATGTTTGTATCCCACAGGTACGGAGTTTTTTTTTTCGAGAAGACAAAAAGTTGCACACGGCAATCAGCAATAGTAAAGTTTCTTTAGCTTTTAAAGAACTTTCTCAATCGGATCGGTATTTCTAGAAGTTACCTCCTACAAACAAACAAAAAAAAATACCTCTTCTTTAATTTAGTTCAGATAAAATAGCCAATAAGTTTGCTTAGATTTTACTTAAATCGTCACAAATACAGCAGATTTCTATAATACGTCATATTTAGGTACTAAAAATAACTTTCATGACGCGCTATTTCTTGACATTCTAACTTCTGTACATTTTTTATAGACTCACAATCACAATTGACGACTATCCCAGCTGTAGACAATGACGCATTCGCTGATGTTACACGCAAACCTAGAAGTCCATTACAAGAATTAAATTGAAACTCGAAATTTTAAAGTTACAAATAATAAATGAGACAAATGGCGATGAAAATTCGAAATTTAAAATCTCCATTACCGTTAACCTTTGCATGTACAAGTATCGACAGTATCACAATAGTCAGGCGTTGCAGGAAGCCAGACAGGCCGACAGACAATCCAATTGCCCTATATGCATTATTTACAAGCGCTCTTCACATTTGTAGGAAACTAGATAACTCGTTGAGAGCTCGTTAGCAGTTAGAGGTTAATTTTTATTGTGCCGGGTAAAGAGAACAGAGAGGGTTGTGTTGTGTCTATGGTAGAGTCGTATTGCTGCATGGAATTATGATGTACTATTAACGATTTTTGTTCCGTGTTTCTGGTTGTGACAAAGGCATTTGTCTAATTACGAGGTGAGGCAGATGGAAGATAATTATGTTTTGGATTTTATCTCAGGTGCGAATGGTAATGGATCTAAAATGGAATCTTGTGTTCTATTTTATTTCTTTTGCGTGAGCTTGTTTAAAGAAGTGATTGATGCTGAAGTTTTAAATATTCATCCAGAGCATTTTAATTCGCGATTATCGTGATTGAGATTATATTGGATAAGTTTTTTTTATGAGCTTGATACTCTTTTCGCTCTAACTTTACATTATTACGTGGGTAGCCACTAACAGGTTCTTATTTATAAAATCTCTGGGCTGTTTAGCAACTAGGTAATTAACAGATTCTCAATTCAAAGGGGAATGCCCATTTTGTAAGGGATCTTGGGCCCCTTTGAAAAAATTGTTGTATCTTGATGAATTAGGTTGTATATTGTAGAAAAAACACGTTATATTCATAATTAGAAAACATTTTTTATTTATTTTGTGGGGTTCACGAGAAATAACGATGTTTCTGTTCTTGAAATGCAATAAGGTGCATACAAATGTCCAAGTGAAGAAACCTGATCTGTTGTTGTCTGTACATAAAGAGTAAAGGACACGGATGGAAAAAAACACAAAATATAAATCCTATTTTTGGATAATATTGAAATCGCAGACACGATACCTCATAAGGGGCCTGTGTATGGGCAATCTCCTTTTCAACAGAAAATTTGATTAAAACATCTACAGCAATATTTATAAGGGTTATAGTGTTTGTCTTGTAAAAATCTGTACTAATGTCGCAAGAATCCATACTACTCCACATTCAAACCAAGACAAAAAAGAACCTTACAAAGGAAAAAACTTCACACTTTACTTTCGCAACAAAATTCATTTGTTGCCTTCATTTCTAAACAAACAGTCGTTGTGAAAGCTTGTCGTCTAAATCAAAGTGGGAGAGAGAAAACTTCAACAGTCCACATCTTGAAACAAGGGCGAAACACGTTATTTCCCCCCCCATTGTACGTTGTTGCCCGAGGTCTTGTGCCCGACGTTCATTGTGCACTATGAATAGTCTTATCCTTAAAAATAGTAAGTTTTAGGGATCTCAGTTTTGTTTTTATTATTGTTGAGAAAATTGTGGTTTGTTTTTAATGTAAATTAAAGAGTTTTTAATGAAAATTGTGAATTGTTTTTCTTGTATGGTGATATTTTAGCCAAAATAAAAGAACTAGTAAATGAGTTGAATTCGTTTCTTGATACTAAAACCACAAGGAGACGAGCACGACTGAAGCCATGGTATAATAATATTCTCCGTATACTACTGAAGTCATCTTTCCTTTTTCACATATTTTTTTTCCATTTTAACGGACTCGACCAGATAATCTGCAGATTTACAAGTTAATCTGCACTCTAACTGATTTACGTAAATTAGCGGTAACAAAATACGGACACTTTGTACTTATACTGTTGTCGTTACCAGAGACAAGCATGATTTTTTATTCAGAGTATTTGCAGAAAATACACGGAAATATTAAGTACTTTACCTTAAATAAATTGAATTATTTATTACCTTTAATATTTCATGTGATGACACGTTTGTGTTTCATGTTTCGTCAAATTGTTGTTTGAAATGAAATAAAATATGGTTATAATACGACCCATTTAACCTTCAAAATATTTAGGTATAAAAGACATCTACAATAAATTTACCCCTAACAAATTCAAATTCCGATACACAGTTAGGCGTCCCACAATTGAATAATAAATACGGATCGTTTCGACTAACACCTTGTGAATGGCGCAGGTGGCGCCATCTGTCGTAAACTTCTCGTGCAACATTCATTGAATTAAGAACAGTGTGCTCAGTATTGCCCATAATACTAAGTTTGTGCTAACTTTAACAAAGAATGAAGGCCGAATTAGAGCCGTTTAGATAAATACTTGTTTATTAGAGAAATACTATGATTCTTGCTAAGTACGTCTAATATAGAAACATGAAACCATAACATATTTTGCCCGCGACTTCGCTGCCGTGGCTTATCCAACACAACAGGATCAAAGAGTGGCTTTTTATAAGTGAAAGAACTTACGTAATAGAATCAGTATTTCCAAATATACTTAATCTTTTACTAACTTATTAAAAAAAATTGCTATTTACTATCATAGAAATTTAGGTAAGAACTGAGAACCGTCACTACACCATGAAACATCTACAAGTTAACTATATTTTTCATATATTTGACATAAGTTCTGTATTTACGTTAGTAAGTAATAAAACGAGAAAGATTCAAAGGACAACAAAGAAAATATTGATCAAAATACTTGAGTACGTAAGTTGGTAATTAAATTTGATGACAAAATACTCTTAGACGCATTATTCATTTATTCCCGACAGGAATGCACCCTAAAACCCAAAGAAATACCTCCGTACTCAATACAATTTTAATGAAATACCAATCTTTATTGGTCTTCAACGACGAAGACCACTTGAAACCATGCCATTAAAAAAAGAAACTCTGTCATCATCCAATAAAGTTTAATTTCTCTTAAACATTGTCTTCGCCAAAGAAGACCACATGAAACTCTTGTAACAACAAGCCATTACAAAATAAACTCTGCCTTTTTCAGATAAAGTTTAATTTGTCTTGTCAGGTTGTCAGAAGTGTTTCGGACATTTTCATTTGCGAATTCCACGTGTACGTATCTTTTCTTGTTCGTGATTGATAGGTACTTAAATGTTTTAATGAGATTCCGCTTTTGTTGAAGGACTCAGATGTTTTCTGTTACTTTTTATGTTGGAAAAACAACTGTCCGAGATTCTTTGTAGTTCGAAGTACCAGTTTTTTGTAAGAAAAGTAATATGGACGCTACATTAAAATAGTTGTCAGTTTTAAAGATTTAATTTTATTTAATTTGATCTTTTTTACCCAACTGCCAAAGGTAAATCAGTCTTTGTATGTATGTCAGTTCCTATGTGGCGTTCTAGAGACCAAGTTGGCCGATTTTGATGGTTCTTACGTCAATCGATTCGTCTTAACCCTGCGAGTGTCACTGGCTACATTAAAATTGCAAAATATAAAAATGCCGCATATTGGGCGCCATATTGTGGGGGCCCAAAATATTTTTTTCTTCCAAACCCATCGTGTGGGATGTCAAAATAATGGGTTTTAAGAGGTGATTTGTAAAATAAATAATACTTATATGTTTAAATGTACCTAATCCTAAAAAAAATAACTAAAAAGTTAATTAAAATAATCAAAAAACCCGACTGCTTAAAAAGCGAACTAAAAATCATGCTGCACATGTTCGCGAGCTGCTGACCAAAACCAGATGTATCCTCCGACTGCACAGCATGATTTTTCTTCTTGTTTACATATTTTTAGTTCGCTTTATAATCAGTCGGGTTTTTTGATTATTTTAATATTATTTTTTTTATATTAATAATATTTTTTTTCTTTTCTTACAATAACTTGTAGACATATCAAAAAAAGATCTGCTGACATTTATTTTTTTATTTTTTCGTAAATGGCTGACACAGAAGACAGTGAGGATGAATTATAATGATCCAAAGTTTATACTTACTAACGGTAGTCTAATGTTAAATAAACCCCTTAAACACTACTAAGTCAGATCATTTCAGTGTAGGTGAACCTAGCATAGATTTTATAGAGCTATGTGCACATGACCTGACACTAATGTGATGCGTACACACGTAAAGAATACGTGTTTCTAGAAGAATATTGTAGCAAGCTGTATTTTCGCACAGAAAAAGAAAACGGGACTTAACCTCCAGCTTCACACATTTTGGTGTTTGACTGATATCCAGTATCAAACTCCTCCTCTCCTTGCGTCGTTTGCCCAATGCTGGGGGTCGTGGCCACATCATGGTTTCAATACTTTCCCCTTTATTATGTTCCTCCACTTGCTTCTACTTTCAGCAACATTGGCACACACGGCTTCCGAGGCTTTAATATTCAAAGAAGTTCGAATTTGGAAACTGCTACTATTATTATTTACAAAAAGTGGATGCCAGTATTTTATTTAAGTATCTATAAGTCTCAAATATACGAGTAATTATCACCGGATTATTTCAGACACCGTAAGTTTCTAATTAATCTTGTGCGATTATAAATTCTCAATATATTGTCATATAATTTCCAATACAATAAATCCCATCAAAATTCAATCGTTTATAATATACTTGTGCCTAATAAGGCACAATAGAAAAAAAAGAGTTTACAAAAGCAAGGGGTTTAATGTTTTTTGTTTGCAATAATACTGTGATATAATCAACACAAACTATCGCACACAACAACGAAAGCCCTCATTATATTTTATGCACCGAAAACTACTTAAAATATAAATTAAATAAACATTAATGTCAGTAGCGAGGGAATCATATCAGCCAGCAATGTGGCACCACAGCACTGTGATTAAAGTAACTGATGGCTTAAAACAAAATCGCAATAATTTTATCGCGAGTTGTGGGAACAGTATGGAACAATCTGTGTTGGAAAAGTACGAGACGATATTATATTTTATTTATACCATTCTCCCTCTAAAAAGCTTATTTTATTCACTGAAAACAGTGAATAAAAAGCACTTTTACTCACTGTTTTGGTGTTTGAATTTAGAACACGCCAATATATATTCGACGTCCATCTCAATGCTACACAACCTCCATGCGCATAAAATACTCTATACGAACTCCTTGTGCAAAGGATATTCGACTTTCAAACTCCTTTATCGATTTGATTTTCAGTTTGTTAATGTTAAGGATTTTATAATGATTTTGATTTTAGTCTGGGATGTTTAGTGAATACTTATTTGGATTGTAATTCTAATATTTATTGTATTGTTGTTAATTAATTATAATTATGTAACGTAATGGAGGTGGTCACTGGCCCCTGAAACACAGTTGCTGCTACCTAGCTCTGCTTTAATTTAGAAAAAATGTGAAACACTGAGTTTACACATTTTTTTTAAAGTTTTGAAGGAAATAAAACTTTTATTTAGTATTTCCTTGTGATTTTCGCTTAAATCTTTCTTTTTCTCGTAGTCATGATATTTATAATATAGTATGAAACTCTTGAATAAAACGGATTTATATCGAGGGCCATGAATCACTCGCGTCGCTCAGGATTCTAACATTTGAATCACTCGCTATGCTCGTGATTCAATCATCATGAGTCACTCACTCCCTACGGTCGTGATTCAGTTGTAAGAATCCTTCACTTGCTCGTGGTTCATCTATGGCACTCGCTTTAAAACCGTCCTTTATTCACTAGTCGCATTATATACTATTGTTGGACGCCTTTTTATAAAATATGGCCGAATAATTATGTAGTTTGCTATAAGCTGAATATCGTAAGTCATAGTGCACAAACTATTGAGTTTTGGTAAAGACTAATAGTTAAATTATTAAGTAGGTACTTAATGTAATTTGATGGAATAAATAATCTCTCACAAACAGACACTAAAAAGAAACATACTTACATGAACCCTGAACACATAACTAGAAATATCATATTATAATTAAAGGAACAAACATAGAACAAAATTATACTAAATCAGAGAAAGAAAGAAAAAATATTTATTTGTGACCCGCACAGGAGACACGAGATAAGCAAAACACAAACAAAAATAAATAACCCCGTGCGACACCAAAAAGGCCTCAGCATGTGCAACGATATTAAAAAGAAAATAACGCAAAAAAAACAGTTTTATTTTTTTCCATTTCGCGTTATTACTCGGTACATTTTCTTAAAACCGAGTTTAAAAACCTCGAGGCAAATAACACCATCTATTGTTTGAAAAAGGAACTAAATTCGCCAACGTTGCATTTTCCCGCTAAGGAGGTCGTTTGTCCTTCAGACCGGAACACTGTGACTGTAATGCAGTTTTATTTGCCTGTGGACTTGCAGACGTAATCCTGGCGCTCCCAGCTTCGCAAGCCAGCCGAATCTGATCTCATTTTACTGCTTGCTGTGCCCCAATGTTCAAAGGAATTCGTATTTAGTTTTAAAATGTGACTTGCAGGAAAATTTTAACGTATTTAGGTCGTCGTCGTTTTTTGAATGTGGAAAATGATTGTGACTGCAAAAAATTAACAAGAAAATGGCGTTGATTTAGTGTTAAAGTTTTTCTTGCTTGCTTATGTAATGAGGGCTATCGCTTTTGTGCTAGTGTAGAGTGAGGTCTTCAAAATGTCAGATTGCATAGTTTTTGGCATTTAGCGCTTTTTTTTACTAATATTATATTGTTGTGAATATTTCTCAAATATATTTTAACAACCACTGCTTTTAGAAGGGAAAAAAAAAAAACTCCCACAAAATGGTGCCCAAAATCCGCTATTTTTTCTTTTCCAATTTTAATGTAGCCAGTGACACTCGCAGGGTTAAGACGAATACACACATACATTGACTGATAAACACATTACCCTCGTTCGGCAGTCGGGTAAAAATTAAAGCCGTTATTGGCCTTTTGCTGTGTTTTGTTAAAATAAAACAAATAAATGGGGACATGAAAAGAGGTCACGTCAACAAAGTCAGTAAACCTTCTTTTTAAAAACCAGTTAAAATAAAAACGTATTGTCGGCTAAAGTGTCAACAATATCATTCTTAATTCAAATATCGGCGCTCAATTATTTTGGTGCCCTTTCAACTTTTTTGTCACGTGTCAGGGGAAATAAGGTCCTTCAGCCAGCAAGTTAGCAGAACGTGACCTCCGACGTTTTACCTGGACTTGTGATATAGATACGTATTCTTTATAAGTTCGCTGTAATGATGGGCTCTCTTCGCAGAGTATAGAATCGACACTCTGGCATCGGCTGTGACTAGATACGTCAATGTCATTACTAAAACATTTGTAAATAATAATAATGTTCAATGTGCGCTAAACGTTTCAGCTCTCATAAGGCATGTTTCTGATTTGATAATTTGGAGTTATGAAAGTGTCAAACCTTTTTTTAATGACAGAATTTTGACAGGTTTTCCCATACCTAGTGGAGATCAATGAGGTAGGAAAACTATGGAGACGGCATATTCTACTATATGAAGAATAGTTATACAAATATCTATAATATCGACACACGCATGTCAAAAATCGTTTTGTCTCTTTTTAACTAACCAAGAGCTGCATATGAAAAGAGAGACATCTAAATGTTTGTCAAGGACTAAACTTGGTAACACTTTTGAGTGACGTCAAAGTCATGTCTATGCGTGACCGGTCGCCATGTTGATTGCCGAAAAAATTGGTAGTTGTGTGCCGTATATATACGTTTATCTGCGTAGTTGTGCTGTCAAACAGTTGCAAATGGGCAGCCATCTTAATTGCCCGATTTTTGTAGGTATGCACGCTAATTTCGTAGGTATGGCAAGTCCATAGGTTTATAAGTCAGTGGTGGAGATTGACAAATGTGTCAATTTCTATGATTAAGTCACTGACACGCTTATTGGTTTGTATGCAAAATTTTGACAATGCCACATAAGCAGGGGCCGCAGAAGCGACTCGGTGCTCTGTGGTACTCTTCCTAATTGGAGTTCCTTGTTGCCTCACCTTCGATTGTTACTTTAACTTAAGTTGCTAAGCTGTGTTCGAAATGTATTGTTTGATCTCGACCTTTGTTTCTGGTTAGATATTGTTATTAATTCACTAATTAGTCCCGTTCTTTGTTTCAGGTAAGTTGGCGAAATTTTGGTGGCAATGGAAGATTTGAATAGAAGAGAGAACTTAAAGGTTGAATTGAAAATTTCATATCGGTATCAGACAAATCCTGAAAATTATATTATTAAATTGAAAATGTTAAAATACCCGAGCTCACAGATGTATGTCTCAAATATTTCAAAATCATTTTATAAATTTAAATGATACTTTTAAAGAAGATTAAACTAACAAACGGTTAGTTAGTTAGTTTTAGTTACTAAAACGATTCTAGAAACTTGTGCTTCCTAAGCTACGAATAAAAGGACATTTGCAGCTCCCAAAATGTTCAAAGTGGAAACTTACAATGAACACGTTCTAAAGCAGACTTACCTATTCTAACATTCATACCGGTTTTCACAAAACCATTTTCATTTGGTGACACCTAAATAAATAAAAGCAGTTTGTTCGATTTTCACCGCTCGGTTAAGCTCTAATATTGAAGTGTTTAATATGGTGTTTCCTAGTGTTAGAGAAGTAGGGTTTAGGTAGGTAGGTACACTAGTACCTAGATTTACTTGTGTTCAAGTACTAACGTAATAATTGTACCGTCCGCTTCTGGGAAACCCTCTAAACTTCACTAATAACTTGAATATGTTCTCAGATCTCCTGGTTCGTGAGAATCTAGACCGCTTTGCTTTGATGTTATTTAGTACTATTTAATATATGATCTCCTGTATGCTTCCCTAGTGTAAACGTTTTTTTGAAACTGGCTTCCGACAGCGGCGTCGCCCGCGTGTATGCCTGTAGGATAATTAATACTCCTGATATAAAAAGTATCCTTTTCAACACACTCGCTCATAAAGCGGCTCTAATTTCACCGCAATTAGGCACATAATGACACCTATAATCAAACTGTGACTTTTTCATTGCTATTATTCACAAGTGAGTTATAGGGTTTTTTATTTTATTGGTTGAGTTGCTTTGTTCTTAAAAAAGTTTTGATACAAAAAAGGTCGTGCTCAATAGTACAAATAAATTAATGTACCTATTGCTTGCTCATTTCATGCAACTTCGTATTTAAATAGATAATTTCAACTTGTACGTGTTTAATAAATAAAACTTTCACTCAAATATAACTTTTGTTTTCTCTGTAATAAAGAAAAATTGAAATTCCCCATTTTGTACGTGGCTAAAACGCTATCCGCGAAAAGCCAAGAAAAAGATAATAAAAAAACTCATTCTTTTAGTCTATCGCCGACCGCCATTGTTAGATGCGCGCGCTTAGGAAAACTGATAACTTTTTTCCGCCATTGCGAAAAAAAATTCACAACTCGTTTTCACTGCTGTTTTTTTAGTATTATTTTCTTCACTAGTGTGTTGAAAAACGTCGTATAATACACGTGTGTATTTGATGATTACCGTCCTCGGCTCTCTTAAGTCCCTCACCTAACGACATTACACACTTGTACCATAATGTACTATTGTCCATCTCTAAGGTCCAATATAATATGTCTATGCCAAAAATTATTAAACTGACTCATCGGTTAATCCCATGCTTTTAGATCAAGCAGTTTAGACCTATAGCAGTGTAGACTGTGCTTATGCATTATTGTCAAAAGTGATGAATAATAAAATGTATGTTACGGACTTCAAATAAGTTACTTTCGTTTAAGTATCTTAATTGTGTCCTAAAATCCTCTAAACTTCTCTAATAACTTTAATATCTACGATCTCTATAGCACGTCAGATCTTGTGGTTTGTGAGAATCTGGAATCTGTACCGTTTAGTTTTGATGTTGCTGAGCACTAGTATTTTGTGATAATAAGCTGAATGTCCTGCTGTACACGTTTATTTGGAATGCAATGCGTTTAGCTGGGTGATGGGTTCGTGGTATTCGAAGTAAAACTGTCTTCAATGTTGCATTTAATGTAAAGGAATTTGTTTCAAAACCAGAACAGTCGTTTTAGAGAAATCTGAAAATAATATCGGAAAGTATGACTTCGTTGGTTTCTAACGATTATTGTGCTTCTTAAGTAACTAACTTTGGTCGAATTTTTACAGATAGCTGTTAATAAAAATGCTTCGTGGCGAGTTTTTAATAGCTCTAAAGAAAGAGCGCGCGTGTTTTATGCTTGCATAAATTTATCCATATGTTTAAAAATCCGTCAACCCGACAACGTAAAACACGCAAATAATATTGTTGAATTTTCAAAATGACAGCATGAGCGCGTGCTTTGATCGTTAGTTTTTGGAGTTACATAATTAGGATGCTTTTACCAGTTTTCTATTTTAATATCTTTAATCCTTCGAAATAAATTGACGTCTGCTGTCTAAAAAACGATTATTTAATTTGCAGAGTACGGCAATCTTAGTAGAATTTGCCCTTTGAGGCAATTTTAGGCCTATACCTAGCTTAGATATCTTCACACTACGGTATTAGGAGCTCTAAACACGCCTTACCTAATGCGTAGCTAATACCAACTGCGAGCATTCTGTACACAGCGCTTACCTCAACTCAAGCAAATAGCACAAAGCGCAAACCAAACAATTCTGTGGCTAATGTACCATGATGACGTAAGCAAGGCGGAGTGTACACTAACGAGTGTGTTGCCTTGTTCCGACTAACGGTTGGAGATTAGGGAGAGAGATGGTTATTTTAAGTGAATTGATTATTATTAGATAAAACAAGCTTTCAAATTTAAAAAAATATATTTTTAACACGCTTTATATTAAAAATATTAATATATATTCATAATATTTTTCTAAATTGGCCCTAATTGACGGAGTAATCGCGTTACAAATATATCAAAAAAATACGTACAGTCGAATTTAGAACCTCCTCCTTTTTTGAAGTCGGTTGAAATTACCGAAAAAAACTCAAAGCTCAGTTTTTTTTAAAGTCCTCACAACTACTAAATGGTCAAATCATATAACAACCAAGTAGGTTAATGTCTGAGAAGGTCTTTTAAGGAGAGCAACATATAGATTTGAGCGGACCCGTCCAGACAGTGCAAACGTTTTGTTACCAACTCAGAATTTGAAGGAGCTTTACAAGGCTATTCTCACGACAACTCATTCCTCCGCATTACAAATGGTGATACTCGTAGCATGAGTTGTCGTGAGAAAAGTTTTTTGTATAAATGTGGATGGTTTTAAAAGTAAAGGAAGATCAAAAAAATGATGGACGCTTATCTCAACTCCAGAAAATTGCACAATGCATAAACTAAACACAATTCTGCGGCTAATGTGCCGTGATGACATAAGCAAGGCGGAGTGTCTAACGAGAGTGTTGCCATGTTTCTCTAGCCAAATCCCCCCTTGTACTGAGTTAAACACCCAGTTGTACTGTACGTATTAATCGTGGTTTATGGAAGAGTGATTAGGGAGAGAGATAATTGTTTTAAATTGAATAATATAACCGGCTGTAGGAGTATATCTAAATCGCTCACTAACCTGCAAACTGACAATCTGATCAAGTCCCCAATTTTTTTATTTTTTTTTTATTTAATTAAACTTAGACATAATTTACGAAATATTTTAATAGGCTAATTTAGGAGCCTGTATTTCAGCTATCAGCGTCAAACCCCTCGAGTGTTTTTTTTTTTTTTTTTTTTTGTTATAGGCTCGCGTTTGACCACTTTCTCGCCTGATGTTAAGTGATGATGTGGTCGAAGGTGAAGCACGCTTGCCTAGAAGCAACCTATTCACTCTTGACTTGAAGACCCCTAGGTTGTAGCTATCAGGAAACAAAGACGCTGGTAGGGAATTCCACTCCTTAGCTGTACGCACAATGAAAGTATTTTCAAAACGCTTTGTGCGTATGGGTGGGATATCCACCATGTACTGATGGCGCATTGCCGTACGTCTTGTAGTCCGATGATGGAAAGGGCTAGACGGAATCAAATTGTGCAGTTCCATCGCACACTCTCCGAAATGTAACCGATAGAAAACCGACAGGCTGGCAACTCGTCGTCGGTGTTCAAGGCTCTGGAGCTTTGAGTTGACCAGCGCATCGTTGCCGATAAGTCTCTTGGCCCGTCTGTCAATCGACTCAAGTGCATCTAGTTGGTATCTGGCAGATCCGTCCCAGAGGTGAGAGCAGTACTCCATGCATGACCGAACTTGCGCTTTATACAAGTTGAGCAGCTGTTCAGGCGTGAAGTACCGTCTCACCTTCGCAAGGATCCCCAACTTTTTTGCAGCCAATTAGCCTTTGCCTCAATGAAAGGACCAAAATTGAGGGTCGATGTCAACGTAACACCAAGAAGGTCGAGGTGGTTCGTTATCGGCACAGTTACACCACGGAAGGATGGAGCCGGGTGGAATTGGCTCTTTTTTGCGGAAAAAAGACACGCCTGGGTTTTAGAAGCATTGAAACTGACTAGATTGGTATTGCCCCATTCGGAGACTGCCTCCAAAGACAGGTTCAAGCGCTCAACCATGGCCTCCCGAAGAGACCGAATTTGAGGCCCGGTAGCCCGTGCGCTAGACACATATCTCTCAGCAACAGTGCTGTCGTCTGCATACCCAAAGGTTCCGGGTTTTAGCAGGTCATTAATAGTGGTGGTTAATATAACGTAAAGCTACTTAAAGCAGCGTGCTTATTATACATAACATAAAGCTAACGCTATCGTGGCACTCACTTGGCGCTATACGCTATTTGCATAATTCGTTATAACGAAGTATCGCGCGCAATGCAAAAACGTAAATAAAGCATAAAGCGGGCGCCGGGCGGGCGCGACGGCGCGACGCCGGCGGCGGTCGCCTGCCAGTCGTTGCATGCTAGTGATAGCTATCGGTCGCACGCGTAATTTGCGATTCCGCGCGGCTCGCGTAATATACTTACGCTATTTTTCTTTGTGCTTTTTAGTGTAAGCACTTAACCTATAATTATAGACAGTCCTAAGCCTGGCAAGTATGAAGGAAAGTTCATTGTTTATTTTTTACTGCTCCATTTTATCGTTATGAATTCATAAACGCGATGTAATATTTTAAGCATGCTGTCTGTCCAACGAGCCCAACGCTAGGGTAGGAGCTGCGAGTTAACAGTCACCGCGCTTGCTTAATTCGTGCCCACCCCGCGCTTGTGCGTTATAAAAATGCTCGTTATAATAAAGCTTATAAAATAACGCGTTTAAAATATAAAGCTTATAGCTCTAAGCAAGCTATTGTCATATAGCAACTTTGAACACTACTAGTCATTAATGTGCAGCAAGAACAATGTTGCCGAGAGCACTGACCCCTGAGGGACTCCGGCGTTAATACCTAACTGACCGGACGAGCAGCCATCAATTACCACTCGGATGGACCGATCCCTCTGGAAGTCTGCAATCCAGTCACACAGACCACTAGGCAGACCGAAGGAAGGAAGCTTACCAATAAGGCTCTCGTGCCAGACCCTATCAAATGTCAAGGGAGACAGCAAGCGCCTCCCCGTGTTTCTCGATGGCCTCACTCCAGATGTGGATGGCATACGCTAGAAGATCCCCAGTTGACCGGTTTCGGCGGAAGCCGTATTGGCGGTCACTAAGGAGGTCGTTGTCTTCTAGGTATGCCAGGAGCTGATTATTCAATACACGTTCCATACTCTTACAGAGGATGGACGTTACTGATATGGGTTTGTAGTTGGCCGGGTCAGCTCGACTACCCTTCTTGGGCACGGGCTGAACGTTAGCTTGCTTCCAAGCCTTCGGCACTTTTCCAGTCACCATCGAAAGGCGATATAGGCGTGTCATGATAGGAGACAATTCAGGCGCACAAGTTTTAAGTACAATTGCTGGTATCCCGTCCGGGCCACTAGCCTTGTTCACGTCAAGGTTACGCAGCACCCTACAGACCTCCCTCTGATGGATGCGAATGTCCGACATACTCGTCTCACATCGAACAGCAGAAGGAGGGGGCCGTGCGCCATCAGTATTCAGACGCGAAGATTCCGCAAAGAGGGAGGCAAACAAGTTTGCCTTGTCCTCAGCGGAGTGGGCCAGCGACCCGTCGGGTCTCAGCAGTGGTGGTAGTGAGGGGCGACAGAAGTTTGATTCAACCGATTTAGCCAGGGACCAAAACGCCTTGCTACCGGGTGTGAAGCAAGTTTGTCCCCGATCCTGCTAATTTGGTCAAACCGTGCCCTTCGCATCGCCTTTTTGCAGGACTTGGCAGCCCTGTTGAAGGCTCTCTTCTTCTGACTCACGTCCCTTGCCTTGCGCACACGGGCGTCGACCCATGCTAGGTACGCCTTGTGTTTAATCACGTTTGCGCGGTCACACTCGGCACCAAACCATGGACGGTCAACGCTAGACACAGTTACGTTAGAGAACGGAATGTAGTACTCCATCCCCCGACGCAACACATCGGTCACTGCGTCAGCGCATGACGATGGGTCATCCGAAGAGAAGCAAGTGGGCCGCCAATGATAGCATGCGAAGAAAGATCGCATACCATCCCAATCTGCTGACTTGTACCGCCAAACCCGCCGGGTGCCCTTTGGGCTTGGATCGGGCGGGGAGTAGACGGATACAGATTTCACAGACAGTGGTCGGAACTACCCAAAGGTGATGATACCGACACTGAGTATCGGTCTGGATCAGTTGTCAGCAGAAGGTCCAAGCAATTGGCTGTATGTGAATCAACATCCGGCGCCCCTTGGACCAGCTGGGTGAGATTTAACGCAATCGAAAGATTTCGCATCTCTCGTCCAGCGTGGTCAGTGCACTGGTATGGGAAGAGCCACTCCTGGTGGTGGGCAGTAAAGTCCCCCAGTAACACTAGTTGGGCGGAGGGGTATCGTAGCTGAGCCACATCAGCCGCCTCACTCAAGTACTGTGTGAGCCTTGTTGTCTCCAGATCACCGCTATACGATCGGTAGACACAGGCATAGATGATCTTATCCAGACCTGTGTCCACTAGGGCCCATAGCACTGAGTAATTTGAGTCTTCAAGGTCACGGAGACGCCGATAGCAGATGTCGTCCCGGGCGTACATGCATACACCAGCGCATGGCTTGAACATGTGCTCCAGGGTATACCCTGGGTAAGATAGGTACGCCACGTCTGACGGGCATCCGATCTGCGTCTCCGTAAGGAACAAAAGTGCTGGTTTCTCAGTCTCGAGGTGGTGATGGACTGCTACAAGGTTAGATTGCAGACCTCGGATGTTGCTGACTTTATGTGAGAGTGAGTGCTGCCGCTGTTCAGCTTTTTTTCTCTTGTTCCTTGGCATTTTAAGTGAAAAAGGAGGGAGAGGAGAAGGAAGTTATTTGGAAGTCGGTAGTATTTTTGTGTAAAAAATTTTTTTTTTCACTTTTTAGTTGTACCTACCTAATAGGCAAGTTGTTTAGTAAGTTTCCTATAACACCAGAATAGATTACCCGAATATCATGAAACTTGAACAAAACCGATCAAATGAGAGATCTGCTTACCCCTTAAGAGCGTACTGGTGTTATGTTATGTTATGAAATGGTATAAACAATAAACAGACATGCGATTGCAGCAGTCCCGAGAGATTTGGGTTTATTTATTGAAGAGTTCTGTTGTATATCTTCGAAGTTCTTCATCAGATCTTCACCAAATTAAAATGGGACCAATTTCGAAACATACTCTTTCAAACAAAAAAAGATTTTTTTCCACAATTGACGAAGATATCGGTGAACATACATAAAAAAAGAAAGAAAAAACAAACAAGAAGTCGAACATAGAACCTCCTCCTTTTTCGAAAGTTGGTTAAAAATGAGAAAAATGTATGTAGTGTTTGCATGCAGGACCTCTTATTTGTGTGAGATGGGAATGTACACGTGACTGATGTGTAAGAGGGTGTATGTGATGTTGTCTAGTGTTTCCACCAATTAAACTGAGTTTTATATTATCATTGAATACCTAAAATTAGTCAGCGGTTTGCCCAATTAAAAAGCAAATATGCATTAGCAAGTTGCAAAATCGTCTCAACCAGTCAGAACGCTATATTTGTATAAACTGAGTTTAATTGAACTAATTTCGATAAGTTTGATTGGTGAAAACGACCCTTAGTCAGCATCTGACCTAATCGTGATTGCTTACGTGCGTTAATTAATACAATATACACATTATTAGGACAATATTTGCGACGCCATTTTGAATGTTTACTAACTTAGAAGGTATCTAATTGGACCACTTATTTACGCTACGTGCGGACTTGATTGTTTTTGCCTCATGTTTATTTGTAGTAATAATGTAGGTACTTACTTCTCACTCGTCCACGTCTTCGTCCCTGTTAAGGCGCTATACACGCCCCAATGTTAACGCAGTTCTGGCCGTGCGCCCGCTCGATGCCAAAATATCAATATTGAACATCCTTTTGATCAGTTTTGTTTGCAAAATATTATTTGATTTACATATGCTATGTTAGTTATGAAGAAATTCCAGACATCCACTTTTCTGTGTAAAAATATCTTTAAACACCCAAGTCGTTTTGGAGGACATTCCAAAAGTTGCGAAAAAATATCGTGTTGTTAATTATGTTTTTAAAGCACAACTATAAGTTACACGAAAAAACCTTGTGTTCAAAATTATGTAAATGAATCAATAAGATTTTTTTTATTTTCAAATGATTTAGAAAGTTACCGTTTTACGGCACTAAAGCGTATGAAGGCCCTTAAAGTCTAAAATAGTGTCACAGAAACGCAAAACCAGTATAAAAAATCTCCTATAATTCCTAATCTAGGTAACGGTCTACCTATATTCCAACTCCGTCTCTGTTCACCTGTTAGATGTGATTGATTAAGAAACATCCAGGCTTCCACATTTATACCTAATATTAGCTTCTGCTCGCGGCTTCGCCCGCGTAAAAAGTGTTTTATATTCCCGAGAGAATACAAACTATCCTATGTCCTTCCCAGGGTCTCAAACTATCTCCATGTCAAATTTCATCTCAATCGGTTCTGTAGATCCAGAGACTACCCCCTACAACCTCACAAACTTTACCTCTTTACAATATCATTAAGTACAGAATAAAACAAAATATTACTTATAAATGTGCTGGTCAATGCACTCTTGTTCAAACACAAAAATAAACCAACCTATTTTAAAAACACATTCTAACATTAAAACTCCATCCTCAAAAGGGATGATAAAACCCATTTAATATCCTCAACCCTCGAAACTTACAATGGCAGCAGCAGGCACCAGCAGAAAATTGCTGAATTCATCCAAAGCATGTGGGTAGTAAGTACTTCACTTGCGACAGCTGTGACTTTTAATATAACTTAGTGCAACGAACACCGGTGTACTGCCGTCCCCAAGCAATAATGCCACTATCTAACAAAATCATATTTTGAGAGATAGAATAAAACATCGATGTTGTTTATCTAATATTATAAAGAGGAAAGATTTTTTTGTTTGTCTGTTTGTACCGAATAGGCTCTGGAACTGCTGGACCGATTTTGAAAATCCTTTCACCAGTAGAATGCTAAATTATTCCTGAGTGACTTAGGCTATTTTTTATCCCGAAAACGGGTCCTGTGGGGTGGTCCACGGGAGCGAAGCCGTGGGGAACAGCTAGTTTAAAATAATCGGATATTATGCCCCAAATTGCTATATTTGAAAATCTATTGTCGTATAGATTATATTATATTATTAGTATAGATATAAATATAAAAAATACGCGCATAGATGTGGAGTTGCGGGCACCAGCCCGTTTTAACTTAACTATAGATATAAATGAAAAAGAAAGGATTATTACTTACAATGGCATCAAAAAACTAAAATCGGTGAAATATCAGATAGTAGCATTTTATTTCTAGGGCGACGCCGCCGCCGATAGTGTCTCGCTTTGACGCTGCGCTGTAATCCCTTTTGCGTCTAGTGGGTGGAACAAAGTGTGCAGCGCTTTTTTGGCTATATTTGCAGATTTTGCGCTGACCATTTTTCCGGGCCTTTTGTGTGAGTTGCTGGATTGTCTATAGACTGTTTTGTTTGTTGTTCAGCTATATAGTTGGGCTAGCGTTATCGTGCCACTGGTCATCGATGCGGGGTGGAAATTTTTCATAGGTAAGCTGGCTCAAAGTTTGTGCTGTGTCTAAATCAGTCGCTGGTGATTTCCATTTTTACTAAGAAAAAGAGTTATAACTGTATTGTTATAACAGCTTTCGCTGATCCCGATTCAAGATACAGACTCCAACTTCACTGACTTCTAAGATACAGGCATCTGCCTAGTTTGGAAGTCAGGGTTCCATCATTAGTATTTTGCCTTATCGTGTATTTATGATTTGTTAACAAGTTTTTTTTTTTGAGAGCAGTGGTGGCCCAGTGGTATCGGCCTCGACTTACAAGTTGTAGGTCGTGGGTCCGAGCCCAGGCAGGCGCTTTACTTAGTGTAAATTATTTCATCACCACTGCTCTCAAAACGGTGAAGGAAAACATCTTGAGGAAACCGGCATGTCCTAGAACCATAAATTTGAAGACATGTGACATCCACCAACCCGCACCGGGCCCGCGTGGTGGATTACGGCCCATTCCCTCTCACAGAGATTAGGCCTGAGTCCCAGCAGTGGGAACATTAATAGGCTGATGATGTGGTATGTGATGTGAGAGGAGCTCGTGGCTAAATAATAACAGCCGCACGGGTCGATCATCAAGGTTAAGCAACGCTTGACGAGGTCGGTCAGTGGATGGGTGACCATTTCATCATACCGAGTTTCCTCCGTGCCTCGGAAAGCACCTTAAGCCGTTGGTCCCGGCTGTTATTTGAAGATCTTTGACAGTCGTTACGGGTAGTCAGAAGCTTGAGATCTGACACCAGTCTTGCCAAGGGGTACCGTGTTACCCAGTTACTGGATTGTGGAGGTCAGATAGGCAGTCGCTCCATGTAAAACACTGGTACTTAGCTGAATCCGGTAAGACTGGAAGCCGATCCCAATATAGTTGGGAAAACGGCTAGGCAGATGATGATGTGATGTGTGATGTGAAACAATTTTTGTATGGCTTGATGAATGAATAAATTATTATTTATTATATAAGATAGATCTACACCAACAAACACTTACTTTATTAATTCTTTTGAAGATAACTTCCTATACCCGCCTCACGCTATGACTCAAGTCGACGACATTCATCACTGACAATTTGGGTGACCGATAGAGCACGTGTAAAAATCGGAATAAGTCCACTGATTAATTCATGATTAATACTATATATATATATATATTACTAATGAATACTTTTTACACAGTATTGCGTCGCCATTTTTGTCGTAAAATTGTCAGTTTAATTATGGGAGGCTGAGTGGAGTGGAACAGGCTGAGTCTAATACTTCATTAACCCGTTCATGAACTACATAAAGCTGTCCATGGACTCTAAAGCCACCAAACCGCATACTAAAAGCCACAAGCCATGACCCCGGGACATCAGCAAATACAAGCACACTCGCCCTGCTAATTATCCCCCCAAGTGCACAAACTTGTCCGCGACAAAGAAAACGTAGACAAAAGTCAACAAACTAACTAAACTTGCTAGAACTTCAACTTGATTCTGTACTTGCAGAGCATGATGAAGTGGCGACGTGATGTATCTCATTTGATACTTTTCAGGAAATTCTGCAGCCTTATGCGTAATGAATTCTGCAAGGCAAAGGGCAAAGATTATGAAAAAAACCGGCCAAGTGCGAGTCAGACTCGCGCGCCGTACCATTATCGCAAAAATCGGCAAAAAAACATGTTTGTTGTATGGGAGCCCCACTTAAATATTTATTTTATTTTGTTTTAGTATACAAATACTTTTATAGCGGCAACAGAAATACATTTCATCATCATCATCATCATCCACAGCCCGACCTCGCCCACTGCTGAGCATAGGCCTCTCTCTTCTTGTACCAATCACCACGTTCCCGTGCCAACCTCATCCAGGTTCTACCCGCAATGGCAACAATGTCATCTGCCCATCTCGCCGCTGGACGACCAATACTTCTTCTTCCAGTCCTTGGACGCCATTCAGTCACCACCTTACTCCACCTATCATCAACGCGCCTTGCCAGGTGTCCTGCCCAGCTCCATTTCAGTTCCGAAATTCGTTTTCCGACGTCAGAAACCTTCGTACGTCTTCGGATCTCAACGTTTGGAACTCGGTCTATTAGCCGTATGCCAAGCATGGAACGCTCCATAGCTCTCTGAGCAACTCGAAGCCTGTACACAGCCTCCTGTGTAAGCGTCCACGTCTCGGCACCGTAGGTCATGGTGGGCAAAACACACTGGTTATAGAGGCGGGTCTTCAGAGATTGTGGTAATATATAATATAATAAATAATATAATATACCACCATTATTCTTGGCTGACTTCAAAATATCGTCCAGTTTGCCAAAAGCGGCCCATCCGAGCTGTATTCTTCTCTATACCTCCGACTGTTGATGTTCTTTGCCAAATGAAAGAATATGACCAAGGTAGACATACCGGTCAACCATCTCCAACGTTTCTTTTCCGACTTTAACAAGAGTATTTGAATCGCTGCAGAGGGTTGCCATAACCTTCGTCTTGGCCATATAAATACATTTACATCTGTGAAAATGTCAACTGTCTAGCTATTACGGTTAATGAAATATAGCTTGGTAACAGACGGACAGACAGACGGATCGTGGAGTCTTAGTAATAGGGTCCTGTTTTTACCCTTTGGATACGGAACCCTAAAAACGACCAATCACAAGCGAGATGAAAGACGCGATGTGGATTTCCGTCTTATGTGATTGGTCGATTTTTCATACTCTTTGCCCTTTGCCTTGCCAAATTCATTACGCAATAAGGCAGCTGGTTATGTAAAGAAAATATGTAGACACATTTTTTGTAGAGATGGTTGGTTGCCTGAGGTTGCCTCGTCAGTCTTGTGTTTAGAAACGGGAGTTGACCAAACGTTATCGGAGTTTTTCTATCTGCAGAAAAAGCAGCCCAGATTCTGGATTTGCGAGATTGATGACTATCGACTTACTCGTACCATAAGATAATTAGCAAAATGTGGGTCTGCTTAACCCTTCGGCGGTATCATTACATCAAACATTAAGTACAGACCAGACACTCATTTCATAGCAAGCAAGTAAATGTGTGTTATCAAGCTTGTGATTTGCATGCCTTAAGAAGTAATATGGTTGGACTGTGCTATATTTTTATCAACTTTTTGTCATTACCCATATTAGCAAATAAATGATTATGAATTAATTTCCTATTGACCTATGAAGTTGAAATTTAGTGATGTACGACGAATATTTCACTAAAAAATACCAAAATATACTACACTAGCTGTCCCACGCGGCTTCGCTCCCGTCAACTGGCTACTTACCTACCCATCTACCCTCACTACCCTACCTACACTACACTACCTACCCTATACTACCTACCCTACCCAACCTACCCAAACTACCATACCCAACCTACCCTACCCTACCCACCTACCCTACCTACCTTACCCTACCTACTCTACCCTAACCCTACCCTACCTGCCAATTTGTTGAACTATTTATTTGAATAAGAAATAATATACTACCATACGAATGTAACCAACTTTTGTTTCTACCGGCGGTAGAACATAAAAGCTGCTATTGTGAGTCAATCTTAAAAGAATAGAATAGAATAGAATAGAAAAATATTTATTCGACACAGGCACAACACAACAGCAACAAACATGGAGTAAAAGACAAAACAGAAGTACAAAGACAGATTGCGCTGAACGTGCCCATACCGAAAGGGTTACCAACTCAGCATTTGCTGGGCGTCAGACACCCAGCGCTGGTTTTCAGTTGGCACCCCGCTAGTGACACACGGACGTGGGTAACACAATAAAATATAATCTATACATAATTTGACATGATAATTTAAGGATGTGTAAAATGTGTAAATAAATAATGTACAATGAAATAATAGAAAAATAAGTGTATAGTAAGCTACAATGTGTGTGTGGGTTGTAACGAAACAGAAAAGAAAATAATAAATAAAAAATCATTCACAAATACTCTACCACCACCTATCACAAAGAACAAAATAAGTCACCAATATGGTGCATTAGCCTACTAGTAGAAAGTCACCAGCCGGACTGTTCCGACTGTTCGTGAACGCATTATCTCCTAAAAGATAGACATATGCTGTCGCGGACTTTTTTTTAGATCTTTTAAAGAGGAACAATTCCATGATACATGATATTTGCGTAACTTAAACCGTTTACGCAGCGCACGCAACGCAAGCTCTCAAAAAGGAATACTTTTTCCCGTTTTTGCAACATTTTTCATTTATGCTCCGCTCCTATTGGTCGTAGCGTGATATTATATAGCCTATAACCTTCCTCGATAAATGGAATATCGAATACAATAAGAATTTTTCAATTCCAACCAGTAGTACCTAGATTAGCGCATTCAAACAAACAAACAAACACTTCAGCTTTGTATAGATTTGGTGCGGAACCCAAAATGTGCGACTTGGCCGGTTTTTTTTATTTTTACAACGGTTTTTTATTTCTTTAAAGAAAACGTTTTGACAACTTCTCAAAGAAAATATCCCTTTAAGTACAAAGAAGAAGGCACCAGTTTCAAGCCCTCAAAACTTTGTCTTGGAAGGACTTTTTTTTAATGTAAGCCTCTTTTCGCGAACCTCTCTTATAAACACTTATGTGGGTTGATAAATTACTTTTTCTTTGTGGCCATGTGCTCCAGAGTGGATTGAAATCCTTTTGAGAAATTTTCTTTTTTTTTTGACGTTTGATCAATGAGTTTTTATTTTTTAAGATAATATGCGGTAAGATGTTGGTATTATCGAGATTTTTTTCAGATAATACAGTTTTATTTATTAACATATGTACATTATTATTTACAAACTAATATTAGAACTAAAATAAGAATAAACGTATGTTCAATTACGGGGCGTCAAAAAATTAAAAATTAAATTATTATTTAATATTAACTATTATTTATTTTTATTATTATTAAATTATCGAGATAGTTTTGAATACAGCGGGATTTTAATTCATTAGAAATGTTTTAGGGAGTGAAAGTATTCATGAATTAATAAAACCTTTACTTTAGGATCCACTCTGAAATATGAATAAAAATCTGCGGTTCCGACAAAATCTAAAAACAGCTGATTTTTCCGGGCTTTCATGTTTGATCTCGTGGTTGGTTTCCTTTCCTGAAATATTGTTAAAAAATTAAAAGTCACCTTGTATAAACGTAATTACAAATAATAGTACATTATGGTACAAGTGTGCAATGTTGGTGATTACCGCTGAGGCGTCATTGAGACCCGAGCCGTAGGTGAGGGTCTTAAGAGAGCCGAGGACGGTAATCATCAATACACACGTGTATCATACGACGTTTTTCAACACACTTGTGAAGAAAATAATACAAAAAATATTTTTAACAGTAAAAACGAGTTGTGAATTTTTTTCAAAATGGCGGGCAAAATTAATTAATTTTCCTATGCGCGCGCATCTTACAATGGCGATCGGCCATAGACTAAAAGAATGAAATTTCTTTTTATTTTGGCTTATCGTGGATAGAGTTTTAACCACGTACAAAATAGGAAATTTAAATTTTTCTTAATTACAGAGCAAATAAAATTTATATTTAAGTGAAAGTTTTATTTAATACGCACGTACAAGTTGAAATTAATACGAAGTTGCATGAAATGAGCAAGCAATAGGTACATTAATTTATTTGTACTATTGAGCACGACCTTTTTTGTTTCGAAACTTTTTTAAGAACAAAGCAACTCAACCAATAAATTAAAAAAAAACTGTATAACTCACTTTGTGAATAATAGTAATGAAAAAGTCACAGTTTGATAACATGCATCATTATGTGCCTAATTGCGGTGAAATTAGAGCCACTTTATGAGCAAGTGTGTTGAAAAATATTTTACATCTTTAAGGGTTTAGCAATATTTTCAAATCTCTCATCTAAATTGCTCTATTATCTATCGGCGTATAAACGTTTGCAAAACCAATTAAATTAAAGGTTGCCATGAAACTTTATTAAACGTCTCTTAATAATAATATCTTTCGCATATGGTTTTCAGAAGCAATGAAAATAGAGTCTTAACGGTCTCATTTACGAGATAAGTTCCGAGAAGTAATAACGTCAAATATGTTGAAACTTGGCAGACAGCGTACCTAGTTAGGTACCCATTGTTATTCAAATTCGGAACTAGTTTCTTAGTTACCAATTTTCCGCTTCGAAGATATGTACGTATGTAGGTACAGTCCCAAAATGGTTAGGTAAACAATTTTCTATAGAAAATTTAAACATAGAATGTGCTTATCAATCGCTTAACAGTCTCAAGATTTTTTTAAGGGGGAAAAAACTTGTGTACCTGCCTAATTGGGTGGGTTTTCTGAAATGATGCTCACTAGGTGAATGTGTCCGTGGTATCAACAGTGGGCCCTATCAGAATATCAGCGCAGCGTTATTTTCTTTTTAATATCGTTGCACATGCTGAGATAGGAGCCTTTTTGGTCTCGCACGGGGTTATTTATTTTTATTTTTTATTATTGTTTGTGTTTTTCTTATGTCGTGTCTCCTGTGCGGGTCACAAATAAATATTTTTCTTTCTTTCTTTCTTTCTTTCTAGGTGGCAACACTGGGACGTCAGGTCCCAAACACATGTCAAAACCCTTATGTTTTCAGAAATTAGTTAAATTGACGTCAACGTTATGTTTATGTCATAAGTTGCGTTTTCTCAGGAAAAGACCTCTCGCCAAAGTGGCACTAACTGGTGGAGTGAATTTTCCTAAAAAACCCTCATTGAATTTCTCACACGGGCACTAACAATGACTTTAGTTGTTTTTTAGGAGGTATGGCAATAACGGTCTTTGCCATTGCCTTAAAATCTCTTTGTAACCCGAGTAATACACAATTTTTTTTATGACGATTCAGGACAGTTTTACGCCTTTAATTAAATAAAGAATTTAATTGCACCTTTTGTCGACGTTTTATAAGTGCCCATGTAGGCCTATGTAAAATAAAAATATTTGATTTTGATTTTGAATTAAATATAGTTGCTCAAACGCATCTACTATAACAACAAGTTCAGTACGGCCACAGATAATATAATACTAGTATAGATGCCTCATCCCATACAAAGAAACCGTGCCGACGTAACTAGTGTTTTTCATCTGATTATACCGATTACTTTTTGTTAATCGATCGCGATCGGTTCCGTTCCATGGCGATAGATACATCACCATCTATATCCGTGGAACGGAACCGAATGCGATCGATGTACAAAAAATAATCAGTATTATCAGTGCAGTACGTCGGCACGGTTTCTTTGTATGGAAGGAAGCACCACTGGTACGGTTGTTGTAGTACCATGATAAAAGCGAGCACATGCATGACATGGTTTAAAAAAAACCCCTAGAGTTAGCTCTCTGGTTTCTTATTACTTTTGTTGCCCGTACCTACCTCATGTGCTTAGGTATGTGTATGTGTACATTATTGTGTCGTAATAGGTGATTAAGGGGATCATATTATGTGTGTAGGCAGCATTATCCAAATTGCAGTTAGTGGTTACGACATACTGGCTTAAACCTGGGATTAGTAATGGATGACCGATTAATGGCCGTTATTGGTAGAACTAGAGAGTAATAGTCTTAATAGCTGTGCTCGCGGCTTCGCTCCCGTCATCTATCTGCCAACCCTACCCTACTTACCTTCCTGCCTACCCTACTTAACTACCTACCATATTTGTTTCTATAGTCATCATTCTTTCGCGGAGAATCTTAACACCGCCATTCAGAAAATGACTTCAAATACACAACGCCATCTATTGAATATCGAGTTCAACTGTCCGAGTATCTGAATTGTGTGTGTTGTGATGATTTTACTTCTTGAACACTTTAAATTCATCTAACTTTTGATAGAGTTAACCGATTGCGATAAAACAAAAACTAAGTCATTCTTCAAGTTACGCACAATTTTTTTCGTACATTTCACGGTCATTACATTTGGTTTCGTACATTTCATGATGATGCGTGCACAAATAAACAGACAAACATTCCAATTGGTTCTGTTGGTTATCCTAACACCCTGGCTATTATTTTTTTTATTTTTTTCGATGTACAAAAATTACTTTTCAACAGATTTATTATATGTATTGATGGTAGAACTGAGAGTTGTTGTGTTTTACTAATATCGCCATATGTCGTGATCCTCACTTCGATCAATAATACACTAAATGACGGCAAGAGCTACAAAAAAGAAAATTGCGGGTCTTATTTCAAATTAGTATGGTCCAATCGTTGCCAAACATTTAGACGTCAAAAGGCCGCAGTGTACGTTCAAAAATTGTGCAAATAACCATCGATATTTTGGAAGGAATAAATTTTTTTTTCGGTAAGTTTATATCATTAAGTGTTGTTTAAAAATCGAATTAAATAGTAAATAAATGAATCTATTACCAAATATTATGATTGTTTGACCAACGTTTGCGTCGACAACGCGCCAACTATTCTAACAAACATCGACTGTTCTGGAACTTTGTAATTTAGACTTTAAAACAAGCGTGTCAGATTGAATTTGGTTTGATGTTGAGCAGCGAAGAAAGGTAATGTTTTTATTGCTTTTTGACATAGCTTTGTGAATGTTTTTTTGCTTTTAAGTTTGAATTTGCATTAATGAATATTTATTTCAATTAGAATTCTTAGAATTACGTAGGAACACAATTGGCGACAGTTTTAAAGCAAAGTTTTGTATGGGATTGTGTATCTAGTGTATTATTGATCGAAGGATCCTCAAAATGTTTTAGTGTTGAAAACCGATAGATAGTTTATTGTTCAAAAGCTCTAAACAAAAGTCGTTCGATGCTCGAAATGCCAAATAGTAAGGAATTGATAACGTGACATTTCGATAGTGCTGGACAATCTCATACATTTTTAGGTTTCCGTACCCAAAGGGTAAAAACGGGACCCTATTACTAAGAATCCATGATCCGTCTGTCTGTCTGTCCGACTGTCACCAGGCTGTATCCCATGAACCGTGATAGCTAGACAGTTGAAATTTTCACAGATGATGTATTTCTGTTGCCGCTATAACAACAAATACTAAAAACAGAACAAAATAAATATTTAAGTGGGGCTCCCATACAACAATCGTGATTTTTTTGCCGTTTTTTGCGATAGTGGTACGGAACCCTTCGTGCGCGAGTCCGACTCGCATTGAACAGATTTTTGTCATTTTTCAATCGCTATCGATGTTTTCGTTGATATATATATAGTTGTCTAGAGCCTCAGGTATCCTAAGATATTAGAAAAGGCAATGACCGCTATTGCCTAGCTAAAACGAAACAACTAAAAACTCCGCCAGATGACAAAAAGTCATTGACCCGACTAGTAGCAAAAAGTATAATTAGGCTATTCGCACACTGCACCGCATCACGCAGCGGGGTGCGTGGCAAACGAAGTCACAATGCGCGTGAATGCGTTTTCTGTATGTTGCACTGCGCTTGTTTTCAATGCAAAGAGAGATACTTTCAAGCAGCGTAAAAACACTCTCCCTCGCTACGCTGCGAGATGCGGTGCAGTGTGCCAGCCAATTTCCTTACGTAACTTGAAAACAGGTTTTTTTGTTTATGAAGATATTTTGATAATTTTTGTCTCAAATTAAAGGTACAAGCGTAAAGCTATTATGTAAATCATGTAAATCGGTCCACGCGTTTAGGAGATATTTACTCATTACTGGAAATGTGCCGCGATGCGTTTGTTTATATCGTATTAGCGATTTTTTTTTCATATCGTTTTGAAATATTGGAATACATTGGTAGAGAGGTGTCAACGACTTTTACTTTATTGTTATCTGGCGTAGACTTTTTAGACGTATTAGTCTATCTCCTCTTTTTCGTCCACAATATCTGGTAATACTGAATTCGTAGGCGCAGACCCTAAAAACACTATAAAATACTAAGACGGGATCGATTTTATTACTAGCACTTTGGGAAACTATAAAATTGTCGCCAAAGTGCTGCGATAAAATATTATTATGCAGTCTTAAACCTTGGATAAGACCATATCTAGATTTATACGAAACTTGTATTGCCGATCTATGTAAATTGCAATTGCAAGAAATTAACATAGAGAGTTTTGAACTAAATACTATTCTTATCTTTTAGGGTACGGCCCAAAGGGTGAAAACGGGACCCTATTACTAAGATTCCGCGGTCCGTCTGTCTGTCTGTCTGTCACCAGGCTGTATCTCATGAACCGTGATAGCTAGACAGTTGAAATCACAGATGATGTATTTCTGTTGCTGCTATAGCAGCAAATACAAAAAACAGTTTTTTTTTATTAAGTGTGGCTCCCTTATAACAAACGTGATTTTTGTGCCGTTTTTTACGATAATGGTACGGAACCCTTCATGAGTGAGTCCGACTCGCACTTGGCCGGTTTTATAATATTCACTTATTAAACTCTCACTTCCTACATCTTCGTCCATTAATGTTTCCTCATCGTGAGAGCCATATATTTGCAAATTGACAACAACACATTTTTGAAAGTGGAATGACAGACAATATAGCAACTTTTGCAAGGGTATTTATATTCAAACCGTGTTTGTAGGTAACTTGCCGCGTTTTGAACGAGTATGTTAACAGCAGACAAAAGTATTAATAAAAATAAAATGGCGCACTTTTTACCCGACTGCCGAAGGAGGGTAATGCGTTTATCAGTCTATGTGTGTATGTTTGTTCCTATGTGGCGTTCTAGAGAACAAACGCGTTGGCCAATTTTGATGATTCTTACGTCAATCGATTCGTTTTAATCCTGCAAATGTCACTGGCTACATAAAAATTTGAAAAGAAAAAAATGGTGGATTTTGGGCGCCATTTTGTGGGGGAAAAAAATGTTTTTTCATCCAAACCTATCGTGTGGGATATATAAATAAAGGGTTTTAAGAGCTTATTTCAAAAATATATAACACTCATAAATATGTTTAAATGTAACTAAATAAAAAGTTAATTAAAAATATAAAAAAAACCCGGTTTTGGTCAGCCAGCTCGCGAATATGTATCCTCCGACTGCACAGCATGATTTTCTTCTTGTTTACTTCTTTTTAGTTGGCTTTTTAAGCAGTCGGGTTTTTTGATATTTTTAATTAACTTTTTTTTTTGTTTTTTTTTTTTACTTGGCTGTATTTGCTAGTGGAATTCTCACATATTGTATTAATAGTTTATTCGAAAGCATGTTATTTTATGAAGGTATAAAGATTAACTAGTTCTCAGGACCAGATAAAGAGCCTTTTGTCTTTATAGTGGTAGTGTGGAGTCATTCAGATCAACGGATAGAACTCTGTCTAAGAACTTAATCCAATACTTTGATTAACCGGTTGAGTGTCGTAATGAATGAAACAATTAAAAAGCTATTGTGTCTCGCGTGGATCCACGTTCCGGGCACTCAGGGGATTAAAAGCATAATTAGTCAGTCCTAATCTTATAAACCTCATTTTACCTAGTAAAATATTTAGAAATAAGTATTTCCAATTTAAAATAACTTTTTTTAAACAAGCTATTTAGCTTACCGTGCATTGTCATCCAAACAAAACGTGTATGCAAAATTTCATCTCAATCGGTTGAGGTTCTATGGGTTAACTGCTTTAAAATTCAGTTGCAAGATTCTACCCGAAGACACTTACATACATACATACAAACAAACATACATACATTGCAAGTTAATAAAAAGCTTGTAAAAATAATACCTTACAAGTAAAAACGATATACCTACCTACTAAGACGAAAACTATAAAAAGAAAAGATTTATAAGTAGCACTGCCATTTTAGAAAGTAATTCAGACAAGGTTAGCCTCAATACAGATACCAGACAACCATTTACAATATTAACCAAATTACTCCAAAACCTACCAACAAATAATTGAGGCTACATAAATTAAATCGGCCGGTATTTTACTACCCGAAATATTATAGTGCTGCAGTAGTTCCGAAGTTGGCTATCAATACTGCTTCCATACCACAGAGCAACAAAACGCCTCTATGGCAACTATTAGAGACGGCACTTTTTTGTCCGACCAGGAAATCGACCCCTGGAGATCTGCCGATTATGAGAGTTATAGAAGAGGAAGTAGAGATACTTACCGCTCCGGTGGCTAGTCTCCGTTGCTATTGGCTGAAGGACTATTATTGTTACTAGTGACGGCATTTTCAAAACTTTATATACAAACCAAACGTGTCAGTTGTCAGTGGTGTCAACGGTGTCAGTGTCACCGTTTATTCATAGAATTAGCTGGCCCGCGACAATGGGGTTGGGACTGCCCTCAAATATCCACATGAATTTTTATTACTTTACTTTTTTTAAATGTTACGATTGGTGAACAAATAAATAAAATCGATGGAAAAATGGGACGACACACTCTTTTGAAGTTATTATTCTACTCTTGTCACGCAAAATGTCGTTGTGTCAAATGTCGTGGCGCGAAGTCACTATAGAGTTAGTAGTCTATAATGACAGACGCAAGTATAATGTCTTTGTTTAAAACGTCACAGCTTTGCCTTTTAGAGTATTTTAAATCCTGTCTTATCTTTTCCCTAGACTGAAAAATATAATAAAAAAATCAGTCAAATACCCTATTCTGAATAGGCAAATGGCTATGACGGCGAAAACCAAGCTCATTGAAATTGGGTGGCCACGAATAGTATGAGCAATGGCATCTCTAGTCTGGCGGCACGCCGTTCCGTGCTCTGTGTACCACACTGTTCAGAGTTAGCCCCGGTTTGATTGTACTGTTCATACTAACTGCGCTCTAGTCGGAATTGCCGAATCAATTATAATTATTATCGAATTGGTTTTAGTAATAGAACATTGTCTGCTATGATGGAGAAGGATTGAAATTCTGGGGAGTGTCGATTTAAATGAAGGTATGTAGATTTGTGAATGTATATCTGAAATCTGAAACCTTTATAGGTAGCAGAATTCATATTGAAATTCATCAAATAAATGACTATGCTCGGAATTTCCTTGTGTGATAATGTCAGAAATGATGATATCCGCAGGAGAACCAAAGTTACCGACATGGCCCGAAGAATTGCCAAACTTAAGTGGCAGTGGGCAGGGCACATTGCTCGCAAAACGAATGGCCGATGGGACCGAAAAGTTATGGAATGGCGACCGCGAACCGGAAGACGATACGTTGGAAGGCCTCCCACTAGATGGACCGATGACCTGGTTAAGGTTGCGGGAAGGCGCTGGATGCGAGACGCACGGGATCGGTCAATGTGGCGACGCCTGGGGGAGGCCTATGTCCAGCGGTGGACGTCTTTCGGCTGAAATGATGATGATGATAAGGAGTTCAAGTAATAGTAGCAATAATCCTAATGAGACAATGAACAGTTTCATCAGATTCAACTCTTGCTATTTACGTTTATTTTCTTTTACCAATCCATAGAGATATTCACCTGTTTCGTAATAGGCTTTATATTGGTTCACTTCTCAGTACGCATTTACCTATTTGTTTAATGTTGATATTCCTTTGAGTCGTCTAGTTTAAATCTACTAATATTTTAACTGCAGAGTAACAAGCTCAACACAATCCTAACGCCTCGTTTTACTGACTCTAGTCAACGCGAAAGCACTTAATAATAAAGTTAAATGAACACGGATGCAAAATACACAAAACATTAATGTTAATGGGTCCCATACTCAAAGCGGTCTAGTTGTTTTAACACGGCGAACTAGGGATGTAACGGAACATCGCCCCCGGTTTTGCAAGAATTTGTGCCTCCGCATCCGTCCCTGCGTGTTCTTGTCACTTCGCACTGTTTCACATTGGAATTTCAAACGTTTTCCTGAAATGTCACTGCAGGTAAAGGCTTATCCAGTACCAAGTGAGCAATTACAGTTGTGGAGTCTGATTATCTTATGTCTCTTAGAAATCGCTTAGAAGGCAACAAAGGCAAAAAACTCATAATTATTCATATTCTGTTTTGTTTATTTGCAAGGAGAAAAAAAGTTGTTACCAAAACCTTTTTAAAGCTAAGAACTTTTGTAGATCCTGTTATGATATAGCAAAACTTTCAATGTTATACATAAAAAACCGGCCAAGTGCTAGTCGGACTCGCGCACCGAAGGTTCCGTACAAACTTCAGCTTAAAGGTATTATAGACCTGAGTATTTGATATGAATTTCAATTTAATACCTCCACGCGTTCATGAAGCTTTCCTCATCCGTCCCTGTCCGTCATGAGGCTTTCCTCATGAACGCGTAGAGATATTAAATTAGCAATTGGTAGTAAGTTTAAAATTATTCAAAATATTTTTATTATATGATGTAACTAAAATTTACGGTTTTCGCAATTTTTCCTTTATCTGTGCTAAGACGTTGCTTCTTAGCAAATTTCAAGATTTCACGGGAAGTACCCTGTAGGTTTTGATTCCCTTGCGAGTGTCGAAAATTTGAGGCATAAACGGCTGTATCTTTTGATTGCGTTGGCTTAGAAGTTTGAATTTTTTATAGCTTTAAGGGACATGAGCATTTGATATATATTTATATATTTCAGCTTGATACCTCCACGCGTTCCTTAGAAAAAGGGTCTTGACAGACAGACAGACGAAAGGACAACCTCGAAGGGTTCCGTTTTTTCCTTTCGAGGTACGGGACCCCAAAAATGAAACAAAAAAAACGTATTTATGGAACTGAACAATAGGGATGATGACGGGGTACGAAACAGCAAATTCTAGTTAGTCCTCTTATTAAATTATCTAAAAATATGGGAGACGTATTTTTTGCTTACTCAAATCAATAAAAAATCACCAAGATAAAGTGCATGGAAGTTCGGGAGTGGGGGCTTGTGACGTCACTTCCATGTAAAAAGTGTACCAAGGCATGACGTCATGCGATATTTTAACGCACTGTATCGTCATATTTTTTTGTTAACGTGACAAAAGAAAAATACGTGTCCAACATTTTTTGGAAATCTAATTGACAGATTAAAAATATTTTTTAGTCATCATCCCTATTTAATTAAATAATTATTATAACTGTATTTGTGAAATATACTCTGATTACAAATAACTCGATATTATTCTTTGCAAAAATGTGGATCAAACATTTTTCCTTTTTTTGCCCACCATGGCCTCTGCTAAATGGTTACATCCCTACTGGGAACGTCCACAGCGAATCGCGGTGCACCGACGCGAATCGCGCGAGTTCGTGCGGGATCGCCGTGTGTGCAGTTGTGACGTCATCGTTGGCAAGCGCGCGTTGCAGCCGGGCTAATCTCGGGTGTATTGTTTTGCATAAATTGGTATACGTAGGGGTTATTTGCTGTTGTATTTTTTTCTAAAATTAAAGCTTCAGAAGCTTTTCCGTTAGGTTTTCCTTTTCATAGTCTTTTATCTACGTCACCATATGTTGGGATTGGCTTCTAGTCTAACCGGATGCTGCGAAATTATATGGAGCGACTGCCTATCTGACCTCCATAACCCATACTGTTTAGTGTTTGCCTATATTTCGAAATATTTAAACAACATTTAAATAATAATGGAGCAGTGGTGGCCCAGTGGTATCGGCCGCGACTTACAAGTTGTAGGTAGTGGGTTCGAGCCCAGGCAGGCGCTTTATTTGTGTAAATTATTTCATCACCACTGCTCTCAAAACGGTGAAGGAAAACATCGTGAGGAAACCGGCAAGTCCTAGAACCGAAAATTCGAAGACATGTGACATCCACTAACCCGCACTGGGCCCGCGTGGTGGATTACGGCCCATTCCCTCTCACAGAGAGTAGGCCTGTGTCCCAGCAGTGGGAACATTAATAGGCTGATGATGTGATTGATGTGATTTAAAAAATCCCATTTTACAACCCGTTCAACCAATATCGACTTCTATTACGTTGGTGATATGACAAAAGGCAGCTGTATTAAACAGTTAGTTTTGGTAACAGGTTCATGCATTTTATGGCATCCTTATATTTATGGGATAGAACTCAAAATCCGTTGAACGGTCTGTAAAAAGGGGTTGTAAAAATTTCTAATGTTATTTCAAATGGAGTATAGTGTAACTTTATATTTATGACTGACCTAGACCTTTATAATATCTAGGTCTATGTCATAAATGCGGTCTGGAATAGAATAGATAAACTCCCGAGCTATTTTTAGAATTCTAGACGAGTGTTTTCTCGTTCATAAAGCGAGAAGTTCTGCGGCGCGGCTGTGTTACGTCACAAAACTTATGAAGGCAACTTTTCCTACGTGTAAATTACGAGATATCCAGCTGTGACAGACGGACCTACAGACTGAGTCGCACCATAAAAGTTCCTTATTACCTTTTTACGGAACCCGTTTTTTTTTTTTGGATGGGTAATCATCCAATGACTTCTCCCGCTCTGGGTGAAGCGGGAGGGCGTGTCAGACTTTTACTGACTAAAACGCACCCGTGTTCCTTCAGCTGCTTGAGCCAGGGCCGCGGTAACTCTTTTTCAAATTTATTTGCGACCATTGGTACGGAACCCTAAAAAGAATTATTATGTCCCAAAACCTTTAGTGTGTATGGTTAGGATGTCTACTGTGTAACAGTTGCGTATCTTCCGACTTTTGTCTCCAGAATACATCTTTGCTTTCTCCTTGTACTTATCACAATTAGGTTTGGCATTATTGCTCTAGCTTGGCTCTTTAAAGACATACTTTACCAATCATCTTTTTTCCAGGCGATGGTTAAGTCCTTAGATAAAATTTTATGGCAGTAGATGGCCAAGTTCCAATAGGTTCTCAAAAGTAAATAATTTGTTTATTAGCATGAAAAAAATTACAAACCAAGTGAAAGCCTGACCCCTGAGCTGGGTGACAGAACCTTAGGGGCCAGTAACTAGTGAAAGTGCAGGCACATTAAAAATATACAAACAGTATGGAAATTACCTACAAACGCTCGAAACGGCACACTCACACAAACATACGCACCGACGAGACCATTAAGTCGACGGCACGAACTATTTTGTGCGCGGGGTTAAAATGCATTTTATATCAACCGTCAACACGTGCGGAAGAGATAGATGCTGTGATGAGCAGTAGGAAGCTAGTTCGCGTACGAATACACACTTTTACAAATTTGTAGCGAAATGGATAATGATTTAGGACGAAACCGAGCGCGCATAATTTTATAAACAGACCTTTATATCATGATATAAAGGATAGGATATCATGATAAAACGACTAAACGTATCTGTTCAAAATAAAATTATTTGCAATTTTCCGTTTTCTTAGGGCATTTATTTGCGCCCAAAAATGCGTTAAAATTTCATTTTTTTTCTTTTTTGCTTCCATACAGGGCTAGATAATGATGATACAAATTGATATCACTTTTTATTTTGAACGTACATTGTCAAACAGTGGAATAATCCCTAGACTACGTTTGTATGGAAGAATTTGCGACTAGTGTACCATTAAAGCACTTCTGCAGTGCTTACAATAGTGCAAGCCGCTTAGGGGTCTCGTCGATGCGCATGTTTGTGTGAGTGTGCCGTTTCGAGCGTTTGTAGGTAGTTTCCATTCTGTTTGTATATTTATTCTGTGGTGCAGGTGTGTTGGCACTTGGGGCACTCCAGCATATTGGCTTTATTTTGAACAGTTACCAATCCTACATTGCCTTAAATCCAACTACAAATTGTCTTACAACCGGCATCGAACACAATAGCATATTGTGCCCAGATTAGATGACATAACAGCCCACCAACCAATGTTCCTGCATTGGAAGCTTAGACTAATAACTGCTGTGAAATCCGCAGAGCTTTGGCATATTGCCAATAGAAAATACACGAATTAAATTTCATTTTTTTGTGTAGCTAGCAAAGTCTATATAGCCCTTTAATAAATATTTGCTGAGTAAGCGTAATTTGTTGGTTTCTGTCGTAAGATAAAATATGGTCGTTATTTCGTCGGATACATTTTTGTGGAGAACAGAATATGAGTCATCGGACATGAAAATTCTATATTTCTTCTAGAACAAATAATGAATTAATGATACTAAAAGCTAAACGAATTAGTCATGCTTGGGGAAAGTTCAATATTTTTACAAATCTATATCTCTTCTGGTATTAAATTATGTCAGATTTTTACCCGGCTGCAAGGAAAGGGTTATGCGTATCTTGTATGTTTGTATGTATGTAATATTCTTTATTATCTCGTATCTTTCAAACCACTTGACGGATTTATATAATTATGACATCGTTATATAGGTCTTGGCCGCCCAAGTGTTCTTAGATAAATGCCGTTGAAAAAAAAGAAACATGGCGGATTTTGGGCGCCATATTGTAGGGGCTGCATTTTTTTTTTCAATACTGTTGTTAAACATGGCGTACTTTCAGAGGCTATAATTATGATTCGAAAGTTAAATCTTACGCATAGGCATCTTTCTGTTACGCGGTCGTGACTTTTGTTTACGAGCTCGATCATTATGTTTGCAGTTTAGTTTTAAATTTATAAGTCAATTTAAAAAGTTTAGTAGCAAGGAGTTTTCATACATAGAATAACATGCGAAACGATTTTATACGAGGAAAAATTAATGATTCCATACGTTTTAGCATAGAATTCTCATTTTTTTTTAAATAGTTGTTTAAAATATTTAATTACTAGTTTTAAGTTAATTATTTTCACATCAACGTTTGTCAAAAATCGAATAGGCTGTATAGGCTGTTTTCTTTGTAAAAAAATGTATCCAGTTGCAAAAACGGGCCATATTGAAAATTTTATTTAATAATTGAATAAACAAATCTAATTCTTTGATTTGTTTTTACTGTTTCTCACAACTGTATTGAAAAACGTCGTGTGATACACGGGTGTGTAGGTTATTGCAAACTCGTGTCATTAAAAACCCTCGCCTTCGGCTCGGGCTTGTTAATGACAGCTCGTTTGCAATAACCTACTTTCCACCCTTGTATAACAATGTACTATTCTTCGAAACCCATCGAGTGGGGTATCAAAATAAAGGGTTCTTAGAGGTGATTACGAAAATATATACCACTTATATGTTTGAAGTCATTAAAAAAAAAGTCTAACTAAAAAGTTGTAATTTTTTTTTTTATAAAATCAAAAAACCCGACTGCTTCAAAAGCGAACTAAAAAGATGTAAACAAGAAGAAAATCTTGCTGTGCAGTCGGAGAATATATCTGGTTTTGGTCAGCCAGCTCGCGAATCTTCATTTAGTTCGCTTTTGAAGCAGTCGGGTATTTCGATTGTATTATTTTTTTTTATGGTTTATCTCTTCCAATTTATGTTTTTTTCTTATTACAGGTAAGTTCGTATGTTTTTGGCGATTAATAGAAGTATTGATAACTGTGTGAGTAAGTGATTTTTATTACATTACTTACATTATCGGCGATAGTAATAATTTCAATTTAATTTAATTTTAATTATAGATTGTGTTGTAAAAAACTTAATTGCTTATCCTACATACTGTAAGGGACCAGAGTGCCTATTGATACAACGCAGTGTTCGAACCAATAGTTTTTCATTAAGGATTGTTTTTATTTTTTTTACTGTCGTGGTAGCCCGGTGGTTTAGACCTCGCCTCTTGTCCTTGAGGTCGTGGGTTCAAATGCGGGTAAGTGCCAATGTAACGTTTTTAATTAATTTGTACTTTTTAAGTGTAGCTTAAATAGCTAATCACGGTGAAGGCCAATATCTCGTGGAAACCTGCTCCCGTGCCAGAACTATCATGGTGCGACTGGGCAAAAGGGACAGATATATACAAGTCATACACATCTGTCCCTTACGCACACTCATAAAATAACCTTGCTCTAAGAGCTTATGGTCACACCCTTGGACTTAAGTTATGCCCTGCAGTAGGACAGTAACATTCTGGTATTATGCCCTTTATTTAACTTTTTTCTTATTTAGCATTATTAAACATTTCAAAAAAAAAAAAACAAAATATCGCTTGCCTTTTCGCGAAGCGTCTGCATTCATTTCCTCGTGTCTATTATCGAAGGTCGTTACCACTCCTTTGACACCCGTCGAAGCAATCGGAAGTGTTACCATTGACGGAGCCGGAACATAACAGGACCCGGCATTTTGGCCGGACACCCTGATGCAGACGAACTTGTTAAGTGCTCGGAATGCCGCAGTCTGTTATGTAACTTAGGATAGCTGAATTGGCAAACGGCCCAGTATGTAGCTACTCGGACAACTCTGTCATTCGATAGATTGGTACAGGTAGTCGTGCATGAAGGACAAACAAGGAGGTCGTGTGTCTCGGGAAGCTCTTACGACTCTTCAGGCGCGCAGGTTGAAGTTGGTGCCCATATAGGGGGTACCGACTGTCCCGTTCCTGTTTGTTTTTCTCGATGCGGCTGGCTACTTTACAGCGAACTTCTGGTGGAGCTATACCCGCCAGTCTTATTCATCATGATGAACTCCACAGAACTGCTATGGAGTTGAAAGCCTACTTATTTACAGCTCTTTTCAAATGCTTGGCTGATCTGATTTTGTTATGGATTTAAGATATCTTAGTAACCCAATCGCAACAGCAAATACGGACCCGTTTTTGGATGATGTGGCTTTCGGAAACTGGGGTCATCTAAGTGAGTCATCTGTGTTATAATAGAGTTAGCAACATTGCCTTTCGTTCTCATCTTTTCATATAACGTAACAATGACGGAGCCGGAAAATAACCGGACCCAGCATTATTGCCGGACGCTCTGTACTCTGATGCAGACGAACTTGCATAGAGCTCGCAATGTTCCGCAGTTTGTGATGTAACTTGGGTTTGCTGAATTGGCAAACGGCAATGCGTTTATACTCAGTTTACAGTGCAGCTTACTCGACAGAACAGCTATGGGATCGGAAGCCTATTCAATTAAGGCTCTTGTCACATTCACTGTCTTGTCGAACAACACAAAATGACATCTGTACCCCGAGGTGTCAGACGGATTTGTCAATTGCGTGTCTACCTACTATGCTTGGGTTGTGATGTTTTTGATCAGTTAAATCTCAAGAATTCACATGTCAGCTTTTGCTTATACGGTTTTCAATTGAGATACTAGGGTATCAGCGATGTTTGGATAATAATGTTTCCGAAACCCCACATGTATTCCTATGGATATTTTACCTTCAAGCCAATTACCTATAGTTATGGAAATTATAAGAACGATAGCAATATAGGTTACTTTTTTTTTATTGTCTATAGGCTTGCGCTTGACCACTATCTCACCTGATGGTAAGCGATGATGTGGTCGACGGTGAAGCACGCTTGCCTAGAAGAAACCCATTCACTCTTGACTTAAAGACCCCTAGATTGTAGCTAACGAGAAACACAGATTCCGGCAGGGAATTACACTCTTTAGCTGTACGCATAATAAAAGTATCCCCAAAACGTTTTGTGCGTATGGGTGGGATGTCCCCCATGTACCGATGACGCATCGCCGTACGTCTGGTAGTCCGATGATGGAACGGGCTGGGCGGAATTAAATCATGTAATTCCATCGCACACTCCCCGAAATGTAAACGATAAAAAACCGACAAACTGGCAACTCGGCGACGATGTTCAAGGCTCTGGAGCTTTGACTTGACCAGTGCCTCATTGCCGATGAGTTTCTTGGCCCGCTTGTCGATCGACTCTAGTGCATCAAGCAACTTTAGATATACCAAGTAATCTAAACTCTCGATTCGTACCATGAGTGTTGGATATTCTGATAGGATTATTCGCTATAGTTTGATGGGTTTGCAGTTACCGCTGGGATATATAAACCCCACATATACGTCTTGGATACTTTTTTCCATCTAGAAAGGGAGATACAATATCTTCTTCGTCTTCGTTTCGCTCTTGAAAGCTTGACAGAGTGGTCGTGGTCACGCTGGTGTGCTTGTCACTCGCCTCACGATCTCTCTCCGTTAATCTCTGACAATAAAACTGTTATTATTAGTCTAATAAAACGAATTCTAACAAGAAAAGTAAAATTACCTAATGAAAGTTCTTTGACTAAGTATAAAATAAGCTTTATTACCAAAAGTGTGTAGCCAGACAAGTCAGAAACTCATAAATAAACCCGTGATCTGTGCTCTGCGGGTGTTTTGAACAAGATATTAAGATCTTTACCAAAATGTGGCTATGTCCTTAGTGTCTTAGATATATATTTTTTATGACTTGCGGTTTTATTCATCATCATCATCATCATTTCAGCCGAAAGACGTCCACTGCTGGACATAGGCCTCCCCCAGGCGTTGCCACATTGACCGATCCCGTGCGTCTCGCATCCAGCGCCTTCCCGCAACCTTAACCAGGTCATCGGTCCACCTGGTGGGAGGCCTTCCAACGTATCGTCTTCCGGTTCGCGGTCGCCATTCCAGAACTTTTCGACCCCATCGGCCATCCGTTCTTCGAGCAATGTGCCCTGCCCACTGCCACTTTAGTTTGGCAATTCTTCGGGCTATGTCGGTAACCCTGGTTCTCTTGCGGATCTCCACATTTCTGATTCGATCACGCAAGGAAACTCCGAGCATAGCCCTCTCCATTGCCCTTTGAGTGACTGCAAGCTTCCTGATAAGGCCCATTGTAAGCGACCACGTCTCAGAGCCATATGTCATCACTGGCAACACACACTGGTCATAGACTTTCGTCTTGAGACACTGTGGTAAGTTGGACGAGAAGATACCGCGCAACTTGCGGTTTTATTATAACATAAATACCGTCCGTATTTCTCTGTTACTTTGTGATTGTTGTTGTTGTGTTGTGTCTATGTCGAATAAATGTTTTCTATTCTATTCTATTCTAAATATACTTTCTTTACATTTTATGTCACTACAAAAGACTTATTGAATTACCGGTGTAATTTTTTGTATGACTTACCAGGGCCATGCTTTCTTTGGAATCCTATTTCCTACTGATCCTAATCTAGTCCCAATGTATAGATGTGTGTTACTCTGTCATGCCTCAACGGGTGCACGGATTTGGATGGTGCACACGGGTAGATGATAGCCTGAATTAGGACATAGATGCTGCTAAAAAACAAATATTGAAAGCACAACAAGACCAATGTTTTCGTATGTCTCATCAGTACAGTGAATGAAAAGTTTAATTTGGCAAATGCATGGCAGTGTTGATTTAGTAAATACGAAACGATAACTTCAGTTTACTCGCAGCACTGAACTTGATGGCCAAACATAGGTACACCATTTTCTGAGTAAACACACGGATGTCAATTTAGAAAATTGAAATACGTTTCTTTCAATTCGTTACATTTAATTTTATATTTTCTGTTTCACTGTTTTATCTACACGCATTCGAAGTCATCAATTCTCAATCGCCTTCATTTATTGATATTCTTTCTTACATCCTACTTTACAGCAGTGGTACATGGAGAGCAGTGGTGGCCCAGCGGTAACGGCCGTGACTTACGTGTCGTAGGTCGTGAACCCAGGCAGGCGCTTTACTTTGTGTAAATTATTTCATCACCACTGCTCTCAAAACGGCGAAGGAAAACATCGTAAGGAAACCGGCATGTCTTAGAACCAAATATTCGAAGACATTTGACATCCACCAACCCGCACTGGGCTGGCGTGATGGATTACGGCTCATTCCCTCTCACAGAGAGGAGGCCTATGTCCCAGCAGTGGGAACATTAAAAGGCTGATGATGATGATGATCCTACTTCACACTGCCTACTATATGCAAAGGTTTTTGAGGATTTGACGCAAAAACTACTGTTCAAATTTTGCTGGCTATAATTTTTAAAGATACTGTGCAGTTTGGACAAAATGAGGGTTAATTTGGGGAAGTTCAAATAACACGCGGGCGGTAGCTAGTCTTGTCATACACGCACGCCGGCTGTACGCACCTGGCCTTTCTGAAGAACATCACCAAGAAGGTCTATGTGAGACCTTCTAGGGCGTCCCCTACCGGCGTTTCCACTCACGTCAGCCTTGTTACCTTCCTCAAACGTTTAGTTGCACGTCTTTAACTCCAACAAAGCCTTGTAAACTATTGGGAATTCAGTGCAAATCCCGATAACGTACAGCCGCAGTGCTTTCGAACAAGTATAATTATTGTGGACCACGATCTGGCTGGCTGCCAACGAAACTTGCTCTGAAAACTGTCGGTGGTATGAAAACGAGCTGAGATAAAGGTCTTGTCACCACCTACCCGTAGCATTGACGGAACTCAATAGTTTTGAATTCTGGATGTGAAACTTCCGTCTTGAAGTTGTCTTTGGTGTTTGTAGGTTTATCCAATTGATTTGGAGTTCTTGGTTCTGGTTTCTGTTAGAGCTCTGTATCTTTTTAAAACACCTTTAAAAACCGTTTACTTTTTATGTGACCAAATTATTTCACCAGATGCGAGAATGACAGATTTGATCGAGGTGGTGACGCTAAGGGGAAGCCTATATCCAGCAGGATAGTTTCCGCTTCATAATTATATTTAAAATATCATTGAAAAACTGTTTACATTTTATCTAAGACCAAATTGTTTCACCGGATGCGAGAAGGACAAAATTGATCGAGGTGGTGACACTTGGTGGAAGCCTATATCCAGCAGGATAGAAGATATATTTCGCGCCATTTTGCCCGTCTTTAAGGCCCTTATCAATAGTTTCTTAGAATATTCCAAAAATAAAAAATATCCGCTTTATTAATTGTTACTATCCAACGTACAAAAAATCTCAGCCTATGAAGGCCCACAGCCTGATCATCTGGTTAGAAGTTGCCAAGTTTTATCAAAACCTTGAGAGCGTCTGTCGCCGACTTCTCAACTTCTGATATTAAGAATAGTTTGGGCTATAATGTGGGACATAAATATTCTTGACATAGTGAGAAAGTTTGGTTATACTCGTATGTCCCTTTTCTGTGTAAGGAGAAAAGTATAAAGGAAACTTTGTACATATTGTGTAATCAATATACCTAGCCTTTTCGCAATTAAGGTTACACTAGTCGATCATTCTTCCATACAAACGTAGTCTGGTGATTACTCCACTGTTTGACGATGTACGTTCAAAATTAAAAATTATATCAATTTGTCTCATCATTATCAGCCCTGTATGGAAGCAAAAAAATTAAAAATCAAATATTTGAAAGTTATGAGCGCCGAAAGTTCCACATTTCGACACTAATTTTAACGCATTTTTGGGCGCAAATAAATGCGATAAGAAGACGGAAAATTGCAAAACGGCCACCATACAGGAATAGATTAGTAGTTCAAGAATGCAAATAATTTTATTTTTAACAGATACGTTTAGTCGTTTTTTTCATGATATCCAGACTCCCAAAGGTCTGTTTATAAAATTTCGCGCGCTCGGTTTCGTCCTAAATCATTATCCATTTAGCTACAAATTTGCAAAAGTGTGTATGCGTACGCGAACTAGCTTCCTACTGCTCATCACAGCATCTATCTCTTCCGCACGTGTTGTCGGTTGATATAAAATAGGCGCCGATTCCCTTGAGTAGCTGATTTTCAAATGAGAATCACGTCAATATGGCTAGTCGTAATTTTTTGAAAAAAATATATGTTATATTAGACTATTTTCTTAATAATTTGATCTGAGAAATTTTTGAGTTTTATTCGTATAACATAGTGTAATTAATTTGTAAAGTTATGGCTAAAACGGACAAAAACACGACAATCACACTAAAACCGCTGGACGTATTTTAATGAAATCGAGATCATCTCAAAGACAATTTAATTATGTACATTTTGATCTGAGGCTTTTTTTTTTTAAGTAATAGAATAATAAGGAAAGTACAAAAAACTACCAAATTTTGGGTCGCGCGGGTGTGAAACGAGTGCGCGTTTTGTTCCCTCAAGGTCGTTGGCGTTAGTCGTCGTCTTAAGTAACCCCGCGCACAAAATAGTTCGTGCCGTCGAATAATGTAACCTTAAGTTAGAGTTTGCGCCCAGTCTAACCTCATGTACCTAAATATCAGTATTTTAGATTGGTGCGACTGTCCATTTGACCTCCATAACAACAGTAATTGGGTAACAGTAAATTCGTACAAGCTAATATGCTGCTTAGTTACGAAACCAATACAATGACTACCAGTTATATATTCTCGGTTTTCTTAGCGGTTTTATCGAAGGCCATGAAGATCCCACAAAATTCGGCTGTTTCGTAAATACATACCTAATATTGTTTGTAGCTCCATTTGAATTAGATCATTCATTATTGTAAATTGACAGATGTCTTGTTCTGTGTTAGAACTTTTACAACAGCCAAATATTTTATGTAGCAAATAAAATTCTAAGGGTCATCGATATCCTCTTTCATGGCTATCTATCAAAATAAATTGTTTTCTAATACTAATAAAGGAAAATCAGTCCGTCCCTTCTTCTTTGAGCTCGAATAAATCGTAATAACGGTTTGGCATAAAACCTTTCTCTATCGGATTTAGTTTATAGAACCTTTAGAGCCCCTTCATTTTTGTTTATTCGGTCCTTGACTATCGCAACGATAACTACCCATCGCAAAAATAGTAAAAACTATCTGTTGCCCGCGGCTTCGCTCCCGTGGACCACCCTACAGGACCCAATTTCGGCATTAAAAATAGCCTATGTCACTCAGGAATAGTGTAGCTTTCTATTGGTGAAAGAATTTTTCAAATAGTTTCGGAGCCTATTCGGTTCAAACAAACAAACAAAGTAACAAACAAAAAAATGTTTCCTCATTATAATATTAGTATAGATTACGTACATATCTTGAATATCCGTTCTTTTTATAAAAAGCCATAATTTATTTTTAATTTTTAACAAGCAAAGCCAAAATTATACTTCGGGAACCCACTATTGTGACAAAAAGTATCCTTAATCATAATCCAGGCCACTGTCTGTGTTCCTTTGTTGAGGCGTGATTGAGTAGATAACAAACAACCAAACATACAGACTTTCACATTTATACATACATAAATACATAAACTCAAGCCTTTTTCCCATGGGGGTAGGCAGAAACTACAGAACGCTAACTGCTACGATCCTTACAAACTTCTTTTGCTTCACTCACATTCATACATCTAGTCATACACACTCGCCGGTTATGAATACTGTGCACCTGGCCTTTCTGAAGAACATCACCTATAAGGTTTGTCTTTCTAGGGCGTCCCCTCCCGGCGTTTCCATTCACGTCTGCCTTGGTCATCTTAACATACTCTTTTCAATTCTAGTCACTACATCTTCTTTTAAACCATTTATATTTAACTCAATATAAACTTTGGGGTTGATTTATAGTTAGTAGTTAGTATGGACCTACATCACATAAACCAAAGGTACCTACTACACTCAATTATTGAGACACAGTAAGTATACAAGTAATTACGAAACTGTATCGGAATATCTTCGTCGTAAATTTCCCGCCATTTCCTGTACTATTAATATCCTCCATGTATTGACTGTTCTAATGGATCACCTGCGGTATCGGAACCGTTCGGACGTGATCGATGGAGCTCGGAATAGCCTTGAAGTTCTAAACAATATATTTGAAACCGATGGTCTCACAGATTGGCGTTTGATCGCTTTATTTGAATACGGAATCCTATTTCCTACTCATACTATAACTGTGAAAGTTTGGATGGATGGATGAATGTTTGTTGTCACGCCAGAATGGCTGAACGGAACGGTTGAAATTTTGTACATAGATAGATCTGTGCAAAATTTCATCCAGTTCGTCTGAAGTAGCATATAGGCAACATTTTCATCTCGGTATAATGTTCCCTTGGGATAAGAAAATACTTTTCAAGCGGGCGAAGCCGCTGGCAGAAGCTAGTTCAAGATAATTTAAATTCATCGTCACTAACTTTTTCATAATATAATCAAATAAGAAGAAAATTAAAAAAGAATTAATGGTGTAGAGACCTCTAAAGCCCTAGACTAGTGGTTGCAATGGAATTTGAACTTTGTTACACAACAACATATAAGACATAGTGTTGGTTGTTCCACAACTAGAAAACTATCTCCAATTCTCAATTCAAATTCAGTGTTTGATCGCTGGTTTGAAACTGGCCGATTAATAAATTGAAGCCGAAATATTGAGCGGAATTTGACGAGTGTTCGAAATTCGAAGTGATTGTTTGCGTCAATCTGCGTCAATGAAACGCTGATGGAGTTTTTAATCTGTAGAATTTGATGACATGACGTTTTAAAAAAGGTTTGTTTGAACTCTGATGGGGATTAAAAGCTTTAAGAATAAATTGCTCGTTATTTTGTTGCGAAATATTAAGTTATAGTTTTGTAGCGGCCCAACGCCGCCACTTACGAACCAGTGACATGACGTCACACAAATCCTGCATCGCGCAAGCAAAGTTTTCAGCGCGATTAAAACACATACAACAGTCCGACAACAACCGTTGGGCAGTTTCCCGGACCAGACACAACACCCAACTGGTCGGAGGAACCTCACTTTACTATGGAGGTTTGTGGGACTTTACACCCTGTTCCACCTACCCCAAAGTTTTATATGATATATTCGGTAGGAATTCTACAAAAAAAATAATGTTAGTACCATTTGTTTTTTCACAAGTATTAATTCACCCTAAACAGAGACTCAGAGGACAGAGCTACAGATAAAGAGTAAACCTTTGATATTTGTACAGGAATCGGGAGCGAAATCATCTATTGAAACATAATTAACAAAACAAATACCTGAATCTTAATACTCTTAATTGCTTAGGACCAAAACCTACAAAATAATAGTCAATTGTTTAGAAAAAAGTTATGGACCGGGCGTCGTTCCAGTAATTAGACAATTAATTACAATCGTACCAAGATCCGTTATTCGGGGGCGACACGACTGGTAATTAAAGCAAACCAAAACACTGCAATTTATGGCAACACCGACACATAAATTAACGCGAACGACCGCCCGCGACCTTTGTCAATGATGAAATGTTGCCACATTTTAAATACCAAACTCCCCGAATTGAGGCTTTATTTCCTTTATCATATACTACCCAAATTTTAATTGGTGATTTCGTTTTATATGAAGTATTCGTTTTGGAGTTATGAATAGAAACCACCGCTTTATGAAATTAACTGCGCATTTTATTTTAAGGATTAAATTGTTGGAGAACAATAGGAGTTTTATTGGTATACAGAGAACGCTCTTTGTTGGTCATGTAAACATTGCCCAGAAAATAGGGCACCTCTGTAGTTATGTTTAATTGGAGGTCAAACATCCCACCACTAGAAGCTACCGCACCGTAGGTGCTGAAAAGGGAATAGAATTTAATATAATTATGTTTATTGTTCCCCATTGAGCACCAAGCTATTATATTGTTTAGTGAACAAATGGGAATACTCCATAATTTTAAATGTATTAGACCATAGCGCTGCGTCCTCTTTTCTTCCAATAATATCTCAATAAAATCATGAATCCCGCGCAGTGATTATAGCAATCAACATCATCATTTCAGTCGAAAGAAGTCCTCTGCAGTCAATTTAAGCGTTCCTGCGTTTCTCACATCCATTGCATTTCCAAGGCAGTCATCGCTTTACCTTGTGAGAAGCATCACAACGTTAGGTACGCCTTCCGGTACGCGGTAACCAGTCCAGAATCTTTCATCTTCATCGGCTATTCGCTCTGCGACCAAAGTGCCCTGTTCGTTACAATGCTGTAGGAATGCGTCTTCTGAAACATTTTAAATTAAACACTTATAATTGTTTGAATAAATTATAGCCTTTTGATAAAGCTGTTGAGTGTTAATTCACAACGCACTCATGTCCTTGTTGCCTCTAATCAAATCTAACTGCACTGCTCCCCGATGTGATAAACAGACAGAAAGTCCACTTTATTCAAAGGCATAATATTTATCCATTTGGCAACAAAACCTCATTTCAGACGAAAACCGTCTGCATCACAAAATTAACTGTTTATTGATTTGGAAAGTAGATACAGTACCACAATCTAATCTGTACGGCGTCAATATTTGAAAAAAAATGCCGCTATACCACAATGCATAACTGTTGTCTTAATTATTCTTCGAATAGTCATAAGGCAGTATTTTCCAAGAGGTCGGTTTCCTGTCTAAACGTTGCATCCGTTTGTATATCAGTATTAAGTGTATCTCCTAACTACCACTGATCCACTTGAAAAATTCCGTTAGATTCGCATTCGCTCGAGCGTCCATATTGCACACTATATCGGTACTTCTGCTTACATACTACGTTCATATTGGCTTTAAAGTTGCATTCAATTTCCCGAGGCAGCAATATACAATGTCCAATATCAGTGGTTGGAATAGATCTCCAGATATTGAACTTGTATCGACCCAGTACTGTTGAATCGGTTCTACTATTTGTATTTAGTGAATTAGAAAATTACGTATTCCTTCTTCTTCAGTCATTGGAGAAGCCTCCTATTCAATTCCATTAAAAAAATCTTTTGCGAATGATTCTTAGCAGTCAAAACTCTTCTTCGTCAAACTGCATTTCCCGGTTCAAACTTAACGATCTCTATTTTTTTTTGTTTCTCGTTCTTCACTCATTCATCTCCATCCATTCAATTTACTCTTTGGGTTTTATAAGAAGCCTGTATTTCTACTGCAGGACAATGTATTTCTACTCTCTTTCCTCTTCTCTCTAAGGCTACTTATGACCAGTCTTCATCGTAGAGTCCAGCTCGTCCCGCCATCTTCGCCTTGGTCTACCTCGATGCCTCTTGCTATCTGATGGGACCCATTAGGTCGATCCCTTTGGCCTATTGATCGTCTGAGATGCGGGCAGTGTTCCCAGTCCTACAGCAAGAAGGGTAGTTTTACGAATGACATCAGCTGTATGGCATATTATTTATTTTCCTCTTGTATGTAATCAGTTTTATTTATTGTCCTACTATATTTACTCTTTGTTTATTTGCTGTCCACTTTTGGTAATTGTGTTTTCCCAAACTTCTGCTTAGGGATGGGATTACATGAATTATTATTATATGTACCTAATGTAAGAATATAGTTTGGCAGGAAATAAGTAAGAAGTGAAAAGGATGGTGAAACTGATTATTTAAGTATAAATACATTTTGATACAGTAAAAAGTTTTAATTAAACTTGCACTTTCAGCAACTTCTTATTTTTTTAATTTTTGGTTTCCACGTTTAAAACAGTGCACCTGCCTTGTTATCTCGTCAGCACCCTTTGTTGACTGGTAGAGAATGCCTAAGGCGTTGTGCATGAAGTTTAAAAAAAATAAACGTGTATCTTAACATATTGCAGCTATAACAATTGAATAAATGGATTCATTTCCTCTAGCTCACTATGCAATCAACTGTGACTAAATGTAATAACACTGCGCATCCAATCATTTTATATAGCACAGAATTTACCCTTTACATTTTGCAGAAAATGACACTACATAGAAATGTTTTTCTGGTAAAGAGAACAAATTTGGAACTTATTAACTAGTATTACTTTTGATAAAAAGGCTTCCGGGTACTTATGTGTCTACTTGTGAAATTAAAAGAAAATTAATTAATTGTATTTCCGCAAAATAACTTAAAGGAGACATTGCAATTATACTGATGTTAATATTACCATTATCCTGGTATGTATTAATATGACAATCCTTAGAAGAATTCATTTGCACTATTCTAAAGAAACATAATTCAGTATTCCTCTTTTATATTGTCAAATCATCATCACATCATCAGCCTATTAATGTTCCCACTGCTGGGACACAGGCCTCCTCTTTGTGAGAGGGAATGGGGCTTAAACCACCACGCGGGCCCAGTGCGGTTTGGTGGATGTCACATATCTTCGAATTATTGGTTCTAGGACATGCCGGTTTCCTCACGATGTTTTCCTTCACCGTTTTGAGAGCAGTGGTGATGAAATAATTTACACAAAGTGAAGCGCCTACCTGGGCTCGAACCCACGACCTACAACTTGTAAGTCGCAGCCGATACCACTGGGCCACCACTGCTTAAAACCACTGCTTTTAAATTGTATTGCCGCAAAATTATTTAAACGAGACACTGCAATAGAACTAATGCTTGTTATACCTACACCTCTTAGAATTCTGTATTCCCCTTACAAACTGTATTTCCGCAAAATATTTTCAACAAAACATTGTAATTATGTTCTCGTTTAATTTTCAAACCATCGACTTCTAACAAAATGTCTACAAATGCTATCTTAGCCTGCAGCTTATTGGGTTGCCACAAAATTGTCTTTTATCAGCACGGAATTCCGCAGCAATTACTCAGGGAGCTGCGATACCGCTTGACTTAATAAATCCTCTAAAACCTCGCCACCCTTTTTAAACCCAAACAAACAGAAATATCATAAGTGAACACCCTATTATTTAGTTTATTGTACACCCTATTGGCTAAGCATTAAAGGATGTTTTATTTGGGACGGTTTATAGTAAAATTTCGACTTTAGTGAATAGCTCTGGGTGGTTTAAAGGTTTTTTTTTAATAAATATAGGCTCGCGCTTGACCACTAAATCAACTAGGTGACGGGAGATCTAACATTAGATCGTCATGTTTGACTTTTAAATGAGATAAGTATAGGTTTCCGTTAAAACAAATGTTTTTTTTTATTTTCTGGCATATATAGGATCAATCGCCGTTAAGAGTGTAGTTACTTGATATTATTACTTAAGTTTTTTTTTTATCATCATTAGATATGATGATAAAAATGCCGACTAGTCGTTTTTACGAACGATGCCCATGATAGTCGCCTGCGTAATTTCGCTGGCGATTTTAATTTGAACCTTCCTAAAATATATACTGCCTGGTGTTGATTAATGCTTGTGCTGTACCAGTTTGAGATAAAGCATTTGCACTTTTTTTTTGGGTGTGTAATCATTCAATGACTTCTCCCGCTCTGGGTGAAGCTGGATGGCGTGTCAGACTTTTACTGACTAAAACCCACCCGTGTTCCTTCAGTTTCTTGTGCCAGGGCCGCGGTAACTATTTTCAAATTTATCAGCGACCCAGACAGGCATCGGCCCTAGCGGACTCCGTCAATTTTACTGGCATCTCTTTGAGGCGCGCGTGGAACACTACGCGCCGTCGACTCGGGCCGGTCCTTATCGGACGGCGAGCTACCCATTATTCGCCGTCCACAAGCCCGCGCCTACGGTGGCCGTGAATCGGCTTGCGACTCCCGACGCCCGGAGCGTCTCCTGCGGTGGTTCGGGGCGTGACGGCGCCTCCGTTGCGTCTCCCTCACGCGTTCCGCCTCCTTCTTCGTGAGCATTACTGCTTCGCAGAAGGAGGTGACAGCTTCCCATGCCCTCTCGTTCCGTACCATGGCCTGAACCAGGGCCGGACGCAAGAGGTCGCCACCGCCGATCGCCTCCACGAGGACACGGCTTTGCTCCGCCCAAGCGGGGCAGACCTCCACCGTATGTTCTACCGTGTCCTCCGGCCGATCCTCACAATGGTGAAAGCATTTGCCCTGCAGTGGGACAGTAACAGACTGGTATTACAATACACAAAGCCTGAAAAAAAATTGGATGGTAATATAATCAGTTTTATATTTATTACTAGCGACCCGCCCCGACTTTTCCCGTAATAAATTAAAACAACTAGCTGTTGTCCGCGGCTTCGCTCCCGTGGACCACCCCACAGGACCCGTTTTCGGGATTAAAATAGCCCATGTCACTCAGGAATAATGTAGCTTTTTATTGGTGAAAGAATTTTTCAAATCGGTCCAGTAGTTTCGGAGCCTATTCGGTACAAACAAACAAAAAAATATAAAGAGAAAAGATTTTTTTGTAGAAACCTTCCTCGTTTCTTATTCTTTATATTGGTGAAAATCGCATGAAAATACGTTCAGTAGTTTTTGAGTTTATAGCGTACAAACGCGGCGAGGGACTTTATTTCATTAACCGACTTCCCAAAAAGGAGGAGGTTCTATGTTCGACATTATGTATGTTTTGTGTATATTCACCGATATCTCCGTCAATTGTGGACCGATTTCAAAAATATTTTTTTTGTTTGAAAGATTATGTTCCGAAATTGGTCCCATTTTAATTTGGTGAAGGACTGACGAAGAAATTCGAAGATGTACAACAGAACTCTTCAATAAACAATGGCAAATCTCTCGGGATTGCTGCAATCGCATGTCTGTTTGTTGTTTATACCATTTCATAACATAACATCACGCCAGTACGCTCTTAAGGGGTACGCAGATCTCTCATTTCACCGGTTATGTTCAAGTTTCATGATATTTTGGTAATATATTCTGGCGTTATACGAGTAGGTAACTTACTAAACAACTTGCCTATTAGGTAGGTATAACTAAAAAGTGAAAAATAAAAAAACTTTTTACAAAAAAATACTACCGACTTCCAAATACAAACAAAGTGAAAACTAACTTTATTTTTGGAAGTCGGTGTCCATAACGCAATAAATTGGTACCTACGAAAGACACCGACTTCCAAAAATAAAGTTATTTTTCACTTTGTAGTTTTATTTGGAAGTCGGTAGTATTTTTTTGTAAAAAGTTTTTTTAATATGTAGTGATTTGAAATTTTAATTTGATTTTAAGTTTATTCTTTATTTTTTTGTTGTGCGCTTTCGTTAACTGTCCTATTTGTGTAAATCTCGCTATAACACAGGTTTGCTGTAAGAGAACCCAATTATGGGTTAAGCTCGCCTTTGTACATAAGTTGTCCTTCTATATTTGTATATGTTAGTTTTGTGTACAATAAATAATATGAATGTATGTGATTTTTTTTTCTACAAGCCAACACTGGTGCCATTATTTATTATTATGTTAGTAAACTAAATATTACACGCTTAAAATGCGTATTAAATCAGTTCAGTTACGAACAATAAATTAATTACACGGACATGTTTGGGTATTAACAGCTAAACAAGCTTGTTTGATGATCATCGCGGGTCATTTATCATCGCAAAATATTATCTATGATGCGTTTATGTCATTGTCTATGTCCTATGTATACTGCTGTAGTGTTATATTATCTGAGCCTATACCTACCTGCAGTAATGTTCTGTGTTATACTGCATAGCTACAGTAATGTGCATGTATGTCTGTTTGCTATGCACTATGATAAAACTACTTGATATGTTCAATTGTCCATGTCTTAAGCACATCATTCACAGTTTCTGGACATTATTGCCAATTATCGCCAGGTTAACTGCTGTGATTGGTTGAGTGAATTGTCAACAGCCAATTAGGTACAACAGCTTACGTGTATTTGAGGTTTTTTCGTGATTTAGCGTTGTAATTTAGGAGGAGCTCGTGGCTAAATAATAACAGCCGCATGGGTCGATCATCAAGGTTAAGCAACGCTTGACGAGGTCGGTCCGTGGATGGGTGACCATTTCAACATACCGAGTTTCCTCCGTGCCTCGAAAAGCACGTTAAGCCGTTGGTCCTGGCTGTCATTTGAAGATCTTTGACATTCGTTACGGGTAGACAGAAGCTTGAGATCTGACACCAGTCTTGCCAAGGGGTATCGTTTTACCCAGTTACTGGGATGTGGAGGTCAGATAGGCAGTCGCTCCATGTAAAACACTTGTACTCAGCTGAATCCGAACCAAAGAAAGAAAGAAGACTGGAAGCCGACCCCAATATAGTTGGGAAAAGGCTAGGCAGATGATGATATCGTTGTAATCTATACTAATATATAAAATTATAAAGAGGAAAGATTATTTTGTTTGTACCGAATAGGCTCCGAAACTACTGGACCGATTTAAAAAAATCCTTCACCAATAGAAAGCTACATTATTCCTGAGTGACATAGGGTATTTTTTAATCCCGAAAGCGGGTCCTGTGTGGTAGTCCACGGAAGCGAAACCGCGGGCAACAGCTAGTTTTGATATAATTTTATTTTGATATAATTTAGAAAATGAACAATAAGTAGGTAGTTCACCTATTTACTAATATATATGAAATAGTTAGGAAAAACTGTGATAAGCTAATAGAAACTAATAAAAGCTTATTCGAACAATAACCCCATCGCTTCCAAATAATCCTGAGCACTCAATCAACGTCCACAACGTGCTCCAAATGATAACCAGCCGATTTCTGTTAACCCCCTATCCTCCCTCCCTCGGGGATACCTCGGCAAATAATAAACGGAACAATAAAACACAACATTAATACATTATGGCCGAAACAATCAAGAAGTTACGCTTGCGCAGAAATACAATTAATAATAATATTAGATTTATTAGTAAAACATAATTAACTTGTCTTATGTTGTGTTTGATTCAGCTAACTTCAATTAACACATTGACATGAGAAAAAACTGAACAATACCCTTACAGAGTACTTACGTCAATCGATTCGTCTTAACCTTGCTAGTGTCACTGGTTAAAAAAGAAAAATGGCGGATATTGTGCGCCATGTTGTAGGACTCACATTTTTTTACACCCCCATATTGTGGGATATTAAGTCGATGGATACATATGGTTTTGGTCAGTCAGCTCGCAATTATGTATCCTCCAGCTGATTGCACAGCATGATTTTATTCATGTTTACGACTTTTAGTTCGCTTCTTAAGCAATCGGTATATTTTATTGTTTCGCGCACACGACCACTCCCGAAGATGGTACGCGTGGCAAGTCCTTTTTGGCCTAATATGACATCTTCTATATATACACCGTGAAATTTAAGTGGTTGATTTCCCGCGGCAGAACGACTTGCCTTTAGGAGTACTTTCGAAGCATAGAGTTACTACGGTGAATAATTACTACGAAAAGTGGCATTGATTTTTATTTAGATATAAATAAAAATCAATGCCACTTTTCGTAGTAATTTTATAACTCAAGAACGGGCTCACCTATCCAAACCAAATGTTTAGGCTTTGTTTGGACTATTTAGTAGATGGTTTATGAGGTTTTTTTTTTTTTTTTCGTTAGCGTATAGTAGGTAGGGTAGGGTAGGTAGGTATGTAGGATAGGGTAGGTAGGCAAGATAGCTAGGGTAGGGTAGGTAGAGTAGGGTAGATGAATGTTCGGTGTTTTATGGCAAAATAAAGTTTGCCGGGTCAGCTAGTAAGTAAATAATATGACGAAACTTTGAACTATGGCGTCAAAAAACAAAACGGTTCTCCCCATCCTTGCATAAGTCAATGAATAAAATGCAATTAACTGCGCATACATTGTGTTTCGATTCACTGAGCTTTAATCAACAGCGATAAAAGTCGTAAAGCAAATGGTTTTTGTTTCAACTGGACTGGAAATTGCGTAGGACTCGCTCTGGATGAATAGATATCTATTGTTCTCAATTTAAACGAGCCGGCGCCATTTTGTGGTGGCCATTTTGACAGGTGATCACATCAATCTCATAAAATAAAAGGGTTTATTTGGTCTCGGCGGATTTGAATGAAATAGGGATGGCGGTAATATTTTTTTAAAGTCCATACATAAAATTTTATAAGCGTCTTCGCTATTACATTACGCACATAAAAAGTCATATTATCCCAGAAAAATAAATTAATATGTAAATGTTTTAGTTTTATATAAATTCAAACAGGTAAAACATAATTGATTTACACAGTAAATACTGAGATTATCTTTTACAAATATATCAATTTTACATTATATCTACTAATTTAAATATGGTGTCTACCAAAGTTACCTACATTCTTTAGCCAAGCTTACCTACGTAGGGGCGCTAAATGGAAAATCCATCCCCAAACTTAATTATCTTCATAAATATTATCCAATCCTACCCTCTGGTAAGCACGATCAAATTACCAACTCATTATCTCTTCTCACAATTATTATAATAATGATAAATACATTTTTAGAACCTCATTATGACTTGTACAGACCAAATAATATTATAATCTATTATTTTTTAAAGGCACTGAAATGGGCATTACATCAAGTTCGTACATATACGGAAAATGTACCAGCACCAAAATTGCGTAAAATATTTTAATTCACAATCCAAAGGATTTGAAGGAAATTCAGAATTCATTGCTTCATATGTGAGCAAAAAGCTTAAATAACGCAATAAAAGATGTTAAATGCTCAAAATCACTAATGATTGTGCGTTACACAATAACCCCGCCAAATAAGTCCCTTCGTTTAATCAATTCCGTAGAGTGTCACGATCACCCCGATTATTTCTGAGCAGAGACTTCTTTACTCTGAAATAATTTATCTTTAAAGTACTATCAAACTAGCACGTAATAACCATCTAAACGACACTTAAACAGTTAGAACCTTTAAACTTAAGCTGACACTTTAAAAGACTGTAATGCATACCAAATTAACCAGGTTTCCAAGCTCCGGTCTTCAAATTACAATTTTCGTACCTAATTCAGAGAACCGAGTTCCCTGAGATCATTGGCAGGTTTTATACCCTCGTTTGGTTTACGAGACTCATTTACGACACGTGCTATGTCGTACATTCGTACATGTGTATGTGGTGTACTGATCACTTCGATTTTTATGGGAGGTTAGAGTTCGTGTTACGAGTAAAGCTTTATTTGAGGTGAGATGTCGATTCTTTCTTTGATTATCATGTTCTGTCTCTGAATATTATTTAATTGGATTATGCAGTGTATAATTTTGGAACGCGGGTATAAGCAATCCAGATTTTAAAATATACCTCTCCTAAGTTATATCCATGGTCTCTAACCGCATTTAGCACAGACTGGCCGTTTTTTGAGGATCTCAGTCCAATGAGCTGAATTTCAATCAGAAAAAAAGAATACCAATTACATTGGCCCATAATTCACCTACACTTGTAATTTACACAATGAAAGCAGAAATGGGTTTCAGTAAATTAGTTTCCGCAGAATAATTTGGATAATTCCGACAGTGAATGAATATACACAATAGGTAAATAATTGGATCAACCTAATTTGCCACCTTTCGCTCTGATAACATTGTTAGCTGGTAGGTGAGCTGGTGCCATAGAAACTGCGAATGCCATGCCAGCCATGCGAATTGCGGACGGTGGGAGTTTATAAAAGGAGGTGCATAGCGTGTCCTCACTTTCTTTTGCTGCTGGCACGTTGACCAAGAAGGACGTGCTATCTGACAATTATCGTGGCTTGACGTCACAGAGAAACTTGGATATACGCCTTGACGTATTCAATTTTATGTTACGTTTCTTTTGCAAATTGTAATTCCAAGGATTAAAAGATTGTTTCTTTTTTATAATGTGTTTTGCTTCTGGTTCATAATAATATGTATTTTTTATGTATACGCTCAAAGTTGATGTAAAATTCAAACAATGTGGGAGTCTTTTAAAAATACTGTTAAAAGCTTATCCAAAGAAACGTTCAAATAAACACAAAATAAATAAAAATACAGTATCTTTTTTTTTCCTTGGGAAAAGCTGTCGCAAGATAATTTGCGCCATTTACCTCTTCCTGAAACCTTATCAAGTTTTGTCCAATCAAGATAAGCTATTATTGTGATATAATTGATTGACTGACGTAACCACAGCTGCGATTGCAAGAAACTACAAAGATTAAGTTCTTCTTCGTCGTATCTATGATTCCTCAATTATATACGTTTTGACCAGAATTTAACCACGGTAATAGCGTTTTCATTTGCCTCACAAATGTCCTTCAGGGTGCAGGTGTTGTTGCACAGAGAGCACGACAGGAGGTGAGGCATTGTTTGGGATATAGCTCCGCAATCGCACTGCGGGTCATTGGAGTACTCCCATCTAAGTTGTGCCTGCAGCGACCCACTTGGCTTCGGAGTCGGTTTAAAGATTTCCAGGTGGGCCATGGAAGTTGGTGGCCTGCAGGGAGCTTTTCTGCAATTTTAAATGTTGAAGTACACACCTAAGCTTTGGCCCCGTAAACTATCGCAAAAGAACACTGCATTTTTTGGGGAAAATACTCATGTTGTTGCTGTTCTCTACTTAAAGAATTTCGTAATTTTATCAAAACTTCTATAAGTATCTCCTGCAAACAAACAACTTTGCCTCTTTCATATTATTAGTTTTACAGCGGTTTGAGAAACCTCATTAAACTCAGTGCCTATTATTAACATTGGACTGTATTTGAAGGGTCTGGCAAATGGTCGTTGAAAAAGACGGGAAGTTATTCACGGACTGAATATCGGGCGATCTTTAGTATGGGAATGAGGGTATGGTACGCCTTATCTGATGATCGAAGCTAGCCCACGTGCAGCAGCAAGCTGGTGAGATCTTCTTGCTCCAAAATGGCGATGGTGTCAATATCGTTCACAGCACACGAACTACCACAATTCTCTTATCCGCGAAGGGGTTAATAGAAGTAAATAGTATAGTAATTCAACTAATTGGATGCATCAATCTTCAGCCATGTGGCATGAAGAGCTGGCGATGAAAATACGAAGTCCTTTCACGGTCAAGGTTTAATTCGCTCTAAATGTATGTGTTAAAGGCGTACATAATGGAGCAGGTTAAAAGACGAGGGATATCGCCCGTGAAATGTCAAACATAGACTAATGCTATGTCTTATTAAAAGAAAAAATATGCACTTAACCTCAACGATCGAACTCAGGTATCGCACAACCGATCATTCTTCGTCTTTATCGACTTGCTAAGCAATTCCAAAAGTTTTATCAACTCTGAAACTGTGACCATCACCGTGAAGTGGATTGTGTCGCGTGAGGAACATTTTCCATAAAAATAACCTGAAAAAGCAATTGAGAAAACGAGTGACAAAAAAGGGGAAAAAGTTTCTTAAACAATATTTTTGAAGTATAAATTACAAGCTAATATTTTCACTGAAATAATGAAGAATATTTAAAGATTTTTTTCCTGCTTTCAGAAAAGGGATACTCGTATTTTCTTTTTGACAGTTTATTTAGAGTTTGATTGTTGTATAAAGAAAAAAAAAAGAGTTCATTACATTAAAACATGTTAAAACTGCTAAAGATAGTTAAAATCATGTGCGCGCGGCGCTATGTGTGGGTAACTCATCTGTACGCGCAGTGTGGGTATCTCACCTGTGCACGCGGCGCTATGTATGGGTAACTCTTCTGCTGCTATGTGTGGGTAAACCTTGTTTGCTCGGCTACACAAATTAAAGCTGTATAATTACAAGCGCACGCATACATGGCGCCGCGCGCACATATAAGTTGAACTATCTTATTTAGATTAATTAATTTACAACAAAGAACAAAGGTCAATTAACCAGGAAATTGTTCCGGAAAACGAAAAATATACGAATAGATTCTGTTACTACGGGACAGTCATCATATGATTGTGTTTTTTAAAGTGAGCGAGCTTTAAATCACTCGGTGAGAAATGTGTGTTATTTGATTGTTTTCACAGTCCCGCTCGACCTACGATCCCAGAAAAACATACTCCCCTGAGTTGATTTTGCCTAATCGAGCGGAATGACCTTTTTCGCACAGTATTTTTCTTCTTTTCATACTATGAAAAAAATACTCACGTACTTAGTATAATAGAATACTTAATAACCGTTCATCCCGCTAATATCATCACCAGAATCCGACTGTAAGGAAAGATAACACTTTTAAAGACAGCCCACCGACTTAATCGGAGAAAAATTAGGAAAATTTCGGATCAAAATATCCGCATAACAAATTACAGTCGGCTCTTTTATCCGATAATGGTTCCCCGTTGACGTCAAATTGAATAGTAAGCCGGGTTATTTTGCAACGAAAATATTTGCACCGCTTCATTTTGACGATGTTTATCAAGTTTTGTTTTTCCCAAGTTGTGAATGGCACTTCTTGTTATCGGATGGGATATGGAAAAATGTTTTTGTAGACAGCAGACGTATTTTTAGATATTTTATCTTTGAGACTTTGTCGGATAAACTTGATACTCTTGTCACTGTTGTCATCACTTTTCTTAATCAAAAATCCACAAAGGTAAATTGGAATTTGTCTTCCACACTTCTTCCACTCGCTACCCCTTTATTTTAATTAATAGGAAGGACTTTTAACAGAACCGCGTTGATCAACCCCGAATTTTATGAAAATTTCAACATAAAACCTTTTCAACAACCTGATAAATTGGAAAGTTTACAGTCCATTTAATCCGTGTCTTGATTGAGTTCATCATTTTTTGTCCTAGTTTCCGTGAATTGAGCTATTGAGTCGCATAGCGTTGTCCGTGCCAATTAGGACAACGGCTTAGGCATTATGCCAAAGGCTGAATGCAATGAATGAATGTTATTCTTTATGTTTCTGAATGTTGCCAGACTGGGTTACTGACAAAATTCTAATCTATTACGTAAATCGGTGACCTATTTGGCTAGACTTTGTTTTTTGTAAAAAGCCTTGTTTTCTACTACACGTTATTTTGTTTCACAACAGCTTGTTTACTGAAGGTTTTCAGTTCACTAACTATATTGAGGTACTTAAAGGCTGCCTGTCATATATTTAGGTAGGCCAGGGTAGGTCTTTGAGTAATTTTTGATGCACCTCGTTTAATGCGATTAATACTAGGTACCAACAACAAAACTTGCGTAGCAACTGGCAAGACTTTACTTGAATGTATGCTGTGCAACTATTAAACTCCTATATGTCAGCCACATTTTTTAATTTGGCAACAAAAATAAAGTCTGACTTAATAACGTCTCCGAGGAGATGCATTAATGAGTCGGGACAAGTCTGCAGAAAGCCTTTCCAGTCATCTTGAACTACTTAGCAAGGTTGGCAGCCTGCCCAGTAAAAGACGACATTTTCAAGATGTCCAAAGACTTATAAATTCATCGCTGAATCAATACCCTTTTACAAGAACATTCGTGACTTCCTTTTGTAACTATTTCATGCTCCTGGGTCTTATATTCCGTGCTTTTCTTTTGATTGGACTGTCTTCTATTGCTCAGCAGTATTTTTTCGTTAGATGAAAATTATTACTCCTATAGTAGTTAGTGTGTTGGTATTCATAGAGTAGATGATGCCGCGACGACATATTTTGGTATTGATACAATTTGACTACTAAAAACTTCTACAAACTACTAACTATTATGATGCCCAAAAATTTGGCAGCCCTAGATTACAAACGTAACTATAAAACAGCAATAATGTTATGGTCTATTGAGTCTGATTTAATTTCCATTGTTGCTCTTTCACGCCAATGTGTAGCCCGAATTATTTGAAACGTTCTAAATCATTTAACATCAATGTAATTAGGCCGCACATCCAATGAGGCATTTTGGGACATGCACAAATGTAATGTCGGGCACCATAAATTGAGCTAAGCGGCTTAAATACGGGCAATGCTTTGTGGAAATATTATGGCATTCGAAACTTGCTGATAATGCGTATCGGTTGCTGCATTTAGCCATAAACTGGATTTCGAAACGTGCGAAATAGTTTGTGCGGGAATCGGCTAACTGTTTCGGGCAGATTAAATTGCAATTATTTCGTAGTGCTGTGAGAGGAAACCGAGCGTTGTTTGAATGTAGAACGGCAACAAGGTACGCTTCGCATCGGACACGAGCCCACGTCCAGCCATTGACAGATTACTAATTACTCTGATGGACCTCTCTTGTATACGGCTGAGTGACGGACGCTCCGACGGCGGGCAGCGAGCAGCTCATTGGCTATTATTCAGTAGTGAAGGGGTAACACAATCGTGTACGTAATATGATTCCATGGCTACAGTAGTGCCAGGGCCCAATGGCCGTAATAGTTTAGACAATCTTAACCTTACCTCTGTTTCTTTTTGTTGTCGTGGACAAACCTTCAAAAGGCGCCTGGAAGTTTGCGGAAAAAAAAGTTTGTAGTATTAGGTACATTTAAACATATGAGTGTTATTTATTTTTGGAATTACCTCTTAAAACCCTTTATTTTGATACCCCACACGATGGGTTTGGAGGAAAAAAAAAATTCCCTTACAAAATGGCGCCCAAAATCCGCCATCTTTTCTTTTCCAATTTTAATGTAGGCAGTGACACTCGCAGGGTTAAGTCGAATCGATTGACGTAAGAATCATCAAAATCGATCAACGCGTTTGGTCTCTAGAACGCCACATAGGAACATACATACATACATAGACTGATAAACACATTTTTACCCTCCTTCGGCAGTCGGGTAAAAAGACCAGGAAGTATGTATTAGTTTTACCTCTTAAAACCACCCTGGAACCCCCTCTGTGCAACGCCTGTTAAGGCACATCCCTGAAGAGAATGGAAAAGAGCCTGATTGTTCTTAATAAATGACATAAAATAAATGCTGTTAGACATCTGACATTCAATTAAAATAAGTCTATCAGACTAGATTTACCAAACAAATAAACAGAAGCACCTGAATCGTGCTTAGAGTCCAAAATATAACAGATTGGACTATAATTACGTATTCGGGATACATTCCCGCGCATACCACATTCAAATATGGCGGATTGCATACACGAACACACCTGGGACGCTCGTGCTGGATTGGCGCCAAAACTAATCCACGTACAAAGGTTATATCGCAATTCTATTATTATGTTTTTATTGTTTTGCAATAAAATTTATATTGAAACCGATGCAAAACAGCCCAAAAATAAAAAAATACTACCCACAACCAGGATAGTATTTTTTTTATTTTTAGACTGTTTTGCAATAGTACTAAAATCTGTACAGTTTTAAAAGAAAACGTGGGCGTATGTTTAAAAAAACATGTGTACTTACTGTTTTCAATCAGTTCAGAAGCTTTTTTCTCTGTTTACACAGTACAGTACCTAACTGAAACACATAATTTACCATTCATAGTTTAGTTAAGTAGTTAAATCTTCAGAATAAGTATCTAAGTATCTAATCGTGTATTTTATACAAAATAAAACTCTTTATTAATTATTCTGCTTCTTCAATACAGGTACTATCAAAAGCTTCATCTTATGCCAAAAATACGATATTTTTAGACATAATCGTGGGCTAAAAGGAACCATTGAAGTATCGAGGACGTAACGCGTCCCTCCTCTTAGAACCGTTCCCTCAAAGTAAAAGTACTGAGTGCTGACACATTTGAGAAAACATGTTTTTCCGACATCGAGAGGATTCGAGAGCCGATTCTTAGCGTTATTTCAAGTGATTTCTGAAGCTATATTTAGGTTCCCTTTTGGAACCCCTTTATCTGCAGCTTTATTAAATGAAAAGGATTTTTTCAAAGGAAAAACTTTCTTTTTTTGAAATATTAAGTATTGTATGTGGTGTGCTGTTATTAAACACCTAAGTACAATATATAGATTTACGTTGTCTTAATATTTTGTCTAATAAAGGAAAACCACGCTATTACATTAACATGATTATTTTTAGACCAACTTCATCCACAAATCCACTCTCCGAGCTGCTAACGAAGAATTATTGATAGAAAAACACCATATATACAGTCCATCTTTACCATTCGAATCTAGAACGCTAAGCAGTTGCATTTGTGGGCAGTATAGAATACTTTGAACAAGCCATCTTATCCTACTTCTATCCTATCCTTCTGATAGCTATTAAGTCTGAATTTTTGTTAATCAATCACACCTGAACGATTTAACGGATTTCGATAAAATTTTGTACACGCTTATAAGCCATGGCCTGGCTTAAGAAATAGTACTTTGCTTACTAACCTTTACTACTAGGTAGGTACTAGATACTCAGAGATGTGACCTGACAGGCGTTGTACAGAAGGCGATCCGGATTGGTATTTTAAGAGGTCACGGGGCCGCTTCTAAACGCTATAGGTGACACAAGGGTGGTTTTATTGGTCGCGGACAAATTTGAAATAGAGTTACCGGTCCTGGCTCAAGCAACTGAAGGAACACGAGTGGGCTTTACTCAGTTAAAGTGTGACACGCCCTCCCACTTCACCCAGAGCGGGATAAGTCATTGGATGATTTAACACGCACAAAAAAAGAAAAGAAGCTGTGGTTTTATTGAGGTAAAAAGTCCACACTCCTTGATGTTTTCCACAAAAGGCCAGCAGACTTTTGAATATTACCCGCCAATAGCACAAAAAGGTACGCTTTTTTATCCCAGTAGTAAGTGCCCAAACGATAATTTTTGACATACCCGCGCGCAAAGCCGCTGACAAAGGCCAGTCCTAAATAATACACGAGTCAATTCCCTCCTCACCGAACTGCAGTAACAAATTAATATTATACCAGCCAGTACGCCACTGCATTTAGCAAGCATGTCGGCGAAGTGATTACATTAATTCCTTATAAGACCGCATAAGAACTCCTCAGAGAATAGTATGCGGCAGTAGGAGTTTAATAGAGCTACGGCTGACTCCCTTGTGCAGTCATTAAATGTAAGATGTTAAAGATTGCTTTGCGGTGAAAAGGGGAGTATTGAAAAGAATTATTAAGGAAATAAATAAAGACATTAGATATGTAGATGATTTGGTATTATTGGTAATACTGGAGTACCTAGAGGTAGTTTGGTTACCAAATTGTCTAATACGTCTATGAGGTGGACGAAATCCTAACCTTTTATAAGCATTAAAAAAAAGGTTGTTTCAATCTATATAAAGAGTACTAATATTATAAAGAGGAAAGATTTTTTGTTTGTTTCTTTGTTTGTTTGTACCGAATAGGCTCCGAAACTACTGTACCGATTTGAAAGCTACATTATTCCTGAGTGACATAGGCTATTTTTTAATCCCGTTTCGTGTACCATAAACACAAAGTAAATGTACAGTTGAAAACCAGCGTCATTTCTTTTGTTTTTATTTATTTTGTACAGTTGAAAACCAGCGTTATTTCTTTTGTTTTTATTTATTTTTGTTTTGTTGGTACAGAAAACGAGCGTTTAAGTTTATGCCAAATAAATGTATTTTCAATCTTTCCAAACGTTTTATTTCCATCTTAACTCTGATGGCTGGTTTCTGATTTAAGTATTTGAGGTTAGCAACGTGTCAAATCCTACTTAAGTGTCAAATTTTGACAGTTTTCAGACTAATGTATAGTTTGATAAGTACTCAACTCGTTCTTATCCTCAAATACTCAAATTAGCGGGGTGAGCACGGCCTACTGTGACAGGCTTGAGTCACACATTTTTATCAAAGTTTGGGAACAAAAACCGTGATATAATGCGTGAATCAAGCCTATCACAGAGGCCGTGCTCTCCCAGCAGGAACCGGCCATGAATCTACAAACAAATTCGCAAATACAAAGACTAAAAACAAATGAAAATTTACTCTACAAAATAAGCTTAGCTCTTCCAGTATTTATTCTACAACCGGGACAGATCCACCTGCAATGCGTTATCGTGAACAAGTTTCACCTTCCTAAGTACCTTTTCACTTAGTACATTACCTGGCTATTTCCATTTAAATAATAGGAACTGGCAATGAGAATTAGTTGTTCCACAGAGTAACGAAATTTGTATGGTAGTTTTGCTTCAACGTCCAATTCTGCATTAGTTAGTACCTTGAGCACCTTGATGGAATTATTATATGAAAACGGAGCGATGGAAGATGAAGTTTGGGCTTACTTGCGTAAGTGCTTGAGTGTGGTACAGGGGACATTACATGGTGATGAGATTTCTATAACGTGGACAGGATATGCAGTGGCTTCATGCGGCAATTTCCTTTTAAGAAAAACCGCTGTGTAAAATATCTAAAACGAAGAAATATTAATTCCTCTTTAAAATATAACAATATCAAACTTGTATTCCGTAAATAGGTAGGAGGCATGTTTAAAAGAAGGTAATTCTATACAGCCATAGATCGACTGGTACTAAGTAGCTATCTCCTACCCTGCTGATAAAACTGGCAATGGGTCCAGGTTCACCACGGTCAGCAAAGTTTAACGATGATATTTTTTTTTATAGAACTAAAAATGCTTTACAGACACTGACAATAAAAATTTAACAACGTAATGCGCGATGATCGAAAATATATTACAAAATAACTACTTAAATTTATTAATTGTACACTTGTATATTTGAACATTTGTCCTGTATCTTTTTTGTTTATCCAATAAAGTATATAATAATAAAATTTACTATTATAAACAATAATAATTTATATATTTTTCAGCCAATGGCTTAATAGTTACGAGCCTCGACCAACACCTTAGGAGGCTCTCGTTAGGCCGCTGGGTCAAGGGCCTGATCCAGAAAGCAGTATTGCTGGACACCGCTCGTTTTCTTAGGAGGTTCCTCTCTCTGGAGCCCTGATCGCCGGACCCTGTTCCCGATACCGGTGGGCCTCTATATTTTTTAATTTATATTTTTGTTTATATTTTTAAATTTTTGTAAAAATTTTTGTTTTCTAATTCATTTTATAAAAATATTTAAAAATGTAATTGATAAGAAACAGATAAATAAAGGAAATAATAATAAATTTAGTAGATATTTGTACTACTTAAGGCGCCGATTCCCTTGAGTAGCTGTTTTTAAATTGAGAATCACGTCTAAATGGCTAGTCGTAATTTTTTGAAAAAATATATGTTATAATAGACTATTTTCTTAATAATTTGATTTGAGCAAATTTTCAGTCTTCTTCGTATAACATAGTGTAATTAATTTGTAAAGTTATGTCTAAAACGGACAAAAACTCGACAATCACACCAAAACCGCTGGGCGTATTTTAATGAAATTGACACCATCTCAAAGACAATTTAATTATCTACATTTTGATCTGAGCCTTTTTTTTTAAAGTCATAGAATAATAAGCAAAGTACAAAAACTGCAAAATTTTGGGTCGCGCGGGTGTGAAACGAGTGCGCGTTTTGTTCCCTCAAGGTCGTTGGCGTTAGTCGTCGTCTTAAAACTTGTGTATAGCTCGTTCAAGATAACTAAGCACCCGAAATATCAAACGACCCCACTCCCTGGTACCCGCGTTCGCCTCGTGAGCCAGTTTGGAGGCTATGAACAAAATGTATTTCTATCAGCGATGACGAAGATCAAAATGCCAGAATGTAAGGGATTGATCACCTGACATTTCGATAGCGATTGAAAATCCCATACGGTTTTGACATTTTACCAACGCGGTCGCAACGCTTCCGTTGATAAAATGCCATTGTCTAGAACCTCTTTTCAGTTTATCTCAGTATGTGTAGAACTGTGGACTCGCTTCTTCGCCCACCAGCTTGCCACACAAAATCTTGAACCCCTATACCTGGTCCTCTCCTAATGAAAACCCCAAACAACCCACTTACACTTGTTACCAGATTAACCCAGTTTCAAAGCAAATGAATAACTTAACATCCCCCACAGAGCACAGAGACACTTCGGCGGCCACTGCTAGAGGTGGCATTGTCAAAACTTTCCATACAAATCAGTCAGTGGCAACGTTTCTTCATAGAAATTAACGGCCCATGACAGTTCTGGCTATGGTTGTGATAGCCGAAACCCAGTGCAATTGCGTGGGCACCATTGCCTTATATGGTAAGGATACTCTACTGCCAGGGAGGACCGTGCATTTTTCGGATGCAAAAATTTCGGCATGCTAAACCGAAGCAAATTCGCCACGCAGTCGGCTATCTTCGGGAGCAATCGTGTGCGCGAGACATTAAAAATACCGTGTTTCTTATAATATGGTGAACGCGTAAAAGCAATGGTTCGACCGGTCTTATCTTTAGATACTATTTAAATCTACAGGCGGGACACGGATACTATTAGTTATGGTATGGCGTCTGTAGTAGCTGCCGCCGGATTGGCGTTTCCGAGCTCTATGGCATCCCCAATCTCAGGAGACGTTCCTCAACCGGTTCTAACTCAATTAATCTGAATTCTAAATCTAATTAGATAATCTGCCCTATGTAAATTTTTTCACCGTCTTGAATTATTAATGTAGGTAAACCAATTTTAATTTAATCATAATTCAGTAATTTATCATCCTCACTTATTGCTGATGAAATTCAGTTTGAAATATTGAAAATTTAATTATTTTGTGCTGATTATTTGGATAGAAATTTTCTGAGCTTGTTATTAGGTTAGGAGTTTGTCAGCAAATTAGGCGGACCGCTACTTGCCATATTAATTTAAGAAAACCGGCCAAGTGCGAGTCGGACTCGCGCTTGAAGGGTTCCGTACCATTATCGCATAAAACGGCAAAAAAATCACGTTTGTTTTATGGGAGACCCACTTAAAATATTTATTTTATTCAATTTTTAGTATTCGTTGTTATAGCGGCAACAAAAATACATCATCTGTGAAAATTTCAACTGCCTAGTTATCACGGTTCATGATACACAGCCTAGTGACAGACGGACAGACAGACGGACCGCGGAGTCTTAGTAATAGGGTCCTGTTTTTACCCTTTGGGTACGGAAGCCTAAAAAATTAAACATAATCTAGAATAATATATAGAAAATACCCGTACCTATACAGGGTGTTTGGAAGGGAGCTGTACATACGCCTAGGGTAGAAACTAGGGATAGTCTGCTACCTACCCCCGCCCATTATATTGACCTTGGCCTCAAGGTTTTTTTTTAATTTATTTTTATTTTTTATTTGACTTTTTTGTGATTTTTTGACTAAAACTACCTGTAGCTCAAAATCTATCCATGGGACCGGTCGGCTAATGGTCTTGTTTTAATCGTTAGAGTCTTAGGGTCCTGCAAAAAATTATTTTACACCAGAAAATTGTGGAGAAGAAAAGTTATGGGGCCTGAAGTACCATAGAATTAATTAATAACTTTAAAACTAAAAGTGATAATTACACTTTTAGCATATCGTTAGAAAGGGCATGGACTGAGGATGTTTTAAAAAAATCAGAAGAACTCCAACCCTGTTAGTTTTTTTTTAAACCCCATAGAAAGTTGCCCTTAAAATTATTTCTTTACCTTACTACGGTACTTCAGGCCCCATAACTTTTCTTCTCCACAATTTTCTGGTGTAAAATAATTTTTTGCAGGACCCTAAGACTCTAACGATTAAAACAAGACCATTAGCCGACCGGTCCCATGGATAGATTTTGAGCTACAGGTAGTTTTAGTCAAAAAATCATAAAAAAGTCAAATAAAAAATAATAATAAATTAAAAAAAAACCTTGAGGCCAAGGTCAATATAATGGGCGGGGGTAGGTAGCAGACTATCCCTAGTTTCTACCCTAGGCGTATGTACAGCTCCCTTCCAAACACCCTGTATAATAAATAGCGCGTAGATATTAATTCATTATACTTTCGTTTTGATCGTGTTAGCGACACTGCCTTTACATTTTTTTCGTATTTCGTTTTGAAATATTGGAATACATTGGTAGACAGGTGTTAACGACTTTTATTTTATTGTTATCTGGCGGTGACTTTACTTGTGTGAAGAGGTTTTTGTCCTGCAGTGGGATAGTACTGAACACTTGAACATTTTTCTCTCTGGAAAGAAAGAAGAAAAAATAAGAAATAATTCCTTGGCTACATTTTTGTAGATTGGTCAATTAATTATAATAAAAGGCGACATTCTTTCGTGTAGGAAGCCATGACTGTCGTGTCACACAATTTCGTATTCAACTGACCTTGTTCCACTAACGAGCGAAATTAATGCGAACATCCCAATTACTAACACGCAACACTTTAATTAAATAAAAGTTGTAACAAATTCAATATTAATTACATTACCCAGTGGAGAACCGTGTCCCAGTGGTAAAGATCCCGACTTACGTGTCGTACGTCGTGGGTTCGAGCCCAGGCAGGCACTATACTTAGTTTAAATTTTTAATCAACACTGCTCTTAAAATGGTGAAGGAAGACAAGTGACATCTGTCAACCCGCACTTGGCCCACGTGGTGGATTAAGGCCCATACTCTCTCACAGAGAGGCATGTGTCCCAGCGGTGGGAACGATTGAAGGTGTCACGTCATGCTTTAGGGACTATCAGTATGAATGACAGAGATAATCCTACCCGACTTGCGACTCATAATTTTCCTACTACATGTCAAAATCTGTATGATATTTGTTAATCAATAATGTCTCAAAAGCTGAAACAATTGAAATGAAACTCGGGTAGAACTTGGCCTGATATACGATATTATTGATCCCGATGGATAGTGGACGTTCTCGTGGGGTCATTCTCGAGCTTATGTCACTCAGCAATAGTGCAAGATTCTATCGTTCAAAGTTTAGTTAAGTTTAGTATTAGGAGCAGTACTTAAGGTTACACTAGTCAATAATTCTTCCATACAAACGTAGTCTAGGGATTACCCCACTGTATGACGATGTACGTTCAAAATAAAAAATTATATCAATATGTCTCATCATTATCTAGCCTTGTTTGGAGACAAAAAATTTAAAAATATATTTGAAAGTTATGAGCGTCGAAAGTTCCACATTTCGACACTAACTTTAACGCATTTTTAGGCGCAAATAAATAACATAAGAAGACGGAAAATTGCAAAACGGCCACCATACAGGGATAGATTATTATTAGTTCAACAATGCAAATAATTTTATTTTGAACAGTACGTTTAGTTATTTTTTCATGATATCCAGACTCCCAAAGGTCTGTTTATAAAATTTCGCGCACTCGGTTTCGTCCTAAATCATTATCCATTTCACTACAAATTTGCAAAAGTGTGTATTCGTACGCGAACTAGCTTCCTACTGGTCATCACAGCATCTATCTCTTCCGCACGTGTTGTCGGTTGATATAAAATGCATTTCAACCCCGCGCACAAAATATTTTGTGCCCTTAAAGAGCTTGCTGTAAAAAAAAAACCGCCTGCTTAAAAAGCGAATTAAAATATTCGCGAGGTGGCTGTCCAAAACCAGATGTATCTTCAGACTGTAAATCATGATTCTCTTCTTGTTTAAGTCTTTTTAGTTCGCTTTTTAAGCAGTCGGGATTTTTGATTTTTTATGTTATCATTTTTTTCTAATTAGGTACAAATATAAAGTCAAAGTCAAATATATTAGGCCAATTGCGGCACTTTTGAACGACAAACAATTAAAAATTTAAATTTGCAAAAAATTAAAATGAAAATTGATTCTACCGTGCATTCGGAAAAGTAGCTTTGTTATGGAGAAGAACGCACAACAAGCTGCATAAATACTCCGTATAAGTGTTATATATTTTTGAAATCTCCTCTTAAGGCGCCTCCCCGAGCAAAACGCCGCGCTAGTCTAGAATTTTGTGCAGTTTTTAAGAGCTATCTACTCTTTATTTAAAAAGAAATATCAATTGATAAAAATACATTAAATTTCTACATAATGTTGATTCTCAAACGGTAGTACACTTTTTTTTTTTTGTCACTTATCTCCTTCCAACAAAACCATAAAAATGTAAAATAATATTTGATAGCATGCATCTATTCGAGAAGTGTTCATTAATTCTTTTTTATACTAACACTAATGGATAGACAGTTTGATAACGAACATTTTGTAAGTTTTATTTTTTTCAAAAGACCAATATTCGATTTTAATAAGATTTTATTCTAAAATCTGGGCGTATTCACTACCGTAATTCATGCGCCACCAGTGCCGCTAGGCCAATAGGAATGCTCATATCTCATGCTGATTTTTTGGTCAGGGTACGGCCTTAAAACGATTTATTTTGATACCACAGACGATGGGATGGACGAAAAAAAATTTGGTACCCACAATATGGCGCCCAAAAGCCGGCATTTTTCTATTTTACTATTTTAATGTAGCCAGTGACACTCGCAAGGTTAAGAAGAATCGATTGACGCAATAATCAACACAGCGTTTGGTCTCTGGAACGCCACATAGGAACAATCATACATACATAGACTGATAAACACATTACTCTCCTTCGGTATTCGGGTAAAAAAATATGATGTTCAAATTTTACCTCTTCATAATATTAGTTGAGTCAAGTAACTCATTAACATTTAAGAACAAGTAACTGATTTAATATATACTAAAAGGAATTCAAAGTTATCTAAAAGTCCACTGTAACTTAATTAACATTATACCACGATATACCTAACTAAGTACGAATTCTGATTAAATCTTATATTCAAAGAAATAAACTTTAATATTCTATGACAAGCAATCAGAGGTAAAAGTTTAGACCCTTTTATAAAGTCATCCGAAATAGAGAATTTGTTTTTAAAAGGAATGGAGTATGATGAATCTCAAAAGAAATTACTGTTCCGTTTCATTTGGAAACAAATGAAATGAGGCAAAAAATCGGGGTGTATTGATTACCCAGAGACAAAGCAAAAAATCCAACAAATCTCTTTTCATAAACATTGCCAGTAATAACAAAAACACGTCCGAGGCAAGAAAGAAACTGAATTTATCTCTTCCTGTTTGTGTATTCCTCTTTACAATTTAAAGCTGGCCAGTGCGGTTGAAACATTAAAGCCGAGTTTTAAACTATCAAGGATAACTAAACTAAACTATGACATTAAATCCACTGTAAGTACAAAACCCATAACTTACTTTAACGGCGAGTTATAAAAGCCATTAGAACCCTCGTAAACTTTCATTATTTTTAATACTTTACGTAATTTCCTGAACCCTTACCTGTGGGTTGACAATCGAGAAGCGGTGTTACCACCCGAGAAGCGGTGTTACTAGCCGCGAAGCTATGTTGCCAGACGTAACAAATACGAAAAGGGATATAACTTTTATATAGGCTAATAAATAACGTCATATTTTTATGGTTTTATATCATTTCTTTACTAATTTATGGTTTTTTCTTATTACAGGTAAGATTCGTGTGTTTTTGGAGATCAATAGAAGTATTGATTACTGTGTCAGTGAGTGTCTTTTATTATTTTATAACCCTATCTACATTATTTGCGATAATACTTTCATTTTAATAATAACTATTGTGAGAAACATTAGAGCTTACCTATAAAAAAAACAAAAAAAACGCCTGGTTGTTTCAATAAGTACTCCGTGTACTTATTGAAACAACCAGGCGTTTTTTTTGTTCTGTGGAAACAACGCAGTGCCCGGGCAATCTTTAATTTAACCTAATAGTTTTATAAATATTTCAAATCTATAATTTTCATCATTCTCTCATTAAAAGCAACAAGAAGTATTTTCTGCCAGCCTGTGTGTGTGTTGTAAAAGTTTGTCACCTCAAGCGAAGTCAGTTGTGACAGTATTTATCTACCTACTTCGGTATCTATGCTTTACTTTCAATGAATATCAAACTAAAAAGTTGCCAAACTTCGTCATGAATTTTAGTGATACTAGAATTTATTTTACAAACTACAAAAGTTTTATCGATTATGCATGATTTTCACCTTGTAGACATTTTTTATTCTCGCTACGTTAAGAAGAGAGCTATAAATTAAATTGACTTGTTCTTGAAGTATATAAAAGATGATAATCAAGTGTATTCTTTACACTTAAGAACCCCTACAAGTTTCACGATCCAAAAACAGAAAACAGCTACTTTTTAGCGAAAATCTCTCAATAACTAGATATATGATAAATAAAAATAATGACAAAAATAAAAACGACACAGGTCCGTCGTCTACATATAAGCCCTTGAGCTAGACTGAAATCTGAATGCCTCGCGCGAGCGCAACGGTTTATAAGGCATTATTTAGACAATTTATTACAAGAAAATCATCATCATCATCATATCAGCCGAAAGACGTCCACTGCTGGACATAGGCCTCCCCCCAATCGTCGCCACATTTACAGATCCCGTGCGTCCCGCAACCAACGGATCCCTGCAACCTTCACCAGGTCATCGGTCCATCTGGTGGCCTACCAACACCTCTCGGTTTGCGATCGCCACTCCAGAACCTTTCTGCCCCATCGGCCATCCGTTCTGCGAGCAATGTGCCCTGCCCACTGCCACTATAAAATAAGAATAAAATAAGTACTCAAAAATATAATATAATAATCTGATTCGATTGATAAACACCTCAAATTTCAAATTATTTACCAGTTATTTTTATATTCAACATATTCTTACGCGTAGACGACGCTTTCGCACTTGATAAAATTTCCTTTTTTCCGCATGGACAACATTTTTTTTTAAGTACGAATACAATAAACTTTGATAACAAAATTGGTGGCTTACTAGTCTTACTATATGCCCAGTCCATACCATTGTTTGCAGATTATTATTCGCCACCAGTAATCTGAAAAAGCTATTGAAAAACCTGGTGTTTTGCGATTACGTTAAAACGTGTGTTAGAAATTTATTTTTTCTAATTTAATTTGAGCAGTTATCAAAAATATTTATCGTACATGTACTAGATAACTATGTGACGCAAAAAATTGCATTAAAATATTTATCATATATCTTATAGTTATTGAGAAATTTGCGCTGAAAAAGTAGCTGTTTTCTGTTTTTAACTCGTGAAACTTGTTTGAAAATTGAGTCCTCTTAAGAGTCCCTACTCTTAAGAGAACTCAATTCTCAATAAAGATGTTTAGTAAAAATAAGTTTGATCGTTTAATTTATAGAGATCGATACCCATCACGTCTACAGGGTATCGCTACCTAATTTAATATCAATACCAATATCTAAGTAAATAATAACGTAGGTTTTGCTTCGTTTGTGCAATAGGTTATCAAAAGCACATAACTTTCTTAATTCGTAGCATTTTATACATTTGCAACATTATTTCAAATACCAATCACAAATTCCAATGACAGCCGCCATGGCTGTCAAAAATGACATTTTAATGCGCCAAAGCCGCCAAACTTTCGCGCCAGTTTATAACAATGTCATCGTGTCATATAGATACCTGCACGCATAGTTAGTTTTAATTAAACCCCTTTTGTCGTGTGCCGACGCTTTAATCATTCAACTGAGCGTTATAAACGGCTTTTCATTTTCAAGAGACAACACACATGATGGGATTATCAAAGTTTCATTTTTTTTTCTATGTTCACGTGGGTTAGATGGTTTAGAGTAAATACATATACATATATATAAGCAATAGTTAGTGTTCGTTGTGCAATGCAAAACATATAAAAAGTTTTTGAAGGTTTTAAAATATAATATAATATTTGGGTGATGGTGGTAATTAGTTCGGTACAAATTATTAACCACATTCAATAAATAATTTTACCTTTTTATAATATTAGTTTAAAACAATTTAAATACATTTTTAGTCAAAAGTTCTCGTAACTTTACCAAGGAAGACTAATAGACCATTCAAATTATTTGGGTCAATTTGCATTCACAGCCGCTTTCCGATAAAAAACCGTTTCTTTCTCGGCAAAAGTTCCGAAATTTGAAATTTACTGGTAGATTAAAACCTCCTTCATTAAACTTGGGAAAGCTCTCACAAAGTTCTACGACCAATTCTTTTACCCTTAGCTATAATGAAACACAACATAAATTATTATTAAATATCTTCCACAAAATGAGGAGCCAATTCTTAGGCAGAAAGTATGTAACTTCCTGGAAGGTAGTCTAATATTTTTGTTAAAAATCTTTTATTCAGGCCAATACTGCTTTTCAGACACTATAAATTCCAATATGTCGGAATACGTAGTGTTTACAATATCGACAGTTTCTTTGTGGCCAGTCTTCAGTTATTGAGTCATTTCTATTCCGAGCTGCTCTCAGTCTGGGAAATCTCCACGTTTCTTTTCATTTTGTGAGAGTATCAGCTACTTATCATGCTTTAGTTTTAAAAACTTGGCAACGGCGCAATAGGAAGCTGTCACGATTGATTTATGTAATAACTACTCCCATTTACGACTTCGATCCAAAAATCCAGACGAATTACAGACTTAGGTTTATTTATATCTACTTATAAACTGCTCTCAAAATTACGACCACCTTTATACGCTTTTCTAGAATAGTTTCATTCAAAGGAAATTGCGCAGATAGGCGACATCGGTCGGGTATCGAGTACACGTTTTTCTAAGAAAGTACAAATCAGTCGAATGGCATCGGATTGCGTCAATGTGAAGGTACTTGCAATTTAAATAATCATCGATATGACACAAATCGCGACAACCTATTAGGAGGTCGCTAATTGCCAGTGTTTTGTGCACATGTCCGTTGACAGCGATGCTGTCGAATTTTTTGATGCCTAATTGGGTCTTTCCCGCCCCCTTTTAAACCCGTTTGTATACTACTCTTATTAATGCAGCATATATAGTATGTAATTTATTAGTCTGTATCTGTAAGTAAATATAAAAATATTTAGTATAAAAAATCTAGAATATAAATAGCATCTTCTAAAGCCTTTCATTTTATTGAAATACGTGGTTTCCAAGGCTTCCTACACGTCTGATCCAACACTTGAGCAATATCGCCATATTGCTCCGAGCTCTTTTCAGCTCGTGTGAATGGAGATCGTGCCTTCGAATACGTAATTGTCTGAAAACATCGATCATTGGTGTAAGGTTGTTGATATTATTATTATGTACTTGTCAATAGGAAAGCCTTGGAAAAAAATTTAGATCTGTCTATTGTGGCACTTAGGTATTGATGGTAAACTCCTCCGGATACCGCCTTTTCTGGCAGCACGTACATTTATTCTACATATTTGAAAAATTAAAGAAGTCTAAGACGCCTTAGACATATTTAAATATATTAATATTGTCTGAATTCCCCATTCCAAAAAGAAAACCTTATTTTAACAAGCTTTTTATTATTCAATCTTATCAAATGATATAACCAGTTTCTTTGGTCTTTATAAATCATTTGTGAAACCGTTTCATTGTCGAGGTGCAATCGCAATACAGAGACAATACAGCTCTTAATCATAAAACAATAGCACAACGGAAATTATTACAGTAGTAACTAACAACGGTTCTCAAAGGCCGTTTGTCCTGGCTCTATGGCCGTTTCCCCGTAACACTTATCTCTGAGTTAATTGTGCCACAAACTATTCGTTATGGCTAGCCGGGCCCAGCTGCATCTCTTTTATTAAATCCAAGTTCCATGTTACTTGCTTATTTTACTTTGTATTGTATTACAATGTTTAATGTTAGCAGAGGATTCACCAGAACTTTCTCTCTGGAACACGATTTTTGTACAAGCAGACATAATTGTATAATAAAACGGGTGGATATTCCAAGTCCAAAAGCTATTTCCAGATTCAAATGTAACGGTTTTGCGTCGAATTCTCTTTTCGAATTTAAAATTAAATTCGTCGTTCCATTTTCGTTTGATGTCAACTGCTATTTTCAGGCAATGCTGTCGAAAACCAGCGACATTCCCATTCGTTTTTCGAACAACATTGGAAACAAGCTAATTTGTGTATCAGTACAAATTCCCATGGGGGCCGTTTGGAACGACGCCATTTAAAAGTTTGCACATAATTTTTTGTCTCTCGCCCCTTGAGTCCCACTGTTCTTGCCCTCGGAGTTGCTGCTGGGCAATTAAACTTTTTGTCGGTGATAACGTCATTCGAGAAATAAAACATTAAGCACGAAGGGTAAGATAAGATACTGTCAGTAAAAACGCTCCAAACAAACAAATTAACATTGAAGATAATACAGGTTGTAAAGATCCTTTTACAGAAATAGCATACCTACCGTATACAAAACTTTAATCAAAATTGAAACCAGTGCAAATCCTTACAAGTTCCTAAAGGGCAGACTCCGAATTAAAAGATTCCTGAAGAAACCGCTAAAAATAGACCTCTTTGAAATCTCGAGGATCCAATAATTGCCTTTCTACCGTATAAAGTAAGAAACCTCATTTCAGTAAATCCTGAGCTAGCGATGTTCTCCGAACGAAGTACATTTATTTTATATGGCTCACTTTTATTTCGCTGTTATAGCCTAACTTGGCTACTTACTGCAATTTATATTTAAATATATACAAAGTTTTATTTACCCTTTTTGATTAATGAGACATTAAGTGCGAAGAACTTCTAGAGCTTACTTTTATGGCTATATTTAAGAGATTTCGTGTACACTTTAGGAAGGATTTCTCTTCATTTACGATACAAAGTTGCGTTTAAATGGAACTAGATAGTTTCGTCTTTGCTTCTTGTGAGTGATAAAAGTGGGATTTGATGGCGTAACTTTTTACGTCTGTAGGGACACGATGGTGTAAATATTGACGTACCAACACAATAGCTATGAACAAAAAATATCCGCAAACCTGCCGAGCAAAACCTATCAGTATTTTCTAAAACACGTTTTATCCCCTCTCTTTAAAAAAACAAACTTGAACGTAAAGCCAATTTTCTATCAGCGACTCATCCTATCACTTCAGAGATAGACTGCCAATCGATCACACGTCAACGAGCCTACCTACCTTATTATCATAAAAAACCTTCTTGCAAACCTACTTAACCTTTTTAAGTATTCATGGCCGGAGCGTACACGGACCATTTTCATTAGCGTCTAATAAATATGTACGGAATCTTTAGGTTGAGAAAATACGAATGAAACTCGTAGCTTTCCAAGAAATGAGGATATGTCACCTACTACTTTGTACGGCTTTATATGAAGGTGTCACTGGCTGATTGTTTGAGCGACTGTAATAAAGAGGACATGACACTTCGACCCCCTAATGGCTGTCATAAGAGCATTCGGTTTGTGATATAAGTCATGGACGGCTAACGTTCCATTTTATTGCGTTGTTGTTTTACTAACTAGAAACAAGTCAGCGGAATTTATATGTGCAACACATTTAAATAATGGCGCCCAGCGTGGGACTTTTGTTTGTGTAAAGCATTTGCAGAATATGGAGAGATACATCTATATTTAAATAGCTACTACATAAGTTCTAGTTAACAAACACTGCAGAGGAAATTTGACGTGGTAATATTGCAAATTATCATTATGGAGGCTTATTGGCGCCCAGCAGGGACCTGACCCGCCTATAATTTACACCGGACAGCCTCAATCCATTGTCAAGGGAAATTACCTAGACGTCGTCCGGTCATATCAACTCCGTCATGCGTCACGAACCTAGAGCCTTCGGGACACGGAATCAGATTGACTCGACAAGCCTCAGCTGATCGAATAACGTAATGGCTTGCTAGGCCGTCTTTGAAGGTAAATAGAAATGAGATAATTAATTTTGTTTTATACACATTCTACGTTCGGTTACCGCGTTTAAAAATATATCTAATACGTGTCAACACTCGACGCGTGTTGGACCGCGCTGCTGGGACTTTCTCCTTTTTGGTATATTCGTACAGAATTCTGACGGTCGTGGAACAACTTAAGAGCCCCTACAAGTTTCACGAGCCAAAAACAGAAAACAGCTACGTTTTCAGCGAAAATTTCGCAATAAGTACAAGATATATGATAAAAACTATAATGACAAAAAAAAACGACACAGTTCCGTCGTTTTATAAGGCAATATTTAGACAATGTATTAAAATAAAATAAGTACTCAAAAATAAAATATAAAAATTGGATTCGATTGATCAACACCTCAAATTTCAAACATATTCTTACAAGTAGGCGACGCTTTCGCACATGTTAAAATTGCCTTTTTTGCGCGTGGACAATATTTTGTTTAAGTACAAATACAATAATCTTTAAAAGACAAAATTGGTGGCTTACTAGTATACTCTACGCCCAGTCCACACCATTTTTTGCAGATTGTTATTCGCCACCAGTAAGCTGAAAAAGCAATTGAAAAACCTGGTGTTTCGGGATTACGTAAAAACGTGTGTTATGGTATTTTTTTTTTATTTATATTGAGCAGTTATCAAAAATATGTAATTTACATTTACTAGATAACTATGAGACGTAAAAAGTTGCATTAAAAGATTTATCATATATCTTGTAGTTATTGAGAAATTTGCGCTGAAAAAGTAATTATTTTCCGTTTTTAGCTCGTGTAACTTGTAGGGGCCCTTAATTTTAATTTGTTTCTAAACTTGAAAAAGCTTACATATTCCCTACACGAATTCCCAAAACAGCTTTTTATAATTTAAATCCTCAATTCGATTAAGGGCTGACGTTAGATAAAATAATTTTTCCGCTTTATTCAGGTAGGGAGGGTAGTTTTATATAAATTGTCCGTCAACAGCGCCCGAAGGATAGGTACCCTCCTGTTGTGATTACACATCTGAACCCGTTTCTATTATTATGTACTTCACTTATCAAGGCTATTTTGTAGCGAAAGGTTTCCGGCGAAGGTCTGAATTTAACTAAAAGCGTTTATAAATGTTGTTACAAGTTTGGGAACAGTTTTCGTTGGATGATAGTTTCGTTTAGCGCTGATTGAAGAAAGTTTGATGGGATTTCGTTTAGTGCGATCAATTTGTTTTCTGTTACCCAGACAGATGGGATGTATCGATTGACTAGAATATTTATCATTATATATATCTATATCATATATCATTGTCATATTTATAAACTCGTAAAACTCAACATTGAATTCAATAAATCAATCTCCGTGAAATGGCAACACCGAAGCTCTCATTGCCGTGTTGATTACAGGTGTCGAGTAGCTCGATTTGGGGTCCAAATAAATCAAAACAGGAATGAACAGATATCAATCTAATCCCCCAAGCCGCCACAATACCGTGCGGCGAGTTTCAGAAAATACTCACTCAATTTTGATAAATGTATTCTACCGTTTGTATGGTTCAATTCTATGAAATATTTAGATTAAGGCCGTAGTTTGATCAGCGGAAAAGATTTATAATTGTATTCAAAAAAATAAAAAAAAATAACTCGTTCAATATTCGCAGCATAAACGAAAAACGTTCCAGAATTGTTGAAAAATAAAACACAATTAAAACAAATTCTTTGTTACGTCCATACAATTGGTGCTTAGCAAACACTTTAGAGTCCGGCCATGTACAGCTAAGCAATTATTAAATCCATACAATTAGGGAGCTATACGGGCGGAATAAGTAAACGTTACCTTTACGCTGCTGTGGCCTAATCCCTGATAAATTCCCGGTGCAGACAGGCTTGGATTAGAGAAAATCCTCGTGTTCTACCCTGATTGACCTTTTTCCATTTCTGTTCTACGTTGTAATAAAGGCTCTCTGAACGAAATTTTCGTGTCACCACACTTTAAAATTCAAAGTCTGGTGACTCGGGTCCCCGTCTACACGTGTAGATGAGTTCGGTCTTTTGAAATGAAAAAAAAAAAATAATTATCGAGTCTGATCGTCGGCATGCAGTGCTTCGCAGTTGGAACTAGACAAAGGATAGCCAGCGGCAGTATTCGTCGATTGGTTTTCGATGTCGCTGCTGCCGAATTGTTTGCACGCCATTCTTTTAAATCCAGTTATGGAACACGTTGACAGCTTTCGAAAAACTGACGAACGTTTAAACTTTTCCCTTTTGTAACCCCTGACGGAAAAAGGGGTGTTATAAGTTTGATGTGTGTTGGTGTTGGTTGGTGGTATCATAGCTCCTAAACGGATGTCTCGATTTTGATGTAGTTTTTTATTTGTTTTAATTGGTGACTTTATCGAGAGTGTTCATAGCTGTTGTTGCTGTTTGATGAAAATCGGTTCAGCCTTTCAAAAGTTTTGGGCTGCTTGAATCGTGCTGTTTTGCGCAATATATCCTGTCATAATTACGTATTCAATGGATTATCGATCGAACCGTGTGTAATACTAGATAATTTATGTAGCATATAAACATGTGTCATGTGGTCTCTTGTTAAATCGTCTACTGAACTGGAAGCTATTAAAGGATATTTCCAACTTGGAATAAAAATACAAACGTATTCCAATATTTCGAACTGGAAAAGTATATTTGCAAAGACTTCGAAATAGCTTTCATATTTCAGCGTCACAGAAACTCGGAGCATTCGTGATAACTTGAAAACATACATAGGTACTTACCGTTTTCTATTTATTGCCACTTGTGTTATGAAAGATTTTATTGATTTTGGAAACTACTCATTTATTAACGCGCACGTATTTGGGTTCTGCATATGTTCACTTCGATGTTTTAGCTACAGTGACCTGTGATGTGTTTTCATAATTTTTGTTATTATTATATCAGACCATACTAATCCACTGCGGAGCAAAGGCCACCCTCTACGCCATCTTCGTCAGGTCTCCCACGGCGCGGCGGCGTCACTTAATGTCATTCGGCAACCATTCAGAAGTCAATTTTAGTGTGAAGACCTTTCACCCACATGGATATAGTTTTACATGTCGCTTATTTATTTTCTATACTTACTCATCATCATCATACCAGCCGAAAGAAATCCACCGCTGGACATAGGCCTCCCCCAAGCGCTGCCATATTGACCAGTCCCGTGTGTCCCGCATCCAACGGATACCCGCAACCTTCACCAGGTCATCGGTCCACCTGACCTTCCAAAGCAACATCTTCCGGTCTGCGGTCGCCTTTCCAGAACTTTTCTGCCCCATCGGCCATCCGCATTGCGAGCAATGTGCCCTGCCCACTGTCACTTAAATTTGGCAATTCTTCGGGCTATATCAGTAACCCTGGTTCTCTTGCGCATATATATCACAAATTCAAGATGAAAAATGGAAATATTTTCCCATGGTGATGAGCCCCATCATAGCGTAACGTATGCCATATTAGATGCCAGTCCAGTGCTCTTGCATAAAATGCCCATCACAATAAGAATTTATTACCGTTATTTATGAAAGTGAAGAGTTTTCGTCTCATTTAGCTTTGTGGAGGATATTATGCTGTTATTAATGCTGTGTTTTGGTGGGGTTCAAGGGTTCGAGATATTTATCTCATTTTAGTTTTTACCCGACTGCGGGAGAGGTATTTCGAGCGTTTTTTTGTATGTATGTAATGTATGTCCATTTCTATAGCACGCACTAGAACCAGGCTTTACTTTAAGTTCACTCGTGCGCTGAACTGCCAGATTTTAATAGGTTTAGAAAAAAAATAAAAATGTTTAATAATATCTAATTAACGATCTATTCAATATTCATGAAATTATGACGAACAAATTTACTAAATTAATAAGACGTATATTGCTGTAAAAAATATTCCCCGTGCGGTAGGCTAAAGCGCACGGCGAGAGTTCATACAATTCTACGAGAAACAAACGAAAACGCCTGGCGCGCGAGACAGAAATAGTTCAATAGAAAATGTACGGCAAAATATTATGACCTCTCTCCTGCGCCGTCCCAGCGAACCGAAGATTACCGAGAGGCGAGAGCGGGCGAGGTTTGACGAACGAAATTTATCTTCGGGTCGAGTACCAACATTACAAGTTGTACAACGACGTAACTAGATGGCGTTGGCGTCGAATTAGAAGTTGCTAGCGAGATGGTTTGCCGATTTACATTAGGCTCCTGTGAATTTTAGTAAATCTAACACGGTTACCCAGTGAGACGGCAAAGTGCACTACTAATTCTATGATCCACCAGCCCAGACTAGAACCCAAACAGCTTGACGGATATATGAGGTGTCGTTGGATTTGTCTCAATTGTGGGAGTGACATACGCTATAAATATTTTTTTAATATCCCTCCAAAAAAAGGGGTTGGTACAATATATTTTTTCGTAGTCATATTAATATAGATATCAAATGAAGCTACTAAATAGCCCATTCTAAAAATATACATATCTTAACACTTTTATGTTACTATTTTGGCACAAATTCAAGATAAACGTAACTTTGATAGCAAAATAAATAATCTTTTACCACATAACTTATTTGGAGGATTCGTTCATTAATAAAACTAAAAACTCTGAAACAAAACAAATTATCATTAAAACAAAAAACCCGACTGCTAATAAATAATTAACTGAAAAGAGAAAAACAAGTATAATTTATACATTAAATATTATGAGGTGCTGCCAGAGCATTGACAAACGAAGTTTGGTAGGCTCACTGTTTCTCTGCCGTGTATTTAATTCTAACCGTAGACAGATGCCAACTATCTACCAATTACCATTCTTAGGCGCGCTTGCGTCACCCTAGGTTATCTAACTAACTCCGGGTTAGCAGCTAACCTGAGTCCATTATGTATGACATATTGTCAATCATAACCTCGTGTTAACAACTAACTCTGACTTAAGTTTTTGGTGCAAGTGGGCCTTATTTGATCAATAATTAAAATTGTATATTTTTGTTCCCTACTTTGGAATAAGGATAAATAAATTATTTCTCCAAGATTCCAAATACTGTCTTCCAAATCTGATTCATTACATTAAAAGCTTTCTTTGTATTACCACAGGCTAAATTAATTAATTGTGCGAACAAGCCGGTTCGATTGACCTCGCACTTCTATAGTCTATGGTCCAATAAATTAACATCGTTATACGACGCGCTTACACCATGGACAAACATTCGATATAGAGGAGTGCCTTGTTTAGGCTGGCCCTTCACACAATGGCCTATATTGGTTCAGTTGGAGCTAGTGATAGTATGCTGAGGAATTTAATTAAGCAACTGAATTGTATAAAGTAGTTATGAAAACAGTCAATGACCTTCATATTCTGTCATGGATCAAAGTGATCAAAAAAATGGAGGTTTTAAAAGATTTTGAGATAAATTTGCAAATTCTATACCCGACCATACTGTTAATGAGGGCCTAGACAAAGTGACAATTTATCACCGGTAACTACTGTCCAAATCGCATATCAAGTAGTTATAAACAATAACGTTTTAAAGATCAAATTTGTGTATCTGTATTATTATTTGTTCATCGAGTAGCACTAGTCTGATAAACTCAAATGTTCTGGCAGAGGGTTCAAATTCGTCCGTTTTTAGGGTGGGTCAGATAACAGCCATTACCGACTGTACTATAGTGTCACATTGTTGAGTGAGCATGGAAGTAGTAAGTACCTACTACCCGGTGGTAATTACTACTGCCATGGTTTAGAGCAATCCCGTTTTCGGAATGTGCTAGTCAGCACACGAGTGCCGAAATATCGTGATATATTTAAGTAGATACAATGGATCATTAAGCACCGGTTTTTCCTGTATCAGAGAGAATCTACTCCTCAAGATGTCAGATACATCCCCAAGGACAGATTACGTAAGACTGATGTCCTCGCACCCTAGTGACAAATATCTTTGTCTGACGTCAGACTATTATTCATCTGAACAATTGTACGTCTGTAAGACGTGCGTCTGAACTTTAAAGATTTATTCAGCTTGTTAGTAGAAGTTTTGAAAAGTGTTCTTTTGTTTTTCGTTGTAACAAGAAATAGGACCTACTTGCTACAAATCTTATCTACATACTTTTTTTTTGTCACTTTCTTTGATAACTTGGTTATTTGAAATTGAGTTTTTTTTCCTTGGTAAAAACGGTGAAATCACTTTGCGCAGCAGACTGTGAAGCCCCCAGGAGACTTCTGTGTTTATAAGCGGAGTTAGACAGGCTATGTTAGCCAGCCCCTCCTCCCCCGCAAAAGGACCGAATGTGAGTCGAAGGCGTTATTTTGACTTTTGAGAGACGTGAGTCGCGTACTTTGAGTACCGCAATTCACGTTCAACTGAAATCCGGTTAGGCTGCCAGACGGACGGACGTAAATTCCGTTGTTATCCAACGTTTGTACGGGACTACTGACGCTTGCCTCGCTCCCCTCCCTCACCCCGAGCGCAATTCAGTTGAAATAATGCGCGTGAGTCAACAGACAACTCATTTTGCGTCGCCGTTTGGTACAAACAGGACTTTAGTATGAAATTAAATGTATCGTAAATTCCGCGACTCATTTTATGCAACTCACAGGTCAAAAAATAACGCTTGTTTGGCCTCACCTTTAGTGCGGCAAATGGAGTTGCTTGTATTTATTTCTATCAGTTTAAAATGTAGCCAGCAATATAATTTTCTACCAGTGAAACAATTTCTAAATTAACCTTTCAAAGAAAACTCCGTAGATAAACGAGTTTCATTTCCATTCCAATCACATGAACACGAAATTTTATTGCCTACTTGGCATTTTCTACAGCTATTCCTAGCGAGCCGATTTTCTCATCGAAACTGATTGGCACACGATCCTATTATCCACAACACCGCAAATCTTCGCTAATCTCTTTGGAAATAGGAATTTGCTTTTCCAATCGGAATTAAGAAAAACAAAAGGCCGATTTTCCCCGCTGTTTTTAAACTCAAAGAACGAAGGTAGGTGGGTAATGTCGTAAAGGCAATCGTCCGACCACGGAACCCAGGTACGATTCCGAACTATAGAGGGCAATCTCAAATGTTCCAAATTCAACTTCGAGAAATTGGACTCGCCTTAAGTGCGAAATATATCCAGTTTATATTTTTTATGGTTCCTAATAGTAGGCATTAGTGAAATTAAGTTATTTCTAGACGTAAATAGTGGACATTAACCTAAATGAAAGTTAGAATGACAATGATTTATAGTTTTTAACGCTTTGCTGACAATAACTTTTTATACGTTGATGTGTCAAAGCTATTTTTGTTTCTAATTGAGTTCTCAGAGTATTTCAAACATTGGATACAATTCGATGTCCATTAATGGTTTGAAAAGTAGTTTATATCAAATAGTAATTGATGTCCTAAATATACTTTAGTATCTGTATTTAAGTGACTGTAGTGAATCAGTTAGTAAGTGTACCTAGATAAATAGAAGGAAATTGTTTGTGGCTTTTTCAATATTCCTAATTCTATACTTATACTCTCGGTCTTGTCGATGATAGTGCCTCCAGACAACTTTAGTATGCACTATACTAAAATTACGACCTAAATAAAAACTAGAGTTGTAAAAATGTAGAAGCATTAGAAAATTGAACCTACCTCGAGACATTTTCCAACCTCGTTTCGATTTTATTACAGGCTATATTTAAAACCTAACTCTTCCCAAATAATGCAGTAAAAGTAAGAATATATCTAGTGCCAATCGAACCAAAATCGAATCATATAAATACGATACTAAAATGTTCAGAGCCTGAATAATACATACATACATAAACTCACGCCTTTTTCCCATGGGGGTAGGCAGAAACTACAGAACGCCACCTACTACGATCCTTACATACTTCTTTTGCTAAATAATAATAAAAAATAATACTATAATAAATATATATCAAAATCTGTAAGTTCGGTACGTTTCACAGATTGATTTCAGAAATGGAATACGCTTAGCAATAAAGTCGAATTAAATATTCGACAATATATTCCATTTTATTTGTTTCGGATTAAACGACCCACAAACCTTTCAGGCAATACCTATCTATATTATTTAATCATACATTATGTACATATATTCGATTTGATAATACAGTTACATATTTTATAGATCATAGCTGGCTGGGCATTTGAATAAGATATTTATTTCTTTTTATTTAGCGATTTTTTCAAGCATTTCCATCATTTTCATTCATATTTTACTTACTGAGTATTTACGCGCTGATCTCAGGAACTACTGGTTGGAATTGAAAAAATATTTTTGTGTTGGATAGTCCATTTATCGAGGAAGGTTATAGGCTATATAACATAACGCTATGAGCAAAAACGGGAATAAATAGCTCCTTTTTGAGAGCTTCCGTTGCGTGCGCTGCGTAAGCGGTTAAAGTTACGCAACATTCATGTATGTAGGGTAGGTAGGGTAAGGTAGGTAGGTAGCCAGTTGACGGGAGCGAAGCCGCGTGGGACAGCTATTGCTATATATTTGAGTTTCTATATCATGTAGATAGGACTAAAGCTCTATTAAAAGACGAGATATCTCTCCAATATTACCTAGATACCATAAAAGTAAGTAACAGACAGATAAATGAGGGGAAAATAGGTAGTGATAAAGTTAGTCGAAACATCAAGACGCGTCGCAGTCAGCAAACGACTGAAGGGGGTAATAAGAGACATTCCTTCATTAAATACTCTCACTCGTACCAGTTCAATATTGTCCTTAAAAAGCTAATAAAACGTTGCCACCCAGAGATATAACGAAACGCAATATTTGCAGAATTGCCCTCATTTCGGCGTCGCGCGAAAATATTCGTCCATAAAAAAATCGGGGCAGCCGTATACTCATTTCTTTTGAAGTGTTAAGTTCTCTGTTAGCAACATAAATTAATTAACGTGGCAGGTAGAAAAATTACTTTTGTTTTACGAAAACATAATTCCACCGAATCGTCTGCCTCGTTGGTCTAGTGGTTGTAAGCGCTACTGTCGAGTTTGAGTTCGTGGGTTCGATGTCCAGGTCCCGCAAAGTATCTTAATGGGTTTGCCAGTAGCAGAGTGGGGTTTGGATCTCGATTGGTGCCCGATTGATGGCAGCCCTCTATTATGTAATGAATTGAGGAACATAATTAGTGAATTGTAGGTTACACTTCTGCTTTACCCTTCCAAGAATACAGACTTGATTTACTCCTATTTTAAATTGAATTCTTCGATTTGGTAGATTACATTCTCGTAGATTTTCACGTAAATGCCTTGATTTGATCAACGAATCTCACTTTATTCGCTGCTGTCCCTTCGAGATCTTTGATTGCTATTATTCTTGAACGGCCGTGATCTTATTTGTTCGTTAGCTTTCTTTAGGGTGCTTCCTTTGATCCTTTTTCTGACCTTCCATTATGAATAAGGAGGTGTGGGTAAGTCTGTACCTACTTTGACCCGCCCATCGGTGCCTGTGGCTGTGAATTACCTACTAACAGTTTATTTATATGCCGATCATACTTTTCCATCGTTTTTATGTGTACATGGTTCGCGCCTCGTCAGGAAATTATTCAAGTCCTTTTACAAAATATGTAGGTATAACTTCTGAAATATCATCGTCATCGTCATCAGCGTTTTTAATATTGCACACTGCTGAGACACAGGCTTCCTCTCTGTCAGAGGGGATGGGCCGTACGTAATCCACCACGCGGGCCCAGTGGACCTTCGAATATGGACTAGAGAATTGTTTTATTTTTCCTTGAAAATGAGATTGTCTGAAATATGGACTTACTTGATTTATTCTTCCATTGAGAATGTAACAATGAACTCGACCGCTATAACATTGAATTTTCAATTGAATCTGGCGATATGTGGATGTTCTATTAAAACATATCTTTTTGTGGTTAGTTTCGAGTAGTCCGAAATCTGCCAACAGTCTTATCCAGGGGCATCGGTTTACCAATTAGCTGGGTAATGTGTTGATTGATAAGCAGTCGCTTCATGTAAGGTTTCCTGTCACAGAGAGGAGGCCTGTATCCCAGCATTGGGAACATTAAAAGGCTGATTGATGATGTTGACATGTAAGGTATTCAGCTGCATCCGAAAGACTGGTAGCCGACCTCAATATAGTTGTGCAAAGACTGGGTAGATGATGATATGGGTGGGTGTAGGAATCAACGGTATTCTGCTGCCCATCCTTTGGGCAAAATAAGCGTTATATTATAAAAAATAAAATAAAAAAATACCCGATACAAATACCTCTTTAAACTACTTATTTTTTTTAGTAGTAAACACGCTTCGATCCACAAGTCATCGAAACATGTAATTATAACACGATTTCTTGCAAAAATACCCCAATTCGAAGAATAAAAAACATGAGAGGTGTCAAGGGACACCCGGATGGAACGAAGTTCCTTTAGTATATATATATACATATATGTATATATATACATATGTATATATATATATCTTAGCTAGGTTTGATGAAAATCAGTTAAGCCGTTTAAAAGTTATGCGCATTTTATTGGAACGAAGTTCCTTATCGCGCGTTGCGAAAGGGGGGGGGTATATATATGTATATATATATAAGAACACTCTCGATAAAGTTACCTTTTAAACAAAAAAACTAAACTAAATCAAAATTGGTTCATCCGTTTAGGAGCTATGATGACACAAATACACAAACACACAGATACACTTGTCGAACTTATAACACCCTTCTTTTTTCGTCGGGAATTAAAAGTATATTTACATAAAAAAGAATTACCTAGGTATGTGAATTCACACATATTTCTTTTTATGTTCTCATTCTAGTAACGATTCCAAATTACACGGCCAATAGTAGTAAATCAGTGGTCAAATACCAATTGACTCATTTAATCTCTGAATGACCCATATGACCAGTTTTTTGGCCAATTGACCGACTGACCGAAATGTGAGTGTCGACCGAAAGTCTGGACGGTTTACTCATAGACAAATGATTGACACTTATACAAGTATAAGTATTAATCGATTTTATTTCTTCGATTTTAGGAACTTGCTTCTGTTTCTTGCGTTTGTTATCTAAGTATCTTAATTAAGGTTACACTAGTCGACCGCGTAACAGTGACAGATGTATACAAGTCAAATACATCTGTCCCTTACACACACTCAAAATAACCTTACTCTAAAAGCGTATGGTAACCCTCCTGATCACGTTTCTGTGGCCATTTTTTGCATAGGATGCACGGTTCCGGAGATATAGAAATCATAGCCACTGATAACGCCACCCGCGATAACGTTTCATTGTAAACTGCCGAGACAAGCTAGTCCTCAAATCCTAGCTTATCAAAAATATTCGAAATGCTAGAATTTGTATCTAGATATCTATACTAATATTATAAAGCTGAAGAGTTTGTTTGAACACGCTAATCTCAGGAACTACTAGTTAAAATTGAAAAATTCTTTTTGTGTTGGATAGTCCATTTATCGAGGAAGGTTATAGGCAATATATCATCACGCTACGACCAATAGGAGTGAAGCATAAATGAAAAATGTTGCAAAACCGGGCAAAATATTCCTTTTTGAGAGCTTCCGTTGCGTGCGCTGCGTAAACGGTTAAAGTTACGTAACCAGTTGACAGGAGCGCAGCCGGCAAATTATTTAAACGATTTAACAAAACTCTTTAATTTTTAGTATCTTTTATCTACAAAGAATGTAGTTCTATATATTATTTTAATGACCAAAACAAAATATTTCACGGAATACCTGCTTCATAAGTGGAAGTGTAGTCTGGAAATACTTCGAATTCTCTTAGCTAACTACACAAAATTCCGTGTGTTTTAAAATGAAAACATTCTTGTCGAAATATTTTAAAGTGAAAGGAAAGGGTTATGTTTTTCGTGTATCTTGTATGTATGTAACATCCATTATTACCTCATAACTTTTAAGTCACTAGACGGATTTATATAATGACGACATCGTTAGATATGTCTTGACCGCCCAAGTGTTCTTAAATAAGTGACGTTAAAACAAAACAAACATGGCGGATTTTGGGCGCCATATTGTGTGAGTCCATTTTTTTTCTTCTTTTTCCGTCGTGTAAAAATATATACCACTTGTATGGTAATAGTTATTTATGCTACAAGTGCGGAAATCATCTTACGCACGTGTATCATACAACATTTTACTATGCATTGTGCGAGGAAATAAAAAAATATATCTGAACCAAGCAAGAAATTAATAAAATGGCGCTTATTCAAGGGCGCTCAGCATATCCACAGATTAACTAATAGTTCATAGTTCTACTGCGCATGTGCAATAGCTGTCACGTCATAACGCAAAAAGGCACGAGCAAAATATTAATTCTGCCAAACATATTTAATGAATAATTAATAATTTATTGATCAAAATCTAAATCTAGAGTAATTAAAAACGCCTTAAATGACGTATTAGTTTTGTTTTACTTTTTATATGAATGATAATCTGTACTTAACTAATTTTAATTCTTTTCTCAAATAATAAAAACTCTATGCGGCGGGCTGACGTTGGAGTTAAAAATTAAAAAAGTACAGGAAAGTAAAAAGCACTAGTAAAAAAAAGTGACACTTTCCGCACAGTTTGGCTGCTTGGAAAACGCTCTTTTCGAGGACATGCATTGTAAAATTCTTTTCCACATACAAGTGGTATATAACTGCACAGCATGATTTTCTTCTTGTTTACATCTATTTAGTTCGCTTCTTAGGCAGTCGGGTTTTTGATTTCATAGGCAAAGCGTAATTCAATCAGCGAAAACGATTTTCAAAAAGTAAAATGATCGAGATTGACAATATGAAAACTCGGTGGCGCATGTCAAACCCATACATTTTAGATTTTTGACAATCTGGTCTTGCTTTTTTAAAATCAACCAGAATAAATACAGCATAAAGTAGTTTTTAACTAGCGACCCGCCCTGGCTTTACACACGACCAATTATATAGTCAAACTTACCTCGGTTTTAGCTATTTAGGTTGGTGAAACCCGTATCAAAATTTGTTGAGTAATTTAGAAGAATTAAGCGGTGAAATAGATATAGGCAGACTGACTTTGTTTTATACTAGAAATACAAACTTTAGAAATACAATTCCCCGAAGGCGAAACATGTTCTAAAAACACAAGGACCGTGGTTAAAAATCTCTAAATTAAAATGCATGATCCGGAAAATTCCCGTATCAATACTCTATACCAAAGTACTTTCCTTTTCTTTCATTTTCACGAGGCCGTGGATAGTATCCCCAGAGACTCCATAAAAAGGTTATTCGCCACTAAACCCTTATGATATAGCTGAATTCTATAAATCAGGCTTCAATCGCCTTTCTTATGACGTCAGTTTTTAGCTTTATCGGCTTTTTTATTGAATACCACATAATCACGCCTGTATACCTCGAAAGGTTAGGCACAGGTGCACCCACATATATAAATCTTATTACGACGCGATTGTATGTACGAGTACTTCGCGTGTCAAAAAACTTACTAGATGACGCGATTGTATGTACTTCGCGTGTCAAAAAACTTACTAGATGACGCGATTGTATTTACTTCGCGTGTCAAGAAACTAACTAGACGACGCGATTGTATTTACTTCGCGTGTCAAAAAACTTACTAGATGACGCGATTGTATGTACTTCGCGTGTCAAAAAACTTACTAGATGACGCGATTGTATTTACTTCGCGTGTCAAGAAACTAACTAGACGACGCGATTGTATTTACTTCGCGTGTCAAAAAACTTACTAGATGACGCGATTGTATTTACTTCGCGTGTCAAGAAACTAACTAGACGACGCGATTGTATTTACTTCGCGTGTCAAAAAACTTACTAGATGACGCGATTGTATGTACTTCGCTTGTCAAAAAACTAACTAGATGACGCGATTGTATGTACTTCGCGTGACATAAAACTTACTAGATGACGCGATTGTATGTACTTCGCGTGTCAAAAAACTAACTAGATGACGCGATTGTATGTACTTCGCGTGTCAAAAAACTAACTAGATGACGCGATTGTATGTACTTCGCGTGTCAAAAAACTAACTAGATGACGCGATTGTATGTACTTCGCGTGTCAAAAAACTAACTAGATGACGCGATTGTATGTACTTCGCGTGTCAAAAAACTAACTAGATGACGCGATTGTATGTACTTCGCGTGACATAAAACTTACTAGATGACGCGATTGTATGTACTTCGCGTGTCAAAAAACTAACTAGATGACGCGATTGTATGTACTTCGCGTGACATAAAACTTACTAGATGACGCGATTGTATGTACTTCGCGTGTCAAAAAACTAACTAGATGACGCGATTGTATGTACTTCGCGTGTCAAAAAACGGAGTAAAATTACGATCAATGATCGTAATTTAAGTTTCTCACTAAGCATTATCGGCTAATGCCTAATTATACCATCTCCATACCGGAAGACGATGCGTTGGAAGGCCTCCCACTAGGTGGATATGACTGGTTAAGGCTGGGGAAGGCGCTGGATGCGAGACGCACGGGATCGGTCAATGTGGCGATGCCTGGGGGAGGCCTATGTCCAGCAGTGGACGTGTTTCGGCTGAAATAATAATGATGCCATATTGAGCTGTAAAGACTGTATAGAAAAAGTTGGCCGAGGCATTGGAAAAGTTTTCTTTCATTGGTAAGTAAATAAGTTTTTAAACTGTGTGTGAAAAAGTGGCACGCTTGGTTTTCATTTAGATGGAGGGACTTGCGTTATCTAGTTAGATGTATGTCTGAGCACCTATGTACACCCACATTGACCATATTGTTATTGAATACCATCGTTTCTTCAAAATAATGTCCTTTCCTATAACAACTCTTCAAACTGTAGCAGAAAGGAGTCGCCATATTTATAAACTTCTTCTGTCCATGGAAATGAACAACTTTCCCCAATGAAGTCACATGGTAGCCGATTCCCCACAAAAGAATTATGCTAATTTGGTTTGGAAAATCGTTCATTTTGCGAAATGTCTAGGGATTTGGATTTGTCTTAGGATTTTTTCAATGTGCGTACAGCTAAGGTTTGGAATTCCCTTCCGGCGTCTTTGTTTCCTGATAGCTACAACCTAGGAGTCTTCAAGTCAAGAGTGAATAGGTTGCTTCTAGGCAAGCGTGCTTCACCTTCGACCACATCATCATTTAACATCAGGCGAGATAGTGGTCAAACGCGAGCCTACAACATTAAAAAAAAAGTTTCTTGGGTATAGTTAGTCAGCCTAGAAGAAATAAGAATATTCCTGAATCTTTTGAACATGTCATATAATTAAGAGTAACTACTTATACAAGTTGTAAACTCTGTAGTATACTTTAAATTATTTGGCATTTAACATGAGTTTCTTTTCTATTTCATTTATTGAAATTCATAAAAAGTTATCGCGTTATACCAGTCATGTGAACATTATACAAATCAGAAACGTAAAGACGAACCAATTAAATTATTCTAAAAGTAATTTATTTTCTTAAACAATACTTCTTTTCTAAGAACACAAATAATATATTTTAAACATTTTCTCACTCAAAAGAACGCGCCGTCACAACTGTTACGTTGAATTAATACACAAATGAGCAAAAGCAAAGAGAACAAAGCTTTTTGCTCAAAGACAAACAAACTTCAACACACAAAAGAAAATGTAATTCTTATTGCAGCTCACTTACCTTTTATATTTCACAGCTAAATTCGTCATCTATTCTTTCCCAGCCCTAATAAAGATAAAATCTAAAAGATAAGGGTAAAAGAAAAAAGGTACGGTCCGAAAGATATACGGATTGCTGGCCGTAAACAATCGGGGTGGCTGGCCATTTAATGTTTCAGATTTGTGTAAAAGAAACATTTGTGTGTGGGGTAAAATTGTGAGCAAAGAGTATTTGTCTGAATTTACCGGACTGTGTAGAGAAAATATATACATTTTGATATTTTTTTCATGTTTAACCTATTGTTTTAAAGCACGTACATATATGCCTATTCATTTTATCAACCTAACCTTGCCGAGATTACTGGTGTGATGTTTATTCTTTGTTATTATGTAAGTTCGAGTGCTTTCACATATATTCGTTTTTAATTACGTATTGTTTTAAATTCGTTCCTTTTGTTATGTAAAACAAACCCGTTATTCATATTTTAGGCTTTAGAAAAAGGTTTGCCCTTCAAATGTAAATGGTCGCGATATTTTTCAGTTCATTCTCCATGTTATACTTAATATTCAGAACCTTTATTTTTAGCTTGAAAATGCTAATTAAATCGTATACTGACATTCGTATGAAATCCGAATGCATCTAACTTTCGCACAAGTTACTTGAAAAGTCATGCTTCAGTTAGTTTTATATCAAAAGCTGAAGTTTAACTTATAAACTTTTAGTTCTGTGATATGATTCTGAAAGTATGTGATGTGCCTGGTTTTTGTTTTTTTTTATATAGTTTCACTTAATAATGTATTTCAGTGCATTTATTAATATTAATGCTGATTTTGGACGACTCCTTTCCTTTTTTTTTCCACGTAAATATTTTTCAAATGGATGGTGCAATCACTTAAGGAGATATATACGTCCCAATGTTAACGCAGTACTGGCCGTGCGACAGCTCGATGCCAAAATATCAATATAGAAACTCCTTTTGAACAGTTTTGTTTGCAAAATATTATTTGATTTACATATGCTATGTTAGTTATGACGAAATTCCAGCCATCATTTTTTCTGTGTAAAAATATTTTTAAATTTCCATGTTGTTTTGGAGGAGTATCCAAAAGTAGCGAAGAAATTGCGCGTTGATTATTTTTTTAAAGCAAAACTATTTGTTATACGAAAAAACCATGTGTTAAAAATAATATACATGAAACAATAAAAAAATTTTTTTTTTCAACCTTTTAACCTTGCCCTTACCAGTGGTGTCTCATCCCATACAAAGAAACCGTGCCGACGTTCTATACTGATTATTCTGATTATGTTTTGTACTTCGATCGCGAGATAGCCCTCAGTGTGGTGGCTTAGGTTATGTTTTTGTGCCTGGCTGGAGGCTCTAGTTTAGACTCCACAGGGAAAGCCGGTTAAGTAATAGTCATCATCTGGTTGAACTGCGAGAGGCAACTCAGAAAAAAAACCGGCCAAGTGTGAGTCGGACTCGCGCACGAAGGGTTCCGTACCATTATCGCATAAAACGGAAAAAATATCACGTTTGTTGTATGGGAGCCCCACTTAAATATAAATTTTATTCTGTTTTTAGTATTTGTTGTTATAGCGGCAATAGACATACATCATCTGTGAAAATTTCAACTGTCTAGCTATCACGGTTCATGAGATACAGCCTGGTGACAGACGGACAGACAGACAGACGGATCGCGGAGTCTCAGTAATAGGGTCCCGTTTTTACCATTTGGGTACGGAACCCTAAAAAATGGACTACTCTTGGCCTATCTGGTTGTAACTTTGGTACTTGTTTTATTTTGATGATATAAATGTATTGGGTAACTATTTCTAACATGGACAAGCAGACAGGGCCATCTCTCATAAAAAAAATATTAGCCCTTAAAGGTTTTTTTCTGAAGAGGGGGCTTTCGTTAAAGTGGGTACTCGTTCCAAACCTCTTCAATTAATTTAAAAGTAAAGTCCCTTGAAGGACTTAAAAAACTGGCCAAGCGCGAGTCGGACTCGCGCACTAAGGTTCCGTTCCTACTACCGGGTTTTTAGTATTTGTTATTATAGCGGTAACAGAAATACATCATCTGTGAAAATTTCAACTGTCTAGCTATCACGGTTCATGGGAAACAACCTGGTGTCACCAGACAGACAGACAGACGGACGGGCAATGAAGTCTTAGTAGTAGGGTCCCGTTTCTACCCTTTGGGCCCGGAACCCTTAAAAAGTTTTGTTTAAGCAGGTCCTTAATAATCCAGCTATTTCTCAACCGGCTTTTCTTTAGACATGTTTTTGCATTTCAATATTCAACAATTCTAATGGCTTTCTTAGCCTAGCATAATTAATACTCAACAATAACACTGTATTCCCGCAGGACTGCATAGAATATTAAAAAGTATCCCTCCTGTCGTGCCCTATCTCTCCCGTTCCCAATGCGACGTAATTAAAAGTATACATAACTATACAAATCAACAATTATGTCTAATAGCTTTTTATTTGAGCTGATATTCGATTAAATAGCCCGTTTTGACGAATACTTTTTCTCTGACTATAACTTTTGGCAGTACAGCATATAAAGTACGGTACCTTAATTGCGTAACTATTATGTCAGCTCTAAACATGCACGTTCCCTTTCATTTGGACAACAGCAGTATTCATTGAGTGTTTTACGCTGTCGAGTATTAGACGGATTTTTGAACATATGAAGCAATGATTGAAAGCAAAGCATGCGTGCCCCATTCTTTCAAGTTACGCACTCAGGGTGGGGTCATCTGTCTTACCTTTTTCCCATTGTGGCAGGGTTGCCTTCAAATCTAACCGAATGCATCTGATATACCTATAAAAGATATTTTATAGCTATATATTTTTATAAAACACTAGCTTCTTTCTACCAGCGGCGCGCGTTCAGATTAAAAAAAAATAATGTTCCGTTCGCCACCGAACTTTACAGGATTATTCGCTGGGTCAATCAAAATATTGTCTGAAAATTACATTAAAATCGGTCCAGCCGTTTCGGAGTCTACAAGGAACATACATACTTTCTCTTATATATATATAGATAGATAGATATATAGAAGATAGAAGAAGATAGATAGATTATGTGATGGGTAAACTGAAAATTGCGGTGGCGCTTGTAGATTTCACTGTATGGTAAACATCAACTCGTAAATAATATAGTTCCCTAAATGAAAACAACTCGGTAAATACAAACAAACAAAACAGTTTTCGAAAGTCAACATACAATTACTGAGTTGATCAATGGTACACAAATACCCATTGAAACTTTGTCAATATCATTATTTAAAACTGTTTAGTATTATCAATACGATAAAGATCTACCTGAAGTTTGAAAACTTTTACCGTCCCAAACTAAAGCACTTATTTACTTTTTAAGACCGCCTCTGTATCTTTGTCTGTACGAAGTATTAAACAAATAAATAAGCACTGAATTACTTCTTTTTTTTAAGTAGCAAAGAATTTTTGCGCTATAGCAAAACTAAACTGATTCAATCACTGTATTCTATATTCTTACTTAAGATTTCATGAACATTGTCTTCCATTTCAATTTACCTCTTACTAAAATCAAAATCATTTTTATTTTATTTTACATAGGCCTACATGGGCACTTATAAAACGTCGACAAAAGGTGCACGGTTCGGGTTAGTCGTTTCCTATGTAGAAGAACCGGCAAGAAACTCCATGGTTACTCTTTTAAAAAATTTGTGTTTACAATATTTCCATGTTACAGCATTAGTACTTGGATATGGGGGGACAACGTAGGCCCAAAAATAAGTCGTACGAAATTAAAAAAACAAACAAAAAAATAATGTAAAACGAAATAAAAAGTTAACAAATGTTAACAATCATCTAGAAATCTAGAAAGCCTACATACAATGTTCACACATTCACAATCGGTAAAAAAAAAGATAAGCTAAGATATTTTATCTTACTCAGATAAGTAGGTTCCTACCGTATCACAAAAATATAACTTCTATTTGTTAAAGATAAGATCTTCTGAGCTAAGAATCATTTTACCTTACTCTCTATTCTACTCCATATCCTTCTCAAATCAACCTTTCGATGCCCACTACCCAATTTAATTGAAAACCGAATCACATCCCTACAGGAAAGGATAACCCAGTACCCGAATTAAATTAACGTTACAATTTAATATTCCGAGCCGTTGACGCGAAAGGAATTTCATTACCCGACTGAAAAAGCTGAAAGTGTTGAAAAAATCCACTCTGGGGTTAAAAAAGTAAACATAAGAGGGAGGGCAAATTAAAATGATATTTCAATAGCAGTGAAGGAGCTCATCCGGGGAAGTACTGCCACCGTACTTTTTCTGCTTCAAAGTGACATTTTCAGGGCGGTGTTAGCAAATATTTATGAAACGGTGAGTGATAATTTTATTTAAAAACAAGGAAGCATTAGTTCTAATTTTCGCAAGGCACATAAAAAAATAGTCTAAGTACAGACAGCGTCTCTGTTTTGCAGTTTGAAGAGTATGATTTTCGGTATAGTTACAGGGATATGAGACTTATTGGCTTTGTCTCTGGTAGGGCAACGCACCAGCAATATACTTCTGATATTGCTGATATTTATTGACCACTTATCAGATGGACCATCTGCTTGATAAACACACAGAAAAAAAGAGGTGTCTTATATGGAAACTCGGTTGGAACGGAGTTCGATTAATTAAATTTACAGTCTTTCAATTTCGTAAAATATGACGAAACTGAAATAACAACAACACAGCTGATGCTCAGTGTACACACAATAGCGGCTGCTAGCGTAGGTACTATTGTGTATAGTCAGCGCGCGCTTGTACGTCTTCGGTTTTCTTCGTACGCCTCCGGCTCTCTCCTCGGCGTCTGCCTTTTGTGCGGATCTTCGCGTGTACTATCCCGCATTCAGCATGCTGTGCTTCGCACAATATATCACGCAAAAAGTATTATTTATACTAATAACAAAAGGATATTTAAACGTTAGAATTATATTTTATTATATATATTTTATTATATATATTTTATTATATATTTTATTATATATTTTTGCATATTGTCAAAATTAACGGCAAGTTGAATCGATTGAAAAAAGTTTAAGTTTCCTAGGTGATCGGGAAGTGTCTCAAAAAACAATGCAAAGGGTTGTCGTTTTTAGGGTTCCGTACCCAAAGGGTAAAAACGGGACCCTATTACTACTCTCCGCGATCCGTCTGTCTGTCTGTCCGTCTGTCACCAGGCTGTATCTCATGAACCGTGATAGCTAGACAGCTGAAATTTTCACAGATGATGTATTTCTATTGCCGCTATAACAACAAATACTAAAAACAGAATAACATTAATATTTAAGTGGGTCTCCCATACAAAAAACGTGTTATTTTTGCCGTTTTTTGCGATAATGGTACGGAACCCTTCATGCGCGAATCCGACTCGCACTTGGCCAGTTTTTTTCACTGTTACACTTTTTCGAGCTAGCCCCTCAACCCGCCAACAAATCAGAACTATAACGTGCGATAAGGAATGCCGTTCCAAAAACTATTTTCTCTATGTCAGAACATTATTTAGGAGGTTGCGAAGAAAGTTTTGAAAGCCAAGGTTATACAGCCCGCTTTAGGTTAGCTTCGTTATAATCATTTTTTTTAATGTTTATTAAATATGTAACATGACAAAGTATAAACAGAAACTCCTATAACATAGCTTTGTGAGGCTAATAACCCAATAGCCCAATATCTGGATATACGGGTATTTAATATTTTCTTTTTACTTTATTATCAAAAACAATTAATCCAGACGAAAATATCTCTATCAAAAAACCCATTACACTATACCATAATCGAGATATCGTTTACCGATTAATCGATTTTTGTCCGGTACATTTAGCCGATTTTTCAGCAACACCCTTCGAGTAATGAATCGTTAAGGCGAGTGCGAATGGCAGCCTTTGACGGGGTACAACATTAATCAGTGACGTACTGTGAGGGCTAAGGAAGTGATACGGGTTGCTATCACATCCGATACGGTTCCTACATAAATTCTTTGGACGCGAAGTGTGGTTATTTGTTGAGGTAGATTCGGTTTTCTATTGTTTTCGTTTTATTGAGGCTATTCTTGTTTTCCATCGGATCTTTATCGTCTTACTTATTACAATGAATGGTCGTTATTGTTAGAATACATCTTAACACAATATACCGGATGAATTTTAATCCTTTGGCGATTTTACAGAGCTGAAAGTACTCATGAGTTTGGACAACTTTTAAGTTCAATCCTGTCTTGAACAAAATCAACTGTTCCCTAGATTTTCTCCAGTTGTGCATACATAAATGTACAGAATGGCTGTTCTTTTCCACGTAGGCGTTTCGCGTAAGGCGAGTGCAAATGGCAGCCTTTGACGGGGTACAACATTAATCAGTGACGTACTAAGAAGGCTAAGAAAGTGATACGGGTTGCTATCACGTCCGATACGGTTCCTACATAATTTCTTTGGACGCCAAGTGTGGTTATTTTGCTAAGGGAAGCTTCGGTTTTCTATTATTTCTATTCTTGGGGGTTATTGTTGGATTCTATTATCGGATCTAGATGTCCTTGTGTCTCTTAGTGACCATTAATGTTACTAGTTCCCGATGATGGATCAAAGTTCAGAAGTCTTATAAATATTTTCTTTGAGCAATTTTTTTCGAATAAACTTATTTTCGACAAGAAGTCCTTGTGTAACTAACTTCTCATTGAGTATACAAAAATTTGCTACAACATACTTTTACCAGCAATCTGTTAAAGCACACAATGGAACTGCTGAAATAGGATTGGCAATAGACTTACTTTTATTACCATTTGCGGCAATAACGTCTTATTGAATATAATTCAGCCGCTGGCCGGATAACCCTGGGTACGCCTACCTTTTTATATTCATGTCGAAATTATACGGGAATCATTCAAAGCCGGGTTTGCCCCGGTTATCAGGGCCATGTTTGGATTGCGTTTCAAGCATTACGACATGAGTTTGTTGGGTAAGGCCCTTTAGTTTTATTTGTCTTTTTAAATGGTACGGGTTTGTTCAATGCCCGACGAGGCATTATCAATCAGTTGAATTATCAACTGCAACAGAATTTGAATGGCCTGCTATCTAAATTAACTGGATCTTCTAAGGAGAAAGAAAACAGGCTAGAAGTAGAAACATACTTTGTCATAAGCACCAGATTGCAACGAGACGGGCAACGAGACTTATTAACAACTTTCTGCAATCAGCAAACTTCCGAACAAATTCAGTAAATGATATTTTTCTCGAAAGCAAAAAATATCTCGCCTGTTTTAAAGAAAGTAAGAAAAAAGGTCCTTTTGCGCTCATTCCATCGCATTTATGAACATCAGCAGACTGCATTATTATTTTATAAAGTAATTAAATAACAAGCAATTATTTGAAACAGACAGAAGCGCAAGCATTTACCGTAGTTTAATTGCTCGACACACAATGGAAGCTCGCTCACATCCGCCGCTCACGTTTCTTCCTTAATGAATAATTAGAAATAACTTGGCACATATTCCGATATACCTGCATTGCATACATTACTGTGGATCTGGTTTTTATTCCATTTATTCAAGAGATTAATTAAATTGCTAAATCTTTTGTAGGAAGAGTACCTATTGCAAATGAAAGAATTTACTAAAGTTTTAAATTAGTTCTAGTCGGTAATTTAGTTTTTAGTTAACTGCCTCGTTGGTCTCGTGGTTAGAAAAGCCACTGCTGAGCGTAAGGTTCTAGATATAGGTTCGATTCCCGGGTCGGAATAAACTCGCCCCCTATTACATGGATGTCGTGGTGGCCCAGTGGCTAGATCTCGCCTTTCGTGCTTGAGGTCGTGGGTTCAAATCCGGGCAAGTATCAATGTGACTTTTTCAATTCATATGTACTTTCTAAGTTTATCTTGGACATCGCTGGCAACGGTGAAGGAAAACATTGTGACGAAATCTGGATTTACAGTTTAGTATTTGTAAGTTTGTGCTCCATTGGTGTAATTGATTCCAGTTACTGGGTTGTGGAGGTCAGATAGGCAGTCGCTCCATGTAAAACACTGGTACTCGGCTGAAGACAAAGATATTTTATTTCAAGTAGGCCACCAAGCGGCACTTTTGAACGTTACATTAAAATTTACAAGTAATAAAAGTTGATTCTACGAAGAGAATGCACACGAAACTCCATACTTACTCTTTTAAAAAAATAGATTTTTTACAAAATTTTGTACATAAGTACATACATTAATAAATTCATATATGTGAGGACAATGCACCCAGAATAGCACTACACACTATACTACGTACAGGCATAAAGTAATAAAAGTACTTACACATGTACTGTGCAGTTATATAATGAATCAGGTAAGACTGGAAGCTGACCCCAACAACAATTGGGAAAAGGCTAGGCAGATTGATTGATTGCGAGGGTTAACAAATAAATAAATAAATGGAGCTGAATAAATTAAGAACTCAAAGATGATTGGCTAAATGCAATTTAAAACAAGCCTTTCTACTATTGAAATAAACTTAATTTTTTAATAGAGATTTGGAGCAAATATTTGACCAAATACGCCAAGTATAGTATCAGCATTAAGTACAGTGTTCGCCTCTACCTAACGTTTGTGAGGAGGAGGAAGAGGGAGGTTCTTATTGGTGCATAATATATTGAAGTTTTCGCATAGGTAGTGCTGTAAGCTTCTTTTGGTCGGTAGACTAAGTTTGTACTAAAGTAAATAATGGATGGATGGAATGGATGTTGTTTGTAAGTAAATAATGGAAGTGCAACACTATAAGTAGGTAACTATAACGTACAAGTTCTATGTGAGATAGTTTTCGGACCGAAATGGATTATGTTTGGAGGTAAGTAGGTTCGCAAGATTTTTAGTTTTTATTTCATACAGTATCGTGTTTTTAACATTGAGATTCTTGACACACAACTAAAATGGCTTGGTCTAGAAGTATGAAACTTGTGGAGTACTAAATTTGTACCCTACTACCAGCGGCTTTGCAAAGTCAAAGTCAAATTTCTTATTTCAATTAAGCCATTATAAGCGGCACTTGCCCGCGTGAAAGTCGGAAATTATCCTGAGGTAACATATTCCCGGGATAAAAAATATCCTATGTGCTTCTCCTGACTATAATCTATCTCTGTGCCAAATTTCAACCTGATCCGTCCAACCGTTCTAGCGTGATTGAGTAACGAACATACACACATCCACAAATCCAAACTTTCGCATTTATTTATGTACACACAAAACACTTAACAGAGAAAAAATAGGATCCAGATACTACTGCTTATTTCAATAGAAGTCTCTTCCAGCTGACCTGCGAAAGGAAAGTTGGATGATAGACGAAGACACAGTGTGTAGAAAGAAATAAGGAAACTTAAAATAGACTATAATAGTTATTTATGCTACAAGTGCGGGAAGTAGGTGATTTCCGATGAGTGATATTTTATTCACGAGCGAGCGAAGCGAGTGAGTGGATAAATCGACACGAGTCGGAAATCATCTTACGCACGTGTATCATACAACATTTTACTATGCACTGTGCGAGGAAATAAAAAAATATATCTGAACCAAACAAAAAATTAATAAAATGGCGCTTATTCCACAGATTACTGATATGTAGCTAGGCTAATTCAAGGGCGCTCAGCATGTCCACAGATTATCTAATACAAGCTGTCACGTCGTAACGCAAAAAGGCACGAGCAAAATGTTCATTCTGCCAAACATATTTAATGAATACTTATTTAAAATTAATATATTGATCAAAATCTAAATCTAAAGTAATTAAAAACGCCTTAAATGAAGTATCAGTTTTGTTTTACCTTTTATATGAATGATAATCTGTACTTAACGAATTTTTAAAACTTTTCTCAAATAATAAAATCTCTATGCGGTGGGCTGACGTTGGAGTTAAAATTAAAAAAGTACAGGCAAGTAAAAAGCACTAGTAAAAAAAAGTGACACTTTCCGCACAGTTTGGCTGCTTGGAAAACGCTCTTTTCGAGGACATGCATTGTAAAATATATAACATTATAAGATGGTGGAGAGGTTTGTGTGTGTTCTTGAATAAAGATACATTTTGAAAGTCACGGATTTTAGGTGGTAGGGAGTTCCACAGTCGTACTATATGAACAGAGAAGCAGTGGGAATAGAAATTAGTATTGTAGCAGGGGAAGTATAAATGATGCCTCAGGTGGGATCTACATTGGACATCGGCAGGGCGAGTAAAGGAAATCGCACAGATATCCAGGGTACGTAAGGTTAAAAATTATGTTTGAGAGGATACGTAATACTCGAGTGTTCCTGCGAAGATGGATAGGGAGCCACTTGAGATCCTTGGGGAACTGAGAGACATGATAGTATTTCCTCAGACCAAAAAGAAAACGGATGCACAGACTTTGCGAGCGCTCACGCTGCATCAGGGTGATAAAATTTATAATATTAAGGCGCCCGACGCGAGTACGAGACTTAATTTTTGCTTTTTAGAGGTTTTTATGACGGGTTAATTTTAAATTCAATTTTATTTCATGCTTTTTAAACTACAAATAATATACCCAGTAGTCGACACGCTTCAATCGACAATCAATCGAAACACGAATCGCATGATATCTTGCGAAAAAAACGGTTTTTTCGCAAAATATCAGAGAGTATAATGCGAATTTATTTTGAACGGTTGCACCCACACACTCGATAAAGTACACCTATCAAACAAAACAAGTGCGAGTCGGAATCGCGCACGAAGGGTTCCGTACCATTATCGCAAAATCGGCAAAATATCACGTTTATTGTATGGGAGCCCCACTTAAATATTTATTTTTTTCGGATTTTAGTATTTGTTGTTATAGCGGCAACAGAAATACATAATCTTATGGGTTATATTAAAAGGTTTTTTTTTGTACCATCCCACCGCACAATTCCCATACCACTACAACTCCTGAAAGCCAGAATCAACAGTGGCGACTTCCAGAAAAGCGCCGAGGTAATGAAGCGGAGATTGAATTTAATTTAATAGTCTTGGATCCCGCAACGAAATTAATCAGAAAAGAATAATGAATGAGTAGAATATTTTTTTCCACTTGCCTCCATATCAAGCAGGAGACAGAACAAACAAGGCCAATAGGCACAAACGGTCGTTTACAACTGGGATAAGCGCAGTTGCCTAGCACAACGGATAAAAAAAACTGGCCAAATGCGAGTTTGGCCAGTTTTTTTATCCGTTTAAGGGTTCCGTACCACTATCGCAAAAACGGCAAAAAAATCACGTTTATTGTATGCAAGCCCCACTTAAATATTTATTTTATTCTGTTTTTAGTATTTGTTGTTATAGCGGCAACAGAAATACATCATCTGTGAACATTTCAACCGTCTAGCTATCACGGTTCATGAGATACGGCCTGGTGACAGACGGACAGACAGATAGACGGATCGTGGAGTCTTAGTTTTAGGTTTCCGTTTTTACCCTTTGGGTAAGGAACCCTAAATTATCCTTAATATTAATGGATCCTAAAGTTGTGAGCTGTTTACTAGCTCCTGCCAGGAAATTATCCCAAGCGAACGTGCTCTTGGGATTATAAGTGCAAAAAGTCCTTCTCCAAGGGCTAATTCATCAAAATCCGTTCTGTAGTTTTGGCGTGAGAGAAAAACAAACATTCGTCCATCCTCAGAAACTTTCGCGTTTTTAATGGTAAAAAAAAACAAATATACCTTAGACTTATACTACAGGAAATAGCCGACCCATGAAAATGGTGTATATTTTCATGGGTCGGCTATTTCAACGGTACAAGACATTAGGTACTCAATCAGACGCCATTTTACGAGGTTTTATTATGGTTATATTATATGTATATAAGTGTGTTCGGGTCAAATCTTGCAACTGAATTTTTAAAAGCAGTTATCCTCCACCGATAAAGATGAAATTTTGCATACACGTTTAGTTTCGATGACAATGCTTGTTTAGCTAAGTGACGTCATTCTAAATCCAATATGGCGGGCGGCCCAAGATGGTGGACTAGTTATTTTTTGTGCACTGTTTTTTTTGGTTCCTTGAGAAGAATATGATAAAAGCTTGTATAAAAAAAAATATTTTTTCTTTTAAACCAGCCAATAGCGCGCAAAAGAAGACATTTTCAAGATAATAAATAACACAATTAATACCAACGGTAACTCGTTTCAAGTTGACTGTCTGCTAAATAACTGTTGCGATAAGTTTCTTTCGAAACTAGTTATTAGTTTGAAGAAGAAAATCGTGAAAAGAGCATTAAACCCTGGGCACGGATATTTATCGCTCCGTGTTCATTTGAAGTTTGTTTTCTTGTTCAATGCGGGTAGTTATCAATTTACACTGAAAAAAATTTAACATGAAGTATTTAATGCAATTGAACACTGGTTCAATTAATTATATGCTGTTCTGATGAACCTACTATTGTCCCTAGTGTAACTTATAGATATGTACAGTAAATAGGTAGGTACCCAAGTAATGTACAGTTCAATCTTTACAAAATGTTTTTTTTCACGTGTTTTTTCTTCTATTTAATTAACAAGCAAAAGTATATCGAAAATCATAAATGATTTTTCACACAAGAAAGGAATAAATCAAGAAATCTTCAATTAGAATCAAGAAACATTTTTCGTAGGCGCTTCGTAGCGTCGATGTCCAATCGTAGCACAGCTACGCCGTAGCAGGTGCTACGATACTAGCTACGGCGTAGTTATGCTACGAGGAACTTAAAAAGATGAAACGAAAACAATGCGTAGGGTTGAGAGAGGGCAAACATAACGTAAAGATACTCATCTATACCGAATGCGAAAAATTCCGGGCCAAAAACCAACTACATAAGAAAAGAAACAAATAATATCGTTGTCAATGTGGTGAAGCAGTCGACCGCCTCGGATACCATGGCCTACCCTGCAGTAGGAGCGCTGGCCGGACGCACGGCACGGCACGCCAGCGTTAGTGCCGTCATACGTCGGGCTCTTGTCACCGCTGGGGTACCAGCTGTTTTAGAACCCAACCCGCTTGGCGCGCGACGATGGGAAGAGACCAGATGGGATGACCATAATGCTTTGGAAGGTGGGTAGGCCTTTGGTGTGGAATGCAACATGTGTCGACACCCTTGCGCCATCCCATCTTCTTAGCACGGCGGGCTGTGCTGGGGCAGCTGCAAAAAAACTTTTTTTCGCAAGATATCAGAGAGTATAATGCGAATTTATTTTGAACGGTTGCACCCACACACTCGATAAAGTACACCTATCAAACAAAACAAGTGCGAGTCGGAATCGCGCACGAAGGGTTCCGTACCATTATCGCAAAATCGGCAAAATATCACGTTTATTGTATGGGAGCCCCACTTAAATATTTATTTTTTTCGGATTTTAGTATTTGTTGTTATAGCGGCAACAGAAATACATAATCTGTGAAAATTTCAGCTGTCTAGCTATTACGGTTCATGAGATACAGCCTGGTGACAGACGGACAGACAGACAGACAGACTTAGTAATAGGGTCCTGGTTTTACCCTTTGGGTACGGAACCCTAAAAAACTAAATCGAAATCGTTTCATCTTGAGTTTTTATTTTTAAGTTATTCTATTTATTATCGCAATTAAAATTGACATAGTATAAAATACTTAATTAAGAATAACTTCCAATAAGATTGTTGAATTTGCGCCTTTTGAGGTTTTCTGCACAAGCAGCAGCTGCCCCAGCACAGCCCGCCGTGCTAAGAAAATGGGATGGCGCAAGGGTGTCGACACATGTTGCATTCCACACCAAAGGCCTACCCACCTTCCAAAGCATTATGGTCATCCCATCTGGTCTCTTCCCATCGTCGCGCGCCAAGCGGGTTGGGTTCTAAAACAGCTGGCACCCCAGCGGTGACAAGAGCCCGACGTATGACGGCACTAACGCTGGCGTGCCGTGCCGTGCGTCCGGCCAGCGCTCCTACTGCAGGGTAGGCCATGGTGTCCGAGGCGGTCGACTGCTTCACCACATTGACAACGATATTATTTGTTTCTTTTCTTATGTAGTTGGTTTTTGGCCCGGAATTTTTCGCATTCGGTATAGATGAGTATCTTTACGTTATGTTTGCCCTCTCTCAACCCTACGCATTGTTTTCGTTTCATCTTTTTAAGTTCCTCGTAGCATAACTACGCCGTAGCTAGTATCGTAGCACCTGCTACGGCGTAGCTGTGCTACGATTGGACATCGACGCTACGAAGCGCCTACGAAAAATGTTTCTTGATTCTAATTGAAGATTTCTTGATTTATTCCTTTCTTGTGTGAAAAATCATATATGATTTTCGATATACTTTTACTTGTTAATTAAATAGAAGAAAAAACACGTGAAAAAAAACATTTTGTAAAGATTGAACTGTACATTACTTGGGTACCTACCTATTTACTGTACATATCTATAAGTTACACTAGGGACAATAGTAGGTTCATCAGAACAGCATATAATTAATTGAACCAGTGTTCAATTGCATTAAATACTTCATGTTAAATTTTTTTCAGTGTAAATTGATAACTACCCGCATTGAACAAGAAAACAAACTTCAAATGAACACGGAGCGATAAATATCCGTGCACAGGGTTTAATGCTCTTTTCACGATTTTCTTCTTCAAACTAATAACTAGTTTCGAAAGAAACTTATCGCAACAGTTATTTAGCAGACAGTCAACTTGAAACGAGTTACCGTTGGTATTAATTGTGTTATTTATTATCTTGAAAATGTCTTCTTTTGCGCGCTATTGGCTGGTTTAAAAGAAAAAATATTTTTTTTTTATACAAGCTTTTATCATATTCTTCTCAAGGAACCAAAAAAAAACAGTGCACAAAAAATAACTAGTCCACCATCTTGGGCCGCCCGCCATATTGGATTTAGAATGACGTCACTTAGCTAAACAAGCATTGTCATCGAAACTAAACGTGTATGCAAAATTTCATCTTTATCGGTGGAGGATAACTGCTTTTAAAAATTCAGTTGCAAGATTTGACCCGAACACACTTATATACATATAATATAACCATAATAAAACCTCGTAAAATGGCGTCTGATTGAGTACCTAATGTCTTGTACCGTTGAAATAGCCGACCCATGAAAATATACACCATTTTCATGGGTCGGCTATTTCCTGTAGTATAAGTCTAAGGTATATTTGTTTTTTTTTACCATTAAAAACGCGAAAGTTTCTGAGGATGGACGAATGTTTGTTTTTCTCTCACGCCAAAACTACAGAACGGATTTTGATGAATTAGCCCTTGGAGAAGGACTTTTTGCACTTATAATCCCAAGAGCACGTTCGCTTGGGATAATTTCCTGGCAGGAGCTAGTAAACAGCTCACAACTTTAGGATCCATTAATATTAAGGATAATTTAGGGTTCCTTACCCAAAGGGTAAAAACGGAAACCTAAAACTAAGACTCCACGATCCGTCTATCTGTCTGTCCGTCTGTCACCAGGCCGTATCTCATGAACCGTGATAGCTAGACGGTTGAAATGTTCACAGATGATGTATTTCTGTTGCCGCTATAACAACAAATACTAAAAACAGAATAAAATAAATATTTAAGTGGGGCTTGCATACAATAAACGTGATTTTTTTGCCGTTTTTGCGATAGTGGTACGGAACCCTTAAACGGATAAAAAAACTGGCCAAACTCGCATTTGGCCAGTTTTTTTTATCCGTTGTGCTAGGCAACTGCGCTTATCCCAGTTGTAAACGACCGTTTGTGCCTATTGGCCTTGTTTGTTCTGTCTCCTGCTTGATATGGAGGCAAGTCGAAAAAAATATTCTACTCATTCATTATTCTTTTCTGATTAATTTCGTTGCGGGATCCAAGACTATTAAATTAAATTCAATCTCCGCTTCATTACCTCGGCGCTTTTCTGGAAGTCGCCACTGTTGATTCTGGCTTTCAGGAGTTGTAGTGGTATGGGAATTGTGCGGTGGGATGGTACAAAAAAAAACCTAGTATAATATGCTGACGGCTTGGGTATCGATATCTATTGAAGAAAAAAGATTTTTGTGCTTTATCTTCCAGTAGCGTTCTTTGACCCTGCTAATAATATTTCTTCGTTAGATACTCATATCGTCTGCAAAGATTCGCTACATTTTGCATGGCTTTCGAACAGCTTAATTACATTCAGAAGTTCTTTACAGCCGCTTCTTCTTCTTTTCGTGTGAGGATGTGGACACCATCTGGTATCAGCGTGCTTTTCAGCCACTAGATCGAATTTATTTACCTAGATACTATCTAACTGCTCTATAACCTGCAAAACACTTCGTTTTAGCTGGGATTTCAAGTATACCATTTTTTTTGCAAACCTTCCCGGTTACTAAACAAACATCAATCTTCAAGAATATCTATTCTGTCAATTTATCGGCCTCGATCAACCGACTCTATTAAATAAGTATCAATACCACTTTATGCACCCTTTCAACCCTTTTCTGGGGGACGGTGACGTCACACACCATCCCTCATGACTTATCACCTGTCCGTCCCACGATTTAACCCCAGGGACTTATTTATGGGGAGTCTGGCCCCACAAAATTGCTGATTTTGATTTAGCGTTAGTCATATCTTTTGGAAGTGGGTAGGTCGAATTATAGTATGGTTTAGGGTATTTTATGTGTTTCAAGGTCGTAGGAAAAAAAGACAGGAATCTTATCGAGAAACTATAGTTAATTACGCCATCGTGTTTTTAAATGTTTGGTTTTCTATAGAATACCTTCTGCGTTATTCCTATCGATAGACAAAATAAAGTTCCCTGGTTATTTTGCTTTCTTATCAAATAAAAACTTAAATCTCGACGTATATTAACACAACACTGAACTTCAGCCCAGATCCTCCGAATGTCTTAGCAGTGAGTTACCTACTTATAGTTCATGTAAATTTGTCAGCTACGTCTAAATCTCATGTATGGAGGCGAGTCTATTATCACACACATCATCACATCACATCATCAGCCTATTAATGTTCCCACTGCTGGGACACAGGCCTCCTCTCTGTGAGAGGGAACGGGCCGTAATCCACCACACAGGCCCAGAGCAGGTTGGTGGATGTCACATGTCTTCGATTTTATGGTTTTAGGACATGCCTGTTTCCTCACGATCATTAGAATTAATATTTGTTTAGGGATATGTGAGTGTGTGTGTGTGTGTGTGTATATAGTTCTCGTGATCATGGCGCTTGTAACGGTGCCGAAATATCGAGCTCTCAACAAAAAACAAAATATACATGGTAAATATCCCAAAACAAATATTCATTCTAATGATTGTGACCATGTTAGCTTAAAAACTTATATTCCTCACGATGTTTTTCACCGTTCTGAAAGCAATGGTGATGAAATAATTTACACAAAGTAATGCGCCTGCCTGGGTGTGACCACCTCCACCCACGATCTACCATTGGTCTGCAATAAAATATTCGTAGTACTGTTTAAATCAAAGCTTCTTATTATAACGTCTTCTACTGAAAGCAAATATGCAGGTTTAATTAATAAAATATAAAACGTGCTCAGTCGTTGCCTGTATTTAAAAAACTTATCAAAGAACATTACCTATCTGTGATTGTGCTCTTAGTTTTTTGACATAATGTGCTATGATTGCCGTAAACCATTTATTTTCATTGCTTATATATATTAAGTATGTATTTATTTATGTATCTATTATTTAACATCTTTATGTATTTTTGTTTCTAGTGAGTATTGTTGTATATTTATTGTTATGTTCATTGTTGGTATTGTCGCACCACTGACAACCCCATGTTATGTCCAGGTAATCTCTGTCCATTCCAGTTTGCATGGAAGAGATCGCGGAATGCGATAAGGCCTCCCATTGTATGTTTTTAGTATTAAGAGTCCCTAAAAGTTTCACGAGCCAAAAACAGAAAACAGCTACTTTTTCAGCGAAAATTTCTCAATAACTACAAGATATATGATAAAAAATATAATGACAAAAAAAAACGACACAGGTCCGTCGTCTACAAGCCCATGAGCAAAATTGAATGTCTCGCGCGTGCGCAACGGTTTATAAGGCAATATTCAGACAATTTATTAAAATAAAATAAGTACTCAAAAATAAATTATAAAAATTGGATTCGATTGAGAAACACCTCAAATTTCAAATTATTTATCAGTTATTTTTATATTCAACATATTCTTACCCGTAGACGACGCTTTCGCACATGATAAAATTGCCTTTTTGCCGCGTGGACAATATTTTTTTTTAAGTACAAATACAATAAACTTTAAAAAACAAAATTGGTGGCTTACTAGTATACTATATGCCCAGTCCACACAATTTTTTGCAGATTGTTATTCGCCATCAGTAAGCTGAAAAAGCAATTGAAAAACCTGGTGTTTCGGGATTACGTAAAAACGTGTGTTAGGAATTTATTTTTTCTAATTTTAATGGAGCAGTTATCAAAAATATGTAACAAAAATATGTATCTATTTCCTAGATAACTATGTGACGCAAAAAGTTGTTTTAAAAGATTTATCAAATATCTTGTAGTCATTGAGAAATTTGCCCTGAAAAAGTAGCTTTTTTCTGTTTTTAGCTCGTGAAACTTGTCCCTACAAGTTTCACGAGCTAAAAACAGAAAAAAGCTACTTTTTCAGGGCAAACTTAAGAGCCTCTGCTCTTAAGTTTCTTTTTCTTGTTTATTACGGTGTACAATAAAGTGTATATAAATAAATAAATAAAATATCTACATTTAAAAATAATCGACTCTCGACTTTATCTACGTAAAACTTACTCGTAATTATTTATAAAATCCTATTACACGTCAGACAAGCAAAGAAGATTGAAATATGATATTTGCGTTATAAACCGCAGCGCACGAGTTTGTGACCGCAAACACTTTCACTGCTGGTTTGTGGTCAATGTTTACTTTGTACGTCATTTTGGTATATTATGTGTATTTTCTAGTATAATCTGTGGTAGGATTTGAGTATATACAGTATAATCTGGCCTTTATCATGGCCATAACAGGCAGACAAATTGCAACTCAATGTTTATATGTTTTAGACCAATCCCTCAGGAGGGTCATGTTTTTACTTGCAGAAATTATTTTTATTTCTTCTTTTCAACAATGCCGTTGTAATATGGCTCTTTGTAATAATCAGTAAACAGCAGTGCTGCTGTGTCTCCGGTTTGGAGGGTTGGCTACCCTTGGGTCATCATCATAACTGTCATCAAGCTGCTACCAGCCACCCTGCGAAGACCGTCGCTCCACGTAGCCTGAAGGCCTACCTTACGTTTACCAGTTCGCGGTCTCCACTCAAGAACACCTTATCAATGAAAACCTTCCCATAACCTTTGGTTATAAAACCCTAAAACCGGCCAAGTGCGAGTCGGACTCGCGCACAAAGGCTTCCGAACCATTATCGCAAAAACGGCAAAAAAATCACGTTTATGGTATGGGAGCCCCACTTAAATATTTATTTTATTCTGTTTTTAGTATTTGTTATTATAGTGGCAACAGAAATACATCATCTGTGAAAATTTCAACTGTCTAGCTATCACGACTCATGAGATACAGCCTGGTGACAGACAGACGGACCGTGAATTCTTAGTAATAGGTATAGTTTTTACCCTTTGGGTACGGAACCCTAAAAAAGACAACAAAATAAAATTTGTAATAAAGGCTTTTTGTATTAATTTGTAATCTGCAAGATTAAACTAAACCTTTTTGTCGTTGTACATTATTTCTCGAACCCGGACAACTACTTATAACAATTTCTGCTACCGAGAAGTTTTGCTGTGTCTCGGTTTGGAGGGTTAGCAACCTTTGGTTATAAAACCCCAAAAAGCACATCAAAATAAAATTAGTAATACAACCTACCTTTAATATAATTAAAATGCAGGAATTATCTTCATTAAACCCAAATTACAAAATGAAAAAATCCGTCCTCCCAGTTAAAAGGTCTTTGATTACCCATCACAAATAAAAAAAAAAAAAAAAAAAATAATTACTTTGACAACAAAAGGTTAGAACCGCCAACCCTTTTTACTGATATCTCATTACTGGTACTCCTCACGGTTGAAAACACTTATCTTTAGCTACTTGAGTACGTAGCTAGTTTAACAATAACCCTTCGTCGTAGCTGGGTAAAAATACTCACATTTCATTATATAGGAATTCGTATTAATTTGATCCCGTATAGGCATGATTTTGGTACAATTTAGGAAAATACATGTAGGATTTATATTGAAAATCCCGAAAAGAAGTCAAATGAAAGAGGTTGAATCAAAAAACCGGCCAAGTGCGAGTCGGATTCGCGCACGAAGGGTTCCGTAACATTATCGCAAAAAACGGCAAAAAGATCACGTTTGCTGTATGGGAACCCCCCTTAAATATTTATTTTATTCTGTTTTTAGTATTTTTTGTTGTAGCGGCAACAGAAATACATAATCTGTGAAAATTTCAACTGTCTAGCTATCACGGTTCATGAGATGCAGCCTGGTGACAGACGGACAGACAGACAAACAGACAGACAGACGGATCGCGGAGTCTTAGTAATAGGGTCCCGTTTTTACCCTTTGGGTACGGAACCCTAAAAACATTGTAATTTCTAATTGTATCTTGATATCTGATTAACGGTCTGTTTTACAGCATGTAAAACTGTTACAGATCTGTAGAAGTTACCCCCCGGATAAGTTAATTGGATGTTACCGAAGTTAAAGAAAGTTATCGTTTTTTTTTACGGCCTATAATAAAACTTAAGATAAATATGCGAATTGTTTATATTTGGCATGCCTACTGCAAAATTGTAATTAGTTACTCAACATAAAACTGTTAAACATCACACACGGACATTTTCATTGATAAATTCGCGGACTACCCTACCTAAAAATAAATAAAACCCTGAATTTTCTGACCCTTTGTCCCGTAAATGATGCTGAACCCTTTCGCGTGAATTTTTGCCTTTCCGGGTAGACTCGGATGGTTCCGGGTAGTGTGTAACATTTTTCGGGTTCCGTCACATGTTTCCCCGGAAATCAATTGTTTGCTTAGAAAATGTTTTGTTTATGGCGTTATTTTTTACCAGTCATGTCAACCTATACTTAGCGAAAGTTGGTGGTTATTTTTTATGTTTTTTGGGCCTTAAAGGTTTGCTTATTTCCTATTCACATTGTTGTGGGTCATCATTGTATAGCGGTGTCCATCAACAATATTTTTTGATGTTGTTCATGGTACCGTATACCACTAACGGCATCATGGTACGTTACAAAACTCGCACTAAGCTCACAGATAAGTTTAATGCGAGTTTTTTGACGAATTTGATCGCTTTACCGTAAACTACCGTAGGCATCCCACCATGTGGACCGATAACCTGGTGAAGGTTGCGATGTTCCGCTGCTTGCGAGACGCAAAGGACCGGCCAAAGTGGCGACGCTTAGGGGAGGCCTATGTCCAGCAGTGGACGTCTTTCGGCTGATATGATGATGATGATGATGATGACCGTAAACTACGTAACATGACTTTGGTCCCGGTTGTCATTTATGGACTTTTAGACAATCGTTACGGAACGTACTCACACATATGTATTTTTCCAACAACAATGATGTTACCAAAATATTTGTAATTAAAACTGAGGGAAAAGCGTGTCCGTGGAGTTTCTTGCACATTATTCTCCATAGAGACCTACTGACGCTTGCGAATGTGCTACTAGATTCATCCTTTTTTGTTTGGCAATTCAAAAGTACCTTTATTTAAATGGTTTAGTTGAAATAAAGTATTTCGATTTTGATTTGATTTTCGGAAGTCAGGACATGTGACACCAGTCTTCAAATTTTCATCAACTACTGGGAAGTAGACATAGGCAGTCGTTCCATATAAAATTCTGGTGCCCAGCATCCAATTAAACTGAAATAGCGAAACTGTCAGTGAAAAGTGATCGTACGTAGTTGCCTACACACAATGGACCCTGAATAAAATAGGAATAGAAAACAATTATTCGAGAAAGACACAACACAAGAGCAACAATCATAAAGTAACAGAGCAGAATAGTAAAAAAAACGTACAAACAAGGTTCAAGAATTGCGCCGAGCGTAAACGGAAAGGGTTACCAACTCAACATTTGCTGGGCGTCGCACTCCCAGCGCTGATTTCCAGTTAGCACCCCGCGTGTGACACTCTCTTCTTAGTCGTTACGCTCTTGACAGAGTGCTCGTGGTCGTCATGAAGTATTGGTAGTATATTCGACAGATGTAATGGGTCTCACAATGTCTCGCCACCTTGCCCGATTAGAAGTCATCCAGGTACAATCGTGCACGGGACCGCCCACAGCAGACTTGGTCGGGTCGGTCCAACGCATGGGTGACGGTCCAGGACCAGGCGGTCTAGTGCCTTCCACTTTTCCTTGGACGACTAAACGGTCTATGGACTGACTGTCTCGCCTTGAAACGTGCCCGAAGAGAGTGAGTATTCGGGACTGTACTATTGCGGACAGACGCTGCTTGATGGGGAGTTCTTGGAGTATCGAGGCATTTTTATGACACACGGACGTGGGTAAATAAAATAAATATCTACTTATAACGTTAAAATGTAGATGCTGCACTAAAAGTGTCCTGTCCATACTCATTAGAAGTCCTACGATAAAACAGCATCACTGCTGACTTCAGCAGAATATCTATGTCTGCTTAAGTGCTTACCCAACGCGCCAAATAACGTCATTAAGTTGGGGACGCACGTTCCATACCGTTGCTTTTATTCATCAGAAATAATTGCGCTAATTTAAAATACGTTAATTATTGTACTGACCTCTCTGTTCTTAATGCTCTTTTGTTTATTATAGGAGGTTCGTATGGTATCAGTTATATCCTCTAAACAAACACAATTTAGCGTCAAACGCTTAACGTAATCTTTAACCAACTTCAAATAAGGAGGAGGTTATGCATTAGGAGTTTTTTCAAAAATATATTACAGTCAAAATCCTGCCTGCCCTACTAGATATTATGTTCATTGTCATATTTTAAAAGTGTTATTTTAAAGTGTTATTTTGTTTTTTGATGGACATAACTATAGCCCTTGCTATGAACACAAAAATAGATTAGACTAGAAACAGCAAAATGGATAGAAAACATCGACATAAATCCTGCCAAAAATTACCATAAACATCTCATAAACACTACTACTACTATACGTTTATTTCGATACCCAAACAAAAATCTTAAAAAGAAGCATAAAACCAAATAACTAGATGTTTTTATTTCGCTCGGAACTGTAGACTGCCGTCATTGACATTAAAGACTATATAAGCTGGCCTCTTATTCTATCGATGGCCTGTACTAAGCTAGTCCAGCTCAAAGTGTAAGTGTTGACTGTGATGTGCAGTCGATAGTACACCGAGCCTAGATTGGATTCCGTCATAAACAAGAGTTCAATAAAACTATAAGAAATAATAAAGGCAGCGATATGTCAGGGTAAGTGTTATTTTATTACAAAACCAATGACACTAATAATAATAAAATATAATAATATCTATACTATTATTTATTTATTATATATTTATATATAATATTATAAAGCTGAAGAGTTTGTTTGTTTGTTTGAACGCGCTAATCTCAGGAACTAATTCGAGGATTTGAAAAATTATTTTTGTGTTGGATAGTCCATTTATCGAGGAAGGTTATAGACTATATAACATCACGCTACGGCCAATAGGAGCGGAGCATAAATGAAAAATGTTGCAAAAGCGGGACAAATTATTCCTTTTTGAGAGATTCCTTTGCGTGCGCTGCGTAAGCGGTTAACGTTACGCAACATTCAAGTATGTAGGGTAGGTTGGTAGCCAGTTGACGGGAGCGAAGCCGCGTGGACAGCTAGTATTATAATATATATGATAAATATAATTATAATAATTTGCGGTTGGATAAATGGCCTGATACAGAAAGGCAGTACCCCTCGATACGGCTCGCATTGTGAGGCAGTTCCTGTCTCTGAAGCCCTAACCACCGGTAGCTTGGACGCTGCTCCCGACACTGGCGGACAACCATTTTTATTAATATTTTTAATAAATATTAAAAATATTAATAAAAATGTTTATTATTGAAGAAATATTTAAAAATGATGTGTTGAAAAATAAATAAACTAAATAATAATAATGTATATCATTAAACGCAATTGAAAGTTATGACATGTCATAACTTAGGCGAAGGAGTAGGCAGGAGTTCACTAATGTTGTCGAAATGTCGAACTTGTGAAGTGTGTACCTGCGGACATATTATTACGACAGTTGTAGCATTGATCATTATTTTTGTATTAACAAATGATATTTCTTTGTTTCAGATAGGACGGTTGTAATGGCGCATCAAACCAGTAAGCATTAAAAAGAATGGGACGATTCCACCGGGCGCCTTCTCTGTTCATCACTTCCTCCGAGGTTCGTATGCCGTCGAAAAGTTCTATAAATTAACTGTAATAGACTGATAAACACATTACGGAGAGTAATGTTCGGCAGTTGGTTAAAAATAGGTATAACTACCTCGATGATAGTCATTTACTTAGCAAATATGCGCAATTAAGCATATCTAAATCGTATAAAACAAACTCGCTGTCCGCACCTTTCGATGTCATTTCTGTTTCTCCGCTAACTTATTCTAAACCACGCAACGGATTGTTATACTATTTTACAAGGCTTTATTTAACTTTCAATGTTTGTATGTATGTAAGTATGTTCAGGTCAAATATTGCAACTGAATTTTAAAGCAGTTATCCTCCACCGATTAAGATGAAATTTTGCATGTTACGCGTTTATTTTGGATGACAATGCATATTTGGCTAAGTGACGTCATTCTAAATCCAATATGGCGGACGGCCCAAGATGGCGGACTAATTATTTTTTGTACACTGCTATGATTTGGGTATCAAATGAAAGAGTTTGCTTAGAAGAATACGAAAAAAGCTTGTTTAAAAATGATTTTTAGGGTTCCGTACCCAAAGGGTAAAAACGGGACCCTATTACTAAGACTCCGCGGTCCGTCTCTCTGTCTGTCACTAGGCTGTATCTCATTAACCGTGATAGCTAGACAGTTGAAATTTTCACAAATGATGTATTTCTATTGCCGCTATAAAAAAAAATACTAAAAACAGAATAAAATAAATATTTAAGTACATACAACAAACATGATTTTTTTGCCGTTTTTGCGAGAATGGAACGGAACGCTTCGTGTGCGAGTCCGACTCGCACTTGGCCGGTTTTTTATTTAATATATTTTATGAATTAATAGAAAGAGCGATAAACGAGGCAGGTTTTTTTATATAGTTTGTTACGTGCGAAGCTGGGTCGGGTCGCTAGTCATCATTAGTATGTACCTGTAGGTTATTTGTAATTATGTTCTGGTTACGAATAAAAAGTATTTGATCATTTTAACAACAGTGAAATGGAAATATTTTCGTAGCATTTTGTTTTAGTAATCCGTTTCTGCAAAATTAATTTATTAAGTATGGAAAAACATTATTCTCCTTCTGGGACAGTCGGGTAAAAAGACATAGCTATTAACAGCTCAAAATTATATCAGGATAAACCTACCCAAAATTTCGCTTTAAAAACATTTAATACCCTGTTAAACTAAACCCTTATTTACCTCAGTATTCCGTTCCGAACATGTACAACAATAAATTAGGAACATAATTTAAAAAATTGTTTTCGACTACCTACATACGAATGGATACAGTCACCGAATTTTTATTTTGTTGGTTCGCTGCCGCCAAATCGGATTCGTCCGCGGGCCGTAGGGAAATGCAAAAAATTTGTAAAATGTTCCCCTCGACGCGGTGCAAGACCTTTTAATTATTTTTTGTGTGGACTGTTTGTTTACTTTCGTTTATAATCGAGTACTATCTGGCACTTAGAGTACATTTAAGCTAAATACTTTTAAAAGGTCTTTCCTCAATGATCCGAGCCGCGACAGGTCCATAGCCATTTTTCAAACTAAAGTCAAATAAATATTTATTTCAATTGGGCTAGTAAGCGGCACTTTTGAACTTCATAGCTATAACAAGAAATAAAAATTGATTCTACCGTGCATTCGGAAAAGTAGCTTGTTATGGAGAAGAACGCACAAGAAACTCCATACTTACTCTTTTAAAAAAATAGTTGTTTTACAATATTTAGTACATACATTAATACATTCATATATGTGAGGACGATACTCCCAAAAATAACACTACGTACAGGTATAAAGTAATAAAAGCATTAACAGGTAAATTAATTAAATTGATAAATAGGAACATGGTTCTCACACTTACAAATATTGAAAACATAGGTAAAATACCTAATTCAACAACAACGGAACAGTGTGTGAGTGAATTAAAAAAAAAAAAGATAATTAATACAATAACTACGAATAGGAATAAAAAACCTACACTAAAACTCCTGCATTAACACTTGTAGTCTTACATGGTATTTATATTTGAACTAGTAGGCATAGAATACACCCACAAACTTATATATTAAACCCCAGATTATGTATGGAACACCGGACCGGGCTCAGGCTACGGCCCTGTGATAAATAGTTGCGATAAATATCTTTATTCCGTGGGTGTCGTAAAAAGGATCTGTCTAGCTAAAAAGACATGAAAAGCAAAGTCCACGTCAAGGGATATATCGTCGCGGATTTAATAATCATCTGTCTATAAAGATAAGCAGAATCCTATGCCAGGTTGGATAAGTGACGTTTTTTAGGATTTCGGTTACTCAAAAGGAAAAAAAAACCATAATAGGATCGTATCGTTGTAAATATTCGTATAATAAGGCCGTACCCTGACCAAAAAATCAGCATGAGATATGAGCATTCCTATTGGCCGAGCGGCACTGGTGTCGCATGAATTACAGTAGTGAATACGCCCAGATTTTAGAATAAAATCTTTATAAAATTTAATATTGGTCTTTTGAAAAAAGAATAACTTTCAAAATGTTCGTTACCAAATTGTCTATCCATTAGTGTTAGTATAAAAAATAATTAATGAACACTTTACGAGGAGATGCATGCTATCAATAATTATTTCACATTATTATGGTTTTGTTGGAAGGAGATTAGTGAAACATATACCTCTTTAAAAAAAAACTGTACTACAATTTTAGAATCAACATTATGTAGAAATTTAATGTATTTTTATTAATTGATATTTCTTTTTAAATAAAGAGTAGATAGGTCTTAAAACTGCACAAAAACGACTAGCGCGGCGTTTTGCTCGGGGAGGCGCCTTAAGATCTTTTTAATCAGGAACTGTAAAGGTTGGATCTATCTATCAGGATGAAATTAATATCAAATACTCAGGTCTACAATCCCTTGGAGTTGTATAAAAAATCAAACAACTAAATCATTTTTATTATATACTTTTCATATTCTTAATCAATTATATTAAGCTATGTATGCTCGGCTATGTAAAAGATGTGGTTGCCTATAATTGAGCGTGCATTACAGGATAATGATGATGTGTACCAATATTTGTATTTTCTGTAAGTTTTATGGTTTTGTAACACTCGTTGGGGATCCTTAAATAAATAATTGCCATCAAAAGATACAACCGGCGGCATAAACCCGCATATTTTGACACTCGCAAGCTAGCAAGGGAATCAAAAACTATAAGGTGCTTCCCGTTGACCTAAAATCATGAAATTTGACTTCTACAATTATAATTATATCTTGTAGCACAAATAAAGGAAAAAATCCGAAAACCGTATATTTGTACTTAGGTATATCACAAAAAAAAACAAAAATTGCTATTATAAACTTGTTTGTAGTTGGTATACTGACCGCAACTAATGTCGATGTATGGGGAATTACCAGCGGAATAGATAAGTTTGTCCTTCAATCCAGTATACTGGTTTTTGTTAAAAAAATTGCCATGGTAGCCAAACCTGACGGAGGTATAGAAACCTCGGTGGAAACCCAGTGGAATTTTGTAATACTTGGGTAATGGACTCACCGGAAAAATAAAGGAACATTTTCCTTCAAAAGAACAATTGATTTATAACCATCGGCGATAGTGGGAAATAATTTAGGATTATATGGATGTTATCGGAACGTTAATTTAGTGGATAGGAACATTAATTACATTGGGTTCTGAGACAATAATAATGTCCGTGGTTAAACGCAAAAGAAAAAAACAAGAAGTAGAAGCATTTTTTTTTCGATAGTTTTTAGGGTTCCGTACCCAAAGGGTAAAAACGGGACCCTATTACTAAGACTCCGCGATCCGTCTGTCTTTCTGTCTGTCCGTCTGTCCCCAAGCTGTATCTCATGAACCGTGATAGCTAGACAGTTGAAATTTTCACAGATGATATATTTCTGTTGCCGCTGTAACGACAAACACTAAAAACTGAATAAAATAAATATTTAAGTGCGTTTTTTGCGATAATGGTACGGAACCCTTCGTGCGCGAGTCCAACTCGCATTTGGCCGGTTTTTGCATTAATTTAGGTTAACGAAAACTTTTGAAAATATGACGTCTCATTGATAGTACCTATACTTGGTATTTTTTAAAGTTTTATTTTTTGTTATAGTCGTTCCGGTTCAACGTGGCAATAGCGGTAATTGCCCTTTCCCTAGTATCTCTTCTTAGTGTAGGAACCCGAAGACTAAACATTGTATATAGTAAAACGCCCATAACTTTAGAACGGCTAAACCGATTGCCACCAAACATAGCTAAGAACACTCTCGATAAAGACACCTTTCAAACAAAAAACGAAATCAAAATCGGTTCATCCGTTTAGGAGGTATGATGCCACAGACAGTTACACAAATACAGATATACACAAATACATAAACACACAGGTACACACGTCAAACTTATAACACCCCTCTTTTTCCGTCGGGGATTAAAATAAACAACAACATGAATGAAAGTTTGCGGCTGTGTCAAATAGGTAATTTGCGATAACATTAGATGTTTAAATTAGCCCATTTTACAGCCCGTTCAACCGATTTTGACTTCTATTGCGTTGGTGAAACGACAAATTTTTGGTAACAGGTTTATGCTTTATATGTCATCTTTAGGTTTACGGAATAGAACTCAAAATCGGATGACCGGCCTGTAACAAGATTTGGAAACGTATCTAATGTTATTTTAAATGTAGTATAGTATACTAGAAGAAGTAGTAGATGCGTGACGCTGGTTTTCAGCTTATTTAAAATCTCGATAAACTTTGATCCAGAATAACTTTATTTTCGTTCTTCTGTCGAAATTATGAATAACCACCTCTATTGACACGCTAAAACGAAACAGCTATACCAATAAATAAGTCCTTTGAAAATACCCCTATAGCTATTATTTACGTACACTACAAAATTCTGTTTCACGACTTAGTGGACCGATTTTAAGCGTATCAGATTTTCCAGGGGAAAATCCGTACCTGCCGCGTTAAAAATCGCCCCAGGACCCTTTTCCCGGTTTCTCGCACGTGTTAAAATGTGTGACGTCATCTGACAGCCGTGACGTTAGCTGTCAAGTACAGTCGACAAGTAAATTAATTAACTGGGTGTACGTCTGTACGACCTTCGCAAAGGAAGTTATAAATACCTCAAGGAAGGATGTTTACTGAGATTGGGGTCTTGTCTTATTTGCATTGATGTAGGTAGCTCTGACTAAAACTGTCAGATTTATCTCAATGGGCGATCGTTAGTGTCCCAAACAATGTATCATTTATCTTTTACCTGTCTGTGGAAGAGCTCATATAGAGGGTAATTTTTCTACGAACGCAACGTGGACTATTGGACGTGTTACATTATCACACTTCACACTAATATCATAAAGGTGAAAGTCTGTGAGTGTGTTTGGATCGGATCTGGATGAAATTTGGCACAGAGATAGATTATAGTCAGGAATAGCACATAGGATACTTTTTATGCCGGGTATATGTTCCTTCGAGATAAATTTCGACTTTCACGCGGGCGAAGCCGCTGGCAGAAACTAGTTGGTCCATAAATATCGATTAGAGAATATTTAATTGTGTTAAGATATTTCATATGTGTTCGTATCCATTTTTTATAACCATAAGTGGCAGCAATGCAATAGACATGAGTCTAATATAATATGCACTGCATTGTGAAACCTAAAAGCAGAGTAATAAGAGACAGTTTTCAAGTGTGAAAAAATATTATAAACTTTATAACCTAAAACAATTATTTTAATGTAATAGGGCAGTCTTTAGTGTAGACAAAATCAAATTTGTTAATTTATGTTCATTTTTATTTTTTAGGAAATTTACTCACACACTGTTCCGTTGTTGTTGAATTAGGCTCGAGCGCTGGCTCGGGAGGAGGCACGGCTCCCTGTCGTTTCGGGTGACGCAGGTGCTCTCGGGGCATGGTTGCTTCGGAAAGTACCTGTGTCGCATAAACAGGGAGCCGGACGCTCGGTGTCACCACTGCGTCGACTGCCGGGAGGACACGGCGCGGCATACGCTGGCAGAGTGTGCCGCTTGGGAGGAGCCACGCCGTGCCCTCATCTCTGAAGTGGGCAGTGACCTGTCGCTGCCGGCCGTAGTCGAGTCTATGGTCGGCAGCGAGGAGTCCTGGGACGCGGTGGTATCCTTCTGCGAAACAGTCGTCTCGCAGAAGGAGGCTGCGGAGAGGGAGAGGGAGATTTCATCCGCTAACCCGATCCGCAGCAGACGCGCCGGGCGTCGGCGGAGGGCAGACAACGCCCTCTTCCGGCCCCCCTAAATGGGTCCTAGGGCGACGGACTCGGGGATGTCCGTCGCCCCCCACACATCTGGACCCGAGGTGGTGGCGCGTAGTGTTCCACGCGCGCCCCTCTTAGACGTTGCGGGGGGTGCAAACACCTCACTCCCCCCAACACGAGATCGAGGCCCGCAGTGGCGGGCCGGCACTAGCTGGGGGTTGCGGAAGTATCGTTGTTCCCGCGACCCCCAGCGTAGGTGTGAGATGGAACACCGGGGTGGTTTTTAGTCAGTACGAGTCTGACAGACCCCTCCGCCCTCCTCAGGGCGGAGGACATCCAATGAGGATTTTCCACCCCAAAAAAAAAAAAAAAAAAAAAAAAAAAAAAAAAAAAAAAAAAAAAAAAAAAAAAAAAGGTATCTTAACTATGTTTGCAGTATTTGTAAGTATGTGAGAACCATGTTCCTATTTATCAAATTAATGAATTTACCTGTTAATGCTTTTAATAGTTTATACCTGTACGTAGTATAGTGTGTTGTGCTATTCTGGGTGCATCGTCATCACATATATGGATTTATTAATGTATATACTTATGTAAATATTGTAAAACACCTATTATTTTAAAAAGAGTAAGTATGCAGTTTCTTGTTGCCTTATTGAATACATATATTTGACTTTGTAAGAATAGGCTTTGTAAAATAATTAGTAATTAGAATCACCTCAAATTAAAATCATTAGTAATTAAAATCACTTCAAATTAATATAATTACGTTCCCCTTCTTAATCCTCGAAGGGTTGTTTTATTTTACGAGAGCAACAAAAACATTGTTACAAGTTAAACATCTTCGTAGACCGAATAAAGTTAATTATCAATTATTAAAATTAAGCTTGTTAATTTAATCAAATCTTGGTTAGAATTTACCTTCACGCTCCCGCCTTTCGCTGTTTTAATTCGCATGGTTTCGAAACCCACGTAACCTACTTAAAAATACTTAAGAACTTAACGAGGATTTCAATTTTAAGGTTGCCCTAGTCAATAATTCTTCCATGCAAACGTAGTCTGGCGATTACTCCACTGTTTGACGGTGTACATTCAAAACAAAAAATTATATCAATTTGTCTCATAATTATCTAGTCCTGTATGGAAACAAAAAAGTAAAAAAATATAATTATATTTGAAAGTTATGAGCGTCGAAAGTTCCATATTTCAACACTAATTTTAACGCATCTTTGGGCGCAAATAAATATCATAAGAAGAAGGAAAATTCCAAAACAGTCACCATACAGGGATAGATTAGTAGTTCAACAATGCAAATAATTTTATTCTGAACAGATACATTTAAGTAGTTGTTTTTTAATGTTATCAATATCGCGCTCGTTTTCGTCCTCATCATCATCAATTTCGCTATAAAGCAAAAGTGTGTATTCGTACGCGAACTAGCTTCTTACTGCTCATGACAGCATCTATCTCTTTCACACGTATTGTCGGATGAGATAGCATGCATTTTAACTCCGCGCACAAAATAGTTCGAAACTGCCTACTGATGAACATGAAGCATGAAGTTCGATGCCCGGGACGGGGAAAGTGTTGTTATCCATCTGGAATGTCTTTGTAGTAGCCTGGAGTCTGGACTTGTGCCCGGTTCATGCCTATCAATATAGTCTATAGGCTCAATGTGTGTTACCAGTGATGACATATGGCTCTGAGACGTGGTCGCTTACAATGGGCCTCATCAGAAAGCTTAAAGTCACCCAAAGGGCAATGGAGAGGGCTATGCTCGGAGTGTCCTTGCGTGATTGAATCAGAAATTTAGAGATCCGCAAAAGAACCAGGGTTACCGACATAGCCCGAAGAATTGCCAAACTTAAGTGGCAGTGGGCAGGGCACATTGCTCGCAGAACGGATGGCCGATGCGGCAGAAAGGTTCTGGAGTGGCGACCGCGAACCGGAAGACGTTGCGTTGGAAGGCCTCCCACCAGGTGGACCGATGACCTGGTGAAGGTTGCGGGGATCCGCTGGTTGCGGGACGCACGAGACCGGTCAATGTGGCGGCGCTTGGGGGAGGCCTATATCCAGCAGTGGACGTCTTACGGCTGATATGATGATAGGCTCAATTAGGCTCGCCCTCTATTAAATAGGACTAAATCATTATTAGCGAAATGTGGGTTGTGTTTGAGTCATCATGGTGAAAGGATTAGTCAGCTGGTGCGCCAGGCATTTGAAATCGCAACACGTTATATTTTTCCTTTCGTTTGTTTAAGACGTGGATCCACGCGAGACACAATCGCTTTTCTATTGTTTCGGTAATTACGGGCACACGAGCGGTTAACGCCGCTCGGTCGCATGTGGATGTGCTATAAGGTGCATCAGATAAAACTCTACGGGAAATACCTACAGACGGGATGATGTTATGTACACTCAAAAATCAAAATGGGAACGCTTCATAAGATTTAAATTAAAAAACCGTCCTCACATACATTCTAGCGCACTGCATCCAAGCCGAATCCGAGAAATTTCGGTGCTGAAGTAGCCCTACTACTTCTTGTAGGGAAGCTTACGCACTACATCCGAACACTATCCGTCATGATTCAGAACATTTTCAATTCGGATAGAACTCTGAACTAAAATCCCCGGACCCGGACCGGATGTAGTGCGTAACCGCCCTTATTTAAAAGAGCCGTTTATACTGTTCTAATTTTAAATTCTCTGTAGAAAATTTTACATGTTATTTTTGTCCTGCAGGGATCTATGCTCAGTGTCCAACACCGAATGCGTTGATGGGCGGCGGCGCGAGCGCGGGCGGCGGGCGGGCGACTCGCGCCCTTCGCCTGCTATTGCTACTCGTGTTGGCCCTCGCGGCCGTGGAGTTTCTGTTCGGCTCCATCCTGGACGCGTCTCCCCTCCGGACCTATCTCTACACCCCGCTGTACAACGCCACGCAGCCTACACTCCGGTGAGAAAGAAATATGTTGTGGTTATTGGCCATTAAATAAAACTTTAGTTTAAAAGTAATCCAGTCCTTATACCTAGAAGAACAGTACTGCACTCACTAAATAGATTAAGAATTTATAACCTGTCTCACTTAACCTTGGATTCCAATGTAATCTAGTCCTTAGATCATGATTAAATATATTTTATTCATTTATACCAAGGGGAGTGTAAAAATTCAGCTCTTTCGCTGGACCAGCTATTGAAATTATAATAGTAATGACCGATCCCCAAGGTTTACCATAGTATATCATTACGTGAACAGGTTAAGATCCTATAGAACGCCATGAGAATACTTCCAGACAATGACGGCAGAGATTCTTGCCATTTTCGTTGAACCTTTGCATATAGACCCGATTATGTGGGGAAACTCCGGCAAAAAGTCTTGCGGCCACAATTTCTATTACTGAAAATATTTAGTTCTTAGTGAATGATATAGTTTACATAACTCTTTCTTATCTTTTCCAGAAACGCCGAAAAAACACCAGCTTCTTTGAAAGGATTTAATTCCCCCTTAACGGAGCCTATGAATATGAATTATGCCGAAGGTAATGCGGAAACTGTAAATCTGAACATAACTGCAAATAACCACACGGTTGCAAACAACTTGCAACGACGCATCGATTTCAATATCACGAAAACGAAGTCACTAGACAATGTGAACAGTTCTGCACAAAATGAACCCACTCCTACTTCGATGCTGATCACAAAGCCATTGGATGGGATGAAGAATGGGAGTGAACTCGTGAACAAGAGTGATGCCGCTCCAGTGACCCTGCCGATGTGTGAGAGTGCGAGTGATTTAGGTAAGTTCAAGGTTCAATTACTATCAGAGGCACACAACTTGATTCCTCCCGGCTTGCCTAGAAACATATCCACAGCAGAAGTATCTTCATTTGCCGGAAGCTAGAGCAAATTGTTAGCTCAAGTAATTTTTTATTAATGTAACGTAAAAGTTATTGGTTTTCTGGTAAATTTTACGCTAAAAATCGTTTACCTCGCTGTGTATATTTAACTTGGGAACGCCGAACGTTTAAGCATTTTTACTTGGGGCAGTCCCTATGGATACCCTCTATTTAGATAAAATGGAGGGTTGTCAGTTACTTACTGGAAGAACACTGAACAGGTTATAAAAATATTCTTAACTTATATTTACCACTGAACTCCACAGGTCCCGTACCAGCCAACACAACCGATATGGAACTGGATGAGGTGGAGAAGAAGTTCCCCGAGGTGCAGTGGGGCGGCCGGTATACCCCGCCCAACTGCACTGCCAAACACAAAGTCGCTATTATTGTGCCATACAGGTATGATCAACATTTTTTCTCAAACATGCTTGGAAATTTGAGCATTATTTTGAGAACCTTCTACGAGATAAATCGAAATTGCTGTACTGGCCAAATACATGCGAGCAGCGGACGGCAAAAGTTGTATGAAAATCCATATCTGTCGTGTTTAGCGGCCAAATAAATAACATATAGTAAACTCATATCTGTCGTGTAATTTAAAAATGGAACGATCTTTTACGCCGAAACATGGCAACCAAGGAGGTAACACATCATTTATTTAAATTTCGAACAGGCTTGCAAACAGAAAGCTGTGTAAAAAAACAAATAAACACTGACGGAATGATCGGAAAAAAAAGTAGTAGTAGTAGTAGTGAAAAGTAATCGTATTTGACAAAATGAGTTCTAGGTACTACTTAGTTTTAATTTCCGCGCATTATTTGAAGAAAAAAAAGAAAGAAAGAAAAAGTGTTTATTCGCCACAAAAACGACATACAAAATTTTTGACATCTTAAATTAAACCCTTAACGGTATCCAATATTAGTAAGTATTTAAATTATGTTAGTAAAGAAAAGAGAGAAAAAAGAAAATTGAGAAAAAAAAAAAAAAAGAGAAAAAAAAAATTGAGAGATTTGAGAAAAGTACTATACAAGCCTTGGCCACAACTAAGCATTGATGGACTTACGTATGTGCGCTGCAGTAATGTACTATTTCTTTATTTTTCTGCGCAACGTGGATAGACCGGAAGACCTGCAAATCATTTATATTAGTCACAATCTAAGATGTCGTTCTTAAGTAGAAAGTTTTCTACGTAAGAAATCAAATTCATAGTCCTAATTAAATACTATGTTACCGATACACTATGACAACGAGTATCATTCGCAAGCATCAATTTAATGATATTTTTATAGCTGTCAAAACAGGCCTTTTATTTTTGACAACTTTAGTGGACGTATCAAGTTCGGCTTTGGGCTTAAATTTATGCGGTAGCTGAAAACTTGAAATGGCGTATGTGATTCGTCGCCACGAGGGGACGTTAAGTATATGAGAAATCAAATACACGGCCAGGCTTTGTGCAGTAGTCAGTTCACCTCCGTCCTTTGACTGAATGCAGATTTTTTTGTTTTGGTATTCAGATATTGAAGTAATTAGCCAGGATGCTAGGAAGGAGGGCCACTAATAACGAAAGTGGTTAATAAAATGAATGTTTAATTTATTTCCAGAGATCGCCAACAGCATTTAGCCATTTTCCTAAATCACATGCACCCGTTCTTGATGAAGCAACAAATTGAATACGGGATCTACATTGTTGAACAAACAGGTAACGTTTTTTTTTCTATTGCAATTTCTGCCATAAATTATGCCACATGATTCATTTCGTCAAGTTGTCTCTGACAATTTTTGACCTTTTTTTTGACCTATACCTGCATTTAGGGTAGTCATCTGATCAGTTTTTTCGGACATGTCCGGCTTTTTGGGCACCAAATTTTTGAAACGTTAACTAGGCTATGCCTCTGGCATTGCAGATCTCCATACGCAGCGGTGACACCTACCATTAGATGCCTTTTTTCTATAGAGTAGCAAACAAGCCTGCTGGCTTCGTTGCAAAAAAAACCTACTTTTGTTAAGTAATATATCTAATGGCTTTCAATCACTGTTTCCAGGTACAAAACAGTTCAACCGTGCCAAGCTGATGAACGTGGGTTTCATGGAGAGTCAGAAGCTGGAGCCGGGCGGGTTCCAGTGCTTCATCTTCCACGACATCGACCTGCTGCCGCTGGACACCAGGAACCTGTACTCCTGCACGCGGCAGCCCAGGCACATGTCCGCTTCTATAGATAGGTTTAAATTCAAGTAAGTTCGCACTTTTTTTATCGTGTTCGGACGTTTAAACAAGTTTGGAACTACACTCATAGGCACAATTGGCCACCCTGTCAAAGGGACCTAGGGGGTGATCATAAGCTCTTAGAGCGGTATCAATTTCAGATTGAGTAAGTGACAGATGTATACAAGTCAAATACATCTGTCCCTTATTCGATATCAAATTGATACCGCTCTAAGAGCTTATGGTCACCCCCCTGTTTGTCAAGATGTACGTTTTTGAGTACTCGAGCTTAAGTGTTTGTGATTGTAAGGTGTTGGTTAGGCGGAAGGAATATAGGTACTTATAACTTTCTTTAGCCACGTTAGTGAAAATTAGTTTCAAAGATTTCGTCCCACTTAATTTTGGAAATCTTTACATGCATTACTAGATTGTATAAACTTGCAAAAGCTTAGATTGGCGTAATATCTATATTAAGAGTATTACGAGAATTACAGCTTTTTAAAATGTGCTAAAAAACTAGTCTGCTCAATCGTTTTTTTTTCGCATTTGACCTATTTTCTGCTTCTTTCTGGCAACATTACTGGTCTATTTGACGCTGCCGTGAGGCACGCACTATGTTATTTTTAAGATTGTCACATTTTTATTTTATTTTGCTTGTGTGTGCTGTGGTGTGACCAACAAATGTTTTTCTTTCTTTCTTCATTTATATTACTTTCTAAAAGCTAGGTCTAAATCTCAGTGAATCAATAAAATGCCCTATCTGTACCAGGTTACCATACAGCGCTATATTCGGCGGCGTCTCAGCCATGACTTTGGAGCAGATCCACACGGTCAATGGATTCTCCAACAAGTACTGGGGCTGGGGCGGGGAAGACGATGATATGTACTATAGGTAAGCATTTCATATTAGCATGTCGATTGTCAATCAATAGTTTTGTGTCGGAGGAAACTGAGGCTCAAGAAAAGTGTTAGGCTATCAGTGATGGCGATGGTAGAAATGCCGAATGCCTTGCAGCAATTACACCAATGGAGCAAATACATTTATATGTTTATTATTAAACTAACTTTAAGTCCAGGTTTCCTCACAATGTTTTACTTCACCGTTGTCATCGATGTTCAAGATAAACTTAGAAAGTACATATGAATTGAAAAAGTCACATTGGTACTTGCCTGGATTTGAACCCACGACCTCAAGCACGACAGACGAGGCCACTGGACCACCACGACGAAATGTGTGCTTGATCACGTAACATTTTGATATCGCTACAATCCCATACAATTTTGTAATTTTACCAATCGCTATCAATCAGACACGATTTATGCAATAATTAAAAAATAATAAAAACCACCTTTTCTCTTCATTTCGTCGAGTTTATAATGTTTTGTAAACAATTTAGATCTAAGCGCAATTTTTCTTCCAGATTCTATTTTTTTTAATATATCGTAATTACTAATTTTTATTGGTTTATTAACAGAATTTCATGGTCTTCTTACAGATTACTCAAAAAGAACTATCATATAGCAAGGTACAAGATGTCCATCGCTCGCTACGCCAGTCTAGAACACAAGAGATCAACGCCTAATCCAAAGAGGTAAGCCATTATACTACTAAACAATACACCCACTACATTGGTACTAAAATAGTCGTAAGTTTTACTTACAATTTGTGAGTCATTGATGTTCAATTAAAGAAAAATCTATTATATTATTATATACTTCTGATATCTTTAACACGCTAATATCATATACCATCTCTCGAAACGACTTCTCGTTATTGTCGAGTCAGTTATTGTATTTTGAACTTTATGGCGACTTTTAAAGTTCTTTAGAATAAAGAAAAAATATACTTTATTAACTGACTCGAAGGTTTGGGCTTAGTTACAGTTAGAAATTCCTTTTTTTTTGTCCTGCAAACATGCATTTGAACCAATTCACGAATTGCTTAAAAATAAATGTTGACTACATGTCACAAAATCATAATAATTATTAATCTAACACCACAACAAACATTGATTTTCGATTCACTTATTTTCAGGTACCAGCTGCTGTCACAGAAAGGCAAAACATTTGGCAGGGATGGTCTATCTACCCTCCAATACGAAATAGTGCAAGTGATGCAATACCATTTGTTTACGCACATCCTAGCCAATATAGATGAACGTAGCTGATGGACATACTTCGCCAAGCTCCTGTTTGGCGAGGACCGGTAACATAAGTTCAGTGCAGAGACGCTTCTAAAAAAAATACGATCGTTACCCAGTGTTGTTGATCTCTTTCGCATTACCGAATGACAGTTCACTAGTGTTGCCAGTGGAGAATAACGAATGTGTATGGTAGAAATGTGTTTGATAACTACTGGGTGATTTTTTGTACGATTTTTATGGAATGTGTAGGAAGAACGTTATGTACTCGTAAGTCTTGTCATTAGTCAATTGTAATTGTGTGACAATTATTATGATGTTATAAATATTTAACTGTTTAGTGTAGGTGTCGACTGCTGGTCAAATTTTGTCTAATCATTCCACTCGACTTGTACTATGACCCCATTTTTTATATATGGCAACACTAGAGATTTGTCAGCACTATACAATATAGAATATAGGTGCATACTCTAAAATAGACCTTTTATCTACCTGTTAAATATTTAATAAATGTCTGTATCGATTAATTAGTATCTAAGCTTGAAATGATTTGAGAAATTACGTACTTTGGATGAAGCAAACAGTTATTTTTTATACTTATAGATGTATCTGTTATGAATCTTTAATATTTTTAACTTTGTTTGTATTGTGTGATGTCTACAATGAATCGCTCGTAGATATTTTTTATAATATTGTTTCTTGTACCTACTTTCGTCTCTTACTTTGTGATTTTGACTTTAATATCATGTAAAATTAAGAACAATTTAATCGTATACCTGAAATTAAAAAAAAATGCAATGTATAAAATGTAAATTTAATCGTTTACCTGGAATAAAAAAATGCAATGCATAAAATGTAAATTTTATCGTTTACCTGGAATAAAAAAATGCAATGCATAAAATGTAAATTTTATCGTTTACCTGGAATAAAAAAATGCAATGCATAAAATGTAAATTTTATCGTTTACCTGGAATAAAAAAATGCAATGCATAAAATGTAAATTTTATCGTTTACCTGGAATAAAAAAATGCAATGTATAAAATGTAAATTTTCGGTAATTGTAGATAATATTATAATGTACAGACGGCCATTTTTTTGTAATATTTAAAGTACAGAATGACAATATAGTACATACAACCCAAACTTAGTGTTATGGTTGCGCTGAGCGCGTTCATTATTAAGGTACAGTTAACACTTAAAATAAATAAATTAATGGTAGTACTCATATAAAAATATTCTCGTCAGCATGCGTTAGAAAAACATGTAGATCGGTTACTAAATTAAATAAAAGCTAACTATAACTTTTTTATGAAGAATTTGCGGCCTAAGCATCAAACATAAATTATATCAAAATACTTTAACATTTTTTTTATCATAATTTTTTCACATCCTTAGATCTGGTTTTCAAAGTCGATAATTATTATTTTATTAATACTTTATATTTATTAAACATACTCATTGTAATTTTAAGGTCACTAAATTAAGTTTTGTTACATGCAGACCGCTGTATTATTTATTTTTTTATTTTATTAATGTAAGAATCTCCAAAACTATTTTTTATGAAATATCAATTAAAAACTGACTAGATCTAGGCATTCAAGTGCTAAATAATATTCCATATGGTGTATAAATATTTTTATTATAAACTAATAAATATGTACTTACATACGAAATAAATAAAATTGTAAATAGCTTTTTGTAGTTAGATAGGTAGAAAACTTATAAATAGCAATTTATGTCCTTAATGTTCAATGTTTTGTTAAACTATCTTTAACGTACATATGTAAGATAGTTCATTTATCTCTAAAACTACTGTTCAACTACCTATACCTTTAAAATATCATTATAATTTGAATGTATAGCATTTTTAATGCCTTTCACAAAATGTCAAATAGTTGTTAAAATGCTTAAGTGTTATAATATGATATAATGCTGCCATTAGATGACATAATTTGCTCGTTTTCTTACAAGTTTTAATTACCAGTAGATATTAATGTTATTAAACACTTTAGTACTCGACCTCTAAAACACAAATTGATGCCAAAAACAACGATTTAATATTATTCATTCTCTTTTATATAGTCTTTGATTAGCTAAGTTCAAATCACGATAAGGCCCGGCGAGTATGAATGCGCTGTGAAATAATGCGCCATTTTTTCATAATGTTGCCAGCTCCAATAATGTTATGATACTTTATGTGCGGGCCCTCATTGCATTTCTTTTTCTTTGTAATTTAACTTTTTTAAATTAGTTTTAAGGGATACATTGTGATACATCTGTTTTTGAGCGAAAGAAATAACCATTGCTCTGACACAGTGCATTGCTCAAAGTCAAAACCTAATGAGATGTTGAATAATTTATAAATGTATATGTTCACTTTTATTTTCATATGTTGTTATTCTATTTCGTGATATTGCTAAGAAAATGGGCCATGCAGCAACTGAGCAATAGCTTATCTTCCGTTAGGCCTAACGACAACTGAATAATTGAAACCATATACTTAGTTTTCTTACTTTTATGTCTATATTTTTACCATTTTATTTTTGCTTTTTAATTTGTATATTCATTTTTAACCGAAACGCTTTGTCATTTACGTATTTTAAATATAATTCTCAACATTCTCTAAAAAACGATTTTTATTTTTACGCAATTTAACTAAGGTATATTTTAAAAACGATGCTTTCCTTATGTACCTACATAATTTACTTATTTAACTCTCAGTCATAGATTTCCTTTAGTAATTCAATTAGCAGATTGAATTTCAATACTTGTGCTGTTTTTTATGATAAGAAGTAGAATTTGTATGCTTACTACTTGTACTGAATGTATGCGCGAGAAAACCAGGCCTATTGACATCACAATAATAAAATGTTAAGCTAATAATGTAAACTATTAATATTCGCTTTTAAATTTCAGTACAGTACAACTATTTTCATAATGCCCCTCGACAATCATCGACTTTAGCAGTTTCCTCCCAATTGTTAAAATAAATTATAGTTCTCGCCAAACTTCTTGGCCGCCCTGAAGTTGGCTACAATGGCTGCGCAGTAGTAAATCTCATACAAAAACAGCACTGTTTCGTGCCTTGCGCATCGGGAAGACAAGATCAGGGCGGGCCAGAAGTTTGGCGAGTACTATACATTAAGTTAAAAGAGTATTAACAACTCTATATACTTCCAAGTTGATCGAGAGCGTCCGGTCTGCACCAAGTGCAAAAGGCAACTGATAGAATTCCGACGACTAACGAAATACGAAGTTTGCCGAGGGCCATTAAGAAAATAGTTGTACTGTTCTCGCGTGTATAAAATAAATTCTTGTACCTAAGCAACATAGGTTTCTAGTGTATACTCCGCTTAGACAACAAAGGTCATATAATACCTGTCTACATTAGATGACTATAGCTTAGACCATGAGTTACTTAAAGAAAAGTGATATATATATTAGTTTTTCTTTTGTCAAAATTGTTTTAAATAAATATGGTTTGTTTTATATAATGTGAGTTGTTTTATTGCACTGCGAACCGCGCGGCTAGCCGCTTTTCCATTGTAATATGCAACCGCTTGGTATCGTAGTATCGTACGCACTTAACCGCCACAAAATTACAAACGCGGCGGTTGACAGCAGCTGGTCGCCATCTTATACGCACTAGCGGGCCATGGGCGGTTTCGGGTTTAGTTTGCGGCGAACCACCGTTGGCGGTTATTCGCTATTCCAACCGCGTCAGACGGCTGGCCACTCAAATGAACCGCCTAGGCGGCCAACCACTAGTGCGTAAGGAGGCTTAGTCTTATTTACAAATAGCCCAATGCAATCGTGTAAACTTGTAGAGAGCTACCTCTCAACAGTCACGACGCCAATCAGGCGCGACGCCATTGCTTTACTATTGATTCGCTCATTATGACGATAAAGGGATATTACAGCCATTTTGGAGATACAATGCTTACTAACAAAGTAAAATAGCATTTTTAGGGTTCCGTACCCAAAGGGTAAAAACGGGACCCTATTACTAAGACTCCGCGGTCCGTCCGTCTGCCACCAGGCTGTATCTCGTGAACCGTGATAGCTAGACAGTTGAATTTTTTACAGATGATGTATTTCTGTTGCCACTATAACAACAAATACTAAAAACAGAATAAAATAAACATTTAAGTGGGGCTCCCATACAACAAACGTGATTATTTTGCCGTTTATTGCGATAATGGTAAAGAACCCTTCGTGCACGAGTCCGACTCGCACTTGGTCGGTTTTTAGGACACCCCTAATCAATAACAAAAATAAAACGAATTCGATATAGAATGTTTTATCTGTTGTTCATCGATTAAACTAATTACCGATGAAAGATAGTTTGAGAACTTGTTGAGAACATAAAATATACAAGGTCGTGGACGAAAAGAATACTAAAATTTTCACCCCTGCTGTCGCTGATTGACCTGCCAGTGCACTATTAGTAAATATTTTACCATCTTGGCCAAAGCATAGTTGTTAATAGGCAAAGCAAAATGAAAGATAGATTTTGTGGTTTAAACGAGTAATCAATGTAATAACCATCACAAAATAGAGAAATTAACTGTCACACGAAAAAAAATTACTAGGAGCACACAACTCTTAATTGACAAAAAAAAAAATGCGTTCACAAATCACAGTTTAAAAGTTGAAAAAAAATTGGAAAATTTACTCTTATCATTGTTAGAATTTCAAAATGGACGCAGAACATCCTGGGAACGAACTGCTGGGATTTTGAACACAAAAATGGGTCGGTTGCTTAGCTGGAGCGATGCTCGGAGTCCGGCGGCCAGCTGTCGCGGCAAGCCCATCAATGGCGGACTTTCGCGCCAAGACGTGCGCCGTAAATACCAAGATGGCGCTGGTGTGCACGCTAGTGTCAAGTCCAACCAATTTCTTTCAGCTTCAAACTTGGACCTGGAAAGATAAAATGCTGTAAATAGCTTTAAGAGTTTATTCTGACTCAATGAGTCGAAATTCACAAAGGCAGCTTACGAAAAGTGACGTAGTTAGGTATATAAAAGGGTATTCATGAGTGTAATGTAGGTACCTACGGCGACGATAAAGATCACGTTCACCAACGGATAGCAGTTGTATAAATCTTATTTTATTTATTATTTAAATTAGATTAGACTCGGTACGCAGGCCGGCCGCACCAAAGACTACCTCCACAGGTGGGGATTCTCGGATGGCTCCAACCTTCAGTGTTTGTGCGGTGTCTCCGCGCTGACCATGGTCCACCTTTTGTCTTGCGCGGTCTGCCCTGTCACCTGTGTGTCTGTGTGTGTCACCGGTTGGGATTACCGTGGCTGAAGTCTGGGACAAACATAATATTTAGAGACTATATTTGCTCTCGACACGCTAAAAAGAATAGATCTCAAATTGCATTTATCGAAGTCCGATCGCAAACGCCACGCGCCCGCCTCTCCCTTGCCTCGTGCCAACCCCGCGCTCACCCCACACACTCGCTGCACCAACCGCACGCACTCGCTGCACCGACCCCACGCAATTTGAGATCTAATGATGTGTCATAGGACTCAAATTATATGCAACAAATTTCAATGCGAGCTAGACGATGACAAGCGTCGCGTGCGCTTAGCGGGCGCGTGTCGTCTTCTGAACGAACGCGCTCTTACACTGCTAGTTTGAATCAATACGCGAAGGCTGTAGGTGCCGTTTGAAATAACAAACGGTACAAAGTCCCAATATGAAATTTTGAATCTCTAGGGGGAGGCAACTGGCCCACTCCCACCGCCCCCCCCCTTTTCTTGGCGACGCTCATGAGGTCATGAATGCCATCACGAGGAATTGCTACCATAACCTACTTACAGCTTTTAAATGTACACTAAGGTTGCTGCATTCCATTGAGTGAAATTTCAACCTTTACTTACCTCACCTATTTTAGGCTGTTGTATATAGAATATACAAGTCAATGTTTATCGATTATTGGACTCACTTTTCTATTTCTCTCTCCTTTTCTTTTTCTTTGCTTCGCTTCGGTTTCCGAGTCGGAGTCGTCGCTCTGAATCTATAGTATTTCGGCATCTTTCAATATAAATTTTGCAAAAAATGTTACGCGAACAACATTCGCGATGATCCCAAAATGACATTACATTTCTGACGTACCTATAGCTTTTTTATAAAAAAGTTTATGAACTTTGGCCAGGATCTTAGACCAGGAAACATTCAAGAGTTTCTGTACCATTTCTTTAATCTGTAACCGCCTTCAAAATATAGAAGTCACAAAATTAAAACGACATTTTTATGTAAACGCTTTTTTGGAAATTTTATATTTTTAAAGATTTTTCCTAACCCGTTTAAATGTAGTAGATATATAAGTTAAAATTATGGCGAATTATTCTTTTCGTTTGATGTTGATATTCATGTTTGCTGCAGTTGTCCTAAATATATCGAATTATTTGTTCGTTAGAGTTTATAACGCGGCTCATCATAGCACATACACAGATATAAGGTAAATAAAATACCTATATTAGTACATACTTAGATAGCTACATACATATCTACGAAACAAAAATATTTTGCTGAGTTGTTGAATGAATCTTAGACCATTTCTCCGTTATGTTTTAGGTACGACTGGGTTCATATGTAAGCACTTAAATACATAATTAATACTGAATCCGGTCTGCTTCGCGGCAGATTACAGCCCACCCCTCAAATAGACAGATGCGTGTGTTCCAGCAGTGGGATACTAGTACTACCTATCAATACAATCATCAAACTTTTCTAGTATTAGCAAGACTGTAAAAAATAAAAAAATATTAATATATTTTTTATGTCTGAATATCTATATTTAGCCACGAAGATTATATAGAAGTAGTAAGCAACTTATAATAAAATTAATCAATGGAATATTGATTGCAGTACAAGGAAAGCCCCGGCCGAAAAATCGCAACGTCTTTGGAAAGACACAAAGTTCTGGTATGACGTGGTAAATTTAGATAAGAACGAAACATCAAGCTCTAATAACAATCGACGTAACAACGATGGCGAACCAGAATTAACCACCCAATCTGCGTTAACTAATAGTATGACTAAAAACCCTGAAATCGTTGCTGAGCAAGAAGTAGAGAACTGTCCTGAACTGCCTCCTGGCGTGGGTAAGGAAATCTCACAAGATTTTAGTTTGGTTCAAATCAGTGGTAAGGATCACTAATATTGCTACGATTAGTGTTACATCGATAAAAACTCGTACTCTCTTGAACCTGAAACAAACAAAGTTCTACCAAGGAACCAATTCACTAACAGAATTTGCTACAGGCACCCACACTGACTAAATCTGGCACTATCATTGATGTCTGACCATTGTGCCACCGCCCCCTCTAAATTCTGGATCCGCCCTTGTGAACCCAGCGTCGTGTCGAACTCGTGTTATTGGGGCCAAAATAAAAATCTCCTTGTATGCACCTCCGGCCCTGGGGTAAACGAGAGGAGCGGTCGCTCTAGGCGTCAGATGGAAAAGGGTGGCAAAAAGCCAAAGAAGCAGAAGTATACTCATTAGAGATATTTAATTTAAATGCAATAAGTATTTTGTATTGTCTCATCATTATCTAGCCCTGTATGGAGCCAGAAAATTAAAAAGATATTTGAAAGTTATGAGCGTCGAAAGTTCCACATTTCGACACTAATTTTAACGCATTTTTGGGCGCAAATAAATACCATAAGAAGACGGAAAAATGCAAAACAGCCTCCATACAGGGATAGATTATTAGTTCAACAATGCAAATAATTTTATTTTGAACAGATACGTTTAGTCGTTTTTTCATTATATCCAGACTGCCAAAGGTCTGTTTATAAAATTTCGCGCACTCGGTTTCTTCCTAAATCATTTTCCATTTCGCTACAAATTTGCAAAAGTGTGTATTCGTACGCGAACTAGTTTCCTACTGGTCATCACATCCCACTTTGCATTTATTATAGGTACCTACCTAACTACTTTTATCCCATTAGGTCCTGAAGTAGAAAATCGATCACTAATGTCGACGAATTTTCACGACTCTATTAAAGCCAAGTTGGATGAAGTGAAGATGGGTGGTAGATACCAACCCACAAACTGCAAGTCTCTTCAAAGCGTCGCTATCATTATTGCTTACAGGTAATATTGTAAAAAATCTGATAGGTACCTTGTGGAGGGCCGACACCTCCACCAATACTTTCCATCTCGTTGCCTCACCTTTATGTCAGTGTTCTACGTCTGACTGCGAATATGTACAATCTGCACATCATATCTTATGGGAGTGTATTCTTTGGCAGAATGAACGCAATTTTATGTTGAATAATGTACAGGCTGCATAGAACAAATTTCCGTGCGGTCAAGCGTTTTTGCCATACCTATTATTGGAAACAAATATAGTAGCTCACAATGTACCTAGGACCCATTAATTTGAATGATAATTTTTATCCGTGGTTCTAGGCAACTGGGCTTATCCCAGTCAGTTGTAAACGACCCTTTGTGCCTATTGGCCTTGTTTGTTCTGTCTCCTGCTAGATATAGAGGGAAGTGGAAATTATGTTTTTGTTTTCTTACTCCTCCTTTATTATGTTCTGATTATTTCACCATCTTTGAATCTTTTTGAGTCTGTCGTAGTATATTGCAGCTCCCCAGCAAGTTATTATTTTAGTTAGAAGCAGTAAAATGTTACTATTAACTTATTTGTAGACACCTATGTGTATAGCTGTTCTTATTTAATAAGGCGGCCATCTTTTAAAATTAACGGTTTTTCTATTTCAAACGCAGGGGCTGCAAGATCTACCTGAATACGTTCATGAATACATTACATCCGTTCCTGATAAAACAACAGTTGGATTACCAAATCTTCGTAGTGGAACAAAGTGAGTTTATTCTGTTTTTCGGACACCTATACATAAACTTATACCACATCTGCAGGATTAGACAGACAGTTATATTATAACACATATAATAGACTAGCGGACGCCTTGCGGTTTCACCCGCGTAGTTCCCGTTCCCGTGGGAATACAGGGATAAAATGTAGCCTATGTCACCCGGGGATAGTGTAGCTTCCCAACGGTGAAAGATTTTTTTAAATTGTTTCAGTAGTTTTTAAGTTTATTCGTTACATTCAAAAATACAAATCTTTCCACTTTATAATATTACTAGCTGTCCCACGCGACTTCACTCCCGTCAACTGGCTACCTACCTACCCATCTTCAACCCTACCCTACCCTACCTACCCTAGCCTACGTACCCTAGCCTACCTACCCTACCCTACCATACCTACCCTACCCTACCTACCTACTATATGATTGTTACATAACTTAAACCGTTTACGAAGCGCACGCAACGGAAGCTCTCCAAAAAGGAATTTTTTTTCCCGTTTTTGCTACATTTTTCATTTATGCTCCGCACCTATTGGTTTTTGCGTAATGTTATATAGACTATAGCCTTCCTCGATAAATGGGCTATCCAACACAAAAATATTTTTTCAATTCCAACCAGTAGTTCCTGAGAACAAACAAACAAACTCTTTAGCTTTATAAAATTAGTATAGATTAGTATAGAAGAAGTATAGATATAGATAGGGTTCGAACCTATTGCTATCAATCTACCACAAGTCTAGAGTCCGGGCTGCTTCTGAAACATTCTCGAATTTCTTGATCACCATCATTTCAGCCGAAAGACGGCCATTGCTGGACATAGGCCTCCCCCAGGCGTCGCCATATTGACCGATCTGGTGAGTCTCGTATCCAGCGCCTTACCGCAACCTTAACCAGGTCATCGATACATCTAGTGGGAGGCCTTCCAACGTATTGTCTTCCGGTTCACGGTCGCCATTACAAGAATTTCTTGATGGATAAGCCTAACCTGAGAATTGAACCCCAGTACTTAAATACCAGACAAAAGAGATCACCCTTATGCACCAAACGCTTTGGGAATACTTTTATTATGCGTAAACAGCTAAGGAGTGGAATTCCTTGCTGGAGTCTGTGTTTTCCGCTAGCTACAACCTCGGGGTCTCTAAATCAAGAGTGAATAGGTTACTTTTAGGCATGCGTGCTACACCGTCGACCACATCATCGCTTACTATCAGGTGGGGTAGTGGTCATGCGCGAGCCTACCAATAATAAAAAAAACATAAATATGTGAAAAGGAACCAAGCTCGACAAAAACATAAATGTGAAAAAGGCGCAGAGTTCGATGAAGAAGAGTTGAGATCTAGAAGGGTGATAAGTTTCATAGCCTTTCCTTAAACAAAGCTAAAATGACCAATTGAACATTGTAGCTTTGTTTAAGGAAAGGTATATATATATAAAGGATATTAAATAATTCTAATATATTAATATTATCTTATATTAATAGTCTATGGACTTAAAATAATTTAATATTACCTTAGATATGGAATTTTTTACTTGTCATCTTGAAAAATGTACCTCTATTGTGTTTATAAAAATAAAACACCACTGGTAGATTATTGCAACCTTGTTTACATGCACGATTATTGAATTTCAATGTGTAGAAAGTTCGCATTTTCTTTAAATACATGATAAAATATATATTTTGAACTATAATATATACCTTCCAAAAGTCTGAATGACGTGACAAACGCCCGCGCAGTGATGACTCGTGAAGTCGTGACAGCCGCGACTGAGCTCTGTCCATACTGCCGGCGAATCCCTATAAATTGTAATATCAATGTGTGCGTGCAAAATGGCGTTTTGTTCGTAGATTAGTCTGAGAATAATATAATACGAGCATAACCTAGGTAAAATATCTAACAGAATTTTTCATGAGGAACTTGAAAAGATCAGCATTTCTTGGTTTAAACGAAGTAAAAACGTCTGCTAAGAATCATCTATAACTAAAGGATACCTATAGGACTAAATTAGTAGCAAATCATGGAGGCTCTTCGCCAATTACCAACCTACTTTCAGCCATATTTATCTGAAGAAATAATTGGTACCTATCAATCTTTATCCTAGCTAACAAGAGCCAGGCGTTCAACCGCGGCAAGCTCCTGAACGTTGGCTTTACGGAAGCCACTCGGTATCGCAAGAATGGGTTCCACTGCATCATCTTCCATGAACCTCACATAGTGCCTGTGGATTCACGGAACCTGTACCGGTGCAGCTGGTATCCGAGGCAGTTGGCCGTGTTCGTTGAGAGACCTGTGAAGTATGAATTCTGTGTCCATATTCCAGCATCTAATAGTCTGAGTTGTAAGCGCTAAAGGCGGTTTTATTGTGGAATAATATAATCTATCTATTTAGTTATGTAAGAAACTCGATTCACACAAAACAACCGATGCTACAATTGAACCCTAACCACACCAAACAGGTTCTGTAATAACAGCTGTAGCCATTGTAAGTATCACTGTTTCTTAAATGGGATGATGCTATTCCACCCCCGTCACTTCTACTCATCCCCATTGAAACAATAAATTTACTGATATCTACGTATATGTAATATCTTAGTCTGAGAAGCCATGTTGTTATGATTATGAACGGTAAGTTGGTACGAAAGCGTCAGTTACTGCAAGGTTTTTTTTATTTCCCAGAGCACCATATCTCCCCTTACTTGGAGGAGCAATCGCCTTCACACCGGAGCAGTTCCTCAAATTTAACGGATTTTCTAATGCCTACTGGGGAAATGATGCAGATTATCACGACTTGAATAACAGGTAAAACCAAAAATTTCTCATTATTACCTTTTTGCTATAAACCTATGACGCTTCGGTTTGTTTTTCTGGCACAACCAGCGGAGTAGAAAACCTTTTGCCTACCTAGTCAATATGTGTTGTATATTCTACAGTTCCCGGGGAAGAACAAGATAGATATTTCCCCGAACACCGTTTCCCAGGGTTGCCAATTGCCATATTATTATGTGTAACCAGCAAAAAAAAACTATTGCGAACGTTGCGGTAGTTGTCTTGTAAATACGTAATATTAACGTCTCCACTTTTGTTTTCAGAATTAATGCCTCAAACTATTACGTTGAAATCAGTTTACCTCTTGTTGGCAAATACAAAACTATAAGAAAAGGTTTAGGTTTGTGGACTAAGTAAGTAGTAACTCTTTATTACGCATTTTGACATGGCACGGAACAAATATTTGTACTACACGGTCAAAATAAATCCCATCAAAAACATAACATGTAAAAACACAAGTCTCGCGTCGCAGTTCTTCTACCGCAAAAAGTAGTGAGATCAAATGCAAACCCAAGTCGGATAATTTGTTCAGTAGGTACCAATTAGGTAATAAACAAACACATTAACTGACTTGTTTCACATTAGAAGAACACAATAGTATCGACCCCTTAGGTAAAAGTAAAACCAAGTCGATTAATGTTTCGTTTTCGGTTCGATCTCACTACTTTTTGCGGTAAAAGAACTGCGCCGCGAGATTTGTGTTTTTTACATGCTAAGTTTTTGATAGGATCAATTTTTTTTTGTACGCGGTCCTCCTTTATTTCTTTTCGAACCTTATTTCCGGTGCGTCAGCTACGGTTCATGTCCCATTCGGTAGTGCAGGTAATGAATATTTTACAAACAGTTGCTTATGAAATTCAAATAGGTACCTACTAACCTAACCTAACTACATTTGGTCTGCTATAAGGTCGCGAAGTTAACAATCCCATCACTGCCTTCGACATACTGCGCTGACCCATAAGTATGTCAGATAAAGGTATTAGGTATATTTAAAGAGACATCGTCAATGACTAACTGTACCTACCTATATTCACTATTTACCCTACCTATAAATAAACAGTGTAGGTGACGAAAAATTGTATGTACTGGAAAAGTAAACTTTTTGATAATATAGGATTACAAAGTACAGTTTGTATATCTAAAACACGGGTCGGAAATTGCAGCATGATTTAGTATTTCCTTGCTTTATAAGCTATAATGTGTTCAAAATTTGAAGCTTGTGAGTCTACTAGAAGTACCTTAAAATTTTGATGATCGGTGAGTGTCAGTGACGAAATAAGGAATTTTGACTTGCAATAATTCCTAAACTACAAGTTCAAATTGAACGTTATTTGGGGTTATGTCTGGTTATATTATGTTCTCCATGCCACTGAAAATTTAGTCTTCTAACTTTATCCACAACGAAGTTACAGGGGGTTCTAAAATGTCTTTAATGGTTTCGGGAAAAGGATGGTACGACTGTGCCTTTGTTTTCTCGACTTGTTGGGGGCACTGCAGTGCCCCCAGATGTCGACATCAAGTGTCATACGATCCCACTCCCGCTTACGCACGCGTCGCCTTGCGTGCGTCTCGTGCGCCAATAGCGAAAGTCGAACATCGGAGTGATATTGACAACTCCAAGTGCACAGTATTTTTGATCGTGTAGTATGGCCTACAGGGGGGTGACCATAAGCTCTTAGAGCGGTATCAATTTGAGACCGAATAAGGGACAGATGTATCTGACGTGTATACATCTGTCACTTACTCGATCTTAAATTGATACCGCTCTAAGAGCTTATGGTCACCCCCCTGATAGTTGTTCCGAGTTTTGGCTGTTTGTGTATATGAGTTTAAAGGTCTATCGACACATATCAGGGCCGTGCCCGGGACGTGACAGGGCCAGGCCCAGTCATTGAAGCCCCGTGCACGGACGTGTGTGAACGAGTTCATAATGTTCATATAAAATATTTACTTTTTAAAGTATTATATTATTTTATTTTAATTATTGTGAATGTGAAGACAATGTGGACTATTTTTTGTTTTTTTGTTTGTTTTTTTTTATTTCTCTTAGTTTTTAATCGTGGTCTGGCAGTTTGAGTAGTTTTGCGGCCTACCCGAATGTCCTTTCTTTGGTATTGTTCGTCGAATCGTTGAGCTCCTTAAATTCTGTGTTGAGCTGCTCGGTTATTGACAAATGCGTGCACTGACTGGACAGGTCCACTCAATCTGGCTGGTTCTTTCCTCAAAAGACCATTTCAGACATCAATCTACATGGCCTTCACATGATCTAACTAAGATTTTTATCTGGACTTTAATAGAGACTGTGACCTCTGAGTTTGTTTCGGCCTTTCTTCTCAGAGTAGTCAGATAGAAAACGCCGACCTCATCTAGTTTTAAAAATATGATCGACATGTAAAAGTGTTTGTACAAACCAACTTACAGAAATAAAATCATTTATCATTTAATGTATACACCGGTATTTTTTTGAGCGCCTGATGGGGCACGGTCCGTCCACGTCCCGCGCACGACCCTGATATGTGTGGATAGACTTTTAATGTTTGTGGACGCTCACACTGAAGAAATTCGGCGTGGAGCAACGATTTAAAAAAAAAATATGATATCCTTTAATTTTAGTTTTGTTTTTGCTACAAAATCTAATTTTAAATATTTTTTTCCCGCAGGTCTGAAGTTTTACCAACCCCATCTCCGCTGTATTTATTAGATGGCCTAACATCTCTATCGTATACTGTGAACAGTTTAGAACGGAGGCGCTTTTTTACATATTTGCAAGTAAACATTGATCCAGTGGTTGACATTGAAAAAAGAGCCAAAATGTATGATAAACTATTGAATCCGGTTACATACCAAACCACAACGGGTAAATACCAAACCACACCAGTTAAATATCGAACCACACCGGTTACATATCAAACAACATCGGTTACATACCAGACCACATCGGTTGCTTATCAAGCGAAACAAGATATCGTGATGAATAAATAATAATTTTGCCAATAATTTAAGGATTTCATTTAGACCCAATTTTTCAATAGTCTGATAAATTCTAACTAACTGAAGAATAAAAATGGCGGTTTGACAGCTTTTGTAAAGAAAATAAAACTCTTTTGCAAAAAAACGGGCACCTAAGGAAAGAACATTGGCAGGTGCCCATATATTGTTTTAACTGAGATTAAATTCCTTCGTCATTAAATGAAAAATATCTGGTTTAACTCAGGGTGATGTGCCGAATTAGTTAGAGCAAGGATTTTTGTTCGGGAATGTCGAGAATAATAGATATTCAGTCATAAACTTTTGTAGGTATAACTTTTAATAATGTGTTTCATATGAAATATTATTCAAATTCGTGGGAAATATCGCATTAGTATTTTCCTTACCTAGTTATTTCAGCATGAAATGCATATACTCTTTGGAAAGAGTATATTTATTTAAACTAAGCGACTTTGACGTGTATCAAAAGGTCGACGGCAACAATCCAGCTATATTTTTTTTAGACTTGGATACTAGTCTTTTTTTTAAATCTATTATAGGCTCGCGCTTGACCATTATCTCACCTGATGGTAAGCGATGATGTGATCGACGATGGAACACGCTTGCCTAGAAGTATCCTATTCACTCTTGACTTAAAGACCCCTGGATTGTAGCTATCGTGAAACACAGACTCCGGCAGGGAATTCCACTCCTTAGCTGTACGTATAATAAAAGTATTCTCAAAACGTTTAGTGCGTATGGGTGGGATGTCCACGATGTACCGATGGCGCAGCGCCGTACGTCTGGTAGTCCGATGATGAAACGGGCAATTCCATCGCACACTCCCCGTAATCGATAAAAGACCGACAAGCTGGCAACTCGGTGACGATGTTCAAAGCCTTGGAGCTTTGACTTAACCAGTGCCTCATTGCCGATGAGCCTCTTGGCCCGCTTTTCGATCGACTCTAGTGCATCAAGCTGGTATTTGGCAGATTCGTCCCAGAGATGTGAACAGTACTCCATGCATGATCGAACTTGCGCTTGATACAAGCTGAGCAGCTGTTCTGGCGTGAAGTAACTTCTCACCTTTGCAAGGATCCCCAGCTTTTTTGCAGCCAGCTGAGCCTTTGCCTCAATGTATGGGTCAAAATTGAGAGTCGAGGACAACGTAACGCCAAGATGCTCAAGATGGTCAGTTATTGGCACGGTCACATCTCGGAAAGTTGGAGCCGGGTGAAATTGGCTCTTTTTAGCGGAAAAAGGCAGCCGAATTGCGTAAGTATATTATCCAAAGCAAAAGAATCAATTCCTTCCCAAAAACGACTTTTCGTATCAATATGCAATACGTAAAGTCGGTTTTGGGAAAGAATCGATTCTTTTGCTTTGGATAATATACTTACGCAATTCGGCTGCTGATCTTTTTGCCAATCATTAATTGAAAGTAATTCATTTATTTCTACTACACTACAATATTTTTACCTACCTGCAAGCAACATCTACACTTAGACTGAGACATAATCTGTATTGTTAACTCATTTACTGAAATAAATACAATAATGATATTATTACTTAATATAGTTACCTACTACTTGTCACTTAGTAGATAAAATATATAATGGCAACACTAAGCTAAATTGATTAACAAAAAAATCAAATAACTTTTTTATACTATGATTTTTTTTATCCGTTTTAAACCAGCCCAACTATACTTTAAATATATTGTAGTTCTAAAAACTAAAAAACTCGCTTTAATGGTAAATTGAAATAAAAAGTCGCTAATCCTGAAGATCTTGGTAAAGCTAATGGGACAAACAATTTAAACGAACACGGTAGAATCAACTTTTATTACTTGTAATTTTTTTTTGTCTTTCAAAAGTTATTGCGCTAGTTGAATAAATATATTTGACTTTGACTAAATTATTGCATTTTGTACACCTATCAAGGACCGATCTTGATAGGTGTACAAAGTTTCAAATCAAGCCGACGTTTTCAAGGGGGTGAAAATTACGTTCAAAGATTCCGTTACATTTATACATAGATACATACTTTAGGGGTAGGTGGAACAGGGTGTAAAGTCCCACAAACCTCCATAGAAAAGGGAGGATCCTCCGATCAGACGGGTGTTGTGTCTGGTCCGGGCACTGACTTATAAACCTATGGACTTGCCATACCTACGAAATTAGCGTGATACCTACATAAATCGGGAAC